>JARDWD010000826.1:2836205-4036205 GCA_029034505.1 Ornithoptera priamus
TCCAGTACCACCGCAATGGATGCCGAGCTGAATCCTCGTAATCCAAAGGCGTGGGGTTACGTGAGTCGAATGCCGTTACCCGGATATAATGTATGTACGGAACACGATTTAGTATTCCGCTCTAATCTCACCAGCTAATACATGTACAACTTGTGAGAATTTGCAACTACGGAATCTAATAAGAAATTTGTAACAGCAAATTCGGTTTATTAGTTCCTACTAACCTTCATTAAACTACCCTGGGTTTCATTAACGATATACAGTACTAACGTCTCGAACGGAAGACTTAGTAGTGGTATGTCGCTGTTGCCGGAAACCGTCTAGGTAAGTACCAGCGCAGTTACTGTTTGTAGGCAGAAATAGGGTTTACCGACAAACAATAATGTGCTATCATTACTGTGTTCCAGTTTAAAGGGCGCTGTAGCTAGTATAATCAGTGGGGAAACGAGACTCAACATCTTATATCAAAGCGTGGAGCACAATGTGATGCAATGTATAATATTCTAAGTGCTACGTTAATATAAACAGACGTATCACTTACCATTAGGTGAAGGACTTAATCGTCGTTGCTTGTTTTTTTTTTCGATGCTTGATTTGACACAAGCTTTCTGTCTGAACTGAAAATCAATTGCGATCTATAAATAAAGTTATTTAGGTTTATAACAAATATTTGTAAAGAATACGTAAGAACTAATAACTATAAATAAAATTATATATTAAGTACAAAAGTATGTACTACTACTGTAGTTAGAAGGATAACTTTGTCGGAACTAGCAGAGCTCATCTCCCGATAAACAAAACTAGTTAGTCAAGAGTTATTCCTTTTTTTACATCTATCCTCTTATCTACACTGGCGTATATAAATTTGTACAGTATACTGATGCGATTTTTTTCAAAAAAAAACTAGTCATCAATATCCAAAGCGTTTGCATGAAACTTAAAGGATTTGACAGATCGCCAGCGGGAACATATCGTATATACGGATATCAGCGAAAATATTTGCACATCCGTAGCTGCGGATATCAAAGTTGGAATTAAAATTGTTTTGAACAGCCCGAAGCACTTCCGATTGGGATACAGCTGAGAGGATATTAGCGATAAATTTTCTATTTACATGCGTCGTATACTTTAAAGTGTACAGTAGTTAGCTCATGGTGGTAACTTTGTACCACTTACTAATGTCCGTCACTCCCTAAAAACAATATTTGACAAAGATACTGTAATGCAGTTTGAAGCTTTGTAACTTAAACCTAGAAGACCTGCGGGATTTTTATCTGATGGTAAGTGATACGCCTGATCATAACATTGTTTTTTTTTATTTATTCACGCGGCGAAACGAACGCAACGTTCATCCTGGTGGTAAAGGATACGCCTGCTAATCAACGTAGCTCTAGTGAAGATAATATACATTGCACAATATTGCGCTTGTTGACTGAATCATAAGATGTTGAATCTCGTTACCCCAGTAATTACCATAGCTACAATGCCTTTCAAACCGGAACACAGTAGTATTTGTATACTACTGTTTCGCGGCAGAAATAGCCGCTACGGTGGTACCCACGTAGTCTTCCCCAACCTACCACGAATAAATAGTTGTAGTTATTTTTAAAATTGATTTCTGTACTAAGTAATTAATTATACTTTAACTAAATATTATCTTTCTTCAACTATGATATTAAATTTGCGCTGATGATGATGGTGATGATGAAGTATTAAATTTTATATATTTTCCTATTAGTTATACCAAAATTTATTTGACAAAGTATAATTCGAGAGTATATTTTCAGTATTAATTATTTAGGTAACAATGTCTCCCACTAAAGCGAAACTTATATTAGGGCTCATTGAATAAATGTCAATTCCGTATTGCCTGTATTTGGATATTTTGGAGCACAAGGTTGCCGACCACTGATGCAACTGGACTAAAATATGTCATCATTTAAAAAAGAATCTAAAATCTATGAATTATTTTATTTTACCACCTCATCTCTGTATGTACAATGATAACACGGAAATGAAATTGTACAGGCGAGCTTAACTCTCATTGAGTTTTCTCCTATTTGACCTTAATGAAAGTGTAAACCTATATAATCTGACATATAAATACATATAGTGTAAAAAAGTACTAAAACTATGTTTTCCCACTTCTACCAACGACGTAGACGTTGGATTGAATTTACTTTTGTCTGTAACAAATGCATCTTACGTTAAGTTTGTTCGAGAGTGGTTTCTGTTGACAGGGAATACTTTAAGCGCATAACCTTTCAAGTAGATGAGAGAGCATCGGTTAGTGCTTTTGTAAGCGAGAGAGTCTTTTGTAAATTTTTTTTATATAACAAAGGAACGAGAGGATCAGGATATTCACCTTACAGCAACTACGGCTTATAAAAATGTGGTTACGACGTTCACACAGGTACAGCGCTTAGAGGAAGATTTAAGCGCTACTATGGTACCTATGTCTTAACTTCAAGTTTACGGTTAAGAAACCTAAAATCTCCTACCTCGATCATGTACTCCGTCATCAGCGATATGACCTTCTGTAGCCGATTGTATGGGTAAAGTTTCTAGACAACGAAAGGGGAAAAGGAAAAAGTCATGGTAGAGGAATATCAGGGAATGGACTGGCATATCTGGGGTGTACGAATTATTCCGCCTAACCAAAGACAGAAAAGACGGTACCACGCTAATCGCCAACCTTCACTAGTTGGAGTCATTTTAAGAAGAAGAAGATAGTACCTATCTACACGATCATTGACCACAACACCCATCAACAATGTTAAGTGTAAGATGGATCGGGAGTTCAAATGCATCTAAAACTTGTCCATGTAAACAAACTACAAAGAGTAATTCTTCAATACATGAAGAACTTCGCCAACTCACCTGTTCAGCCTATTATAAATGTTAATCATATCACCAACATTATCAACCATTGTTTATCCGCAGCTGCATATAGGCCTTCCCCAATGTCTTCCACCAAATGCGATCCTCAGCTTCTCACATCCACCCACTTCCGACCGCCCTGATGATGTCGTTGGTTCATCTGGAGGGAGGGCGTTCTATACTTCTGCAACCTGCACGGGGCCTCCTCACCTTTGCTCCCCCATCGAACGTCATGTCTGTTGTTAATAACAATATATAAAAAATTTTATTAATAATTAAATATATATATATATATATATGGCGAAGCACTGATACACGCAACTTACCTGATGGTTAGTGATACACCTGTTTATAACAATTAAGCGCTAATTAGGATGACGCACAGTACTGCATTGTATTCATCTTCTCGAGACAAATTGTTAAGTCTAGTTACCCCAGTATTATCACAAACAGGCGGCGTAAATCTACCAATCAACTAGAAGCTGTGGTGGTTAGTACCCATCTAGATGGTCTCCAGTACCAGCAGAGATCCACCATCGGAAATATATGAATATAAGATTAAATAGGAGATACGTATGAAGGTGAAGCTTGTCCATAATATAATACTTGGGTTTTCATATGTTTATAACGGGAAAACAGAAAACAAACGATTGGGCTGGTAGCCAGTCAGGCGGATTAGAAAAAAAAACAACTACCATCCAAACATAACATATGATCACGAAATCGAACCTGGAATAAACGCTTAGCTACTGCGCCACGTAGATAATTAAAGTTTGCATCATCCTATTCAATCCGAGTTCTGCACTGCAAAGGAAAACTTGGATGCTGTTAAGACATCGGATTCAGTGATTGATACGGACCTCCGGCTTCGTCCTCGCACACGGGCCCTCCTCATTCAAAACACGTGCGCCGATCTCTCAAGGGATTTATGGAGTCCTTCAGACCTGCTCAAGAATTCACGGACTAACGTTGGCTTTAATGTTGCTAGAATAAGTAAACACCGATCCTTGCCGGTTCACTGGAATTTACAAGTTCTTGAACTAATATTAAACTCTGTACTTAATTAGATATAAGTTTAATTTAACAAAAAAAATCGAGTTTTGAAGTCTAATGTAGTTTTCTCACTTCTCTACTGAAATATCTTTTCGGAGTTTCATATTTTTATGGAATCTTTATTCTTATTTCTATTTACTTCCGTTTTCTACCATTACTGGTGTTAGCTCTTTGTTACCAGAGACCGTCTAAGTAGGTACCATCGCACCGCCTATTGCAGCCGACAAATAGTTGTGGGTAACACGGGTTCCGGATTGAGGGGCACTGTAGCTAGTGTAATTACTGGGGTAACGACGACTCGTCTTCTTGTCTCAGGCGACAAGCGCAATGTGGTGCAGTATGTATCATTCTCAACTAGCGCCACGTTGTTGCGGGCAGGCGTATTCCTTTACCATCAGGTGACTGTCCTGCTCGTCTCGTCGCTGTATTATATATAAACATAAAACCTAATACTTATTACAAATTAATCTTATGCTAAGTTTTACCTATTATTACACATTTCGTTCTTTATACATTCATTGTCTGAACTTATTTTCTTGTGCCCATGTAAACATATTGATAATACTTTTATATTTCGTATATACTGACTCTATTCTAATATTATGCTGTAAGGGCTTCCGCCTAACCTCTTACGTAAGATAGTTTAATAATAATTATGCTTATTTCAAATAAATTTTTAACTAATAAGAATCATCGTTTAAACCGAAACAAATATATAGATATAAAGATTAAAAACCAGAGAAAGATAATGAGTTCAATAAATAAGAAATTAATAAATAAATATAATACGAGCCACAAAACATAAAGAAAGATAAACAAGAACTCCGACTACAGACTGAGGTAAAGGCCAAACAGTAAAAAAAAACATCTTACCTAGCCCAAGTCAATCTCAACTGCATGCGGTGCACCCTGCTGAATAACAGACGAGGCTTTGACCACTCACCAACCTGAACTGGGCCAGTGTGGGTGAGCTAAAGACCGATTTCCTTCAATTAACTATTTGAAGATCTTTGGAAGAGGCCTATGTCCAGCTGTGGATATTTATCGGCTGATGATGATTCTGTTATTTTTATTATACTGCATTATTTCTTATTAATAACTCACCCCTTCTGTTCGGTCTATATTTATGCTGTTAATATTCTTGACGACTTTTACACCTTCATTGGACTAAGGGCTAAATTAAGTGACCTTTTATATAAATACTATCTTTTATATTATACATATATGGCTTAAATAAGATAGAGAAATTAAGTGGAGAAATTATCAAGTTATGTTTAAATTAACTGCTATTGTGCTTTTTAAGAGGTAAATTTAAAAAAATCATTAGCTTTAAGATGGAATATTTCTCTCTATATTTAGTTCTTCTCCAATTCTTAATACACTGGAGGTTATTTAGACAGCCACTTAGGCATTCTGTTACTTACTTAAATGAAATAATGTATGAATTGTAAGGCAAAGTGGAAAGGTTTCAGCAGTAAGTGCAGTACGTTAACATTCCCTTTAAATTTTACTTCCGTACAGCTCTAATTCAGCAAATTTGCGAATTACCCAACACTAATTCAACATTCACATTGTGAACGAAGTAGTCCACTAACTCTGCTCTCGCGACAAGCCGCACTTGAATGTAAGGTGGTGGAGTAAACATTTTGTGGGTGTGTTACTTTGAAATGCACTTCTTACCGACTGTGGTGTGTGTCAATTATGTGTGGCTCTTGATACAGCGTTTACTTTGTAAAAATGATCAGGCTATCTTTAATAATAAAGGGCTGGATAGGATGTTTACAAAGACATCACTATCATCTACCAGATACACAACCAGAAACCTAATGTATTTAAACACCTTAATAAACTTTATTTAAACACCTAACTAAGAAGAACTAAGGTCACCGACACAGCTCAAAAGATTACATTAGAGATTTAAGTGCCAGTGGACAGAGCACATTGCTCGAAGAACTGATGGCCGATGGGGCAATAAGGTCCTCGAGTGGTGCCCGTGTATCGGTAGACGTAGTGTTGGGAGGCCGCCCCCAAGGTGGACCGGAGATCTGGTGACAATCGCGGGAACCCACTGAATGCGAGCAACGCGGGACTATGTCTAGTGGTGGACGTCTATCGGCTGATAATGATGATGGTGAAACATCTAGAAATTATAATGGCAGGAATGATGACCTTCTATATCATTCAATCTAGTACCAGATGTCGTATATAGAGAAGCAGGAAAGAAAATATGAAATTTCATAGACTAATACACAAACACGTTCATGAATATCACTACACAGAAATGTTTGGTAAAAACTAATACTGAGTTTGGATCTAGACTGCTACAACTAATGTGGTAGTAGTAATAGTATATATATACAAGATATCCTAAGATTCCTTGAGCTATCACGAGATCTAGCTAGACGTAAACTCTAAACCAATATTTGGTAGAGATTATTGCTTCTGCCGTGTAAAGATCAGCTACGAATCATCACCATCATCATTATCAGCCGACAGACGTCCACAGCTACGAAAGGATTTTATCAAATTTCTTCCCCAATGAGAATTGCGGGGGTGTTAATAACGGAGAGAGGTCTAGGAACAGCTGGTATTATATAAGTTATTTTAATTACATTATTATTTTACCAATTAATCGGTTCGGAAACACCTGAGAGGAGCTTATGCGCAAGAGTGCTCGTTTTCCAACAGATGATATAATGTTATAATTTTTTTCTGTATAGTATTTTACTGGCTACGTATCTTACTAAACGCTAGTCACTCGTTTCGTGGCCCGACACAATTGCGATGCATACCGACGACAACGCGCGTAAGATTTGCAGTTCGCTGTACTGTTAACTGGTTGACGAAATGTACAACAATAAGTGAAGAACTTTATCACAAACTACATTCACTTAATTACTTAATATACGTATTCGCTATTTTCTAATTAAAAATAGTTACTAACTTACTATAACTTTTTTGTTTATATTTAATATCAGAAAGGATTTCAATAGTATATTATATATGTATAATTTATATATATATATATACACGGGTGTAAAAAAGGTTAATTAATAGTTATATATCTGAAAGACAGGCATTACGAAGACCGCTGTAGCTAGTGAAATTACTGAGGTAACAAGTTTTGATACCAGTTTCAATGCGACGATCAGAATGTGATGCTGTGTATATCATCCTAATTAAAGCCAAGTTATAGGCCATAGGGTGACAGCCTCGCTTATTGCTTCGTTTAAAAACAAGACTAATCTCTTCTTCTAAAGACCCTACCTTCGGTGGATCAACGAAGGTGGAAATGAAGTAGCTTTTCCCATGACGGTCACCATCATAATGCTTTCTTCCTACCATTTTTTAGCTTGAAGCAGTTAATATTATTAGTCAGAAATTAAATGTCCCTGTAATTGGAGAATACTTTGCATTAACAAAATTTTGTCTGTTTCAGGTACGTAAAATAGTTATTGAAAAAGGATACGAAGTCTACTGTGATCACCTGGTTGAGCTTATGGCTGTTCAGAAATGGTTAAGTACGATCATTTTCTTTTTGGTTTCAGACGAGAAATCTTTAAAAGACCTTCAGCTTCTGGGGGGGAAGTCGAGGTTATTTGATATTTTTACTCACTAAAACCCCCTCGGTGCCTTTATGTTAACACATCACTGAGGAGGAGTATAACTCTGCTAGCACCATCGCTCAGCCATACGCTGTCCCACACAGGCCCGCGAAACTCCTAGACCGTTTTAGTCGTCTTCTACGACAGGCAGGGTTTACCTTAGTCCTATTCTTACTAGCTCGAGACTACAGGGCTGCTACTTGGTGTTAAGCGGAGTAATGTAAAACGTATTCGCTTGAAGACCCATAGTTTATTTGTACTGAAATTGTTTATAGGTAATATAACTAAATAAAACACCCCATGATGTTAAACCATTCTTTTCATATCATTATAGCATGTTGATAAAAGAGAAGTAAAAGTTAAAATCTTCCCAAAAAAGGATAACTAGGAACGTGAAAGATAATTGAAATACACAAACGAAAACTTTGGTTATAATTTTGAAGGCGATATATCTTTTTGCTTTACGGTCAATTATAGGGCGGTTCCCTAAATACAATGGAGGCGAGCATTCCTTCCCCATTTCTGTATGTATTGTAGACTTTATTGGAGCAGCTTCTCCTCTCATAAAACTTTGCCTTATTAAAGCATCGGTGCGCGAGAACTTTGCGAAAGGCACTTGCGTTTCGATAGAGTGGCGAAACGTTATCATGAAAATATTTAAGCTTTATAGAAATTTTTTGCTGCAACACTTCATTTAGTTTGTTTTATGTAAAGTATTAAATACAATAGACGTACTGAAAATAGATATTTGTTTCATTTATACTATTATTCCCTGTACTTTAAATGTTTTTAACTTTGACCGCTGTCTACGAGATACATAGTTAAATGCGGATGCTTCAAGTTATTCGAATTTGTATACCCTTTTAGTCACCTTCTACATCAGACATGATTTACCTTAAAAATATTCATGATAAAGCAAAACTGTAGGGCTGACGGACTGGGGCCTCCATTACCATAGTCCCGAACTCTTTGTCTAAGAGAGGAATCAGCCCTCTCACGAATCCGTTTGTTAGCCTCCTTCTGTATTATGATGGCTTCACAGAAGGAAATCAACGTCGCTGATCCACTTTTCGCCTTTAGTGCAGCCGGTACTGCTACTGGCAGAGAAAGATCGAGTCCAATCCTGTAAACCAGGGTTCATCGCTCAGATTCCCACGCGGGGTATTCTGCGAGTGAGTGCTGCGCGGAATCCGGGTTCCTACCACAGTGGTGCATTACGTTGTGGTTTTGCCGTTCAATACTGTTTATATTCTCATAGAAACACCCGTGTCTGAGTGAACCTGAAGGTGACTTACGTCACTCCTACTGATTGGAATCGGGCTTCGAAACTAGGCAGTGCCGCGTTTACAGTCTGCATATATCTAATGGATAGCCTTTCGACCATCTGGGTGGTGGTCCTTCCCGATTTTTCTTTGTTCCGAATACCACTCCAAAGTTTTCCATGTTCCAGTAAAAGGTCCATACTCTAATTAAAAATAGCTTGCAAGCAGGTGTCCGGCGACTCCGTAGAGCCCTGATTAATTGAACCGGAGTAAAACACTCCCATCCCTGAATTGGAAGCTTTAAGTTTAAAAAGATTTTAAAACAATGGAAGACAAATCTTTAGAAAGACACAGAAGAGTTATTTCAGTACATATCTTTTTTTTTAATCGAGCAGGTTAGTGCTTGACCACGGCAACTGGCGTTGAAGTGGTGATGTGATCTGGGGTAGTAGAGGACACTACCCTAGTAATTGCCTCTTCGCATTAACAATCTATCTTAAAGAATTTATATTTAGACGGTAAAACTGACGCTGACAAGCCACTCCTTTGTTGTTCTTATGAAGAAGCTGAATCTCTTCAGTGGCAAACTGCGCACCTGATCTTCGGATGAAGAAATAATTGAAATGTTTTATAAAACAAAATCTTAGTTTCTTGAATAATTTGATGTATTTGTTTATCGTAAGTCACCTATTTACCTTTCTTACCACATTAGAGTAATATTATTATAGTAGTGACATAAATAAATATCTTTATAAGAAGAGGGAGAAGATGGTAGGATTTTACTGATAAAACTTCGTCCTCACTTCATCTTTTGTGCTTTACTTTTTTTATACACTACCATCATTAATAAGCAAAGCATCTACTTCTGATTAAATACAAATACTTGATTGTCCAACACGTATAGATAGTGCCGTTGATCTTTTCCACATTTTTTTTTAATATTGACTTAAAGGGTTACGTTTCCGGTGCTGTGTAAACATCTATCCAGCGGTTCATTGTTATTCACAGGAAGTTCATTCTGCGTCGTCGGAACGCCACTTTGTTGTGCACAGGGAAAATTGTAATAAAAAAAATGACCATAACAAAAGGGAAAACAGAAAAGTTAAATGAATAGAAGCGGGCACCTAGAAAGAGCTATCAGGTTCGTTAATAGATCCCCGACCGCAACGGCGGAGCAATTCGTTTACACGTCAACTGCATTTTACTTCCGGTTGCGCTTGGTAACTTCATCCGTTTCACAGTTATACAGGTTGTTTTTAAAATTCTGATGAAAGTTCTCTTTTTTCAAAGATCCAATAGATACTAATGCAATGCCTGTTTCTGTCTCCAAGCAGTATCCTTTTGTGCAAATAGTTTCGATAATTCAATAATGGTAACTTAAAATTTCGCTTACGCAACTTTACTGCCTAAACCTAAGTGATAGTTATCTGAAAATGGTGAAACATACTCGCCAAGAAAACTGGCATTCAGCTCAACTTAAACAGAGCAACGCTATAGCTGACCAGGATATTACTACCTTTTTTTTTAATTCGGTGGGGAAATTTTCGAAAGATACTCTGCTTCTGGGGGGAAGTCAGAGTTATGTGAGATTCTTGCTCACTAAAGCCCCCTTTGTGGTATGCATCAGTGCATTCGGAGAGGCTCCGAGATCTATCATAGAACGCACCGGTGCTCTTCTTCACTTTGTGTTAACACTTCTCCGAGGAGGAACGTAACTCTCCTAGACACCATCACCGAGCCATTCGCTATCGCAGGTTTGCTTGTTGAGCGATAAAATCCCCCACCCTTAAAGACCATATCGGTTACTACTACAGGTAAAGCTTTCCTTACTCTTATTCTTATAAGCCCGAGACTACATGCTGAGGATAATTCTACCTATCCTACTTGAATCTGATAACCACGTCACAATGCCATAAACCTTTAAAAACGTATAGCGTAGCATTCAAATATTATTGTGGGTAGTGTGAAAAACAATATATATTATAACAGGATAATAGTCGAATTATATTGTTAAACAAACATTTGTTTAATGTAATCAAATAAACGCCACAGAGGTAAAATCGTTACAGGCTGAAAGTAACCAAAAATTGTTTCAAAATTTCTCTACTTGTTTTGCTAGTTTCAATAGTTACAGCGCCCTGCAAACCGGAACAGTAATGCTTGCCTACTAATATATCATCACTATCGGCCCACCGACGTCCACTGCTGGATATAGGCCTCTCCCAAAGATATCCACATCGATACTGTGCTGCCACATACAGCTGCTTCCCGCAACCTTCATTGAGGGGTATTGGGCCGCAACCCACCACGCTGGCCCAATGCGGATTGTTATAGAGGCTATACTAATGTGTAGAGGCTTGGAATAGGAACTGCGGTGATACCTAGACGGTTTCCGGCAATAGGGAGCTATTACCGCAGGCTATCTAGGTACCTATAAATTTTTATAGTGCTTGAGTAAATTATTATCATAAAATATATATTTCATTATAAATTTCCGCGATCTTCATAAGAAAAGTAACCGAGAGCCTGCTTTAACAAAGGAGATGGCGCCGACACTGCAGGAGGAGGAGGGTCTTAATTAGACCACTATTTTAACGGAACTCCGCAAACAGCCTGCGAACTATCAGAAGAGAATTCATGAATATAATAACCTTTTTTTTTAATGAACCCAAGAATGTTATGGTATGAAGTTTGCGGAAGGTAATACAATATTATTTTAGGTCCATTGTAAATAATTTCAAAAATCACGGTCTTTCATGAGATCTACATCTAGCAGTGCACGTATATCGGCTGATGATGATGATGATTTACCATACAACATATTTAACATTGCTTGTCTATTCTACTGTTGAAGTCTGTAAACAGGAAAAGGATCGGAGATTTCAATTGACTGTGAGATCATTAAAACCAAGAAACATCGTTGACCGACAGTTCGTAATTCTTCTTCGTTGGTATCACTCTTGACAGAGGTGGTCATGGTCATCTTTTTAGGTGTTTGTCGCAAGCTTAACAACATGGTAGTTGATGCGGTAGTAGCTTATCAACACCTAGTTGGTAATTATTGATATAATTTTAATATCATAAGGATCTACGCTTTAGAGTTTGCTCATCATCACATAGTACGCTTGTGGTGTTCAAAATTATTCATAGCTATATATGTCTGTTATGGTTTAACGGCCCAACCGTTGAACTAATTTTACTCAAATTATTATAAAGACAGAAGAAATCTAGGATAAGGTCTATATTTTATTCTATATTTTCTTGCAAAAAAATTGACTAGACTATTATAGAGGATATAATTTTATACGCGGAAAAAACTGATTCCATCCGGAAGATATTGGTAGTTTATGGTCTAAATAATTATCCGGCTGATTATTTGTGGGTTCTTGATATAAATTGTAGTGGTAAAGTACTCTAGTTAGAAATCATCTTCGTATAACAGAACCAGGTCTGTTACGGTATATTAGTACAGAAACTGCAGTTAGAGAACACCTGGTGTGATAAAACTTGATGTTGACTCAGTTATCCGGGTAAATTCATTAGCTACAACTCCATTCAAACCTGAACACGGTCATCTTTGCACATTATTATTTGGCAGTAGGAACTGCAGTGGTACCTACCTAGGTCCTACCTGGTCTCTATCAATAGCAACACACCGCCAGAATCAACGCTTCAAATGCCATGCAAGAGAGTGCTTATCATTCTCACTAGGACTATTGGTAGGTATGTGGTACCGTTTACCACCAAGTGAACGTTCAGCTCATTTTGTCGCTTCGTTGGATGAAATAATAAATATTCGTTTCCGGAATTATTTCCCAGTTGCAAAGTTGCTTGCGTTCCTCGCTTCCTCGTGGAGGAATAAAGATTTATGATTGGGAACTCGCTGTCAATACGTCTGAAATGAGAAATACAAATAAAACGTATCGCCTATTTCAAACTTCCACTTTTATTTCTATTTCAAAGCTTCCCTCTTTGTTTGTTTGTTTACGTCATTTGAATTTATTACTTATATTACACATGATTTTTCGCATACATAATAAGATATGAACAAACATTCAATTCAATTCACAATAGGTCAAAAGTTATATCTGACTTTAGTTTTAAATATCATGAGTAATGAAACTGAAGATGATGATGACCATGATGTAGGTACCACCGCAGCGCCTATTTCTGCCGCCAAACAGTAGCCTTAGCTAGTGAGATTACTGAGGTAATGAGACTCCACATCTTATGTCTCAGGTGACGAGCGCAACGTGGTGCGGTATATATCATCCTGACTAGCGCCACATTAAAGGGAGGGAGGAGTAACACCATCAAGTGAACGTCCCTCGTCTCATCGCTTAATTAAATAAAGAAAAAAAAATGTCTACATTTACAACTCGGCAATGTTATTATTGCTATGGTTTGACCTGGAACCAGGGACTTGATTCTTGATTGGTTGGAAACGAAATACCTGTGTAGAGTGTCTATTCCTGTTAATCATCTTATCAGTTATCTATTCCATGATTTAGTATATTCATCGCTAAATAAAAGTTCAAATATACTTTTACCGGACCGCATAAGTTTTCTCCTACTGATCGCCCAACTTCAATTTAAAGTTGGCACTCGATGATGGTAAAAGATACTTTTGGATTTTGAAGAGTGGCTGTCTCTCACGAATGTAATGACAAAAAAGATTTATCTACTTTAAAAAAAATGTTATTGTAGAATTTAAAAAAAAAATGAGTTCTACTTATTCTATTATTCTGTCTCTGTCAAGTCTTTATAAAACTACGAACACTGTACTGGACAAGTCCAAAAATTTTAAATAACTTTAAAACAATATAAACATAGTAAACTTTAAACGTATGCGTCTAACTTAAACTCAAGTTACAAGAAAAGATTCAGTTTTCTTTCGAAGGCTTTCTGAATACTAAATTAAGAGAGACTTACTCCTCTGCACTTGTATGAATTTTGTATGAAGTAATTTGACGAGATTCAAGTAATCCAAATATACTTGAGAATTTAACTTATTCATTTTGCCGATGTAGGCTGAAATTAAGTTTATATGCTTGCATTTGATTATAAAGTATTCGAAAATGAAAATTTCGTTATATTAAAAGCTAAACTAAAGTCTGAAGTTATTCATAGCTTAAGTAGTATTTAAGAGGCGCCAGTAATTTTGATTGCACACTCACCCTTCAGTTCGTATGATGTTTTCAGCACAATAAGCTTCTCCGCAAGTTCGATATATCTGAATTTTGAACGTTTTACGTATGCTTTTGAATTCTTTTTACATTCAACGTCATTCGAATGAGTTAGGCGGCAGTTTAACTAAGTTGAAACTCAAAGCGAAGTTCCGGAGCGGGCATTCCATTTTCACCCCGGCAAATAATTTCAGACTCCGTTGCGAACGAGTTCCAACTTATAAAACTTCGTACCATCGAATAATACGGAGAGCTGGTACACTGTTCACACAGCCTCATTATGGTTTTGTAACAAGAAAAGACAATAAAACCCCGTTTCGTGAATCTTACAGGAGGGCAGCAGCCGACGTCAATCAATTGAGATGATGATGACGATATTTTATATATAGAAGTTATATTTATTGTATAACATATAGAAATTTATATCGTTTAGAAGCTGTGGTATCTTTGTAAGACAACTGTACGAATAATGCGACGAGCCGCAGGTTCGAACCCCGCCGAGCTACTGCTGAAAAATATCACCGAGAGGAAACAAACGTGTTTTCAAGAACATCTGTTGTGGTTATGTTACATCCACTATCTCATTGTCTCAATAAGATTTCCGACAAATTTTCCGTAAGGATCAATGTTGGTACTTATAAAAGATCCTATTTTATAATTATCCGAAATATTTAACATTTCTTTGTTACCATACATTAAAGTTTCAAACAACTCTTATTTACTGGTGGTAGGTTTCTGTTCCTGAAACCGTCGTAGGTATCACCGCAGCTCCTATTAGTGCGACCTGAAAAGATTCTAATAAACTTTACTATATTCCAGTTGGGAGTTATAGCTAAAGTAATTATTGAGTGTCGTGTGACAACATAATGTGTCAAGGTGACGAGGATAAGTTGTTGCAGTGTATATCATCCTTACTAATGCCACGTTCTTATAAGCAGGCGTATACCATCAGGTGATCGTCTCGCTGGGACGTCGAATAAAAAAAACTTACAAACATTTCGTTTTAGAGTCGATGATTAAGGCTAAGGATTACCTAGGTCGTGCTTACTCACGACGTTCCTGTTATTATCTAACATACACATCAATATAACAGTCTGTTCTATTAATTACAAGTTTTTCAATATTTCGCCTTCTTCCCCGTAATCATCTCGTTTCCTCATATTGCTCATTCCTCCGCGAGCTCTGTAGGCGTCCCAGAAAGTTAATTAAAAATTTCTTGACGAAGCTCGGAAGTAAGGACATCTTCGGCTCTTTAAAATTAGACATGTTTTTTTCAATAGTTTAGCACACACTGTATTATGTAAAGTTTTTATACAACATTACATTAAATTAGAATATATACTAAATATTTTGGTAGTACCATAGTTCTGTTGCATTATTTTATTGTCAAATAAAACATATGTATACAGAGAATATGGTAGAACGAGAGTAAAGTAAAATGGGGGTAAACAGAAAAAATGTAGGAAAATGCATCAGCTTAAAATGTGAAATTATTGTCTTTAAGCGACGAGCAGTGGATGCAGTGTATTTCCTAGCCCTTGATCTGCTGGCAACGTGAAATAATTCAAGCGCATGAGCTTGCATCTAAAAAGCGTGGGTACATAAAAATAATGTTTTGTTGGTAACTGCTTCTGCAGCGCAGTGGTTAATCGCTTGTCTTACAACACGGCGGCCACCTGCATGAATCCAAGCTATAACTTTAATTTGTAATGGTTTTGCGGTAATGCTATATCATAACAGCATATTCATATCCGGCGGCGATGTTGTCGACATAGCTTCAGCCATTAAGTACAGAATACTTTTCACCTTCCAAAATGAACAGCAGACTTGGAGCGGACGGTGCCGTAGTGGTAACCACGATCAGGGTGAGAGAGAATTAATTCGCGATTATTAATAGATAATAGAAACACATAAAGTCAAGTAAAAGTATATTTATTATGTAAAAGAGCGCGTTTGAATTATTTTTCTTGTAAATAGGTAGTAGTTAACGAAAGGAGGGTAAGCTACGCCCCATAATTGATATAAAAGTAAAATAAGGTTAAAAAAAAACAGTGTTTCCGTTAAACTATTCAAATTCGCTTTACTTTAGATTGTGTTAAGCGTTGCGTTTTGATAGGGAGAGGTCTGAGCTGCATAAAATAGCTGAGGGAATCCCGTCGCAGATTAAATTGCAGTAAGCTGCAGTTGCGAGATTAAATTATGAGGAAGTGACGCGAGCGCTTGTTTCCGCTCCACGGGGACCCGCCGCCCGCCTTCAGCGTTTTCACTGAAACTTGTATTGTTCATTTTCATCCTGTGTAAACGGCTATAATACTTCGGAATAATTAAATACGACTGCTGTACATTTTTAATTAACACTACAGCCACGGTAATGACACGCTTTGTGATGATAAGCTTTACTGGCGATAGGTCTCTGTTACTGGAGACCGTCTAGGTAGGTACATATTTTTGCCGCTCAACAGTAGTGTTTCTTTCACTCCGCCAGGCAACAAGACAAGCGAGACGTTCACTCGATGGTTAGTGATATGCCCATAACAACGCAGCACTACTTACAGCGCCCTTCAAATCGGAATACGGTAATGTATTCACACTACCACCGAAGTATCTGTTTTTGGCGGCCAAGCGGTAATGTGGCGCTGTAGCTACTGTATTTACTGGGGTAACGAGACTTAACATTTTATGTTCTTGTTACTTAACATCTTGTGTCAACGCCAAGTTCCATCCTCACCATCCGAATACAGTCGATCCTACACTGTACGTTTCAACCGTAACGTTTTACCAGACACTATCACTTTAAGGAATCAGTTGTCGCCAGCAGTATTTCTGGACCAATACGACATGGGGGCCTTCAAGAAAAGAGGGTATTATTCCCTTAAAGGTCGGCAAAGTAGCTACGACTTACTCTAGTATTGCGACTTCCATGAGCGCCAGTGATCACTTTCCACCAGGTCAACTGTTCGCACGTTTGCCCACCCTTTCTATAAACAAACTTTCTCAAGGAAACAAGCACAATGTGGTGATGTGAACTATCCTAACTAGTAGGCGTATCATTTATCATCAGACTAGCGTCCTGCTCGACTCTTCGTTGAATAAAAAAAAACTCCGGAAACTGCGATTAGTTTATAGGGGCGATATACGAGTTGATTAGTCATTTTGGACTTGTGAAGAGTTTATTTTATTTATTTCAGCTTTTATTATTAGCGAATAATAAACATTTTCATTTTGGAATATCCTTTCATTCGAGTGAATAATAACCAGTGCGTAACAATGTTACGTATAGCCCGACGGAGCACAGGCTGCACGCAGACGCCGTGTTTCCGTCAGCTGGGTGGCTGAATAATAACTAAACAACTGGTACTTATTGAAAATGGACCTTTTCACATATCGCTTAGAAATAATATTCGCATGAGCTTTATCATCTTATTTAAAAAAAAAATACCTGTTAAACTTTCCAAAGTGACCCCAATAAAGAAGAGGTAAGTTTGACGACTAAAATATGATCTTTTATCTATTAGTATAATAATTAGACTTTCAGAAATGTATGTTAACAATTGTAAAATAACAATATCTTCATCATCATCGTCAGCCGATAGACGCCCACTGTTGGACATAGGCCTCCCCCAAAGATCCCTACATCGATAGGTCCGGCGCTGCCCGCATCACTGGACACTAGATGCTGTAGTTTTTAAAGGTTCGTGTGGAAGGGGTTTGAGCCGTTTCCTATCACGCTGGCCCAATGCGGATTGGTGTGAACCAGAGCCTCGTTTGTTGATTAGCAGGGTGCACCACGAGCAGGTGAGGTTGGTTTAGGTCCCGTGATTTGTTGTGCGGGACCTCTTACACCATCTTATATATCATCAACGAAAAACCTAAAATCAAACTCATACACCCCTTTGATAAATTTCTCCGATTCGCAAATGGTAGGTCTATTTCTGCCGATAAACATTACCGTGCTCCGGTTTGAAGGGCGCTGTAACTAGGTTAATTACTGGGTTAATGAGACAACATTTTATGTTACTTGGCGCCGATCGCAATGTAGTGCAGTGTAGATCATCCTAACAAGCAATCATCGGTGGGCGTATTACTAATCATCAGGTGAAAATCCTGCTCGTCTCGACGCCAAGTACAATAAAAAAAATTCTCCATCAATACATATCAAAGTAAGAGAATTGTAATACTTTACAAATCCCCGTCTCTCTATTATCTATGTGGAATCGGATTTTTGACTTTGTAAGGGAAAAAGCAATTTGCTTTGAAAGCGTTCTCCGGCAGAAGGAATCGCTGGAGATGCAAATTTTCATTACTGAATTTCACGAGAAAGTGTCTTTTATCTATCAGGTAACAATTAAGTTAATTACGCACTGGAAATCTTCAAACATATTCATCTTATTATGAACTCTCTCCATTTATAAATCAGTTACAGTTATTAGAAATTTACATAGCACACTCGCGGGGCTACTTAAACTTCGGATCTGTTTCAAAACTATACGAAATGACAACTTTTCCAATTAGTGAAAAATTTGCTGTGTAACCAAGCTACCAGTTCCGACCTAGTGAACTCCTCAGTGTCCACAACACATTGAATTATTTGGCCAAAAAAAAAACAACCCTTGTTTATATACTTTGCGCTCCGGGATACATTATCTAACAATACAATGTCTGACTGTTGTTAATTCTCTTCTGCAAGAAAAATTTCGAACAACCTTCAGCATTCCGTAGGATAGCGACCTTTGTTAGATTTAGCGGAAATAGTTAGGTGTAAACTTTGAAATATCGCGGAAATGCTATATAAAGACGTAAACAACTCGATCATCTAACAATTTCTGTTGTAATTTTTATTAATGAGTATTGGTAATTTATTATTTAACTACAACAACATGGAAATGCTTTGTTTTTCGCCATTGGAATGTGACAAGTGAGAGCAGTTGAGGTGAGAGCTGAGAACAGGAAACAATAACTTAATACACACAAAGAAATTATTTAGAAGTTTGATGGTAAGAAATATTGATAAAAAAAAACTTTACTATAACTATTTTAACTAAATCGATCAAACAGCAGCCGATAGACGACCACTGCTGGATATACGCCTCTTCCAAAGATCTGCAAATCAATCGGTTACGCGCTGCCCACAGCGGACAGTTAACATGAACTCCGATACCGCTGGCCACTAGGGGCCGTCGATTGTAGGGGTTCATATAGGGTGATTTGCACTATATACCACCGCGTTGGTGGAAGCCAGAGCTTGGTTTGTTGATTAGCAGGTTGCACTACGAACAGGTGAGGTTGGCTTGTAGACTATGAAGCACTAAACATTAGCATCTAAATGTTTTCATATACAGGGTGAAAGGTAATAAGTGTAAAAGATCTGGAGGGGCTAAAGTATAGCTCGTATCCTATCTATCTATGTATGGAATACACCATACAAAAACAATAGCAATTATTAAATTTTTTATATTTTTCATAAAATTCCCGATTTTCAAGAAAAAGTTCGATGATTTTATTTCTTACTTATTTCAACACAAAATTTAATGTAATAATTATTGTTTTATCATTGTTTTATAAAATTAATAATCATCACTTGGCGGCTAAAACTTTTAAATTAAGTTCTTTGAAAGTCGTGACAATAAAAGATAAGGCGTCATACTTACGTTTTTATTTAATCTTAAAATAAAATTGTATTAATAAAAAATACGTATAAAGCATATAAATAAGTACTCGACTTCAATACCTATCCGATAAGATATAAGAAAATACATAGTTTCTAAAATTTTGAAAAAAAAAACCAATTGTAATAAAACCAAGTACAATGAAATATCAAACTGTAGAGACTAATAAAAGTATACGCCGCGCCGGCCCTTAGTGTGACCGTTTTGTTGTTGTTGTAACACGTGCGAGCTTATTGTTGTCGTTTTAGATATTGAGTTCAGAGTAAAAGTTTAAAGTAACAATTAATTTAAATTTTGCTCAAACTGACGGCCACGGTTCCTGATACAAGCACGAAGCCTTTTTCTTAAGTCAGATCGAGTGATTAGCTCTGTGAGCTGTTCTCTTATTTTATCAGCAGCGATGATGATGCGCGACTTTAAATCTTCTAACGAGTTAAGAGCCCAACAACAATTATTATGAAAATTTTTTATGCCGTCTCTGTCAAACTTCGATTCATCAGTTCCCAATATTTTGATGAGAAACTTATTATTTTCTAAGTTAGCATGAAACGGCAGAAATCTAACCTCTTTGCAAGGCCTCCTTCCTCCAGGGCCTCGACCGGAGTAAAATGGTAGGGATAGAGGTTTGCATTAAGCACAGTAAACCATACTTTCCATTGTGTTAAACCTTGCCACACCCTGCAAAGCAATCTTGCCACGACTTTGGTTGACGTAGTCGAGTCTATAACAAAATGGTCTATCATTCCGTCTCCCTCTTCAGTATCGCAGATGCGAGGCCTACCTCATAGTCATGTCGCCTTTGTTGAACGTTGCCAGTTTCCCTGACGCGTTGATACGCTGCAGCAGACTGACTTCGTAGATGATGATTTGGAAAACGTAACTATATTTTCTTCGTGCTTGTAAAGAATTCACACTAAGTCCATAACAATAGAAAATGTTAGCGTATTCTTCATTACCGCAATTCGCTAGTTAAATTAAATTTATTTGGTATGGAAAAGAGAAACCATTCAGAATTAAGAAAACAACGACAATGTACGTCCGCCCACTAAACTAATTAAATTTTAACTGTCGTTTTGACTCATTTCCTAAAAAGTGTTTATTTATCTAAATTTTAGAAACTATGTACTTTTTTATACCTTGTCGGAGAGGTATTGAAGTCAGGTACTTATTTATGTGCTTTATACGTAATTTTTCAATTAAAATTTTATTTTAAGACTAAATAAAAAGGGAAATATAACCGATTATTTTTATACTGTCACGATTTTCAATGAATTTAATTTAAAAGCTTTAGCTTCTAAGTAATGATTATTAATTTAATAAAACAATGATTAAACAATAATTATTACATTAAAATTTGTACAGAAATAAGTAAGAAATAAAATCATCGAATTTTTTTTCCTACTTTTTACCTTTTCTCACCTTTCACCTGTATAAACTATAACAAACTAGGTGCGTTTTTTTTTCAACGAAGCGAAAGGATGACCGAGACATTCACCTGATGGTAACTGATACGCGTTCCCATAAAACAAGGTAGCGCTAATTAAGATGCTATACACTGATTAAGATGTTAAATCTCGTTACTCTGGCAATTTCACTAGCTACAACTCCTTCTAATCAGAAACTTAATAACATTTGCACACGATTGTTTGACGGCAGAAATAGGAGAGAGATGCGTTGGTACCCACGTAGACAGTATTGGGCAACAGACACCTACCACCAGTAAACCCTCCGCTTCAGCGACTACTGCTTCATCATCTGCGAATATTTCTCCTCACACATACTCCTTCAATCTTGGAAGCAGAAATAACTGTAGGTAAAGTCGGATAAAATCCACGATTGAACATTTCGAGCATGGAGCTATTGTTGTATGGACTCGTGTGCCGAAAACAAATAAAAAAAGATTGTGCAGCCGCTCCATCAGCCAGTATTTACTTTTTTAGGTTCCAAAGAGTTTGTACTTCATTCTCACTTTTTATTGAACGGCCCTCGTACAGCAGGCTTAATTTATACATTTTAGGTTAGATATAAATACTTTTTTAGTATATTTACTAATGTCCTCGTACTTCTAGCTGAATGTGGCGCGAGTGGAGCTAAAGTTTTGAAATTTTAATTAAGTTATGAGGAAATGAAGCTCCGTTGTTTCAGACTCCGCGGGATTAGCCACCACTCGTGTGTACTTTGACTACATTTTAATTAAATCTCCTTATTTAATGTCAATCTATATTCAACACCCGTTTAATAATATCAAAGTAACTTTCGAACTAAAAAAAAAAACCAAAATATTTTTAAAATATGTAATATGTTATTTCATAGTGTTTGTGTGTAATCAATAAAATGTCAAAGGTTTGGAGGCGAGTCTCTGTTATCAGAGACCGTCTAGGTAATTACTACCGAAGCTTCTACATCTACCTCTAAACATTGATGTGCAAATATTACAATGTTCCTATTTAAAAGTTATTATATTTAATAACATTACTGAAGTAACAAGAAATAAAATCTTAAGGGGTGGAGTATACAGCGATTCTTAATATCCTCAAAAGCGTCACGCTTTTAAGGGAAGACATATACCAATTATATAAAATATCATTACCAGTACTATGTTGGCGAATCCTTACTTAGCCAACATGGTATATTATGAACATGCCTTCCATGCAAGACAAGATTTGGATTTATAGAAGACGATTGAAAATAGAATGATTATAATAATTAATTTCAAGATCACACATAATTTATTGTTTAAAATTAGTATTATTAATAGTACTCGCATCAAATGACATTATCATATTTAATTACTTACGTATACGACTGACGCGAAAAGAACAATATATCCATTTTCAATTAACTTAATATCGAGTCTTAAGTTACTTTGGTAATATTGTCCCAAGACAATCGAAAAATCCGGATACACTGGTTGTAGAAGGAAACATCGATAGTAAAAGATCACGGTGTCGAACACTTACATGTTGGTCCGATCAGCTGTAAACTATGTTCAGCATCAACATCCCGAATGCCCCGAGAAGTGCCGATTATAGAGCGGAGTAGAGGGAAAGAGTTGATTCGCTATTAAGAGCGTTTCAGGATAAGCACGACCTTCAGCCATAAAGTGTACGAAAGAGAAGAAGGAGAAACTTATTTCATAAGCAAGTGTCATGAAATAAATCGTAAAACTAGGATTACAAAATTTGACAGAATCGTTATTTTTTATCTAAAACATAAATAAAATGTTTATTTTATTCTTTGCTATTCTAGTGACAAATATTTTATTGAAGTCTAGTAAGCAAGAGTATGCTTGTATCAGAAAATCTCTCTCTTCCTCAAATGGTAAATGAAATAAATTAAAAGAAAAGTATATAAAACGATTAAAGAGAAAAAAACAAACATACATTGGCAAGTGCTCGTGCAATTTTAAAACAACACCCTTATAAAAGTTGCGAGTTTTCTGTATCAGGTCAGTTCAGCTGGTCTTCGGCAGTGCTTCAGTGTTGTCATACTCCAGTGTTTTTAACCGAAATCATTCTTTTGGATGCGTTGTAGTTCATGGGGTAAATATTAGTTATTTTATTTAATTTAATTACACAAGTTAACCGATTGTGTCCCGTACTGTTGATATGCAAAGTTAGTATTTATCAGGTAAAATGGAACAACATTGTCTTTGCGTCATCAATTTTTTTTTCTTATGATTCTCTGCTTCATGGTAATCTATTTTGCAATAATAAGCCACTGCTCTGTCTGATATCAATCTATCTTTCTTATTTTTGTTAGCCTGGTGAGACTTCTCAATTGAAGGTCTCATTCCTTTAGGGTGAATCTTTGTATCAACGACGGAACACGTATGTCTTCTTAAACGCCTATCGCAGCAGCTTTTATCACCACTCAATTCTAGACCAAGCTTATTTTTATGACTTAAAAGCCGTTTTTGGTAGCGCTCATTGTACTTCGTGATCTCCTGTTTGACAGTTGGCAGTTTCAGATCATCATATATACGTCATCTAATTAAGATACTTGAATCGCATCGTAGGTTTTTATGATTGTGTTACAGTTATATTAGCGATTCTTATTAACGTCTGAGCGCTTCCACTCGTCACCAATATTATGCACAGTGATATAGTATAAGTTGCCTTTAAGATAAAACACTTCCTACATACCCACAAGTACAGGAGACTCGAGCAGCGCAACCGCACTCTCATCCTACAAATAACATACAACCCGTTGACGCCTGCACTGGTTGCTCTTATACTATTTTGACTTATTGACTATTTACCACTACCCACATTAGTTGTTGAATGTCACATTATCAAAACTGACCGTCAATTTATTCTGAAAGTAAACTCGAGATTGCGTTACATAAACCATTTTTGTTCCAATTAGCTTCACAGATGACGAGATTGCAGTTAAAACTTTACTACCGAAATACGTTAGGTTTGTCGGGTATCTATATGGTTTAACTTGAATTACATTTAACAGAAAACATAGTTAAGGACCTCTTCTTTTTACATATAATAGTAGGATAGAATATGTTCAATATTTAACCAAAGGAAGGTCTGTATTTTTAACAGTTTATAAAACGGTGAACGTTCGTTAGTTCAAATGGTGAGCGAACGAGATGAATGATAGACTATTGTGGCTGGCCGTGTCTGTAAGATCAATACAGTACCGATGAAAAACCTTAAAAGCAAACAAACTTCGAGCTAATTCCGCTCTTTTGATCGGCGTAAACTGTAACCCGTTGCATTCGCTTCCCGTGATCCGGTCGGCGCTCACAAAAGGCACTGTGTGGGGGGAGGTTGGAGGTTGTTTTTTGCTAAGGGGCGAGACGGAACCGAGCGACCCAGGCTCTCGGCCTGTTTGCTTATTCGATCGCAGCCGGTTAAACGTTTCTCTTGCGCGAATGTTTTTGTTCCTTTGTGACGTACAGCCGACCTGTAACAGGTGTATCCCTTTAATCTGATTTCAAAGTAGAATCCAAAAGACTTGAAAAGTGTTTATGTATTTGAAAAGTGTTTATGTATTTTACTTCATCCTTTTTAATCGACGGGTTAACACTTAACCACGATGGCATATAACGTTCAGTGACAATAAAGTTTGAAGCTAAGAGGTAGGTCTCTGTTGCTGGAACCAGTCTAGATGTAACTACCACCGCAACATCTATTTCTCCCCCTAAATTAACGTATAAACAGCCCTGCAATTCAACTTGAAGGGTGTTATAGTTAGTGAAATTACTGCGAGTAACGATATGTAACATAACAAGTCTCAAGGCAACGAGTACAATGTAATGATGTTTTAAATGGTCACGTTATTATCGGCTACCCTGCTATCCGCTGCTTACCATCAGGTAGACGTCTCGCCTTTTCCATCGCTTCGTCGAATAATACTACATCAGTCATAACATATGATATATCGACAAGTATGTAGGTAAGCGGTATACCCTTAAACTATAAAGATCTTTATCATTATCATCAACCGATAGACGTCCAGTGCTGAACATAGGCTTCCCCCAAAAATCTCCACCATCATTATAGTCATTATTTTATTGCATTTCAAAATACATTAAACGTACTAAACAGTGTATCTAAATTAACACAGTCAACAGTTAGTTCTGAATTAGATTGAATTGTCTATATTAGAAAGGTTAAAATGTAAGCTGGTTATCTTCAACAGATTTCCGCAATAGCCTGAAACGATGCAGTCCCGCTGCGAAATCCTTACGAACATTCGGATTGTATCCAATATTGCCGAAATTGCGTGCTCCCATATTACTGCGGAATTCAGCAGTCGATATGCATTCAAATGCAATACCAACGCTGCAATTGTTTAAAGCGACTTTATTAATTTTAAAACAATATGCCAACACATTGGCTTACGTACACTGCAACTGCATATGGTGTATAATTTAAATAGAATTCATTGTGGGAAAACTTTCGTATAACATACAAACAGATACTTCACATTCCGCATACGACGAATTCTGATATATGTAATAGTTAAGATTCATAAAGAGGAGTTAAATAACAAATAGTCATTATTCACAATAATGAGATCTGGTAATAGAACAGTAAAACATAGATAATGTTGACTATAGGTTCCAACCAAACATTTCATAAAATCGACAATAAGTTGAAGTCGTATTAGAGATGAAGTAATATCCTATATAGAGTTGTTATGAAGATTTCTTACTTAATCGAAAAATTTCTATTCATATAGCTAATAGAGTTATTGTATACCCTGGGCAAAACAATGATTCCTGCAAGAGACAAATATTACACACACAGTGTTTTAAGCGGAGATTAAATATTTTCTTTACTCTTTGTTAATTTATATATATATACCTAGTCCGGATATAAGTTTTGTTAAAAATAAAAATAAAAATGCATTTTTTCTATTGAAGTAATGTAATATTATTAAAATTTTGATCTACATATTTGTTAATCGCAGCAAAAAAAAAATTCTATTCGAAATGACTACTTTTGGCTTTTATACAGACCTTTAATCAGTTTGGCCACGAATCTATGGATTTACGCACTGTTTCCAAGGGAAAGTTCCACCACTGCCACTGCTTGCTCCAAAGATTTTTTAAGAAACTCAACGTCGCCGTATCATTTAGAACAGGCCATATCTTCTAAAACTGACCATAATTTGAACTCTAAAGGGTTGAATTCTGGGCTAGATGAGAGCCAGTCTTCAGCTCTTTGTAAAGTCCGGAATGTTGGTTTCAAGCCACGCTTAGTTAGCTCGTGCCTTGTGACCAGGTGCAGAGTCCTGCTGGAAAATCCACGGTATATTTTTAAAAAGTGTATTGCTGAGAGGTTTCACAACATGATACAAGACCGTATCTAGATACACTTTGGCTGAAGTTCTTACTCCTTTTTAACAAAAATGTAGTTTTATGACTCCTTTATAAGCCACCCCACCAGACCATCACTGACGCTGGAAGATGACCACGTTGTACCTTCCGACTACTTGAGCAGCTTCTTTAGAACTGTGAGCGTACACTTTACCATTTTGCTTATTGTAATGTTTTTCAATCGCAAAAATTTTTTCATCGATAAAGAGGATATTTCTGTGCCTTTCATCTGCGTATCGCGACAGAAGATGTTTTGATCGATCCACTTTCTTTGATTGTAAAGATCGATTCAGGGCATGTCTTGTAAATCAACGATAAGCATCCAGCTTCAAGTCTTGTTTTATAATACGCGACGGAGTCCTAGCGGGAATTTTCATTTCTCGCGATAAGATTTTTTACTTCCTAATGGGGTTTCAACGAATTCTCGCTTTTATAGCATTAACAGCCTTTGTAGTTCTAACAGCACACGGCCGCTCCGATCTTTTCTGGTCTTCGACAGAGGAAGAGTTATTGTATCTATTGACAGTATACGAACATACGGCTCATACCAAGCTTTTGAAGTGTCTGGAATATGGCCAACGGCTCTATACCCACTTTGTACAATGCGAACACTACAATCTTATTTTCTTTTACACCCCATTCCATATAGTAATTTATTAATGAAGACCAAAACATATGTGAAATGGCGCAAAATGGATAGTTTTTAAAATAATATACGTGTTCCAAATTCAAAATAAAACGTTGAAAAAACTAAAATTGTTTATGTAACTCTAAATCTATTAGACGTGGAGACAGAATTCGGTAGTGATATTTCTTTCGACATTTAGAGGTCAGCTGAGAATGGAATTTAAAAACATTCCTTCCCAAAGAGAGTTGCGTGGTAGTTGCGTTGTTAATAACGAGGAGAGATCCAGGGATGCCGTCGGTTGGGAATATTTTTGACAAATTTCAAATCCAATTCTATATTACCACCAGTAAATCGGCCGGGAAACAAATAGTTATTGTTATAAACTTCGAACAATGCAGACGCAGTAGCAATTCTCTTAACATTAGAACGTCTCATAATTAAAAAGCGAATAGTCCTCCTACTAAAGAAATGTTATTTTTCAACCTTTTCCCGGACTAGAATTAATTAACCTACACTATACTTCACCCTTTGTTCACGGGTCGAACTTGGTTCATTTTTCAGTTAACGGAGCGCGGTCGGCGAACACTACACTTTGTGTGTCAAACAACTTATACCGTTGCATACGCTTGTTTTGATTCGTGAATAATAAATAAAAAAAAAGGCGCCGGCAATAGCGCAGTTAGAGCAATTTGCTGTGAGAGCGTCTTTGTGACAAAGAAGCCGCGTCGGAGGCGCTACAGTGCCATTACTGCCTCGCTGCCGGCTGCATTTCAAAGCTCTCGTATTTATTTTTATAATTACACACTTAGCAATGCAAATTGTTTCTACACAGGAACTCGTCATTCGACAAATGTTATTCGAGTTCGGCGTGCATTATGAAATATCAATTTCCGATACTTGCATTCAAGTATCATAACAAAGGTAACGGAGAATAAATAGCACTTCAAATACACAGACGTATACCATAATTACTATTTTGATTCAGTTGCTCAGCAACTAACTAGTTTACGAAGCCTAGGGTCATATTTGGGAACCACAGGTATGGACGAGCTGCCCTCACTATGCAATAACGTTACTGTCTATTGGATAAACATACGAGTGTTAGTCAGTCACGTGCACTCTGTACAGATAAATAAGCACTGCATACCCTGGCTCCCTAAACCTAAATCTAAATAATAATCTCTCAGGTTTATTCAAAAGGTACTTAAGTGGTGCTTTGAATATTACTAAATTGGTAACTGTATTGTTAAATATCGACAAGCACAAATATTTGGGGTGTGGTTTGCATACTCTACCCGAAATCTCTGTACACGTTCCTTGAGCCAGTTTTCTGAGTGAGCATGCTTCTCCATCTGTTGTTCCGTTGTCACTTACCGTCATGTTAAATAGTGGTCATGACCATCGTCTATAAATAAACGAATAATAACGTTTCAAATGAAAACAGTAAATTACATAAAATATTACTCTTACCCTCCTCCACATTGGAGTAACTTCGGCGCTTATATTTTATGTTAGTTTTCATAATTATACTTCGCAGTAACTTTATTGGGCTCGCTCAATTAATTCTCCGAGTGGTCCCCCCTACTTTATTGCAGCCCAGTAATAAAAATAATAATTTGTCAAATAGCTCCCGCCAGGAGGCAAAGGGTCCGTGACGCCCTACAGTTTCGTTTCGACCTTGCCAACTTTACTTTTTCACGACTACCCCAATCGTAGAGCACTCCAAACTTTGAACAGCTGTTTTTATTGTGGTACTCGCTTATCACTTAACGCCTTACTCCCACGGTCATGAATTCTAGCTTTATATATTTTTTCAAGGTTAAATCAAAAATTCTATTTATTTCATTTAACCAACAGATATTAGAATCTTACCATCATATAAACTTTTCGCTTATCCAATCGCTTATGGAATTAGTAGCATTTAAAATGGTTTAAACACGACAATAATATATTACTCACCATGATGTCTGCGAAACTGGTTAAATGTGAGAGAAATATTGCTTCTGTATTTTAGAGATCAGCTAAGAATAAAATTTACAAAATTCTTTCTCCGAAAGGAGTTGCAGGGATGTTACGGCCAGCAAAGCGAGCGGGGAACTGCTAATAAATAAAATAAATATAGATATATACAAATGCTACTATCAATAATTTCAATACGTTAATTCGTTTCGTTTACCCCAATAATTTCACTACCAACAGCGCCATTCAATCCGGAACACTAATGTTTGCACACTACCGTTTGTCGGCAGAAGTAGGAGCTGCGGTGGAACCTACGGCCGCCAATATTAATTAAACAAGACTAATAATGAGGTTCCTGCAAACATTGCTGTGATCTGGTTTTAAAGGCGTTGGCGTTAGTGAAATTACAAAGATAACAAGACTCAACATCTTACGTCTCAAACGCTAACTGGCGCCTCATTGTCATGGACGGGCGTTAATTTACCATCATGAGTATGACCTAGCTCTTCTCATAAAATTACCTAGAACATTATTACTTCATATC
Source organism: Ornithoptera priamus (assembly GCA_029034505.1). NCBI lineage: Eukaryota > Metazoa > Arthropoda > Insecta > Lepidoptera > Papilionidae > Ornithoptera > Ornithoptera priamus. The sequence continues at coordinate 2,865,830 of JARDWD010000826.1, forward strand.
TTTTTTATTTTAATATAAAAAAAATTAAATATTTTATATATGAACTCAAAATATTTTCTTTGATATGCTAGCTGGTATAACAGGTGGTGCCCCCCAAGGGGGTATTGTCCACGGACAATATTGTTCGCGGAACCCATTGACTAATATATTCACACAACTTACCTTCTCTAACAATAATTGTATGGACAAACAAATACTTTAATAGAGTCGAAGCACAATAGAAAAGGTCCTCAAGCAATTTCCAGTGTGTATAAAACTTTTTATTGGTGTACCGCGGCCGATTGCATTCTTCGAGGCGTGAGCTGTCTGATACAAAGTCTAGACAGTAAGTCAAACACTGCCTGAGTAGACCTGAATTGTAAACGGTCTAATATTCTTAACATTGCGGTTGAAGTTATTTCAATTGTTTATTAAATAAAGTAACTTGACAATACTTGTTTTTTTCTACACAATTAGTGGTAATCCATAACCTTGGGCGACGGGTTGACAGTCAGGTTCACCTGTTGGTAATAAAGCGATAGCTAAGATGATGTACACTACAGCATCGTATGCTCGTCTCCTTAAGACATAAGATGTTTAGCTTCGTTAAATAATTTCATTAGTTACAGCGACTTTCAATCCGGAATATAGTAGGATTTGCACTCTACAGCTTGCCGGCAGAAGTAGGAGCTGCAGTGGTACCAACGTAGACCGTATTTGTGTATATACATTATAGCAAAATGGTACAGTGGAATAAAATCCGTGGAGAATTTAATTCAGAGGTTTTTTGCTTATGATAATGATAACATGTCTCAGAGTTCTTTACTTATATCTGATGACAAAGAAACATTATAAAACTAAAAAAAAAGTTATATACCGACATTTTAAATATATGATGTGGAAACGAAGGATTGGAACAGTCTGCCGTCGTCAGTGTTTGCATCCAAGTATGACGTAGGGATCTTTAAGAGAAGAGTGAATAGGCTACTTCTAGACTAATGCGCTTTGCCACCAGAAACTACATCGCCACTTTCCATCAGGTGGGATCGTAGACAAGTGCTAGTCTATACTATAAAAAAAAACATTTTTTTTACCTCAAAAAATCCAACTATGTAATAAAATTTATTCTACATAGATAATAATAATAGTAATATCTTTTGTGTTGGAAATATTATTGGGGTAGTTTACATCCGTAAGTCTCGGTCACATCTGGAGAGCGGGCCGTGGAAGTAGGAAATGTATTAAAGATTTTGACATAAGCACGCTAACGAACGAATATGTAGGTGCGCCTGCGGTACTTCAGTATACACTCGGTGAACCAATGTTGCCACAAAATAAATCATATATTCTATACTATAGTCAAGTGTCGTTCCGTACCCAGAATGTACGAATATCTCCACAGTTATTTCGTATGACGAATAAATCATATATTATATTGATTTTAGAGGGTGTGAGTGGTTCCGCCCGACATCTTATGAAGCCCAAGTCAACCTCACCTGCAAGCGGTTCACCCTGCCGAATAACAGACGAGGCTCTGACCACTCACCAACCCTCACTGGGCGAGCGTGGTGGACTGAGGCCCAATTCCCCTCAATGAACTCTTGGATGTCGAGATCTTTGAGCGAGGCCTATGTCCAGCAATGGACGTCTATCGGCTGATGTTGATGATGAAGATTTTAGTTTGGTTCTTAAGGCGTTGTGAGAAAACACTTCAATGTTTTTTAGATTTTTGGATAACGATAAATAATAAAACGTAATCTCGTATCCTCACCTTTTTTGATCACGTCTGCCGCCGAGGGGAGGTAGCTATTAAGCGACTTATGGTCCAAGTAAAGGTTGAGAATCCCGGGCCGCGAGGATGAACGCCTGTTGAGATGGACTGACCAGATAAAGCAATAAAGGGCTCATCATCGTTACCACCATTGTATAATCGAGACGAGTGGCGACTTGTTGTGAAGCTTGTCACCAACAGCTGAAGTGATGACCACGACCAATCTGTCAAGAGTGATACCGACGAAGACAAAGAACAAAACGAACCTTCTTTTAACCGCATTTCTTCATGTCCGAAGATGTTAACTTCGACAACACTCATGCCTCTAGCGCAAAGTGAATAATTCTCTCGTCGGATGAGACCTACCACGAGATACGAAACCGGCGCTTCTAATTCAAGATAATGAGGGAGTGAGTGAATTAATTGATACAATTCCGGCTGTAGCACGTAGGACGGAAAGCCGTCCGTGACTAAAGGATGAATTCGTAATATTTTATCTCACCCGCTTGATTTATTGCCAGCATCCGGCGACCGTTTTTCCCCTTTCGCGTTTTATCTCACGCTCTTTAAATCTCGAGTTCTTACGGGAGGCACGAACGTTGTTTATTCCAAACTTACAGCACTAGATCCTCCAGTTTTCTATTTTCTCTCCATAAAAAAAAATAGTCATGATATATCTGGTTTTAAAATTGGGACGTGAACGTGGCGCTTTGGATTTAGAAGTTATGTAAAGGAATAATTTTAGGATATTTACAATGTAAGGATTAGTGAAATGAACAGGGCCTTCCGGTTTAGGGTAAAGTCTTTATCACTCTCCAAACGTTGTATAAACCTGGTCTTTGGCTATTGTGGTAGTACTTGCGAGACAGCTAGCCGATGAGCTATAGCCTTAGGGAGACTACAATTAAGAGGTTTTAATAAATAAAAATCTCTTAATCTACGTAACTCTGCTTTATCTTCTGACGCCCCGGTATCTTTTCGAAGATTTTCCCTTCACACCAAAAAGATAAATACTCACCGAGAATTTCTTTAAAAAAAAAGTACTATTTATTACTAAGTTCTTTAATGCTAATTCAACCAAATTGAACCGAGTGTTTATATTTATTGCAAGAGACACACACAATACGTGAGGGGAAATAGGCAGGCCACATCTGTATAATCATTGCTCTTCCTCTCTGTTCTCTCACTGTTCCTATTTTGTAGATGTTTTAGATCATTATCGAAAACATCTGCAGAATGGAAACAGAGAGGATAGGAAGACAAGTAAGATTAAGAGATTAGTTTACAGAAAGATATGGACCAGATTAAATTAAAAAGAAGGCGAAAAACGAGACTACTGAAGAAGGTTACAGGAGATCTACGCCGCTGTGCTAAAAGCTCCTTAAATTTATTATTTACAATACTTTTGATTATAACAGTTATTGACGCTAAAAGAAGTTTAAAGTGTTTTTACTTCCTTTAAACACTTACTACTAAAATTGATATCGACGTAAATGACTACTGTTTTTTTTTACACAGCTAATTTTTTTATGTAATTAAGCGACGAGACGAGCGGGAAGTTTTCGTGATGGTAAGTTATACGACTGCCCAAAACTACGTAAAGAAAGATACGAAGGAAGAGAAAGGTGGGTACCCACCTAGACGGTCTCCGGCAACAGTGACCTACCTTCTAACTTAAAGGAGCGGTGTTTTAACAAGAAAATATATTTTTATATGGGATCGCTTTAGAAAAGGTTATTAAAGTTCAATCGAGAACAAACTCCATGAAGTTGGTTAAATGATGAGCCTCGGTTTAATTTTTACTAGGTATACCCGACGGTTGATAGGTTGATGGTGATCAGTACGATGCAATTAACAACGCAGCACAACATCGGCCCAAACAATTAATAACTACAGGGGCGCGGTGGCTGAGGAGGCGAACCCCGTGCGAATCAACCATCGGCCGCACTACAATCAGAACTTCAATTAACCAGCTCGTCGGAACTGCTAAACTAGTTGACGACCTCCGCTCGGATCACTGAACGCACTCCCGCAAATTGTGAACTTTGCTAAATATATTATTAAACATATTTACGAAGAAAACATAATACATCAGTTCGTAAGGCATACACGTCCCCAAACGGCGACCGCGTACCGGAAGACGTAGTGTTAGCCGACCACCCACCAGGTGATCCGACGATTTGGTGAACGTTGCGGGAAGCAGCTGGACGCGAGCAGCACAGGATCGATCGATGTAGAGATCTTTGCGGGCCGGCCTATGACCAGCAATGGACTTCCGTGGGCTGATAATGATGATGAATTGTAATTCCAACAGTATTATTGCTTTTAAAAATATACTAAATAATAATGTATTACTTCAATTGTATTAATTAGATCACATCAGGTTCACAGTAGCAGCGGTCGCACCCAACTTGGCGTGTGTAAACAAACAGCAGGGGGCGAAGATGTTTACAATGCGCCCGCATTTAATCGCTTCCTCGGTAAACCGAACACCAGCGGTCGCAAGCTGTAGTGTTTGGATACGCAATATACTACTGTACATACACAAATATACTGTACATATATACTGCATTAATTGGGTTAACATTATATTGTATCAATTAGAGGGCGCTTTATATCCCGCTATCATCTATCATCCTTACTTGTACAGTCATTATGAATCATCAAACATATATCTTTAACGTAACTTTGGGCTCATGATGTTAAAAGAATAAAATATAAATGTGATATAGATATTATATTGCTGCTATATATTTAACCGACAAAGATTTCTCTTGCTGGACACTAGATGCCACCGCAGCCCTTGTTTCTGCCGCCAGATTGTAGTGTGCGAACATCACAGTCTCCAAATTGGAAGAGTTGTAAGTAAGGTAATCACTGGAGTAACGAGAATTTACATCTTATCTCTCAAAACAAATAACACAATATAGTACTAAGGCGTATTATCCTCTTCGATTATCATCTTCTAAGCCTTTGGACATAACAGGGTGATAAGCATATTGCTAACTGGCACCTCGATGTTAAGTGAGAACTCATTTAACTTTACTCAAAGATCCTGCTTGACAAACTATTTTTTGAACAAAATTAAAAAAATCTAAAAATATATCTTCCTTTTTCGTGCATATATAGAATCTGTTTAGACATATGAAACTTCCTTCTAACCGAATTTCATATGGAAAAAATTCTAAGGAATCGCGCTTTGACACCTCGCAGCGGTCTACAGACGGACAAAAGTATACCATGAATAGAGCCTGACCAAGCGTCTCGGTCTCACATTCATAAACACAAAATGGAAAAAAAAACACAATACAGTACCGACGTACACGACCGAGAGGGCCCGGTAGCCGGTTCCAACAATGAGGGCGATGCCTTGTCCGGACTAAAGATTGTTGTCTCGGTGCATTGTGCGGGCCCCGATCCAGGGGATTGGAGGCGAATGAGACCGGCTACACTGAGGGTTAAGAAGAGGTGGCGACTGAGGAAACGGGAGAGGATATTGTGACGCACGATTTAAGCTTTGTTCACTGTTCCCCATCCTGATTTTATTCTTAAGTAAGATTTTTATTATAAAAGGGTGTATCGCTGACGTCATCAATATACGTTGGAACCTCCAAGATGCTATTATACACTTCTTGTTCGTAAAATGCCTCTCCATGATTGTAAATTGGCTGTATCATATTATCATCAGCCGATAGAACGTCCACTGCTGGACATATAGGGCTCCCCTAAAGATCTCCACATGGATCGGTCCCGCGTTGCTTGCATTCAGCAGCTTCCCGTGACTCTCACCAGTTCTTTGATCGTATTATATTAGCAATTACTAAATTACTTAAGTAGTAATAATATAACTAACAAAAAATTACTCTTTATTAACAAGATTAGTTCGTTTCCGTTCCGTTAGTATATCAACTCAAATGACTGTCCTTTGCATAATTCCTGGGTGCAACGGTCAATCGCTTACCTTGCAACAAAGTGGTCCCTAGATCAATTATGGTATATATAGACTGTGATAAGGTTTGTCCAACCCACAATCTTCTACCCTAACAGTATTACAGGTTGTTACTAATTCCCAGTCTAATCTATGCTAGACGTTTTAAATCTATTTTAGATTGAAATCTCAAAACTAAAATTGCATTTTCACTGCAATGTACGGATGCGTATCGAACAGCCATTAATCAAAGAAGCAATTCCTATAGATCGGGAATTATCCCATTAGACGACCGAGGACTGTTTTCAGATTTTTGAAATTGAGAAAATTACTCGCACGATTTAACGGAACTGGTAAAAGAGAGAGATTTAACGCTTCTTCAGGAAGGAATGTTGAAATAAATATAAATATCGATCAAAAGGGCATTACGTAAACCATATATTAATTACAGTAAGAGGGTGTAAGGGATTCCGCACAACTCACGGAACCCAAGGCAACCTCACCTGCTCGTGGTGCACTCTGCTAATCAACTAACGAGGCTCTGGCTCTCACTAACCCGCATTGACACCAGTGTGATAGGAAATTGTCCAAATCCGCCTTATTAACTCCTGCAAATGTGGAAATCTTGGCGGGAAGCCTATGTCCAGCAGTGGACATCTATCGACTGATGATGATGGATTACAGTAAAATAGTAAGAAAGAATCTATAGCTTATGTTATAACTTTATATTGTGTTACCAAAACAGCTGTGATGGCTGCAGATTAACCATAAAAGAGTGATGGGTTCATAAAAACCATACCACCTATCAAACTCCACAATCTAAAAAAAGCCCCGATATTGAATCAGGGACTTCGGTTTCACGAGACGTTAAACTACTGTGCCGGGGCTGTTTCAAATGAACAAGAGAGACTGCAGCTAATGGGTAGCCATAAATAAATCTAGATCCATAAATCACAACTTAAGCTAGGAGAAAAATTACACGAGGATCGTTCAAAATATATTTCGCGAGTATTATTCCCGTATTGTTAAGTAAATCGATTTCGAATCCATTCCATTCGAGAGTTATTGCTTCGCTTTAAATATATAAACTTTTCCTTTCATCGCGCTCCGTTCTACATTTATTTGTATACTCTATTATATAGTAATAATGTACGAAACATGTTTTATATTAGAACCTTTATAAGTATATATATATATACTAGTAAAAGCCCGACAGTAAACAGAATTTACTGCTGTTCTATTTATTATGAATTGTGATTAAGAATATCTATGCGAATGTGTCTACTTATTCTAATTGTAATCATTACTAATTGCTGTGAAATCAATGAAAATGTATGTGTGTATGAACAGTTGTTTTTCATTAAAATCTAATTATTATCAATGTTTAATTGTTATGGAAATTGAATTTAACAATGATAATTGCGTACATGGTATCAGTGTGTATTGCTATAAGGATTTACGATAAACAGAAAAAACGTCATATGACATTTCGAATTTTTTTTTTTAATTACTTTGTCTTTAATTATTTCAGATTCGAATAATGTTGTTCAAGCTAATCGATAACTACTTTTCATATTCAATCATTGCTATTCCTTGCTATGTCTTGCAGTGGACGTCTACCGGCTGATGATGATGATGATATTCAATCAGAATTATATATTTATTTCTTTAAAGATATTCTTAAATTTATTCCTCATAGTAGTGATATCATTGCTCTGTTCACTGATGCATCTATTTTTATTTTAGACTCTTTAAAAATAGCACCTCATCGTTATACGAGATGAATATCTTCTCTAGTTATAAAATACACACGGAAACAGCGTGAAATATAACAAGCTAAAACTAACTTGCATTTCGTTAAAAGTTGTCCCCTCAGACTGAATGTTTACCGTCGGGATATACAACACTAACACCGAACGCTGGTAAAACAAAACATCACCCCGTCAACCTCCTTCAGGCAGGACAGCTTTAATGCAAAACAAACAACTGTTCAGATCTTCCTCGTATCTGCGATCTCGTTAACAAACGACGAGAATCCATTTGCGTTTATCTATAGTACTGGTATTAAATAGCGTCTCTTTGCCTTCGTCCAGCCTCCCGCAAATCGAAATGCTGAGAAGACTCATCTATAGAATAAAATGTGGTGCAAAAAAGACGGAAAGCGTACGAAACCAAGAGGACACTAATGCTCTAAACCGACCAAGTCAAATCTCTAGTAAATAGTCCACTTCACGATTCGGCAACAAAAGCTACTGTGTTTAAAGTATGGTGACGGCTTATACAGCTTGCTAATAATATTAGCATGACGACTACGACCACGGGGTGTAAGGGTACCCGCACAACAACTAGCGGGATCCAGGCCAACCTAACCTGCTCGTGGTGCAACCTGCTAATCAACAAAGGAAGCCTAGCTCCCGCAAACCCGCATTGGACCAGCGTAGTGGGGAATGGCCCAAATCCCGCCATATGAATCCCGATTGATATTGGAAATCTTTGGGGAAGGCCTATCTCCAACAGTGAACATCTATGATGACTGATGATGATGACTACGACCCACTCTACTAAGAGTGTAACGCTTTAGATGAAGATGCCATTGGCGGTGTATCTATGTTGTAGATCCTCAAGGAAGGTGTTGTTTTATTCTACAGAAAGGCGAATCGATCGAGACATTCACCACATAATCTAGGTACCACAGTAATGTACTACCGTAGTATTTATTTTTGCCAAAGAGCAGTATGCAAATATTACCGCGTGCAGATTCAAAGAGCTTTGTAGGTAGAGAAATTACCGAGGTAACGAGACTTAACATTTTATTCTCAAAGTAACGAGTACATTGCGGTGCAATGTATACCAGCATAACCAACGCCACGTTGTTATAGGGTATCATTTATCATCATGTTAACTTCCTGCTAATATTTTCACTCTATGGGATAAAAAAAAATTAACCGTTACCGTTATACTTCCGTTTATTACTGTTGAGCGGCCAAGTTTGAAGCCACTGCCTGTTCTCCGATGAATTATTAAGCTTCAGTAACTCCTCCTCGTTGTCTCCCGCAACTTTTACGTCTAACAAAGGAACGTAAACTTGTTTTGACGTTACACGCCACAATTAATTACGCAATTTTAAGTGTTTTCTTGGCGCAGTGGTTGCGCTCACACAGAAGATGCCTAGTTCGAATCCGGGACTATATTTGAAGTTTGGTGGCAAGGTTTTTTCGAATCTTCATATCCAGCTGATACTTTAAAGTATTGCTAAGTTTCAGCTGTCAATATTTAATACCTAGAGTGTTCTGTACCGAACATGATGCACCCAACCACAGCCTCATTATCACTTAACACCATGTGAAATTCAGTTGGAGTGATATTTTTATTATTATACGAGCCGATGAGACGAGCGCGACGTTCACCTGATGGTATATTGGCCACCAGCAAGCACCGTAGCGTCTATTTTTGTCGCCAAACAGTACTGTGGAAAAATTATGTTTGACTTGTTACGGATTGAAGGGCGTCATAGTAAGAAAAACTAATGTGGTATCGAAACTTAAATGTTCCAAGGCGACGAGCACGTTATGGTAGATGTATGTCATTCCACCTCCTCGTTGTTATAAGCAGCTGTATCACTTATGATCAGATGGACGTCTCGTACTGTCGTGGACCTAAAAAATGTATATATTAATTGTGTTGACACATCCCTCTTCTATGATGGAATCTTGACACCATGAATGTCACAAGTTTGATTCAAATCATTTAATAGAAAGTGTCATCTTTGTTTACGGTTTTTTTATATATTTGCAATACAGTTATTTTATATCGGTTTTAATATGATTGAATAAACCAGTCGCGTGGAGGGGCTTTTAAAAAGCAATCGGTGAAATGGCAATCCAATTAGCCATCGGACTCTCAAACAAGCGCAGCGGCTTACACTAAAATATTACGAACGTATTTGATATTCACCTGAAAACTTGCTACTGTAACAAAATACTGTGTGCATTGTATTGCCATTTTATTAAAACAGTTTTTACTTATTATTAAATTCGATATGAAATAAAGGGGTGTAAGGTACCCCTTGCGGTACCCCGCACAACAAGTCACAGGTCCTAAGTCAACCTCATGCTCGGAGCGCACAAACAATAAACGAGGCTCTGTCTCCCACCAACCCAAATACCTCGCATATGAATCCCTACAAACGACTAAAGATCGCATGAAGCCGCCGGATGCAGGCAGCGGAGGACCGGTCGATGTAGGAATTTTTAGGGGAGGGTTATATCCTGCAGTGGTCTTCTATCAGCTAAGGATGACGGTTAAATCTTTATACTCGTACTTATTACAACTACAAAAATCTTTCTTACATTTTTGTTTCATGCCTTTAATTCGGCTATGCTATCAACCTGCGGCTCACCGAGCGTTTGTACTTAGCTTCATTTTAAGCTATTTTGAATTTGTCTCCTATAAAAAAAATAAGCTTGATACAAATGTTTAAAATATTGTATATACGATTAATCAATTCATGCCTGTTTAAAAAATATGTAACAATCATGGAAACCTGAGTAACAATTACGCAATATTTTAGATTGTTTTTGCTACCTGCTTCACAAGGACTAATATACGTTTGTGACCTCTATGAAAAAAAAGTTTAGTACCACTGTTTTAGTCCGATGAAACTGTAAGTCTATAGGACTACCGTCAGCTACCTTGTTCAAAAATTCGTTTCTCGCAACTACCGAGCGTTAAATTAGATTCATCAGATAAAAAAACGTGATTTTTTTGGATACAGATTTTCGTTACAATTTCAAAGACAGTTCCGGTTTGAATAGAATTCACAAGGGAAATTGGTGGGGAGACTGTCGGAAATTATTTGCACAGGAGAAAACTTATTGTAATTCTGGATTCGATACCTTTAAAATCCTGTCAAAACTGTGGTAATATAAGATTAAATCGTAATTTTGTGCATCGGGGTTTATTTGCTACTGCGGTTCCTAAATCGTTGTAGCTGTTTATAGCTGTGCTTCTAGCTGTATTATGTCCGCTCCGCGGTTTATACTCCATTAGCTCGTCTAACTTCTATTGAAAAGGAATCTTTTTATATTTCAATAAACCCTTCGTTGGCTCAAATAAAGTTTAAATAAAATTATATAATGGTATAATTTCCAAGTCGTCTTCGTTCATCTCAAGGTAATTTTTATAAACTCTCGATGAACTCTTCGGACCCTCACCAGAAGCACAGAAGAGATGGTAGATTTTGTTTTAATACTTTCCTATATCACATGAAGCCCATTATCAAATCTGTAATTATACCTTTAACTATACACTTTAACGCAAGAACTGCAAATTACAATTCCGTTGCGAAAAAAAAGTTTCAAGAGTGCAGAGAGCAAGTTGAATCAAAAAATGTACATGTAGCAACATAGAGAATCGGCGTCAAAACTGAGTGAGGTCCCTGAAAAGGCTTAAAGCATACAAAATGCTCCCTTTTTGAGATGTAAATTAAACCCCAAAAGCCCGACCTTCGCTTTGCTTTGATGTGCTAATTTCGGAACCAGGACCCAACGGCCTCTTATATACTTTACATTAATTTGAATGCTTTATCTCTGTCAGGTGAAAACAACGATGATGCCTCCGCTGCTCCAGCGAAGTTACTCAACGGATTATAAACAAAAGCTTTTAGTTATTATTTTTCTATGATGAACTTTAGTCTAATTTTGTAATAGATAAAAAATACCTTATCTGGTGATAGTAGTCAAATCTATCCGATGTTGATACAAATCGGAATAATAGGAGAAAGTTCACTGCTCGCGCCTTACAGAGGCAGAAGACCTTCAGGTGGTTCATCTGTCGTAAATAATATAGAGTGAAATAACTGAGATAAATAAAACGTGAAATCTTATTACTAAAGAGAAGCAAGGAGTGATACTGTGCAATCTTCTCGAGAAGCGCCAGATTGTTATAAGCACAGTGAAACACTTACTCTGTCCTGATTGTACCGTCGTTTTGTAATATAAAATAAAGTAACAAATAAATGTCTGCCGACTTAAGACTTTGTAGTTATAAAGCCGTTATTTCATTAAATGGATTATTTTAATAATTAACAAGTATATAATAAACCAAATAAGATTAAATATTCTACTCTACTGATAATGTATACATTTAGAGCATGTTTTACACTTTAGAAGTTACCTTCGGAAATCAACAAATAATTTATTAACTACATTTAAAAATTAACTACAATAATAAATATATTTAGTATACTTATCATTGACATACATATCACCTATAAACTTAGTTGATGCCTTCGTGAAAGCTATTTGCGTATTTGTTGATATAAATAAAACAATAAATGAACAGATTTTTAAACTCTTGACCAATCATGATGATTATCATCCTAAACAAATTTTGTTATCAGAAGCTTGAAAAGCTGTCCAAACATTGACATTAATCAAACAGTATATATGTTTGTGTTGGTAAGCTAATTATGCTTATGCTGTTTCCATGTGATGAAACAAAATAAAGACCTGTATACTGGATGTCAGGAGACCGCTTCGGAAAACGAAGAGAGACGATAGTACTAATGACACCTTTGATGATGGGACGGAAAAAAAATCGAGCTTGATTAAAAAACAATCATATTTTTAAAACGGGCGCGCAATTTAAATGCTCCATGACCATATGAAATAAAGTTCAAATTGAAATCAAATAACATCTCAAGTTCATCAGCTGTTTTTGATTTTGTCTTTCATTGCTGGTTTTATAGTAATGTATTTTTTATGAATCTATCATTTCATTTAACTGTACTTCTTACTGTTACTGTTGGAGCGTAAGTAATATTAATAAAACATTATAAAAAAATGTGATTTTTTTTCATCAGGATCGATTTTTTTCCGTCCCATCATCAAAGGTGTCATTAGTACTATCGTCTAGTCTTCGTTTTCGGAAGCGATCTTCTAACATCCACTATGTAAGCATAAAATATCAATATTTTGCAGGAATGCTATTTCAATGATCTATGATGTTATTCTAGTATATATGTATTATTTAATATAATGTATGTAATATCTAGAAAACACCAACAAATAAACTACACAACATGCTGCTCCGGTATTGAATCAAGTACCTCCGAATTACTATGAAGCCTTCAGCATGCTTAGCGTTTGCTTCTATACGGGTGATCCTGTTTGATCTGATGGAAGGTACAGTTATTACGAACAGACCTTTCCACGTGACTGTAGCAGTATGAGAGCCAGAGAATCAGCGAACATCACTATCAGCAACGGCATTGTCATTTAACAATATGTGATGCTGAAGTCAAGTGTAAGTCAATGTAGATAATGAAAAAAGTATTTATTCGATTATTGTTGCTCATCATAAAATTGAGGACCTATGTGTCAAGGAGTTTAATGATAAGATAAAATTTCATTATAATGTATTCTGTAACTTTACCGTCCGATCTGCGAGTGGCTTTAGTAACCTCAGGGTGTACCGGAAACTCCGCGAGGAAACTAAGAAGGAGCATAATCCAATGCAAATAACTCGGCAAATTAATTCGGCGGGACACTGCGGGGCCCCGGGGTTAATACAAGAACCAGGCGGACCCTTGATAATTCCGCTATTTACCGGAGGAACCCGTGCGCGAAATGAATTTAAGCAAACATACCCTAACCCTTCTAATTTATTTCTTCGATAATTGTTACAAATTGGTGTTTCACCTGTTCCAGTTAACTAACAGATAAAGCTTTCGCATACTTTTAGTACAAATAAAGTTGTCGATATAAATCCTCAAATATCTTTCAAAGTCACCAAATTGATCACTCCTAGACGGATCGATGATATCATACGACCGAACCGAAGTGGTTAGAGCAAAACGCTGAGGTCTACCCCATTTGGTGGAAGACATTGGGGAAGGAAGGTTTATATCCAGCAGTGGGTTATTAAACGCTGATAATAACGTTGTTACTTGTGTTACTGGCTAAAGATATTCGGTGATCGTATTAAATACAGGGACTAAGCACGTACCGGGGAGGGTATGTGCTCAGGCGTATCCCTCCCTTCCCAACATACTTCCAATGCTATGACAAATTCTTGACCACCTAGCATTTAAGGTCTACCCTGAGCTTACATAGTGAGACCATTTTACCCGAAAAAAAACAATCTCAAGCATGAATGATTGTCAAAACGGATGTAGGTAAATTAAATGTTAATAAACAAAAAATTAAAAAAAGTTCATTAGGCTACAACCGTCGTTACGTTTCCGGTATCTAATGACAAAATCCTTCAAAGATCATCCTCCGACGATGAAAAATACAATCACAAAGGAATAAAACACCGCAAAAATCGGACATAAACAGAACCGATGTTCAATACCGTAACATTGTTAGGTTAAACAAGGGATGAAACAATAACCCCCTTACCTCCCCTCGACCTCTTGTTTTCCTTTTAATGAAAAAAACTCCGAGTACAGGATAATCGTGTGTCCTCTCTGTATAACACAGGGACCATTAATGTACAAAGGGAGTATAAACGAGAGTTCCTTTATCTGATATTATTTGCAATGGGATATTAATGTGTGTGTATGTCTTTATAGATCAGTTTTTTTTATGTTTTTATCTCATCTCTAACAGTGGCTTTAGAAAAAAATAAAACCTTTGTATAGACAATAACTGAATAATTTTTATAAAAGAACATTACCACCACCTTAAAAGAAAACAGGAGGAAATATACGTTTCAACTACATCCGCCACCTCTTAATTTCATAGCAACCTAGATTACAGCTTCAACTTATTTCTACAATACGACGAGACGAAGGAAACGTTCACCTGATGGTAAGTGACACCTGCCCATAACCACGTTATGCTCGTCGCCTTGATATATAAGATGCTAATATACCCATTAAAATGGAACAGTTTGCACAGTACTATCCAGCGGCATTAATATGACCTGTGAAGGTACGTAGATATACCACCAACCGGGACGTACCACCAGATCATGTTATCCGTTCTCATAGCACATTTATAGATTTTAAACAATACGAGTACTGGAACAGAATTTTCTTTAATCCCCAATTTAGTGAACTAGTTCCGAGCTTGTATAAGTCGCTACAGATAAAAAAAAAGATTAACTTGTTTTAATTTACGACAGCTAAATTAGGGTTATATTTAATTACTAGGTGATAGATATAAACCATAGATATGTAAAGAAGCTATGCAAATCATTCTGCCGCCAAGCGGTGACTTAATAACATTACTATGTTCAAGTTTAAAAGGCGTCTAATGAATTTATTGAAATATTCCTCTGCAAGAGTATTGTTTCCGTGCATTCCTCTTTGTTTCTCCAAAACTCCTTTTCCGTTACGGCGGTCCACTTATGAAACTCTTCACACTGAACTATATTCGTATCTCCAAATCCCTATTTTCTCTCAAAAGACGGTTAAACTACCACTAACATAAAAAAATAATTCTAAACTCCTATTTGTGCTATTTCTTACTTCTTTCATAAAATGCTTTAGTTTTTAATTATTTAGTGCACCAATATCTTTTCTCTGCAGTTTTTGTCTGCTCTTTCAATGGGCTGTCTGGTGGAAATTGCTCTCAGCTCTCTAAGCAATAACACCGCCCATTGTATCTTGTAATTGGTGGAAGAAATTTGTGGTAGAATTATTTGTTTTATAATAAAATTAAATAAATATGTTTCATATCTTCATGGGCACAATTTTATGTTGTCTAAATATTTTTGGACTCTTCAACATCTCTTCTCACATCTACAATTGACGTTAGCTCTAGCTATTGTCTTGTCTATAAATGTTTTAAAACTAATTCATTTGTAGAGCCACATTTAAGTGTCACTTGAAATTAAGTAATACTGGGTGTGAGCCTATAAAGTTCCTTACTCGAAAGCTTCTGTCGTAACTCGTGACGTCACTGTATATCACACTGAACGAGATTTCCTAACTTTTATCGCCTACAAAACCGTAAATCTCGTCGGTACAGAAATCGACGCCTTTTCACTGTTTACACTTTAAACGTGTTATTTGTACGGTACTTCCGGTTTTATTTTTAACACTCAAGTAAAAGTTACTTAAACTACTACCGATTTAACTAAACTTTTACCATTTTTTTATCTAATCTTCTTAATGGCGAATAATAAAATCAATTGGTACCGGTAAAATTTTTTCAACCCCGCTAAGATTTTCCATTCACGAAGAAGTCATAAAAGATATTTGAATCGTCCCTTTAGAATTAATACGGGGCGGAGAGCGACCCTTTGGCCCTATTCGGTAACTTTAAACCTTGGGGCCTGTTTGCGTAAGGGGCATAATGTAACTAGAACAGCCATCAGAATTCAAGTCGCAAACAGGCAATACGGGCGAGCTTGAATTTTTTATATTATTCAAATTTATATAGCAGTTGTAAGCTGTTTGGTAGAAATCTGCTAGTTTTCTGAATAAACGGGCAAAGCTTATGTTACTATGAATAACAGAATATTAAGTTCACATTTGAAGTGGGACAGAATCATGATACGTCTTTAACATTAGGAACTTTATCCGGTAACAAACGATACGACTGTCTTTATGGGAAACTAATTGAGATATTTACACAACAATAAAAAGCATTCATCGCCTCTTGATAACAGATGGTAAGTCTTCATCTACAGAAGCTATTATCTACGTTGACCTTCAAATCAGACATTATAATTATTTCATGCTAAGGTATACGGAAGAAATAAGCGCTCTTATCACCAGGTTAAATTGATCGGAAATTTAACCTGCAGCTGGATAAGACATGACGAAGATTAAATAAACAACTACTAACTAGTAAGGAAATGCTTCGTTGGTTCTTTTAAGTTTATCCGAAGTCCGGATCCGCAATCATAATAACAAAAAAAAAGCAAAACAAAGCGACGCTTTGTTCGGAGCGACCGATTTAATGAAAAAAAAAATCAGAGCTGCGGATTAACCTACAGTCCTTTTTCTATAAGAACCTAATAAGGAACAAAAGGAAAAGGACAAGAGATTGTAATCAGATAATATTTGCGACATCAGCGACTGTTGTTGGTGCCATTAGGATATTTCTTATGTTGTAGCCATTTCTGGAATTATCCTTTTACTACAAAATGAGGTCACCGCAGCGCCTATTCTGCAAACCTTACTGTGTCGCTATTTATAAATCATCATAGCAACTAAAATTACTTAGGCAACGAGACAACATCTTTTACATTGGCGATGAGCACAATTCGATGCAGTGTTTGTCATCCCAACTTTCACTACATTGTTATATCATGAGTATCATTAACCATCAGCTGAACCGTTTTATCAGAATTAAAATTGACATGATAATAGACGAATCGATTTGACCCTAAGCTAAACATTTTATATACAACCCTTTACAATAAAAAAAATCCAAAGCACCCTTTTGTCTTATATATTAAAAATTACAAATTAATTCTCTCTTCCTCTAATCTAAGCTCCAGCGCTCACCAGAGAGTGATATCGCCATCGTTGGGGAGCTATAAATTTGAACCTATATCTCCTTAACAAAATTAACTGAATCGATTATTCTGTAATTATTGCAGCTCGCTGCCCTAATGGTTAGAACGTGCGGCCTTCATTCCGAAGGTCGTGGGTTCGAATCTTGGCATGTACTGATGACTTTAATATATAATTTGTGTATATTTGTGAACTTTAGTTACAACAGCGAAATAGTAACGGTGAAGGAAAATATCGTGAGGAAACCTGCACATGAATTTATTCTAAGGTCTGTGTGAAGTCACTAGTCCGTATTGGGCCCGCGTGGTAACTGTGGCCCATCGCCCTCGTATTGAAGGTAGACCTGTGCCCCAACAGTGGGGTCATAAATTTGCTGTCGAGAATGAGTTGAGAATTATTCTATTTAAAATAATACCAATGGTGGTCATTGAAGCTAGAATGCTGGTCATAGAATCTACCGTTGACACTTCTGTTATTACCTATCATTAACGGTATTTCTGGATACATACAATTTGATGACTGCAAGGGTCTACACTCTTTAAAGTCATTTTCGATTCTTACGACTTTTCTGTTATGGACGATTTTCTTATAACCCGTGTAAAAATTTTCACAAAGGGATACTAGCGAAAAGAATTTTAAGTGTGTTATTAGATAACATGTCATTATAATCAGATTTAACCAGCACTTTGTGTGATTGTTCATCACAATTAATGGTGTCCCAACGAGAACCATATTTATTTAATATCACGATAGATCCATAGGGATGAATGTAACGGAGCCCGGCGAATCTTTCATAATTTCGACATTTATCGAAACAACTTCCTCCTGAAATACGCTCCGACGGATATTCTCGTCGTATCTTTTAATTTCACTGAAAGCAAATCTTGTTACCAGATCATATCGTAATTCCTTTGAGGAAATTCAATGCTGACACATTTCTTCTTGTATTATATATTTTGCTTAATCCATACTAGTCACTTACACGTTTATTTCTGTTATATGTTTACTTATTTACAGACTCCAGCTTTACCTCAATTGTACATGGTATTAGATAACAATGAGGCAGTAGATATTAAAGCTTTCTCATCCGGAATACCTTGGCTCGTAGACAGGCGGTACTCAACGAATCTGTACCGGCGACAGATTCACAGTAAATGGTTGGTAGATTATGATGTAATCTTATACCTAACTCTTGTGTTTGGGCACGGATAAGTTATATCAGATTTGTGTAGTCTAACATCCTTGCTATCCCATGTTCATAATTTTTTTGTATGACGTAGCACTGAGACGTTCGAGGACTTCACCTGATAGTAAGTAATAGATCTGTAACAACTCGGTATTAAATAAGATTCCTTATCCCCCAGTAATATCACTAGCTACAGAACGGAGCACAGTAATATTCGCACATTGCTGTTTGACGGCGGAAAAATAGGGCTGTGGTGGTACCTACCTGGACGGTCTCCAACAATATAAACCTACCACTTCACAGAAATGCCACGGAAAGTCTTTCGTACACACGCCAATCCGGCGTGACTGACTTTTGATTGATACACTTAAGAATTTCAGTAGTTAGGGTACTAAACAGACGAGGATACATTAAATGTACGGTAGAACATATTCTCAGCCCATAGGGGAAACCTGGCACAAGTAAACGTTTGTAATTGTAATAGCGCGCACATTTCGCGAAAATCTGATATAATATCTTTCCATTGCGTGTTTTATTCGAACAATTGGCGGCACGCGGCGACCGTAACTCGCAAAGTACTCGCGCCATTAACTACTAACGCCGCTTAAACGACGCCTCGGATAGCACACGTGTGCTTATAATGACGATCGTAACTCTCCCAGAGTTTTAATTCAAACCCCCAACGCCGCTTATCAAAGCCGTGCCATCGCTACTTAGGGTTGTTAACTTAACGTTGCCACAATTACAAACATTAGTATTGTCTACTTTACATTAAACACACACCTAATAATAGATCTCTGTTTTTCTATACAATTAAGCGACAAGGATGGTAAGTGAAATGCCTGCTCGTAACTTGACGCTGGTGAGGACGATATACACAGCAGCACATTGTACTACCCAGAGCTTCCGATACAGGCGAACCTGGTCGGAGAATGGACCCGAACCCGTTTTCGACGATCGATAAGATCCGTCAGAAATCAAATATCCACACACACACAATGTATAAATCCGCCGTCGGATAACTACACTAAAAAAAGAACACTTTTAAAAAAAAACAGGCTGTGGACTCTAGTTCATGAGCCCAGTATCAGAATAGGTTTAAAACTCGATAATTACCAAGCACTCTACATAATCAAAAAAGAGACAATGTATTCGCCGTTTTGAGACATAAGATGTAAAATCTTGTTACCTCACTAATTTCATTAAATACAGCGCCCTTCAAATAGGAACATAGTAAATTTTGCACACTAATGTTAGGAGGCAGAAACGGGCACTGTGGTGGTACCTACCTTGACGGTCTCCAACAACAGAGATCTGCACCGATATTAAAAAGGCCTATATCGAATTCGTTCAGATTTAGAGACGATAAGATAATAATAGTTTAGTCGTTCTACTTGTAGCTTTTCTAGAAATATCTGAAAAAGTTAGTTCGAGCACATTGTTTATAAATGGTGTACATCATCTAGGATATCACATTCCACACAATCCGACGATCCTACTTGCTTCATTATAAACCGAAATTTATTACTTACAAGTTGTAAATTTAATTCGCATTCATTTCATACTTCCGCTGCTAGATAAATTCGCCACGTAACATATTTCATAGCTCCGGTGTCAAATCTTTGAATTATTGCGGCGGCCGTGTCTGCTGGTCGCCATAAGCTACACTTGACTCCACCTTCGTTCACCGTATATCATTTCCGGCTCTAGTGCGACTTTTATCGTTTTAAAAATCGTAAATCCATAGATTCTACTTCGACGATATTTACTCGTGAACTCAGGCTTTAAATAATACAAGTAATGTTACCCTGAGCAATGGCTCATCATCTGCAACAGTAGATAGTAACTAAATGGTCTCGTAATATTCGGAAAATAGTGAGGGTGCTGCGGAAGGCTACACTCCTAACCACTAGGTGCAGTGATAAAATGAAATTGTAAGTGTAAAAGAAAATAAATAAATATATGAATAAAATGTACAGAAGGAAAATGTAAATGAAACAAAAGAAGCAAAGAAGTGACAAACTTGCTTTATGAATTTCAAGTCTTTTTCAGGCTTAAAAAAGGAAGTATAAGGCGACAGTTTTCACTTGCGAGAGGTATGAGAGAAAGAAACGGAATGGAGAATGATAGTAGAAATGAAGTGTGGAAGATAAACTGAGTATGTAAGATGAGAAGAATGAGTGATGAGAATTTTGGAATTAGAAATTAAGTGTAATATGACCCTGACCCAAAACACGCAATGGGAATTATATAAAAAAAAAAGAAACCAGGTGTAGTGAAAGAAAGCACCGTTTCCTTTCGTGGGTGATCCCCACAACGCACTGAGGATGACCACCGTCTCGATTTTAGTAGGTACAAATCCTACATAACCTTGTCTCAACCAAGGCAAGCAAGGTTGAAGATTTCCGCCGGAGATGAAAAAGTCGCTATCTACTGTCGAAGATCGCCTAGGTTGATATTTAGTATCAATTCCCGTTTCTGTCACTATTCAGTAGTATACAAACATTACTGTTCCGATTTGAAGAGTGCTATTAACTATGTATTTACCGAGCTAATGAGGCTTCACATCTTACGAGCGGGATGTGATTGTGAACTTCTCCAATCCAATCCATCACCGTATAGGCGTCCGATTTGTCTTATTGCTTTGTGGCTGATGTGGTAGAACTGCCTCCTTAACATGATTGCAGAGTTCCAGCTGTCAACATATGAGATCATGAGAATATTAGGTTGATTATGTTTCACTACCTTGGACTTCATTATCACTTAAGATATACAATCTAAGGTCAACTTCATCCGATGTAGTTAAAAGAAACCATTCTTACTAATCTGCTTACATTTCTTAGAAAAATATTTGTATTGAACCATAAATCAAAAGCCGAGTGTAAATCTCATTTCCTAGAACCGATCGCCTTGAAGATATTTGAAATAGAAATTGGATTTTCTCATTATTGAACTTAACTGTTAATGTACAGTATAGTTACTAAGTTATAATTAAGTATACACGACTGATATATCTTAATGCTTACCGTGGATTGCTGCTTATAACCTAAACGAAGTTTTTTTTGGGGTCGTTGGTGTTCCTTCACAATGACTAAGGAAGACGATGACTGGACGTGATCTCCAACCATCGCAGTCTTGGGAACTGGAGAAAGACTTCGCCGGGACCTAGCACAACATGGGATATATCCTAGCACAGTGTAAGGCTGAAGCAGTGTATTGAAAAGAGATTTTGTCGTAGGTTGGACAACCACCAAAAGGGGTGTTAATGGGTAAAAATCTTCACATGATCCATAACCACAAAGAAGATCCATGACCACATAAGATTCGCCGTGTTTGTGTAACTGTGGTATAAAAAATATTTGTTAAAACCTAGTCTGTGTGAAAGTCTACGCAATAATGGCGCCGACCGTCCAACGGGCCTGTAATTATTTCGTTGCAGTGTTTAATAAACGCGATCGGGCTATTTGCTGGATTATAAAGTTGTTTGTTCACCGGCACACGCTTGACTAAACGTGTAAACGTAATTAGCGGTGCTCATTAATTATCAGGCGTCAGTACGCCCGCTGGTGCCCGGTGCGCAGGTGAGCATCGTTTGTTACCGTAATTACCTGCGTTAACCTCTGCCGCACAGTACTACACACAGTATCGCAGTATTGCATTATTCTCTTTACTCTAATTTTAACTAACCTTATTTTAATCTGCGAAGCCACGAGACAAGAACATTCGACGTGGCCTCTCGCAACGGCAAGGGTGACCCACCAGCGGCGTTTTAGTGAGTACAAATCCCACAGCACCTTGGGAAAAGAAAGTATTTAAAATTAGTATATGCTTCCTGGTAGATATCAGTTGCTAGACACTAACCAAACAACATTGTGCAAATATTCCTGTGTCCCGGTTCGAAGGACGCTATGGCTAATGAAATTACTGAGATGAAAACATTTTATGCCTCAAGACGACGAGCACAATGTGGTCCACAGTGTATACCACCCTAAATCAGCCGCACGTCTCGCTCGTCCAATCGTCCCGGCGACAATACGGAGCGTCGTGGCCGCGGACGTCCGCCCACGACGGGGAAATACTACGGCCTTAGCAAGGCTAAGGCCGCGTTTGATGCCGAGAGGCGACTCGAGTTGAAACTCCAAGCGGAGGAGGAACTCGTCGCCACAGCGGCAAGGTTCCGCCGCAGTCGGGAGAGGAGACTGTCACAGTCTCCCGTAGTGGAGTCTCTCGACGATAAGACGGCGTCAATGCTGCAGCGTCAGGTTTGTGACGATGCTGAGCTGATCGTGACGATCGCCAGCAAGTCCAAAAACCTGAAGTTCGACCTTGTGCGGGACTTAAAGGCAGCCGCGGCCTCCATCAAGGCGGCCGTGGTGGCCATCGGGTCTCGCACGGTAACGGATGAGACGCGGCAGCTGCAGGCAGAGAACGCGCGCCTGCGCGCCGAGGTGGCTGACTTCCGGAAGGAGCTGGCCAACCTCAGGGCGGAGTTTCGAGGAGAGTGAGCGGCGGGAACGACCCACGCCCTCTCGCTCGAACGCCGGCGAGGAGTCTCCCCGAGAGGAGGCAGCCCGCCCGGCGAGAAAGAAGCGGTACACCGGTGCCGATAGGCTCGAACCGACGACTTTGTCGGTCGAAGAGATATGTCGCACGGTGATGATGCAGGTGGGGACATTGGTGTCGGCCCGCCTGGCATCGCTGGAGGATAGGCTTCTCCCAGAGAAGCTTGTGCGCCCACCGCTAGCTGCTGCGGCAAGGCAGGCGGCAAGGCAGGCGGCAAGGCAGGCGGCATCAGCCGCCAAAAAGGCCGGCCCAGCGCCGAAGGCGGTCCCCGCGGTTACCGCGAACCCCGTTCCCAAAGCCCTCGCGGGTAAAGGGAAAGGGGTTGGGAAGGGGAAGGCGAAGAAGGCGGCGGAGAAGCCGACCCCTTCTTCGGCAGGCGGCGGAGAAGCCGACCCCTTCTTCGTCGACCGGCGCTTTCAAGCCCGCGCCCGCCCCGCCTCCTCTAGAGGAGGGGTGGAACGTAGTGGCTAGAAAGCCGAGGAGGGCGCAGCGACTGCCGCAGACGCAGCAGCAGCAGCGGCGGAAGCAGCGACAGCAGTCGCAGCCGAAGCCGCAGCAGCAGCTGCAGAAGCGGCAGAGCGCGAAGCGCAAAAGTGGCCAGAAAAGCCGCCCGCGAAAGCTGAGGGCCCCTAGGACCGCAGCGATCGTGGTGACCCTGTCGCCCGAGGCGATGACGAAGGGCGTTACGTACGCTCAAGTCATCGCCCGGGCTAGGGAGCAGGTGAATCTGGACGATCTCGGCATTTCAGCCGGGATTCGTGTGAAGACGGCGGCGACCGGAGCGCGCATCCTGCAGGTGCCCGGCGCTGGCAACGGCGAAAAAGCCGACAATCTCGCAAAGAGGCTCCGCGAGTCTCTCGGCGAGGAGGTCGTGCGGATAGCCAGGCCGGTGAAGTGCGCCGAGTTGAGGGTCTCAGGACTCGACGACTCGGTGACGAGCGCCGACGTCGTCGCCGCGGTTGCGCGAGCGGGTGGCTGTCCGGCCGATCAGGTTAGGTCGGGCAGCATCTCGGTCGGCGCGTCCGGCCTCGGGACGGCGTGGTTGCGCTGCCCCGTGGTCGCGGCGCAGAAGGTGGTGGGCGGCGGAAGACTCCTGGTCGGCTGGGTGTCTGCGCAGGTCACACTGCTGGAGAGGCGACCGCAGCGTTGCTTCAGGTGCCTCGAAAAGGGGCACGTGAAAGCGAACTGCAAGGCCGAGTCGGACCGCAGCGATGAGTGTTATCGCTGCGGAAAGAACGGCCACAAGTCCGCCGACTGCTCCGCCCCGCCGCACTGCAACCGCTGCAGTGCGGCCGGCAAACCGTCCGACCACAGAGGCGGCGGTAACGCATGCGGCAAGGCGCGCGTCGTTAAGGCGACGCCTAAAAGCGGTAAGCGCGGCGGTAGGGGCCCCGGGGTCACTCGACCGCCAGCGCTGAGCACGAGCGCGGGCTCCGTGCGTGAGGTGGTTGAGATGTCCGTCGAATAACGATGGACCTCAACTTCCTCCAGGCGAACATCAACCGCTGCGCCAGAGCTCAGGACTTACTGTACCAGAGCATGGCGGAGCGGTCGATCAACGTCGTTGTGGTCAGCGAGCCGTATTACGTCCCACCGTGGGAGAGCTGGGCGGGGGACGTGGACGGAACGGTGGCCATCGGTACGGTGACCTCGAACGGCTCCCCCGACCTAGAGTCGGTGGAGCGCGGTCGGGGTTACGTCGCGGGGCGGGTCGGGGACGTTCTGGTCGTGGGAGCATACTTCTCGCCGAATCGCAGCTTAGCCGAATTCGAGCGGCTGCTAGACGAGATGGGTGCTTTCATCGGCCGGACCGGGTCGGGTCGCGTTCTCTTCGCCGGAGATCTCAACGCCATGTCGAAGGCGTGGGGGTGTGCCCGGCGACGAGCGCACGCGGTGCCGCGCTCGAGAAGTTCGCGGTCGGGGCCGTGTTGGTCGTGCTCAACAGGGGGACGACGAACACGTGCGTGCGGAAGCGGGGTGACTCTATAGTGGACGTTACGTTCGCTGGAGACGCCGCATCGAGGATTGGGAAGTGCTCGGGGGCGTCGAGACTCTGTCGGACCATTTGTACGTCCGATTCAGTGTCTCGGCGGCCTCGGGCACTCCGAGCGATCCTAGTCGACCCTTGGTCGGGGACGGCCCTCGGTGGGCGTTGAGGCGTCTCGATCGCGACCTCCTCGAGGAGGCGGCCCTGGTCGAGGCCTGGGTCCTCGAGGGGAGGGCATCTAGGACGCCCGCGGCGGCGTTAGACGTAGAGGAGGAAGCGCAGAGACTGGCGGCGGCCGTGTCGCGAGTGTGCGACGCGAGCATGCCGCGAGTGCGCTCCCTGCCTCCTAGGCGCGGTGTGTACTGGTGGTCGGCAGACCTAGCGCGCCTTCGTAAGGCGTGCGTGGGCAGCCGGCGACGGTACCACAGGTGCCGACGTCGACGGAGACGCGATACGGCCGAGGAGGAGCGGCTGTATGCGGCGCACAGGGCCAACGTGAAGGAGCTGGTGCGCGCGATCGCCGAGGCGAAGGCCTCCGAAGTCGAGATGCTCGAGTCATTGGACGGCGACCCTTTCGGGAAGCCGTACAAGAGGGTGCGGCAAAAGCTGCGCCCTTGGAGACCCCCTCTGACTCGCAGCCTCCGACCGGAACTTCTCGACCGGACGATCTGCACCCTGTTCCCACGGCGGGACGTCGAGGGGTCGCCATCGACAGCGACTCAGTCCCGCGTCGGCCGAGGGGGGGAGGAAGAAGACTCCTTCGACCCGGATGTGGCCCCGGGTGTCAGCGAAGGGGAACTGTCGGCGGCCGTCAAAAGGATGCGTGTCAGAGACACTGCTCCTGGGCCCGACGGTATATCCGGCCGCGCGTGGGCTCTAGCTTTGGGTCCCCTGGAGCCCTGGACGCGGGCGCTGTTCACGGCGTCCTTGAAGCAGGGTCGGTTTCCGCGCCTATGGAATACGGGGAAATTAGTCCTGCTCAAGAAGGGGGAAACCGGTCGAATCGCCGTCGTCGTATCGGCCCATAGTGTTGCTGGACGAGGTGAGCAAGCTCTTTGAGCGCGTTATCGCAGCTCGCCTCGTTCGACACATGGAGGAGACTGGACCGGATCTGAACGATTCACAGTTCGGATTCCGCAGGAGCAGGTCGACCGTCGACGCTATAGCGCGGGTGCGCGCTATAGCGGACGACGCGGTGTCTCGCGGAAAGGTGGTGTCGGCGGTGTCGCTCGATATCGCTAACGCGTTCAACACCCTTCCGTGGGAAACTATCACCGCTGCGCTGGTCCAGATCGGGGTCCCGATCTACCTGAAACAAAATAATCTCACATTTTACAAAGTTACTCAAATAACGCTGTGAACAGGTATGAATCTGTACACGAGTATGTAATTATTATAGAATATTTTTTTCCGCATAATATCTTCAAAGGACGGAATATCTTTAAGTTACCGCATTTAGGAGTAATGTAAAAAAATAAATATGCAAATGTTATCATTTGCCATGACACACTTATCATCAGCTTGAAGTCAAGATACAACTAGTTATTACCGGCCCGCATTGAGTAATATAAAAAATTACTTTCTATAGCAACTGCATAAACAATTCAAAATGAAAATGTTTATGTTTAAATTAATTAGAAACATAAATTATGAACGATTTATGAAGTTTAAAATTTAAATACCCTATAACCATCTACAAATAATTCTGCATCGAATGGTCATGATCCTATGTCGATATGTTCACTAGTTTTCACGTGATTGACGAACGAAAGAAACCCATTTTCATCGTATATGTAGAGATAAAACGCCACTCAAGATTATCCTTCCTGTCATCACCTGTAAGTTGTAAAGAGAAAAGCACCGTTACAACCGTCTTCATAGTCGTCATCTGTCCAAAAAAATATATTAATGTTTAATGTGTCCAAGTGTAACAAACTAACAGATAATCTACTACAATTTATCGTACGCATCAATATCTACCAATATATTTTAGCACCATCTATCGATATGCTCTTACAACATATCGTCACACCATTAACATTTATTATGATTTACATATCTATTATTGATCGATGATAGATCTATTCCCAGGAATTTTTTTATGTTATTTACAACCTATAACGTTTTTAGGCGATTTTAAATTATTAATTTTTTGTATCGAAAATTATAGTAACGATCTAAAGGGAGTGAAATAAGTATACGTATAATCAATGGTTTTGCACCTATTGATCACCTGGCGGCGGAAGTGCGCCCTCGAGCGGGGGGGGCGAGCGTCCGTCGCCGGTCGAGGAGAGGTGGCGCCGAGAGGGGCGCCTGGACGTACGTCGGCGATGGGAGCGGCGACTCCGAGACCCGACGCACGGCCGCCTCACCGTGGAGGCCGTCCGACCGGTCCTCGAGGACTCGTTGGATAGGGACAGCGGAGTTTTAAACTTCCGCCTGGTGCAGATACTCACGGGGCACGGTTGCTTCGGGAGCTATTTGCACCAGCGTCAGTGTAGCGGTAGGACGGACGAGGCGTGCGACGAGTGTGGACGCCCGGTGGACACATCGTCCCACACCTTGGCCGATTGCCCGCGATGGGGAGAGGATAGGGAGATAATTTTGGAATTAGAAATTATGTGTAATGATAGTAAATGAAATATACCTAATGACCCTGACCCAAAACACGCAATAGGAATTTTTAAAAAAAAAAAAAAGAAACCAGGTGTAGTGAAAGAAAGCACCGTTTCCTTTCGTGGGTGATCCCCACAACGCACCGAGGATGACCACCGTCTCGATTTTAGTAGGTAACAAATCCTACATAACCTTGTCTCAACCAAGGCAAGCAAGGTTGAAGATTTCCGCCGGAGATGAAAAAGTCGCTATCTACTGTCGAAGATCGCCTAGGTTGATATTTAGTATCAATTCCCGTTTCTGTCACTATTCAGTAGTATACAAACATTACTGTTCCGATTTGAAGAGTGCTATTAACTATGTATTTACCGAGCTAATGAGGCTTCACATCTTACGAGCGGGATGTGATTGTGAACTTCTCCAATCCAATCCATCACCGTATAGGCGTCCGATTTGTCTTATTGCTTTGTGGCTGATGTGGTAGAACTGCCTCCTTAACATGATTGCAGAGTTCCAGCTGTCAACATATGAGATCATGAGAATATTAGGTTGATTATGTTTCACTACCTTGGACTTCATTATCACTTAAGATATACAATCTAAGGTCAACTTCATCCGATGTAGTTAAAAGAAACCATTCTTACTAATCTGCTTACATTTCTTAGAAAAATATTTGTATTGAACCATAAATCAAAAGCTGAGTGTAAATCTCATTTCCTAGAACCGATCGCCTTGAAGATATTTGAAATAGAAATTGGATTTTCTCATTATTGAACTTAACTGTTAATGTACAGTATAGTTACTAAGTTATAATTAAGTATACACGACTGATATATCTTAATGCTTACCGTGGATTGCTGCTTATAACCTAAACGAAGTTTTTTTTGGGGTCGTTGGTGTTCCTTCACAATGACTAAGGAAGACGATGACTGGACGTGATCTCCAACCATCGCAGTCTTGGGAACTGGAGAAAGACTTCGCCGGGACCTAGCACAACATGGGATATATCCTAGCACAGTGTAAGGCTGAAGCAGTGTATTGAAAAGAGATTTTGTCGTAGGTTGGACAACCACCAAAAGGGGTGTTAATGGGTAAAAATCTTCACATGATCCATAACCACAAAGAAGATCCATGACCACATAAGATTCGCCGTGTTTGTGTAACTGTGGTATAAAAAATATTTGTTAAAACCTAGTCTGTGTGAAAGTCTACGCAATAATGGCGCCGACCGTCCAACGGGCCTGTAATTATTTCGTTGCAGTGTTTAATAAACGCGATCGGGCTATTTGCTGGATTATAAAGTTGTTTGTTCACCGGCACACGCTTGACTAAACGTGTAAACGTAATTAGCGGTGCTCATTAATTATCAGGCGTCAGTACGCCCGCTGGTGCCCGGTGCGCAGGTGAGCATCGTTTGTTACCGTAATTACCTGCGTTAACCTCTGCCGCACAGTACTACACACAGTATCGCAGTATTGCATTATTCTCTTTACTCTAATTTTAACTAACCTTATTTTAATCTGCGAAGCCACGAGACAAGAACATTCGACGTGGCCTCTCGCAACGGCAAGGGTGACCCACCAGCGGCGTTTTAGTGAGTACAAATCCCACAGCACCTTGGGAAAAGAAAGTATTTAAAATTAGTATATGCTTCCTGGTAGATATCAGTTGCTAGACACTAACCAAACAACATTGTGCAAATATTCCTGTGTCCCGGTTCGAAGGACGCTATGGCTAATGAAATTACTGAGATGAAAACATTTTATGCCTCAAGACGACGAGCACAATGTGGTCCACAGTGTATACCACCCTAAATCAGCCGCACGTCTCGCTCGTCCAATCGTCCCGGCGACAATACGGAGCGTCGTGGCCGCGGACGTCCGCCCACGACGGGGAAATACTACGGCCTTAGCAAGGCTAAGGCCGCGTTTGATGCCGAGAGGCGACTCGAGTTGAAACTCCAAGCGGAGGAGGAACTCGTCGCCACAGCGGCAAGGTTCCGCCGCAGTCGGGAGAGGAGACTGTCACAGTCTCCCGTAGTGGAGTCTCTCGACGATAAGACGGCGTCAATGCTGCAGCGTCAGGTTTGTGACGATGCTGAGCTGATCGTGACGATCGCCAGCAAGTCCAAAAACCTGAAGTTCGACCTTGTGCGGGACTTAAAGGCAGCCGCGGCCTCCATCAAGGCGGCCGTGGTGGCCATCGGGTCTCGCACGGTAACGGATGAGACGCGGCAGCTGCAGGCAGAGAACGCGCGCCTGCGCGCCGAGGTGGCTGACTTCCGGAAGGAGCTGGCCAACCTCAGGGCGGAGTTTCGAGGAGAGTGAGCGGCGGGAACGACCCACGCCCTCTCGCTCGAACGCCGGCGAGGAGTCTCCCCGAGAGGAGGCAGCCCGCCCGGCGAGAAAGAAGCGGTACACCGGTGCCGATAGGCTCGAACCGACGACTTTGTCGGTCGAAGAGATATGTCGCACGGTGATGATGCAGGTGGGGACATTGGTGTCGGCCCGCCTGGCATCGCTGGAGGATAGGCTTCTCCCAGAGAAGCTTGTGCGCCCACCGCTAGCTGCTGCGGCAAGGCAGGCGGCAAGGCAGGCGGCATCAGCCGCCAAAAAGGCCGGCCCAGCGCCGAAGGCGGTCCCCGCGGTTACCGCGAACCCCGTTCCCAAAGCCCTCGCGGGTAAAGGGAAAGGGGTTGGGAAGGGGAAGGCGAAGAAGGCGGCGGAGAAGCCGACCCCTTCTTCGGCAGGCGGCGGAGAAGCCGACCCCTTCTTCGTCGACCGGCGCTTTCAAGCCCGCGCCCGCCCCGCCTCCTCTAGAGGAGGGGTGGAACGTCGTGGCTAGAAAGCCGAGGAGGGCGCAGCGACTGCCGCAGACGCAGCAGCAGCAGCGGCGGAAGCAGCGACAGCAGTCGCAGCCGAAGCCGCAGCAGCAGCTGCAGAAGCGGCAGAGCGCGAAGCGCAAAAGTGGCCAGAAAAGCCGCCCGCGAAAGCTGAGGGCCCCTAGGACCGCAGCGATCGTGGTAACCCTGTCGCCCGAGGCGATGACGAAGGGCGTTACGTACGCTCAAGTCATCGCCCGGGCTAGGGAGCAGGTGAATCTGGACGATCTCGGCATTTCAGCCGGGATTCGTGTGAAGACGGCGGCGACCGGAGCGCGCATCCTGCAGGTGCCCGGCGCTGGCAACGGCGAAAAAGCCGACAATCTCGCAAAGAGGCTCCGCGAGTCTCTCGGCGAGGAGGTCGTGCGGATAGCCAGGCCGGTGAAGTGCGCCGAGTTGAGGGTCTCAGGACTCGACGACTCGGTGACGAGCGCCGACGTCGTCGCCGCGGTTGCGCGAGCAGGTGGCTGTCCGGCCGATCAGGTTAGGTCGGGCAGCATCTCGGTCGGCGCGTCCGGCCTCGGGACGGCGTGGTTGCGCGCTGCCCCGTGGTCGCGGCGCAGAAGGTGGTGGACGGCGGAAGACTCCTGGTCGGCTGGGTGTCTGCGCAGGTCACACTGCTGGAGAGGCGACCGCAGCGTTGCTTCAGGTGCCTCGAAAAGGGGTACCTGAAAGCGAACTGCAAGGCCGAGTCGGACCGCAGCGATGAGTGTTATCGCTGCGGAAAGAACGGCCACAAGTCCGCCGACTGCTCCGCCCCGCCGCACTGCAACCGCTGCAGTGCGGCCGGTAAACCGTCCGACCATAGAGGCGGCGGTAATGCCTGCGGCAAGGCGCGCGTCGCTAAGGCGACGCCGAAAGGCGGTAAGCGCGGCGGTGAGGGCCCCGGGGTCACTCGACCGCCAGCGCTGAGCACGAGCGCGGGCTCCGTGCGTGAGGTGGTTGAGATGTCCGTCGAATAACGATGGACCTCAACTTCCTCCAGGCGAACATCAACCACTGCGCCAGAGCTCAGGACCTACTGTACCAGAGCATGGCGGAGCGGTCGATCAACGTCGTTGTGGTCAGCGAGCCATATTACGTCCCACCGTGGGAGAGCTGGGCGGGGGACGTGGACGGAACGGTGGCCATCGGTACGGTGACCTCGAACGGCTCCCCCGACCTAGAGTCGGTGGAGCGCGGTCGGGGTTACGTCGCAGGGCGGGTCGGGGACGTTCTGGTCGTGGGAGCATACTTCTCGCCGAATCGCAGCTTAGCCGAATTCGAGCGGCTGCTAGACGAGATGGGTGCTTTCATCGGCCGGACCGGGTCGGGTCGCGTTCTCTTCGCCGGAGATCTCAACGCCATGTCGAAGGCGTGGGGGTGTGCCCGGCGACGAGCGCACGCGGTGCCGCGCTCGAGAAGTTCGCGGTCGGGGCCGTGTTGGTCGTGCTCAACAGGGGGACGACGAACACGTGCGTGCGGAAGCGGGGTGGCTCTATAGTGGACGTTACGTTCGCTGGAGACGCCGCATCGAGGATTGGGAAGTGCTCGGGGGCGTCGAGACTCTGTCGGACCATTTGTACGTCCGATTCAGTGTCTCGGCGGCCTCGGGCACTCCGAGCGATCCTAGTCGACCCTTGGTCGGGGACGGCCCTCGGTGGGCGTTGAGGCGTCTCGATCGCGACCTCCTCGAGGAGGCGGCCCTGGTCGAGGCCTGGGTCCTCGAGGGGAGGGCATCTAGGACGCCCGCGGCGGCGTTAGACGTAGAGGAGGAAGCGCAGAGACTGGCGGCGGCCGTGTCGCGAGTGTGCGACGCGAGCATGCCGCGAGTGCGCTCCCTGCCTCCTAGGCGCGGTGTGTACTGGTGGTCGGCAGACCTAGCGCGCCTTCGTAAGGCGTGCGTGGCGAGCCGGCGACGGTACCACAGGTGCCGACGTCGACGGAGACGCGATACGGCCGAGGAGGAGCGGCTGTATGCGGCGCACAGGGCCAACGTGAAGGAGCTGGTGCGCGCGATCGCCGAGGCGAAGGCCTCCGAAGTCGAGATGCTCGAGTCATTGGACGGCGACCCTTTCGGGAAGCCGTACAAGAGGGTGCGGCAAAAGCTGCGCCCTTGGAGACCCCCTCTGACTCGCAGCCTCCGACCGGAACTTCTCGACCGGACGATCTGCACCCTGTTCCCACGGCGGGACGTCGAGGGGTCGCCATCGACAGCGACTCAGTCCCGCGTCGGCCGAGGGGGGGGGAGGAAGAAGACTCCTTCGACCCGGATGTGGCCCCGGGTGTCAGCGAAGGGGAACTGTCGGCGGCCGTCAAAAGGATGCGTGTCAGAGACACTGCTCCTGGGCCCGACGGTATATCCGGCCGCGCGTGGGCTCTAGCTTTGGGTCCCCTGGAGCCCTGGACGCGGGCGCTGTTCACGGCGTCCTTGAAGCAGGGTCGGTTTCCGCGCCTATGGAATACGGGGAAATTAGTCCTGCTCAAGAAGGGGGGGGAAACCGGTCGAATCGCCGTCGTCGTATCGGCCCATAGTGTTGCTGGACGAGGTGAGCAAGCTCTTTGAGCGCGTTATCGCAGCTCGCCTCGTTCGACACATGGAGGAGACTGGACCGGATCTGAACGATTCACAGTTCGGATTCCGCAGGAGCAGGTCGACCGTCGACGCTATAGCGCGGGTGCGCGCTATAGCGGACGACGCGGTGTCTCGCGGAAAGGTGGTGTCGGCGGTGTCGCTCGATATCGCTAACGCGTTCAACACCCTTCCGTGGGAAACTATCACCGCTGCGCTGGTCCAGATCGGGGTCCCGATCTACCTGAAACAAAATAATCTCACATTTTACAAAGTTACTCAAATAACGCTGTGAACAGGTATGAATCTGTACACGAGTATGTAATTATTATAGAATATTTTTTTCCGCATAATATCTTCAAAGGGCGGAATATCTTTAAGTTACCGCATTTAGGAGTAATGTAAAAAAATAAATATGCAAATGTTATCATTTGCCATGACACACTTATCATCAGCTTGAAGTCAAGATACAACTAGTTATTACCGGCCCGCATTGAGTAATATAAAAAATTACTTTCTATAGCAACTGCATAAACAATTCAAAATGAAAATGTTTATGTTTAAATTAATTAGAAACATAAATTATGAACGATTTATGAAGTTTAAAATTTAAATACCCTATAACCATCTACAAATAATTCTGCATCGAATGGTCATGATCCTATGTCGATATGTTCACTAGTTTTCACGTGATTGACGAACGAAAGAAACCCATTTTCATCGTATATGTAGAGATAAAACGCCACTCAAGATTATCCTTCCTGTCATCACCTGTAAGTTGTAAAGAGAAAAGCACCGTTACAACCGTCTTCATAGTCGTCATCTGTCCAAAAAAATATATTAATGTTTAATGTGTCCAAGTGTAACAAACTAACAGATAATCTACTACAATTTATCGTACGCATCAATATCTACCAATATATTTTAGCACCATCTATCGATATGCTCTTACAACATATCGTCACACCATTAACATTTATTATGATTTACATATCTATTATTGATCGATGATAGATCTATTCCCAGGAATTTTTTTATGTTATTTACAACCTATAACGTTTTTAGGCGATTTTAAATTATTAATTTTTTGTATCGAAAATTATAGTAACGATCTAAAGGGAGTGAAATAAGTATACGTATAATCAATGGTTTTGCACCTATTGATCACCTGGCGGCGGAAGTGCGCCCTCGAGCGGGGGGGCGAGCGTCCGTCGCCGGTCGAGGAGAGGTGGCGCCGAGAGGGGCGCCTGGACGTACGTCGGCGATGGGAGCGGCGACTCCGAGACCCGACGCACGGCCGCCTCACCGTGGAGGCCGTCCGACCGGTCCTCGAGGACTCGTTGGATAGGGACAGCGGAGTTTTAAACTTCCGCCTGGTGCAGATACTCACGGGGCACGGTTGCTTCGGGAGCTATTTGCACCAGCGTCAGTGTAGCGGTAGGACGGACGAGGCGTGCGACGAGTGTGGACGCCCGGTGGACACATCGTCCCACACCTTGGCCGATTGCCCGCGATGGGGAGAGGATAGGGAGATAATTTTGGAATTAGAAATTATGTGTAATGATAGTAAATGAAATATACCTAATGACCCTGACCCAAAACACGCAATAGGAATTTTTAAAAAAAAAAAAAAAGAAACCAGGTGTAGTGAAAGAAAGCACCGTTTCCTTTCGTGGGTGATCCCCACAACGCACCGAGGATGACCACCGTCTCGATTTTAGTAGGTAACAAATCCTACATAACCTTGTCTCAACCAAGGCAAGCAAGGTTGAAGATTTCCGCCGGAGATGAAAAAGTCGCTATCTACTGTCGAAGATCGCCTAGGTTGATATTTAGTATCAATTCCCGTTTCTGTCACTATTCAGTAGTATACAAACATTACTGTTCCGATTTGAAGAGTGCTATTAACTATGTATTTACCGAGCTAATGAGGCTTCACATCTTACGAGCGGGATGTGATTGTGAACTTCTCCAATCCAATCCATCACCGTATAGGCGTCCGATTTGTCTTATTGCTTTGTGGCTGATGTGGTAGAACTGCCTCCTTAACATGATTGCAGAGTTCCAGCTGTCAACATATGAGATCATGAGAATATTAGGTTGATTATGTTTCACTACCTTGGACTTCATTATCACTTAAGATATACAATCTAAGGTCAACTTCATCCGATGTAGTTAAAAGAAACCATTCTTACTAATCTGCTTACATTTCTTAGAAAAATATTTGTATTGAACCATAAATCAAAAGCTGAGTGTAAATCTCATTTCCTAGAACCGATCGCCTTGAAGATATTTGAAATAGAAATTGGATTTTCTCATTATTGAACTTAACTGTTAATGTACAGTATAGTTACTAAGTTATAATTAAGTATACACGACTGATATATCTTAATGCTTACCGTGGATTGCTGCTTATAACCTAAACGAAGTTTTTTTTGGGGTCGTTGGTGTTCCTTCACAATGACTAAGGAAGACGATGACTGGACGTGATCTCCAACCATCGCAGTCTTGGGAACTGGAGAAAGACTTCGCCGGGACCTAGCACAACATGGGATATATCCTAGCACAGTGTAAGGCTGAAGCAGTGTATTGAAAAGAGATTTTGTCGTAGGTTGGACAACCACCAAAAGGGGTGTTAATGGGTAAAAATCTTCACATGATCCATAACCACAAAGAAGATCCATGACCACATAAGATTCGCCGTGTTTGTGTAACTGTGGTATAAAAAATATTTGTTAAAACCTAGTCTGTGTGAAAGTCTACGCAATAATGGCGCCGACCGTCCAACGGGCCTGTAATTATTTCGTTGCAGTGTTTAATAAACGCGATCGGGCTATTTGCTGGATTATAAAGTTGTTTGTTCACCGGCACACGCTTGACTAAACGTGTAAACGTAATTAGCGGTGCTCATTAATTATCAGGCGTCAGTACGCCCGCTGGTGCCCGGTGCGCAGGTGAGCATCGTTTGTTACCGTAATTACCTGCGTTAACCTCTGCCGCACAGTACTACACACAGTATCGCAGTATTGCATTATTCTCTTTACTCTAATTTTAACTAACCTTATTTTAATCTGCGAAGCCACGAGACAAGAACATTCGACGTGGCCTCTCGCAACGGCAAGGGTGACCCACCAGCGGCGTTTTAGTGAGTACAAATCCCACAGCACCTTGGGAAAAGAAAGTATTTAAAATTAGTATATGCTTCCTGGTAGATATCAGTTGCTAGACACTAACCAAACAACATTGTGCAAATATTCCTGTGTCCCGGTTCGAAGGACGCTATGGCTAATGAAATTACTGAGATGAAAACATTTTATGCCTCAAGACGACGAGCACAATGTGGTCCACAGTGTATACCACCCTAAATCAGCCGCACGTCTCGCTCGTCCAATCGTCCCGGCGACAATACGGAGCGTCGTGGCCGCGGACGTCCGCCCACGACGGGGAAATACTACGGCCTTAGCAAGGCTAAGGCCGCGTTTGATGCCGAGAGGCGACTCGAGTTGAAACTCCAAGCGGAGGAGGAACTCGTCGCCACAGCGGCAAGGTTCCGCCGCAGTCGGGAGAGGAGACTGTCACAGTCTCCCGTAGTGGAGTCTCTCGACGATAAGACGGCGTCAATGCTGCAGCGTCAGGTTTGTGACGATGCTGAGCTGATCGTGACGATCGCCAGCAAGTCCAAAAACCTGAAGTTCGACCTTGTGCGGGACTTAAAGGCAGCCGCGGCCTCCATCAAGGCGGCCGTGGTGGCCATCGGGTCTCGCACGGTAACGGATGAGACGCGGCAGCTGCAGGCAGAGAACGCGCGCCTGCGCGCCGAGGTGGCTGACTTCCGGAAGGAGCTGGCCAACCTCAGGGCGGAGTTTCGAGGAGAGTGAGCGGCGGGAACGACCCACGCCCTCTCGCTCGAACGCCGGCGAGGAGTCTCCCCGAGAGGAGGCAGCCCGCCCGGCGAGAAAGAAGCGGTACACCGGTGCCGATAGGCTCGAACCGACGACTTTGTCGGTCGAAGAGATATGTCGCACGGTGATGATGCAGGTGGGGACATTGGTGTCGGCCCGCCTGGCATCGCTGGAGGATAGGCTTCTCCCAGAGAAGCTTGTGCGCCCACCGCTAGCTGCTGCGGCAAGGCAGGCGGCAAGGCAGGCGGCATCAGCCGCCAAAAAGGCCGGCCCAGCGCCGAAGGCGGTCCCCGCGGTTACCGCGAACCCCGTTCCCAAAGCCCTCGCGGGTAAAGGGAAAGGGGTTGGGAAGGGGAAGGCGAAGAAGGCGGCGGAGAAGCCGACCCCTTCTTCGGCGACCGGCGCTTTTAAGCCTGCGCCCGTCCCGCCTCCTCTAGAGGAGGGGTGGAACGTCGTGGCTAGAAAGCCGAGGGCGCAGCGACTGCCGCAGACGCAGCAGCAGCAGCAGAAGCGGCAGAGCGCGAAGCGCAAAGGCGACCAGAAGAGCCGCCCGCGAAAGCTGAGGGCCCCGAGGTCTGCAGCGATCGTGGTGACCCTGTCGCCCGAGGCGATGACGAAGGGCGTTACGTACGCTCAAGTCATCGCCCGGGCGAAGGAGCAGGTTAATCTGGACGATCTCGGCATTGCCGGGATTCGTTTCAAGACGGCGGCGACCGGAGCGCGCATATTACAAGTGCCCGGCGCTGGCAACGGCGAAAAAGCCGATAACCTCGCAAAGAGGCTCCGCGAGTTTCTGGGCGAGGAGGTCGTGCGTATAGCCAGGCCGGTGAAGTGCGCCGAGTTGAGGGTCTCGGGACTCGACGACTCGGTGACGAGCGCCGACGTCGTCGCCGCGGTTACGCGAGCAGGTGGCTGTCCGGCCGATCAGGTTAGGTCGGGCAGCATCTCGGTCGGCGCGTCCGGCCTCGGGACGGCGTGGTTGCGCGCTGCCCCGTGGTCGCGGCGCAGAAGGTGGTGGACGGCGGAAGACTCCTGGTCGGCTGGGTGTCTGCGCAGGTCACACTGCTGGAGAGGCGACCGCAGCGTTGCTTCAGGTGCCTCGAAAAGGGGTACCTGAAAGCGAACTGCAAGGCCGAGTCGGACCGCAGCGATGAGTGTTATCGCTGCGGAAAGAACGGCCACAAGTCCGCCGACTGCTCCGCCCCGCCGCACTGCAACCGCTGCAGTGCGGCCGGTAAACCGTCCGACCATAGAGGCGGCGGTAATGCCTGCGGCAAGGCGCGCGTCGCTAAGGCGACGCCGAAAGGCGGTAAGCGCGGCGGTGAGGGCCCCGGGGTCACTCGACCGCCAGCGCTGAGCACGAGCGCGGGCTCCGTGCGTGAGGTGGTTGAGATGTCCGTCGAATAACGATGGACCTCAACTTCCTCCAGGCGAACATCAACCACTGCGCCAGAGCTCAGGACCTACTGTACCAGAGCATGGCGGAGCGGTCGATCAACGTCGTTGTGGTCAGCGAGCCATATTACGTCCCACCGTGGGAGAGCTGGGCGGGGGACGTGGACGGAACGGTGGCCATCGGTACGGTGACCTCGAACGGCTCCCCCGACCTAGAGTCGGTGGAGCGCGGTCGGGGTTACGTCGCAGGGCGGGTCGGGGACGTTCTGGTCGTGGGAGCATACTTCTCGCCGAATCGCAGCTTAGCCGAATTCGAGCGGCTGCTAGACGAGGCGGGTGCTTTCATCGGCCGGACCGGGTCGGGTCGCGTTCTCTTCGCCGGAGATCTCAACGCCATGTCGAAGGCGTGGGGGTGTGCCCGGCGACGAGCGCACGCGGTGCCGCGCTCGAGAAGTTCGCGGTCGGGGCCGTGTTGGTCGTGCTCAACAGGGGGACGACGAACACGTGCGTGCGGAAGCGGGGTGGCTCTATAGTGGACGTTACGTTCGCTGGAGACGCCGCATCGAGGATTGGGAAGTGCTCGGGGGCGTCGAGACTCTGTCGGACCATTTGTACGTCCGATTCAGTGTCTCGGCGGCCTCGGGCACTCCGAGCGATCCTAGTCGACCCTTGGTCGGGGACGGCCCTCGGTGGGCGTTGAGGCGTCTCGATCGCGACCTCCTCGAGGAGGCGGCCCTGGTCGAGGCCTGGGTCCTCGAGGGGAGGGCATCTAGGACGCCCGCGGCGGCGTTAGACGTAGAGGAGGAAGCGCAGAGACTGGCGGCGGCCGTGTCGCGAGTGTGCGACGCGAGCATGCCGCGAGTGCGCTCCCTGCCTCCTAGGCGCGGTGTGTACTGGTGGTCGGCAGACCTAGCGCGCCTTCGTAAGGCGTGCGTGGCGAGCCGGCGACGGTACCACAGGTGCCGACGTCGACGGAGACGCGATACGGCCGAGGAGGAGCGGCTGTATGCGGCGCACAGGGCCAACGTGAAGGAGCTGGTGCGCACGATCGCCGAGGCGAAGGCCTCCGAAGTCGAGATGCTCGAGTCATTGGACGGCGACCCTTTCGGGAAGCCGTACAAGAGGGTGCGGCAAAAGCTGCGCCCTTGGAGACCCCCTCTGACTCGCAGCCTCCGACCGGAACTTCTCGACCGGACGATCTGCACCCTGTTCCCACGGCGGGACGTCGAGGGGTCGCCATCGACAGCGACTCAGTCCCGCGTCGGCCGAGGGGGGGAGGAAGAAGACTCCTTCGACCCGGATGTGGCCCCGGGTGTCAGCGAAGGGGAACTGTCGGCGGCCGTCAAAAGGATGCGTGTCAGAGACACTGCTCCTGGGCCCGACGGTATATCCGGCCGCGCGTGGGCTCTAGCTTTGGGTCCCCTGGAGCCCTGGACGCGGGCGCTGTTCACGGCGTCCTTGAAGCAGGGTCGGTTTCCGCGCCTATGGAATACGGGGAAATTAGTCCTGCTCAAGAAGGGGGGGAAACCGGTCGAATCGCCGTCGTCGTATCGGCCCATAGTGTTGCTGGACGAGGTGAGCAAGCTCTTTGAGCGCGTTATCGCAGCTCGCCTCGTTCGACACATGGAGGAGACTGGACCGGATCTGAACGATTCACAGTTCGGATTCCGCAGGAGCAGGTCGACCGTCGACGCTATAGCGCGGGTGCGCGCTATAGCGGACGACGCGGTGTCTCGCGGAAAGGTGGTGTCGGCGGTGTCGCTCGATATCGCTAACGCGTTCAACACCCTTCCGTGGGAAACTATCACCGCTGCGCTGGTCCAGATCGGGGTCCCGATCTACCTGAAACAAAATAATCTCACATTTTACAAAGTTACTCAAATAACGCTGTGAACAGGTATGAATCTGTACACGAGTATGTAATTATTATAGAATATTTTTTTCCGCATAATATCTTCAAAGGGCGGAATATCTTTAAGTTACCGCATTTAGGAGTAATGTAAAAAAATAAATATGCAAATGTTATCATTTGCCATGACACACTTATCATCAGCTTGAAGTCAAGATACAACTAGTTATTACCGGCCCGCATTGAGTAATATAAAAAATTACTTTCTATAGCAACTGCATAAACAATTCAAAATGAAAATGTTTATGTTTAAATTAATTAGAAACATAAATTATGAACGATTTATGAAGTTTAAAATTTAAATACCCTATAACCATCTACAAATAATTCTGCATCGAATGGTCATGATCCTATGTCGATATGTTCACTAGTTTTCACGTGATTGACGAACGAAAGAAACCCATTTT
This sequence comes from Ornithoptera priamus, assembly GCA_029034505.1. NCBI lineage: Eukaryota > Metazoa > Arthropoda > Insecta > Lepidoptera > Papilionidae > Ornithoptera > Ornithoptera priamus. Next base: position 2,906,378 of record JARDWD010000826.1, read on the forward strand.
CATCGTATATGTAGAGATAAAACGCCACTCAAGATTATCCTTCCTGTCATCACCTGTAAGTTGTAAAGAGAAAAGCACCGTTACAACCGTCTTCATAGTCGTCATCTGTCCAAAAAAAATATATTAATGTTTAATGTGTCCAAGTGTAACAAACTAACGGATAATATACAATTTATCGTACGCATCAATATCTACCAATATATTTTAGCACCATCTATCGATATGCTCTTACAACATATCGTCACACCATTAACATTTATTATGATTTACATATCTATTATTGATCGATGATAGATCTATTCCCAGGAATTTTTTTTATGTTATTTACAACCTATAACGTTTTTAGGTGATTTAAAATTATTAATTTTTTGTATCGAAAATTATAGTAACAATCTAAAGGGAGTGAAATAAGTATACGTATAATCAATGGTTTTGCACCTATTGATCACCTGGCGGCGGAAGTGCGTCCTCGAGCGGGGGGGCGAGCGTCCGTCGCCGGTCGAGGAGGAGAGGTGGCGCCGAGAGGGGCGCCTGGACGTACGTCGGCGATGGGAGCGGCGACTCCGAGACCCGACGCACGGCGGCCTCACCGTGGAGGCCGTCCGACCGGTCCTCGAGGACTCGTTGTATAGGGACAGCGGAGTTTTAAACTTCCGCCTGGTGCAGATACTCACGGGGCACGGTTGCTTCGGGAGCTATTTGCACCAGCGTCAGTGTAGCGGTAGGACGGACGAGGCGTGCGACGAGTGTGGACACCCGGTGGACACACGGCTTAATATCCAGCGATTGCCTGAACCTCATCTCCATTATTACAAGCCTTCGCCTCCCTCATGGAAATCTGCTAAATCGAAATGTACTCTTTTTATTTAGTAATTCCTTATTCATTAGTGATCTCTATTATATTGTGTTTTATTGAATCTTACCAAGCTTTTATTTCGAGAATATTTAATCTCTATAATCAGTTCTAGACATTTCTAGATTAATTAAGAAATATTAAAATAATCTAAACCTACTAAATCACCTATTTCTAACAAAATTTTGAAATAGGTACTTGAGTAAGATCGTATAAATATTTCTGATCCAGAATAGAGTATGATTGATCGATGAAACTAAATATTCGTAATCTTGATATTAACTTCCGCTTTCAACTCCTTTAAGATGAATCATTAAAAACTGTCGTCGCATCCTTCTGTAGGAGATAGGTTGGAATATCTCCTACACGACGTATAGAAAAAGGCAACTAGATAGGAATAACTGCAGTGAAATAGTAGCTCTATGACCGTTACTGCATATGTTAACTTGCACATCTAGTAAGTCAAATAATTTTGGGTTCTGTGTTTCATCTTTTCAAGGTACAATCTTCTATCGAAGTCGGCGACCATTAGGAAATCCTAGGCTTTCGATACCTCAGCTCTGAAAAGCTAATGAGTGTTATTTCTAAACCACTGTCATTGGTTCTTTAGCCACATCATTCATCTTCGGCCCACACTTCACTTTCTTTGAATACTTTGGACTGGACGCCGAGCTACTGTAGTCGTTTCTTTACTACATAAATACCACTTTTTTCCAGTTATTCAATATTTGCTAAAACACCTTTCAAAGTCTATAGGTATTTATTTACCGCAGCGCTGTTATTCATTGGTAAAATGTTCAAGATAAAATTTAATAAATATGTTCAGTAACAGCCTACACATTTTGTAAAAACATGAAAAGGGACATTTAAACTTTAATTAGGAGCAATAAACCGTAAGGTTGACTTTACTTTAATGTTTTAACCTTTTTGTTGCAGGTAAAGTCTGACGGTGCGGAATGAAACAATAACATTGTTAGAGGTTAAACAATCGACCACGGTAAGCGGCCGCTTTATGTTAGGGGGGTGCCCTACAAAAATATTGATTGGCCCACCCACCGCTTCTGTTTTTCTGTTAGGGTGACAAGGGTGCACACTGTTTACCGATTTGTAAGTGACTTCTTTCATATAAGAAAAAAGACAATTTTCCAAGATTATCCTATCCTAAAAATAAACAAAGTGGAATTTTCACTCACCTCAACTTCTACAGTGATCGCTCTCATTGTTATGAATTTGTTTTTGATCTCCTACGGAGCGTAATGATGACACACCTATATATTACACCAAAATATATCCCAGGAAAAGTACTAATCCTCGTCCTCTCACTACCGTTGCTGTGATGCGGCTAATTCGGTACCGAATTGCTTCCTTTCTGCCTTCATAAAATGTCTAAGAATTTCAGTGATTTTTTAATCTAATATACAATAACACATTCACTTAACGAAGGTCAAAATTTATCATGCATATAACATAGATCCAAGAGGAATGAGCGCGGGAGACTTATGCTATGATTATTTCTTTTAAAACTATTCCCTTACACGAATATCATGTGGTCGCAATAAGAAAAAATATTGTTACACGAGAAGCGGTATGAGATTTCATAAATACCTTTGCAACGTCGGACCATGCACATTCACTTATAAAATCTGAAGTACAATTCTACCACAAACCAATTTTCTACCACATTCATTTAAATCGAGAAAAACATATCTACAGTGTTGTTTAGTTTATTACATAGACGACCTACAAAATACCTATGATAATTATTGAATGCTGGTGATAATCAATAGTTGGGACCTGTGTGCAAGAGATCACAACATTAGGCAATAATCACAATGAATGGTTCATATGTAAAACGGTTCAAGGTAACTATGGACTGCGAGGGTATTATGAAAGAAAAATTTAGGATATATTTACATCATTACCGTCTCTCAAAATAACTCTTCAATCTATCTATCCATTTGTTATATATAGGAAACATTAAAATACTGCTAATGAACTGTTACATTATTATCTTCTTTGTCAATAGTCTTCTGCGGTATGCGATATTTTAGACAACAAAGCAAGGAAACGAACAGTACCTTAATTTATCCAGTTTCAAGTAACAAACACTCGCATAACAATATGGTACTAGTTAGGACACCGCTTGAAACCTTCAGACATAAAATAGCCTAGTTACCTTAATTACTTCGCTACTCATAGACACCTTCAAATCAGTACACATCGCAACTTGCACACTAATCTGTGGCACCGATCAGTCTTAACGGTTTCCATCAAAAGACTCCCGCTACTGGTGGTAGGTGTCGCCGGAGAATGCCTAGGTAGATTCCGCCACAATGCCTATTACTGCTGCCAAACAGTAGCGTGCAAACATTACTATGTTCCAATTTGACGAGCGTAACAACTAGTGAATTTACTGGGGCAACGAGACATAAAATCTTATGTCATAAGACGACGAACATAATGTATATCATCCTAACCAGTACCACGTTGCTATGGGCAGATGTATCGCTTACCATCATGTGAACGTCTCGCTCGAATCTTCGCTAGGTAGAAAAAAAAAATCTTGTAAACCTGTAACCATAAATGAAATAGGTTCGCGCCCAATAAACTTTTTAAAAATTATAACGTACCTTAAAGACATCAAATGTCATAAAAAGTTAACTCTCAGTACTCTCAAGTCAGTTAAAAAAGCTGCACTGTAATGAGTCAGGTTTGTTACCCAAATATGGTGTCCTAATTTATCACGTCCCGCCGCCATGTTGGGAACTTAACTGCAGGGAGGGAAATGTCGGGATATATTTTTACTGTTGAGTACACTGCGACGAACTTCTCTGTATTTATTATATTCGACCATAAATATTATAAATAATAAGTAATAATTACGTAAATAATAAGACAAGAATACCCCATGGGTCTTTCACCATAATCGATACGAGAATAACTGTGCCCGCGACTCGCTTCCGTGGGAGTAATATAGAATTTTATTTGGAATTTGTCTGATATATTCCTTCAAAGCAACCGCGATCGCAAATGACTTTATAGCAACCGTTACTATAGTAACAGCTTTAATAATACGAAATAACCATGTTCATAAGAATTAATTAGAAATCAAATGAAGAATTATGAAAATTAAAAATAAATACCCGATACCCATCTGTAAATCATTCCGCGTCGAATGATCATGTTTCTATGTCTATACGTTCACTAGTTTTCACGTGATTGGTGAACAAATAAAATTCATTTTCATTATATATACATATATATCCAGAAAGTCATTGACTCATTACGAGATCTCCGAAATTATTAGACGTAAATAATCAAAATTTTGGTAAAGATATTGCTTCTGAGGTCAACAAAGAATGTAGAAATCCATTCTTAGTTGACCTATAAGTTCTCTCACCTGAAGGACTTGCAGGGATGCTGCGGCCAGCAAAAGCGGGCGGAGAACAGGTATTATTAGATATAGCTTTCGTCTCCGTGAGCTTCTATCCACCTTCTTGTATTTTGGGATGTCATTGAACAAAGCAGAAATCTTGAAAAAAAATCTATTTTTTTGAGATGTTTACTGCATTTTTTATTTGCCTGTGAAGAAATTTAAGATTTCTTATGTAATTTTAAATAGTTTATAGTAACAATCTAAAACTGTATTGCAAGTAAAATGTTATATAGAAACAATTGTTAGAACCTAAATAATTCTTTCGGCCTTTGAATGAGACATGCGTAACATAGATTAATAATTGAAATAACAGAATCATTGGATAGTACTCACGTTTTATAATTATTGCACAAAATTACACTTTTTTCACAAAAACAATTCATTCGTTTCACAAAAGTAAAAAAAACTTTTTTTCGTATGATAACCTTCCCATTCAATCGCCGCCAACATACTGTGGGGAATGAGACGATCACCGTACCAGGCTGTATTTCTCCCACCATTTCATTTCCCCCCTCCATAGAACCAAGCTTGTATTCTGATTGGTCGATTGATCGCGCCGATCCCGACAATAATAAGTAAACAAGTCAAAAAGTGACTTATTTTATAAATTTTTTGTATACATTAAATAAATAAAATTCTAAAATTAGATATAAGGTATATAATTAAATTATAAATTTTTAGTACAACCTTTAAGCAAGTAACATATTTTTTAAGTTAATTAACTTTAAAAATACAAATTAAATAAGACAATTAGTCAATTTGGTCACCGTCTTCATGGCAGTAATAAACTAAGCATGGTACCAACTTATAGAAAATAAGAGTTCTTTTTTTTTCACCTTCCTATTCTAAAAGTTGTATTGACTTTCCCGTAAAAAAAAAAAAGATTTTTCTTTTTTCATACGATATGCAATTAGTAAAAGAAATTTGAAGATTTTTTTATTTTATTGATTTATTTCCTCGCAATCTCTCCCTAGCGTACAGATATTCTTGAATGTCTTGTTGAACGCTCCAATTACCTTAACGCTTCGTTAACAGTCTTTAATTAATTAATTAGGGAAGATGAAATTAAATAAATTTATTATCTATGACAAATCTTATATAATCTGTCGTAAAAGGAGTCAAAAAAGTCACAACAATATATATGTAATGACTGCGCCCGTAGCGCAGCGGCTTAGGGGCCTACATTTTGTGTTTGGGTTGGTGGTACAAATATTTCAACCCTCACTTTCTAACTATAGTAGTTATGAAGGAAATCAAAGAAAAAAAAACATCTTTATCTAATAAATGTGCTGCTATAGTAGCACTGCAGTTTCGGCTGTCGATTTATAACAGCCAGAGTATTAAGAACAGGCTTCACTTCACCCTCGTTGTCCTCATTGCTACATGTATATTTGATGTTAAGTGTAAATAAAAAATTGACAATTAAAAAACTAGGTTTTCAGTTCTTTCAACACAAGAAAATCATGTAAATTATAGTCTTTTATTATACCGTATATTACCGGTGGTAGGTCCCTGTTGCCGGAGACAATATAGATAAGTTTGTAGCTCGTATTTCCACCAAACAGTAGTGTGCAAACATTACTGTGTTTCCGGTTTCTAGGCCGTTGTAACTAATGAAAATAATTAAGAATTTGATTGCGTTCAATACCTTTAGACATGTTTTCATAGCAACACGCTACCGGTGACTTATTGTTACATTTAAATAAAGGTATTTTTTTAAAAAAAAGAAACTAATATATTTTCCCTTAAGAAATAAGATCGACCTAGTGATACGATTTGTTTGATGGGACATGCTATATGACTTTGTATGGGGTTAAGAAGTAACTCCTTGTACAAAAAAATTTATTACATATTATAATATAATAGGGTTTACGGCAGAGTCAAGTATGAAAATACTTCTTTAGTATGGTTGGTAATACTAATAGTTTTTCTCTTGCGCGATGCTTGATGCAGTGTTAAGAATATGTGAGAAAAAATTATAATTTTTTTCCAGTTACTGAAGAATTCAACTAAAGAAGTTAAAATTGTAGACGTGCCTCTGTAATTAATGTTTCTCTGCATAATAAACTAAATAAGTATTGATAATCAAATGGTAGATATATATATAAGTCCACAAACAAACGTACAGTTACATCTTTCAAATATGTCTCACAAAACCGCATTTTTCTAAAAAAAATTAAAATCTAACTATAACGAAAAAAAAAATGTCGAACAATCGGAAAGATTTGAAAGCTATCTCGTTTCGGAGGCAGGCTGTAAAGGTTTTGATTTATGATCAAAAGATCGCAACCATAAATCAACGCGAGGGATGCTGCGAAAAATTAAAGCGTGGGAAAAATTATTGCTCGAAAAAAATCACAATTGAGAGCATTTACGACGAAACCCGTCAGAGGATAGGGTGCCCGCTTCAGTTATTAATTAATCCGTCTAATTAAATTTTGTTACCACCCTGCGCAACGGATTGTCCTGTTTACCAATAGCGTTGTTGAAAATGTTATTAAGCCAGCTTTGAATAAATTTCCAACGCTATTTGATTTTTTATTAACAATCGTTAACATTTATGGAATTATCTTGAAATATATTTCATACTATTCTATTCCCGAATAAGATCACAATTTTAATTTATCTGGATATATGTATGTATTTCTACGTATTTGTTTGTAGCATCAAGATAGTAATCTGTTTTTTTGGTTTCGGGGGGAAATCCTGCAAATAATTCTTCGGAATACTCTGCCTTCTAGGAGAATGTCAGAGTCAATGTGGAGATTTTTACCCACTAAAACCTCCTCGGTGGTCACATGTCGGCGTTTGGAGAGGTCACGGGATCTCCGTTTGAAGCACAACCGCAGACAAGATTACTAACCTAACCTAACCCATCCCAGGGCCATGTGCGGTGGGTTTGTTGACAGATGTAGGATTTTTTCGAACCTATTTGCCTATATATAACATTACCTAAATCGACAATCTACTAGTGGTTATAATTTCATGTTTCGAGGCTATGAGTATATTATAGTGCTGCATGACATCCTGACTAGCGCCACGATATTAGGGCAGGCGTATCATTTACCATCATGTGAAGGTTTCGCTCGTCTGATCGCTTCTAATATGATAACTGTGCTAAGTCAAGGCTGTAAGTATCAAGGGGTTTGCATCATAAGCATTTCAAGCGGAACCTGCTTTCCATTTTCTAGAGGTCGGACTTGCTTTCAATAGAGGTCAAGAGTACAAGTGATTTCTTGCGAGTTTAATGATTATCTAGTTCCGGTAATGCTACTTGAAAAATTTAACACAATCTTTGTCCGACATCATTATTTACAATTTTTTGTAGGAAATATGGAAAAAGTTACTAAACAGAAAATATTTAATATTGTATTTATTCAAGAATTATTCACTATTAGCTCCGCTACATAGTTCTTTCATGAAATAATCATTTTGTGATTTTATTATGGATCTTTCAACCTTTATTTAGAAAGACTTAAAATGAACTTAAGTCTCTTTGAAATAAGGTCCTATATTTGAGCAGCAGATGTCTGGTGAATTAAGTGGCCCTATGTCGAGCGGGATTCCGGGCGGAACCGTCGCATCCCGGCGCTGCTTCAACGCATTCATTGTTGTCCTGCTCCCTCGCTTCCCACTTCACTTCCTCGGACATCTTGACAGCAGCTGAATAGGATTGTTTTCTACAACCCGAAAGTCTTTCAAAGCTCCAGCGAACCCTGAACCTATTACAGCAACGCGTCTTTGTTGATGCAGTTTCAGACATAAAGTATTATTTGCCTCTATTCAACATATATGAATGTTTATTATTCTAAATCCTTAGAATTCTATTAAAACTTAGAAACTATACATATTAATTACTTAAATATTTATTGCATTGTTTCCTTTTTTCTATACTTTATCGGAGATATTTATTACAGTATACAAAAGCGTAACACGCCTTTCCTCCCCATGGACCGACGATATCATAAGTGTAGTCGGAGGTGCATAGACGCGAAAAGTTTTAAACTGCATTTGGTGAAAGACATTGGGGAAGGCCTACATCTAGTAGTATATAAAAGCTAATGATGATAACGATTTCTTTATTGGAAATTCCGAAACACATTTATACAAATACAAATATATTATTGAAGGGAAAATGAGAATAACAAGACGATGTTTTCCGAGTAATTAAAAATGATGTTAAGAAGTCGATATATTTTGTGTGACCATATTTAACCATTCAATGATATAATATAGCAATTGACAATCTGTGATACGCATACCCCTTGGCAGGAAGTGGGGTCGCATTTGGGGTTCGTGAAATTTATGAAAACTTAAAAATGAGAGATTAAAATAGTTAATCATACATACATTATTATTATGGATTATGTCTGTAATATGTGGTTTTATAACATAGTAAAGTGCTACAGAATAAAGAGAGGTATAATCTATTTAAACGTTCAGAATGGTAATACGAGTAGATATAGATAGACCCTAAAAGAAATGAGATACATCATTAGTAGTAGGTATAGCGTTATCAGAGGAGGACTAAAAATCCATTAGTTAAAAAAATTGCTCAGGATCCAATTGGTTTGCTCAATTTGATCTCAAAAGCCTAGTTTCAAGAGGGCTCCTAATAATGACGATGAGAAGAAGGGTATAAATGAAAAGTTTTATTACAAGGTTCAGAATAACAAAGATTTTTTTATAGGCACTGAGGCCTAAGTAAATATTTGAACCAATTTTAAATCATTTACGTGCGTACGTCATCCGTAAGCTTGTAAGAGCTCCATACTTAAAGTAAACATTCCCATTTGAACCCACCCGTTTAAGGGCGGGTGAAAATTGCCACCGATAACGTCGGAAACGTTTTTTTCAGCCGTCACGAAAACATTATGAAAGCTAATTGGCGCTAGGGCGCTGTAACGACCCCTCCACAATAGGGTGCACGGTACGTCTGAGGCTCGGCAAGTTTACGCCGGCGACACGAAGCCTCGCACAAGAAAAGCGACCTTTTCAAAGAGACGCCGCATCACCTCCGTAACCGCTGCTTTGTAAGAAAACACAGCTTTTGACATCGCATTCAGTACCAACGTTTAGAAATATCTTCACCAGTTTACCAGCGAAACGATACATATTTATATATAAATGTTTTCCCTCGGAAAGATCGTAATTATCATAAAAATCCCTGTTGCTATTTAAAAGCATTACGTTACTACTTGAGGAAAAGCGTAGAGCGGCAAAGTACTTTTAATGTTCCATAATGAGTATATAATTCAAAGAGTAAATTACTAGTAACGAAACTTACTAGTCACTTAGATATTACAGTTATTTAATACTTAAATAATTTTATCAGCGAGTAACATTAACTCTGCTAGTATTATCTCTCACCTTACCATGTGACCCTTTTCAACATCTCTTATCTCTAAATTGAGTAGGTCTTTTCCCCTCAAATTATTATATGGTATTCTTCTTCGCCCGAATAATGGATGTTGGTGGTAAGCTCACCATATATTGACGCGGTTCTTGTAAAGCGAATGTTAACTGCACCCGCAGTTCCAATCCACATTGATGTTATGCAGCTATAAAACTTCCACCTTCTTTCTCCTATAACTTTGCTTTAAGATGAGTTGAAAAGGCTAAGATATTTTTTGCATTTGACGGTCAACAAGTTCTCGTTTTTAATTCATTCAGATCTTTCTGTACCATTATCTGAGCCAAGCTTTACTGGTAACATGCGCCCGTATGTATAAGAGATATAATGATATTAAAGATGTAACCCAAAAATTTTAAAGAACCCAACAGATGGCGCCACTACAAATAATAGATCGCGCTTTCATGTACACAAATACATATAATATTCGTACATTTTTATGTACATTGCCTTTGGCGAACAAGTTACGGAGTATACAATAATATTTACTGGATCTCTCTGGATTTTCGTAATGCTGATGTACTTAGTAACTTACACTATACTCTAAATTGCTCTGTCATTATCAATATAATGCTAATGTTGCTTCGAGCGTTGTCCATTCACCAAACAAACCGCAACCCACCTCAATACCTCTACATAAATAATCATTGTTCAAATTAATGCACCATTAACACCCAATTATTATTGTTAAGAAATTGTTCATATAAATATTTTAGTCCTTGACTTAAAAATTTCAGTACATTATGCAAATTTCGCTTTATCAGGTTGTATTTGTGATGAATGGAAGAGGCATTCGCCTGTCGACAACACAAGAGTACAAATAACGGCTAACTTTTCGCTGATTTCGGACTGTTCGCTTAGTTAGGAAGAAAGTTGGGAATTGTAAAATTTATTATGTAATGTATTCTGCGTTATACGAAATCAGCATTGTTAACGTTGTGTATAATATTCCAATGTTGATATTATATATCAACAGTAAGATAACTTAATTAGCTTTGTGGATTATTTCTCTCATCTCATACTTTAAATCAAATTTTAATAAAAATTGTTACACAGTTTTTCTATTCAACTCGGCAACGAAACAAACATAACGTTCACTTGATGGCAAGTGATACGTCTGCTCACAATAACGCGGCGTTAGAATATATATGACAAGCTGTAAGACATAAGGCGATAAGTTTTATTATCCCAGTAATTCTTTTGAATCACTGTACTGTATTGTAAGGGCGATGGCCTATGTCCACTAGTGGACATCTATCGGCTGGTGATGTAACTAGTGAGCTAAAGCGCTGGAACAAAGTAATTTATGCACACTATTATTTGGCGATAGACATAATTTCGGCGGATTCAAAAGACCTACCATCAGTTGTCTTTTGAATCCGCCGAAATGCTACCTAACCTCATAATTAAACTAACTGCTATGACAATTCCATCTACTACTTGATGTGGCATAACTTCACAATAGTTATTATAATTTTCATGTAACATTATGAGTACATTAATTAAGTAACTTACCAGCACCAGCAAGTCAATATGCACGTAATATCCATGCTTAGATTCACTTGAATACTTTGTTGTATATTTGTATACAATAAACAAAAGCAGTATAAACTACTTTACGATGCTAATATTCTTTACAGTGTATTTGTATATACATTTTAGCAATCTCATAACAAGGTACCTCCGGAGAGTTGTGTTACCTAGGGTCCTGATGGCCGATGTCAACGCGCCGTTATCCCCCTTAATATTCCCTTAGCGGCCCAGATTTCCATTAAACTTTGTACATTTTAAACAGTTGCCTTTTGCGCCCACTTCAAAATTCATCGTATATTTAAAGGCGTCACAAAGTGCTTTGTTTAAATTTTCTATCCGCCTCAGGGTCCAAAGTCCGTGTGTTGAATTTGTGTTTTACTTTCGATCAGCTGATCTGTTTGTGGTAGGCAATGGGTCATTAAAAACTTCATTAGGAAATTCATTTCATATCCTCAAACTGTCATAATTTTGTTTATATTTTATTAAATGTTATAATCTTTGCATTACAATTGGAAATTAACAGATCTGACTAGTTCAACTTTCCTAATTTTCAGTAATTTTTTCATAATATTTCTTAACACACAAAATAGTGTAGACCAGTAAGAATATGTGAAAGTAAGTTATACATGTATCTAGATCGCTGCGTAATGAAATTAGAAATGAGAAGACCCGCTCTTGAACCAGGATTACCGGACATACCCGTGTCCATTTATTATTATAGATGCATGAGAATACACGTGTAGAATAATATTATTTTACTTTACCACGATGTACGTAATACGTATAAGGGAAAAACAAACCAATGATTACAGGGAAAGGGTAAAGTACAAGCGAACTTAACTCACGTTTGTAACAGTTCTCTTTAATAAAAGAGTAAGTTTTTGGTAGTCAAAAGTATAAAATATGGAAAAAGTGTTATGTCACTTTTATATTGTGACCCTAAATAAATAAATAAAACAATAGCGGCGCATAGAATATGTATCTTAAGAAATCGATAGGTCTGACATTTTCTCTGATTGCTAATACGCCCGTTTCTATAGCATGTTCGCAATTGCAACTCGCTATCTTTAATTAGGTATATTATTTACTGCCTCCCTCAGATGCCTGTCTAACCCTCACCGGCATTAGCTCGGCTGAATTGACCCCCGTCGTTATCCGCCAGGTTTATTACTTCGCCGCTCCCGATGTGTCGGCGCACCTTTCTACCTGTTTTATTGCTGCCGTAAGCGTTTTCGCCAAGCGTTCGCTATTAAATTATACATTTAATAAACCATACAACGCTTCGAGGGCTTCAGAAGCGTTAATTGCATATTCAAAAATACATAATGCATATAAATTATATATTAGAAATTATAAATAACACGAAACGAGACGAGCGTAACGTTCACCTGACGGTTAGTTGTTCGCCAGCCCATAACAACGTAGTGCTAGTTAGGACGATATACACTGCACCACAACCTGGTGAGAATCGCAGGAAGCCGCTGGATGTGAGCAACACGGATTGATGTTAATGTCTTTAGGCGAAGCATATGTCCAGCTGTGAACGTCTATCGACTGATGATGATGATGACACTGAACCACATTGTGCTCGGTGCCTTCAGACACAAATCTCGATTCGATGATGATGTATATCGGTTGCTGGTATTTTTTGACTTGCTTAACCTATCTGATACTGAGCTCGCGAACCCTATGACATATCGTTAAGTTACATTACCCCAGTAATTACATTAGCTACAACGCTCTTTAATCCGGAATATAGGAATGTCATCACACTACTGTTTTACGGTAAAAATAGGAACTGCCGGTGGTACCTACCTTTTTTTTGCTTTACGTGGGGGAAATGTCTTTGCAAACCTGCCCTCGCGGGGGCAGAAACAAGTTATATCGGAATTGCACCGACTAAAATCCCCACGATGGACCTTCGTCGCCTTACGGCATCGATGGATCATATCGGTTTTGTAACTTTTACCCCTGGTCACACATCAACTCAAAGAAACTCTTATTTACCGAGTGTGCCTGTATTCTATATATTATACCAGCTATTCCTCGCCTCCTTTCTCTCGGCCGTAACACCCCTGCAACTGTCTTTCGGAAAAGAATTTTCCAAAATCTCTTCTCTACTCGGTAAATAGAATATTCCTACTAAATTTCGAGTGTCTAGGCTTTATGGTCTCAGAGATATCGTACAGGCCTCCCCCAAATATTCCTAAACAGATCGAACCTGTGCTGCTGGCATCCAGTGGCGTCGCGCCACTTTCAGTCGTTTGTAGAGTTCATACGGGGGGATTTGGGCAATTTCTCACCAAGCTGGCCGTATGCGCGTTGGTGGGAAACAAAGCCTCGTTTGTTGATTAGCAGGGTGTACCACGAGCAGATGATGTTGGCTTATATACATTTATTAAAAGTTCTAGACTGGACTAAACATTTCCCATGGAAATAACTCGATTATTAGTATTCTTTACTACCGTTTATAAAACTGGTTCAACCGTTTTCAAATTACTATTTCCTTAGTTTCCACCGCGTATGTGTTATTTCTTTCCAATGTTATGTATGTAAAGGAATATGGCGACACACAGAGCCATAGCAAGTATAAAAGGAAATGTTTAAATTTTTACATATTTTCTAACAGCATCCTTCATAACAAAGATGATGTTTGAAAATGCAAAATTTTCCCTTTAAAATGTTTGTTTCGTTGTTTCAAGCAATTTAAATTTAGCGCTACCTACTGTTGAAAACGTGAAACGTTCCCCACGAAAGCCTCTCGCGATTTTTATCCCGGCATCTGTTGGCGGCTGTCGGGAATACGAAAGCTCTCGTCCGCCCCCTCCCGCTAACCACGTACCCACCCCTCTGAAAGCCTATCGATCGCCCCTACAAGCACTACACAACCTACGCTAACCGGGGAACACTGCCACATTCGCGAAATTCCAAAAATATTCGCCATTTCTAGTACTATCAGGGCTAACGAACACCGCTACAGCCTTGGAGTAAACTTGTGTTGTCTAGGATACTGAGGGGTGAGTGATCTTTTCTCTATACTCCATTCAGACTACGTTTTCATTGATGATGACGTGGCCAGGTTTCTGATTTTGGATGGACATTAATATTCTTATACTTATATATGTTATACATTTATCATCCTGTTTCTTCATTTCTGCGGGATTACTCTCTTCCGGTACTAAGATGCAATTGAAGTGTTTAAGAAGCGATGCATTAATGACGTCAGTGTGAATTTTCTAGAAATGGGTCATAGTGTAGATAAATGCATGAAATATATTTTTTCTATATGAATATATTTTTTACATACAAACATTATTATTAATAATTCTACTTAGTTACGTCGTAATAATGAAACATGGTCACATCACTTCCGTTTTGGTTATACTTTGAACTTTTGCATTTTTTGTAGAATCTTCTGGAAAGTAAAAAAAAAAAATCAAAATTTGATTGAGATCAATGATTTATTGTATTTTATGAAATATCCACGTTTCGTACGCATGCATGCATATGATGACCACAATTGCGTCAGATGTACAAAGTACTTGTTACATGTACGTAATGTTATCGACCAGCGTAACTGAGTTACGTATTCATGTGATTACAGGACGGCGTGCCCAGCGCTCAGCCGACGGATATTACGGTCCACATCCAGCACGACGGGCCGATCACCTCCGACCGTGATGTGTTCATCGACGACGATGGCTCGGGCCTAGGCATCGACGAGAGCTCCGGCTCCGGCTGGGGGCCAGGCCCCGGCCCCGACGACGAGGACGGCAGAGGATCAGGTGACGCCCCCGACGCGCCCGAGGATGACGAGGACTACTCGCCGTCACGCACGACCGTCGCACCCACCACGCCCACTCCGGAGCCATACTATCCGGACGTACCGGAAGTTCCGGACAACACGCTCCTACCGGACACCGAACATCCAATCCCACCACCAAAAGTCCAGCAGCCCGATTTAGTCAGTCGTGAGTAGAGGCCGGAGCATGCCAGTTCTGTTGCGTTAGATATTTTGTTTTACATCAATTTCAGTTCAATGAACATGAACTCCCGTGGAGAGTGGTATATATAGATAATCAGACAGTTCAGTAAATATATATATAAACACATATAAATATATACATACAAGTTGAACTGCCTATCATCTAAACATGACTTATCACGTCACCTTTATTACTTACCTGAACTTACTGGATTTCGTGTTCGTATTTACTACCCGCCCTTAATACTACTACGTTTGCTATTATTCATTGATAACATACTTATTTAACTAGTGAACTAATTACATTTGGAATTAAGAAATTAACTTACATTTACTAACAACTTAAGTTATTCAATTTAACATATACAGGAGTTCAATCTTTTTAACGAATTACTAAACAGTAATTCGTTGGGATATTACTTATATAGCTTTTATTGTGGCTTAATAAATAATTATCGCTTTAATACCGATCTCAACTTAATAACATAAAACTAATTCTCATAATAGGGAAAATATATAATTTTATATCATTATATGTTATTTACTATACGGATTCAAAGAATCCAGTCGAAGCTAATGTATATCAGCACCATTGTTAGTATTAAGGAAGTATGTATATATAAATATATATTTTAATAAATAGTTAATTAGTAACTCGACGGATAATGAAGACATTCAATGGTTAATAGTAATGCGTAAGTTTGTAAATAGTTGATAGAGAGTAAGGTGACAATGAGGCTGATACAACCATAAAAGTCCCAAAGCCTCACAAAAGACCAAAACTTTAAGAACCTAATTAAGATAAAGCGTTACTAAATAAGCATGGAACGAAAGTTGAAGAAAATGATCGATTTAAATACACTATTACTTAGATGAAGAAATTAAAAAATAAGCTGACCCATATAGACAGAATCTCAGGAGCTTTCTTTGAAGTTTCGATAAAGGTTAATTTTAAGATAGTTTGCTTTATAACAGTTTAAATATTTAACACAAAGTAATAACAAATCAAACTGAAATTTTCCCGCACTAGCTACTTTGTCACGAGTTCAAATTTAACTATCATACTAATTTGTTGATTTATCAAGTACGAAGTTTTAATGCAATCATTAATTATTCATTTATGTTAATTTCATAACCGAAACGCACGACGAGTTGGAAACAATGGCTGTTTAAGTAATAACAAGTTAACCTTTATATTTACCCACCATGAATCAACCAGGCAAAGTTATAAGTAGATATCGGCAGTAGTCTACTCGCAGACGAGTAATGAGCTGGACGCGAATATATTGGATGTTAATACATTTAATTCTGATTGTTTTTTTAATAACGTATCCAACCGACACCGTCGCTGGAGTTGGGTGAGTTATAAAATATCTCATGGATTCATCTAGTACTGCATGACCCCGCTGCTACATGGTACCATCATCGAGTTCCCCCCCCACATTGTATTTAGTATACAAACTCGCATGAGTAACGGCCAAGCTCTGGTTAGCTCCATTATATACCCATACGCTTTCTAGTCATTCTTGTATCCGTGCATCCATTAGTTTAGTAAAGATTATTCCTTTTTCAAATCATCAGTAGCAGTCTTCTCCTTATCCGAAATTACATACCTTACAGTCAATCTTGATAAACTCCTCCCAAACTGTTTCTCCATACAAATTTCCATCATCAGACGGTGTTCGTCTTCTAACGATGTTTTGTATTTAAATTATATTTTATCTCCCACGATTTTTTTTTTATAGATAATTTGAACAATGGTATTATTAAAAGTATAACTTAGCGAAAAAACTATTTTACTATTGTCTAGGTGTGTTTTACGTTCAAGTACACAAAAAGTTACTGTTTTCCCAAAAACATCTTTTAAATTTTTTGTCTAATTAACTTTACTTTATATATATATATATATATATATATGTAAAAGTTTTTGAGATATAATACCGTAGTAATAACGTAAATGATTCGAACATATACTAATAAATTAACTAACTTACTAACTCGTCAAAAACTTTAACTAACACTGGTTAGCTTACTTATATTACGTTTATATTATGTTCATATCGTTTCCATCAAATTCCAGCTCGTGTTATTAAGGGTCAAGAAGCAGGTGAGGGTACGGGCGAAACCCGCGGCGCGGGGGAGGAACAACCCTCGCGCCCAGATCTAACGGACATCAGCATATCTGGAGAAGATCTAAATCCGGATCTGGTTAGTATTCCGTCTCATATTTTTAAACAAGTTATATGCAAATTATTTATCTGATCTAGATATAGAATATCAGCAGTCTAGATTTTATATTGTAATTCATAAAAAAAATTATCTTTTCTATATTTTCAGGTCAATGAACATATTTTTGCGTCTTTAGTTATATAAAACGGAACTTATAACTGTATTTGGACAAGTAAACTTACCTTTACTTCTAAGTCGGTAATAAGTCATACTTACGGGAAAAACCTTACTAGAACTGATAACTGTTGACTTACTACTCTAATACTTATATGCTTACTAACGAGATATAAAAGAGTGTGATGACTGTTCATATTTATGGTCATATGCTCTATACATCTTCAAGAGGAACAGTAAATGAAAACATCTTGACATGTTTCAAGAACATACGGCATATGTGACATCCGTCGTTATACCATGGTGGATAAATGACAAACTCTCTCCTTATCAGAGAAGGTTCTGACTTCCATCAGTGTGATTAGGAGAACTATATATTTACCTAGAGATCTCGCAGTTGAATTTGTTTTTATTTTTACTTCTTTCAATATTCTATTCGAACTCGATAGTGCCGGTAAATAGACTTTTTCTAACGACCACAGCTTTCATATCAGCTGATATATGCCCATTGCTGGACATAGGCCTCCCTCAAAGATCTCCACATCTATCAATCTCACGTTGCTCCCATCCAGTGAGTTCCCGCTAATCTCACCAGATCGTCGGTCCACCTTGTAGGAGCCCTCCCGACACTAATTCATACATTAATACTTTTTAATTACTGCTCTGCAGTATTCATAATATTTGAAATGTAAGAAAAGCTTCAGATAATTATTAGATTTTTTGATACACAGTAAGGCTAAAGCCAAATTGTGTTTTCCCATACTTTTAAGATTTCATTAGTTCAAGAAAAATCTTACTCCGACGACTAGTTTACTTAGAATGACTGATAAATGCACACACGGTATGCAATCGGTCTCCTATGGATTGTCTTTTATTTAATTGAGGGACGGGACGAGCGGGACGTTCACCTGATGGTAAGTGATACGCCCGCCCATAACAATGTGGCGCTAATTACGATGATATACAGCACCACATTGCGCTCGTCGCCTGAGACATAAGATGTTGAGTCTCATTACCCCACTAGCTACAGCGTCCTTTAAACCAGAACACACGCGGTGGTACCCATCTAGACAGTCTTCAGTAACAGAGACTTACCACCGACCATTAGAAGCAGTGATGGTTTTGTTTTTATACTTTAAATTATCTCGTAGTAGTTGGATACCTTATTGTTATAATATGGACGAAAAGTATATAAAGGAATATCATCATGGTGTTATTGTCAGGAACAGGAGTCATCGGGCACTCACGTGGACGTGGAGACGCGGCCGGCCGACACCGGCGTCTTCATCATGAATGCAAAGCCAGAAGATCGCGCGACCAGCTTCTTCGCACAGCCTGGCATCCTCGCTGGTGCGTACTTTGTATTCACCTTATCCTCATAATTAAATTTCTACATTAGAATAATAATTAGATCATCATCTAAACTGATGAACGCCCACGCGATTGACATATTTATTTTTGACTTTACGAAGCAACGAGACGTTCACCTGATGGTAACCGTTACGTCTTCCGATAACAACGTGGCGCTAGTTACTATGATATACACTACACCACATTGTGCTTACCGCCTTAAAACATAAGATATTAAGTCTCGTTACCCCAGTTATTTCAAGAGCTACAGCGCCCTTCAAACCGCAACACAGTAGTGTGAAAATAAACACTTTCAACTAGTACATCATTCCTATCCGAATAATATATATATATATATATATTTGTATTACATAGATTATCTTTTAATAATTGTTCCTTATAATTTATTATTAAATAAACAAACAGTATTACATATAACTGACACACACCTTACATCTCCCACCATCTTTAGTATAATTATACTTGTTTTTTTTTAAAAACAAAGTATTCAGAGACCTATTTATACTTTTTGTTTCTTTACTGTCTATTTCTTCATTTCTTTCTTCCTCGTACTCTACTCTCATTCCTCTATTCATCTATTCCTTTCTTACAATACACGCTTCTCTCAATCCTTCTCCATTCCATTTCTTTCTATCAGGATTTCCACTTAAATATCACTTTATTTTTATATACATAAGCATTGCACTGTTTGTGGAAATAACCTATAATCATGTACAAATCTTTCTGCGTCGAATGCTCATGTTCCCAAGTCGATACGTTCACTAATTTTCACGTGATTGGCGAACAAAGACAATACATTTTCATTATGTATAAATAGATTACAATTCTGTTTTTACCTAGTTACTAATTTTTAATTTACACTTATTCTACTACATGTGCGTTACCTTTTAATTATGTGTTAATTTCAGCCGTCATCGGCGGAGCGGTGGTGGGTCTCCTGTGCGCGATCCTAGTGGTGATGTTCATAGTGTACCGCATGCGCAAGAAGGACGAGGGTTCGTACGCGCTCGACGAGCCCAAGCGCAGCCCCGCCGCCGCCTCGTACGGAAAAGGTCACAACAACCGCGAGTTTTACGCGTGAGACGACGCGGAACAGGACACGCCGCGCGTCTACTAACGGCCACAGACTAAACAAACATTTCACACTCTGTGGCAGCGGCATCCGCCGGTAGACGTCTCCTCATCTTTTGACAGCTGCGCGCGTTTTTTTTTCTCTATCTGTCAACGTGGCGTTAGTTGTTCTGTGATCGTCTCACGCGTATTTAATGATTAATCCTCACAAAACGCTTCGTGTACGGATTGTACGTTATGTACAAATCATGTACATCATATTGTTTGTGACGAACGCTCCGATGGAATTACGTCAGCAGTCAAATCGTAATTCACCATTAACACCAAGTTTTGTAACAGCCCATTATCGTGAGATATGAATTAACAATCGTAAACGTTTCACTCGTATTCCTTTGAGACCCTCGACTGTTTATTTTGAACATGGTGTAAATAATCGAAGGTTAGTACATGTTTTAATTAAAAAGAATAATTATGTTTTATCAATTTATAACGCAGATCTTTGTTGCTGGAAACTGAGCAGGTACGCTGCTCCTGTTCCTACCGTTAAATAGTCCAAACATGCTTCGGTTTAACTCAACATCTTGCGACGAGCACAACGTGGTATTGTTCATATCATCCTAACTGACGCTGCATTGTTATGTACTTGTCAAGTAATGTCCTTGCTCGTCTCATCCCTTCAATGAACCAAAAAGTTTCTGCTGTTTCATTAATATTATATGATTTGATTGTTGTAAAAGATCTTACACCATATTCAAAACAAATGGCCTATACATGAGTGTCAATATCTGAAACTTGTACGTTTTCTGTTAAGATGAATGTGCCATCCGCTTCCACTAACTGTACATTGCTTACTCCGTAGTCTACTCCTCTTCCATAGACAGGCATATCTCTGATTAGTCTATGGTACGTCCATATCTAACATTTCTATATAACGCTGTATATATTGATGTATATGTATCGGAGTCACCTGTTCTAATCAATTATTGCAATAGATATAATAAAATATATACATCTTATCATTCTAATGTAAAGTGCTTGAAGCAATAGTTGTTTTTTTTTATATCTACATATAACTGGAGCCTAACGGGATAAGTAAAATCATAAATTAACACAAAAATGGCAGCTATTTTTTGAGCATCAAAAGTACTGATTTTTATTATTTATCAGTTTAATAGTAATGTGATATATACATTTTGTGGTATCACTCAAACATGATTTTTTTTTCATCTATGTTTTATATTTAAACATATATTTTCATTAGCAGTAATTGATCACATTTTACATATATATTTCAATCTTTTTTATATAACAATTTTTTTTTTAATTTGAGTAATTTTTGTGGTGTGTTCGTTGGTTATAGAGTTTACACTTTTAATTTACTTAATAATAAATTAAATTAACTTGAATTAAGTTCAATTATAATCTAAGTTGTAATTATTCTCGTCATTTTGTTTCTTTTTTTTTTATTTTAATAATTCTTTAGTTAGGTTGTGCAACGAATATGGATTCATTGTACTCATAATTTTATCTACTATATACTTTGTGCCATTTTCAGTGTTTAATATTATTTAAAGCTCTGTTCAGTTTGCAATATTGACATTTTCAATTCGAGATTACGATGAAATGTTCATGGTCGTCGTAATGGAGAAGGTTAACTATTATCATATGTATAAATAATGGAAATGAAATTGAAACTATAGTACATTGAATTTTAGATTTAAATGTAGCACTAATCTAGGCGTCTATTATATACGTAACAGCGGGAAGTAAATAAATGATAAATGCTTTTGCACATATTATGTACACTAATAACCATATATCTCTGCTACATACAATATTTGTTTACATTTGTAAGTTACATAAAAACATTCCCAATGGATCTATAGCATAATTGTTATGGCAACATTTTCTACTGACCGAACCTTTTACTCCTGTACATTTTTTTTTAAATTATCCTGTTCATGATCCCACTGTTGGTACCTATATGTACCAGCTTTATAAGATGTAACAGCTTTAGAAGAAGAAGAGTCATGGCAGCACAGTTAAATGTAACGGTGGTGTCGGTCAGTACACAATAGCGCTGTAACAATCTATTTGAACGCTCACTAGGGTAAGGGCTGTACATTGTAATTGTAAATTCTTTTAGTACTACTACTATATTTAGTGAACTAAATGCGAGGTTAGTTGTTAAATGTAGTAAACGTTTTTTTTTTAACCAAAAATAATCAAAGAGGACTTACTCCATATTGAATACGAATATTATTTTTAAGTTTACTGAAGTACTAACAACTCTTGTTGCGTTTTTCTTTTATAATAATTATGCAATTTTGCATGCAACAAATGAAATAAACATTGGTTTTTAAGTTTTTTTTTTAAATAATACACTTTAATTTTGATAATATGTATTAACCATACCACCACCAAACTAACTTATAATTAACATATTATAAATGTCAAAAATTTATATAGCTACATATTTTTGATGAATAAAAAATAATTTTTTTTTAATAAGGCAACATTCAACGGTGTACAACAACACACTGAAATGATGATGGAAACTCATTTATAACCTCAAACAGTGTCACAAATATTTCTTTCATAATCCAATGGTTCTTTTATTCTCAAATTTGTTATATTTATAAGTAAATTAATTAACATAAGTAAGCTTATGTAAGAAGTAATTTTTTTTATAAATGGTCTTTTAAACGAATATTAAAACGAATGTTTTACAGTCGACTCTCAATTCGTACCATTGAAGTTGTTTCGGCGACTGTATGGCATGAAATAAAAAAAAAAAACTATAAAAATGGGCTTATTTCATCATCAGATTACATGCAATGCAGACTTATGCATAATTCCTAAAGAGGGCACAAAATATTAACGACTGCAATTTTTGAATCGTTTCATATACAACTTCTCTCATTTATAAAGCTATTTTACTCTATAAGCACTAAAACGAAAATTATATTAATTTAATAAGTTACATGAAAAACAACTTTAACTTAACAACTAGATTTAGTAAGAAACATTAACATACTCTAACTAGTCAGCTTTATTCAAGTTTATTACCTACTTATTGCAAATTCTTACTGATATAAACATAAAAGTGTAATTTTTTAACGAATATGTCAAGTGTTATCAATAAAAAAAAGATAACCTTTAAATATTATAACTGGAATGTAAAAATATATATATATGGTAACAAATGATGCGCTGTAGTAAAACATAGCAACATTGATATGAAGGAACATGAAAGTCGAAGATGTAAAATTGATAAAAAATGGTAGCTTTTAAATTTTTTACAGTCTTCTGCTAGAAATATATATATTTTTTTCAATGTTTTAGTGCGAAATTTAATAAGTCTGATGATAGTTATTAACCAATTGTAAGACTTACATCTGTATGAAATATTTGCTTATATCATTATTACCTTAATGAATTACAATCTACTAGTTCCTTGCTCGTAATACGCATTGATAATGAAATAAGCCCTCTCAATGTAATATGTGAACGTGAAAGTTTTTGTTCCGTAATAAGTGTCTGTTAGTGTTTAAATTTTGGGGATGTCTAGTATAGGGTAGGCATAAAAATATCGATGTCCACCTTGTAAATATCGCTCCTATACACTTAGGTAAATATACAAGGTCATTATGAACAAAATGATGTTTTATTTCTTGCCACCTCTCTCATACTTAAAATATATGTGATAATAATTACATTAATTAAGAGAACCAGAAATGAAGAAGAAAACTATATGTGTAGTAGAGTTTCTACTGGTAGAAGGGTTGTTATGGGATTGTTATGTTTCGGTTGTTGATTCACGAGCCAAACTATTCTGGGCGAGCAAACATGGCTATCCACGGCCTATGTCACTTGACCCTATGTGATATTAATGTTAAACGGGCCCATAAACAATAAAAATAAAATAGTTTGTTTAAAGAAATAATGATGATTAACAATATCAGAAGAATTTATGAATGGAAGTAGATGTATATACAGCTATTACATCAAGTAAATATGTTCATGAGATGGTTTTATTCTAGATTTCTTTATGGTCAAATTGCCTGGTCTTCAAAGACATTTTTGGCCAGAAAATTCCGAACTATATCTTTCACATCCAATAATATTTGATAAACGTTTATTAATTTAGTCAAAACTCTACACTGTTATTTATTAAAGTAAATAGGTAATAAAGTCTTCTATAACTTAAGCATTTAAAAAAATATTACACTTATTTTTAACAGCGCCATCTTGTTATTTATGAAGATATCGGTCTTTTTTACAAAATTAATTATAACTGATTTAAAATTATGAAATTATACCATGTCTAATTTTTATAAAAAAATGGTAACAAAAAGTTTGAAATAAAGTTAATGAATATATTATTTACTAAAGATAGAAAATGGCCACTAGATGGCGCTGTTACAAACTATTCACTTTAGTTATTTCTACCAAATTCGTAATTTATGCTTATTACGTTTATATTGAGTATATTAATTATTTTGTTATCATCATCATTATCATCATTACTTGAGCTATTTCAGACCGCATATTTGTATATATTGGAATAACTTAAAGCAATAAGCAGTTAAAAGAAAATAAAGAAGAATAAGTGATGTAACAAATGAGTTAAATATTTTAAAGTAAAAGTTTGTTTTTATACTTGCATGTAATGATGAATTTTTACAATTTCACTATGTTACTCATAAGGCAGCGTGGCCGAGTGGTCTAAGGCGCTGGTTTTAGGCACCAGTCCGAAAGGGCGTGGGTTCGAATCCCACCGCTGTCATATTCTTTTTTGGTGTTAAAGAAAAATAATATTTTCCAGTACTCTTCTCAATACGTCCAGACCCTTATAACTAATTCGTATAACCTGTTTTTAAACTATGTTGGATACGAAAACGTTTGTAACTCTTAAACGTCATTGCTTTTTCTTTAAAAATCTTATTTTTATCCTTCCACCTTCCACATTCTTTATCATAGCTTCAACTTAACAACATACCCAATAGAAGCTATTTGCCGGCGAACAACTGATACAGGTAAAACCTAGGGTACCTTATCACTAGAATTAGTATTGCTTCAATCGCTTTTTGCGACCTTTTAACAAATGCTGGATTTAACTCACCCATAAAGAAGAATCGTAGCCTTATAATTTCTAAAAGAATACAAATTTTGATGGAAATAACTTTTTTTGGAATCCATATAAGTAATATTAGGACAATGCGAGTTACAGTGCAAATGGAATATACAAATTTTGACCTCAACTTACAAAGACTCCTAATATATCAAAATAGCATAACACAGATATTAGAAAATATTCCAAACAAAGGGATATCTATTAAGCTTAACTGTAAGTAAAAAAGTCTGGATGTTACTGGTAATTACTGATTACGACCCTGAAAATCGTAGTATTCAAATTCAGTACATTAACTATCATTTTCCTCATTAAAACAAAATCAATTCATGGAGGGTTTCTATTACTGGAGATCGTCTAGGTAGGTAACACCGCAGTTCCTGTTCCTGTCGACAAACAGTAGTGTGCAGATATTGATGTATTCCGACTAAAAGGGCGCTGCAACTAGTGAAATTACTGCGGTAATGAAACTTAGCACCGCATGTTATAAATCGAGGAGCTTAATGAGATGCTGTGTATATCATCCTAATTAGGGCCACGCTGTTATGGACAGTCGTATCGCTTCCCATCAGACGAACGTCCCGCCCGTCCTGTTGCTTAGTCGAAAAAAAATTACGGTTAAATGAAATTCATGAGGAGTCATAAAAAAAAATTAATAATACGTTTCACTACTTTCACGTCCATGGGAAGATCATCAAAATATAAATTAACGCCGTGCTTAAATAAATCAAGTTCGTCTAAGTAGTTCATTTAATAAATCAAAGGTTATAATTCACCAATTGACTCGCCAGGGCTGGCAACGTTCAAATACTATTATATACTGGGTGTTAGGAGACCACTTCCGAAAACGAAGGCAGACGACAGTACTGTCTAGCTTTGATGATGGAACGGAAAAAAATCGATTCTGATAAAAAAAAATCATATTTTTAAAACGTTTTATTATAATTATTTACGCTCCATGATGTTAGTACAGCTAAATGAAACGATAGATTCATAAAAAATACATTACATTACTAAAAAAAACCAGCAATGGAACACAAAACCAAAAAGAGCTGATGTTCGGATCAACGAACGCCCGGCCGCCAATCTAAATGCTCCGTGGCCCTATGAAATGAAGTTCGAATTGTGGCCCAA
The DNA here is from genome assembly GCA_029034505.1 of Ornithoptera priamus. NCBI lineage: Eukaryota > Metazoa > Arthropoda > Insecta > Lepidoptera > Papilionidae > Ornithoptera > Ornithoptera priamus. Next base: position 2,932,651 of record JARDWD010000826.1, read on the forward strand.
ATCCCTGGTTATAAATCCCTACCCGATCGAAATGGGAATGTTTGGGAAGGCCTGTGTCCAGCAGTGGGCGTTTATTAGCCGGTGATAATGATTTGCTATGGCTGTATTTCCATATTTTCAGTGCTTATTTCTTCAGTCGTATTTAAAGGGAAAAATAAATGAATATGTTCTCTTAATAAATATGATTATCATTTCATTGACTTTCAGCAAAATAGAGAACTCCATTTTGGCATTATTAAGTTCAACCTTTTGTAATATAATAATCGTCAGTTGATGGACGTCCACTGCTGAACATGGGTCTCCCCTAAAGATCGCCACATCAATCGGTTCTCTGCTACCCGCATGAATCAGTCAGCATGGCCTCAGGTACTGCCAGGCACTAGGCGTCGTCGATTGTAAAGGTTCATATGGGGTAATTTGGGCTATTTCCCACCACGCTAGACGCAATGCGGGTTGGTGGGAGCCAGAGCCTCGTTTGTTGATATAGCAATGCGCACCATGAACAGATGAGGTTGGCTTGGGTCCCATGATACATTGTGCAGGACCCTTTACACCCTCGTATTCTACTTCTAAGTTTTCATTATCTATAATAGCTTCTAATATTACGCAATAAAAAAAAAATAAACACATCTTTTGCATCTACATAAAAATAAATACAAAATGTTGTGTTTTAACAGTAACAAGTGGTGACAGCCCTAACTTCCGCTTCATTGATACCGGATCGCGGATCAAAAACCGCGCGGAATGAATCGTGACTTATATGTTCGTTATATTCGCGAAACATTTGCGTGGTTCCGTATAGTAATAACAAACAGTTTCTACGGAACCATGCAATACAATAAACTGGTACTATTGAAAATTTGAAGCCTCATTTCCATGCATGAGACGTTAAGTTTCGGAGTAAAGATACTTAACGTCTCTTGATCCAAAGCGACGAGCACTGTAGTTGTACCGTATGGCATCCTAACTTCATGTTATGGGCAAGTATATATAACTTACCATCAGTTAAACATCTTGCTTGATAGATCAACAAATATATCTCAAAGTTTAATGCATATTTTACATATAGTTGTCATCTTTTTATTGTTTCATTTGGTTGAAATTATTTATAATCTCATTCTTCTGAATTATGAAATCTTTGGACATAGATAACGGCCATAAGTTAATTTTTAAGGTATTTTTAAAAACTTCTATTATATATCAACATTCTTTATTACTGCTGCATCCAATTTAGCGAAACTTAGGTCCTCATCCATTACCTAGGTATATACCTAGAAGGTAATCCCGTTTCACGTTAACAACATATCAATAAATATCTAGAGATTCTTCTCACACAATTATTACTGGGTTTTAATAACTACAACAATTAACTCGTTTTACTTTGGATTTTCCACATCATATACTACTGTGGCACGTTTTTTTTTTATATATATAACCATTATATTATTACCCAAGCCATTATATATATTTTTTAAAGTTTATCTAGAAAGTTATCTTAATTAAAAGTTGAATAAGACGTCTGTCTAAGTAAATTTAGCTAGTATAAATATACTAATCTATTTTTTATTCAACGAAAATGACAAGACGAGTGGAACGCTCACCTGATGGTAAGTGAAACACCTGCCCATAACAAAGACCATGAGGACAGGAGGAGGAGGAACTGCCATGCTAGTTAGGATGACATACATAGGACCACATTGCGTTCGTCGCCTTAAATTGTGGATGTTATTTCTTGTTACTCCAATAATTACATTAGCTACAACGCCCTTAAAACCGGAACACAGTAATGTTTGCACATAACTGTATGTCGGCTGCAATAGGCGCTGCGGTGGTACCTACCTAGACGGTCTCCGGCAGCTGAAGATCTACAGCTAGTAATCATGATCTCTTTCAAACAGATAGAGAGAAGCATTCATACACGTAAACGATATGGCGAAATTAACTATTATTTAATACAGATTTTTTCAAAGCACTTTCAGGTTGTTTTTGGACATCAGCTTCGGTAACAAGGATACCAAAATATCCACAGGATTGCATGGTAAAAGGAGACCATGAGTATTCAAAAAGAAATCTCTAATAAACAATGAGCACTACGTCAATAGACAATATAATAGAGATTATGATTAGATTAGATGGTATGTACTGGTCTCTGTTGCCGGATACCGTGTAGAGACCACCGCAGTTCCTGTCGCTAAAGAGTAATGTGCAAACATTACTGTGTTCCGGTTTGAAAGATGCTGTAGTTAGTGAAAATACAGGGGCAATGATATTTAGTATTGTATGTATATTATCCTAACTAGCGCTATCTGGCAAAAACCTTACACATCCCATCGCTGGGACGAAAAAAGATTTTGTACATTGTTTCAAAATTAAACAATGATAGCTGTACTGCTCAACCATCCCTTACCCCCAAGAATGTAAAGAGTCTTAATCCTTACCGATTAAAGGTTGAACCGGATACGTCTTAGAAGCTACTGTTACTATACTAGCTATAAATGGATGTGTACTTGTTGGTAATATAATTAGGTTCACATCAGTAGGCTGTCCTTTGCCGTCAAGGTAATACTGCTAACTCACCTTCAGTTACCTGAAGACTTGCGTTTGCCCCTGAGAAAGCAGTAAAGTCCTGCTTATTACTCAGGAAAAAGTTTACTGTTACAAAACTTTCGAGATAGACACTGCACTCATCGCTGAATATGAAGTGGACGTAAATCGTTTATGTTAATTAAGTTATAATTATAAGTGTATAATACAGTTATTCAGATTATGTATTATCTAAAGTATGGGTATCAAAATAAATATATATTTTTTTTATTCAACGCCGACACGAGCGGGACGTTCACCTGATGGTAAGTGACAGGCGCGCCCATAACAACATAGCTCTAGTTAAGATGATATTGCACCACATTGAGCTGGTCGCATCGAAACTTGAGAAGTGGTCTCGTTTCCTCAGTAATTTCACTAGCTACAACGCCCTTCAAACCGAAACACAGTACTATTTTTACGTAGAAATAGCCGTTGCGGTGGTACCTATTTAGACGGTTTCCGGTAGAAGAAAATCTGTGTACGATGTAGTGTATGCCAATGATAGGTTATAATTACGCATCTACATATAGTTTGTTTTTTATATAAAATGTCTTTGTAATTGATTGATGCATATATATCCTTTTTTATATTTAAGATTGTAACTGTTAGCATTCCTATTACTATAATCACATTGACGAGTTTATGTATATACTCTAGAGAATGATTAGCGATTTCCTAGCGCTTATATAAATATATACGAATTTTATCTGATGTTTTCAATATTTGCAATGTAGTAAGATAATAATAAATGTAGCATAAACAATAGAAGAAAATTACAGCATCTTTGAACTTTTAGTCAGTAGTCCAACAAATTTAATGATTACAACGCCGGTACACCCAACATATGACAGATTGACAGCGGAAATGTCAAGTAATATTTATTGTAGACCAAGACGTCTACGATAAACCCTTCAAAATACAAAATACTATATAAAACACTTACTTTTCTAAGAATTGTAAATTTTTTTTTAATGTGGAATAATCACTTACGCAGATAAATCATACGAATACAGTAATTATGCTGCGTACAGTTACATATAAAACACTGCACAAAAACTTGAACCAGGAAACGGTTCCAGTTATATCATAACTTCTAAGAAGTACGCGTAGCAAGGACATAAACGACACGATTTCGGTGTCGGAGATTTTTTCGGCACGATATGAAGATGAGCAGGTCAGTGCACTCGGAACATATCAATCCAGTCTTGCCGCTAAATGTTCAGTTTCCAAATAGAAATGGAATCATAAAAAAAAAGGACAGCATTCGCTCAAATCAATACAAATTACCGTAACACATCATAGAAATTTACGACGCGACTTTTCTAGGTGAAGTTCAGGTCTTTTGGGCCAGGCGTCGCCCGCAGAGGTGGACCGATTTAAGTATATAAGCTCGGAGAAATGCTCTCACCGTATCAGTTCATTCAGACGTCCGCTGTCGGGTATTAGCTATCATGGCGGCCAAGTTCATCGCAGCCTTCTCATGCCTGGCTCTGTGCCACTCTACCCCGCTCCTAATAAACCGTAAGTGTTTTATTCTTTATATTTCTTAATCTCTAGTGTTTAAATTTAATTATTCATATTTAAGAAATCTCGCATTATACTGTTTAAATTTTTTTTCTATTAAAAATAATATGTAGAAATTTATAACATTTTCTCTCTTCCACAGGTGTAATGCATCGCGAGGGTCGCAATATCCCTAACGACAACGTAAACAGACCTGATATGATTGATGTACAGTTCCTCCCAAGCCAAGGTTATGTCCAATTGTATCCGGGGAACGCTATCGCTCATGCAGAAGCTTACGAAATCCCAAGCAACGGCGCAAGCGCTGTAATTCCGGTGCCCAATGGACCCTACTTCTCAATTCCTCCACCCGCTACTGTAGTGTCATATCAAAACTTTGAATTACCACCTGGAGTGGGTCACGTTGTGCCTACATCGGCTCATTCCTCCGCTGCTATTAATGGAAACCAAAAATCCGCATCGTCCTCCGCTAGCTCCCATGGCACCGGTTCAGCGCAATCTTCAGCGCAGTCTCAAGGCTTCGGTGGCTACGGAATTACCTCGTCTAACGCTAACGTGTACGGCTCTGGATTTGGGTCAGCTTCATCCATGGCTAATAACGGTCGTGATTCCACTGTAACGTCAGCAAATGTACTAGGAAATGGTATAAATTCTGCGTCTGCAAAATCACAGAGCGGTCCTGGCGCATCTTCAGTTGATAGTCAGGTGCATGGTGGCGTCGGTTCAGCGTCGTCTTCGGTGAGGAACGCCGTGGGTGACTCATTAGTCAGTTCAGTCAACTCTCAAGGGTATGAATCATCCGCTAACGCAAATGTTCATAACGCTCACGGAACTGCCTCCTCATACGCTAAGACTGCCAACCAAAAAGGCATCAGATGGCAATTCGGTACACTGTATGGAACGCCTTCCAACGCTGGTGTGCATGCTGAAAGTCAAACAGGACATGGTATTGCTAAATCATCCGCTCAAAGCAATGGCCTAGGATCAGCCCAATCTACTGCTAACTCGATTGGACAAGGTGTGGCTAATGCCAACGCTGCGGTTAACGCTGCTGGCTACGCCAATTCGGCTGCCAATGCTCAAGGACTTGGACATGGCGCAGTTTCGTCTGCAGCTAACACGAACCCTCAAGGTGTTGGAAGCGCCTCATCTTCTGCCATTAATGGACTCAACTCCGCAAACTCTGTTGCCAGCACACATGGACAAATGAACTTGATTGCCCCAGCGAGTTATGTGGTGCCTCAATTGATTCCGGTCGCTAACGGTGCAGGATACGTTCAATCTGCAGCGAACAGTCAGGGCCATGGTTCTGCCAACTCAGGTGCCAGTTCTCAAAGTGCTTATGGATCATTGCAATCCAACGCCGATGTTAAAGGATCTGGGTCTGCGAATGCTAACGCGAATGACGGGTTTGGTTCGGTCAATTCCGTAGCCAACAGCGGCGTCGGCTCTGCGAAGTCTTCCGCTAACGTCAACCGCTTAGGATACGGTTCGATAAACACAAATGCGAACGTCAATGGAGCAGGATACGCTAGGTCATCTGCAAACGGCAACAGCCCGGGCCAAGGATCAGCCGTCTCATCCGTTAATGGTGTAGGTTCAAGCAATGCCAACGTGATCTCTAACGGGCCAGCCTTTGGATCGCGGACCATAGCCAACGCTCGTACATCAGGATCTGGTCAGGCCACGTCTTCTGCAAGATCGCAGGGCGTTCACACCGCTTTTAGAGTGGTCAACTCATCCGCCAATTCAAATGGTTCTGGTTCAGCCACCGCCAATGCGCAGAGCTCCTAAACGAGCATCATTTAGTGACGAAGCAACCACTTTAAGACGACTTTAGTACAGTAACATATTTACTTGTCTTGATGTGTTTGCTGTTTATCAACATTATATGCATTTAAACTGTTTCATTGTCATTCATGCCATATATTAATTATTATTTTATAGTTCATAATGATAAATGATCAAAATTCATAGTGTTTAAGATAATAATAAATGTCATACGATTTACTTTCTATCTATTTATTTCAAAACCAGCCTTTCTTAACACAACGTAAGAGCATAATTTAATAACTATATTAATATTAACCTTTCCGTAAAAAAAAAAAACAAGAAAACAGTTTTCGTATAACGCTGTTACTTTAACTTTTTTTAATAGCTTAATTCGACGAACAGTGCATTCAAGATCACAGTTTACCCCGCATGAACGGCTTTAGGTATTTGTGGAAGGTTTCGTTGACCGGGTCGGCGTTGAGGGGACTCTTCATGGCTTCCTCCATTAACCTCTCATACGCTCGTCCATCGTAGGCGCCTAGAGTTGAATTTAAGATCTGCCAAAGAAAATGTTATCATTTAAATAAACACATATACAGTGAATATTATCTGTGATAGTTTTGTTTTAACTTTTGACGATAACATTGCTTTGTCTCCACGACGTGGTGACTAATAACTTACCGAGTAACATAGTAGCCCTTGATTCGACTCAGAGGAAACATGCCACACATGTTACAACTACTACCACCAGTTCATTACCACTGAGAAATGGTATAGATGATAATATAGACAAATTGATTTGTTATAAAAAAAAAAACATTAATAAATATATAAAACAAACCTCGTCTCTGAAATCAAATGCGTCGACTAATCCAACCGCATTAGGTCTGATTGTCTCCAACAAGTCTACGTATCTTCGCTGCAAAGCTCTAACATCGCCCTCCGTAATTGGTGTATACTGAAAAGAGAATTTGATATAGATACTATTCGTCTTGTTCCTTCTTCACATTTTCAAAGAGACGGAGACAATTACTGAGGTAACGAGACTGAACATCTTATGTCACAAGGCGACGAACACGATATGGGGTAAATATCATCCTAATTAGCGCCACGTTGTTATGGGCAGGAGTGTCTATCATCAGGTGAACTGTTCATTTATCTCATCTCTTCCCAAAAACCGAAACAAAAATTGTTTTTTTTTTTTCACTAACACTATCCACTTTTATATTTTAAAGGAAACCTTTGTATTTAACTGAAGACACAATTAAATTCGTCGTGTTTTTAGTAAGTACGTATAAAGTAATTTTGGCGGTTATTTTTATACTCGTATATTAAGCAAGATCGATCACTGTAGAAGACATCTTGAAGACAGACGAACATGAAACAGTGATTCTAGATGATGATGATGATGTAGATTACTATAGAGCCCTTCTTTAAAACGAAAATACGATCAAACAAAGAATAATCAGCCACAACTACTTTTTAGAGTATTTTGACTAACCACAATGATAACTCATTTCGCTATAAATCGAAATGATAACTTACTTTTTAGATAAGACTATTAAGTTTCTGAAAAAGCTAAGCTTAATATAAATTAAATTAATATATATCCACTACTGGAACTTATCTGACGAGGAAATGATCAAGGCCGTTTATCCACCATATTAACCAAATACGAAATCGTGGTTAGCAGATGTCTATAACAGCTTGACTTGTGATCCAAGAATGCCCCGTAAACTTAAGGGACAGATCTACAAGTCGGTCGTTAGAGCTGTTGTGTTGTATGGATATGAATGTTGGGCCACCAAGGGTTCGGATGAAAGGAGATTACATGTGGCCGAGATGCGAATGTTAAGATGGATGTGTGATATGACGAGGATGAATAACATTAAGAATGGAGTATATTAGAGGAAGTCTGAAAGTTGCTCCAGAGACAGAGAAATTGAGGATCGAGAGGTTAGCGTGCCTACGACGACCTACTAAATAAATTAGTTACGGTTGAAACTAATCTTACTAGTTTTGTTAAAGTTGGCACTTGTTGATTCCTTCAACAAGTTTGTTTTTTTTTGTGGTTGCATTGTGATGCAGACCGTCCCCGTTAAGACTTAACGGTGTCCATGACCGTCCGCGGTTGTGAGCGTGGTGTGCGCCGGCGCATCAGTCCGTCAATAGGTGCTGCCACAAAGGTCACATTTTATTAGGCCAACAAAAACTTGAATACTGTCTATCATTCGCTTTTGAAATTGAACCATGAATTAAACTCGATGAAATTCATACTTTTTTGTATTATGACAATCTGTGCTATACGTTCTTTTTTTTTTTGCTGTACTCAATTTTCTATATCACTTACTGCTGCACCTTCCTATGTTCTAAATTGATTGGTAGAATTATGTATAGACATTAGGTCCGCCTTTTTTATATATATATATATATATATACTAGCTATTCCGGGATGGCGTTGCTGACCGTATTAAATAAATTAGACTTTATCGCAAACGAATTTATATAGCAAACGTTACCATAGCAACCGCAAAAATTACGAAATGAAAATGTTATAAATGTTTATTAAAAATGAAATGATGAAGGATCTATGACAATGAAAAAATAGCCTATAACCATATACAAATTATTCCGCGTCGAATGGTCATGTTCCTATGTTGATAGATTCACTGGTTTTCACGTGATTGAAGAATAAAAAGAACTGATTTTTATTTGATGAACATATATATATATACCTGTACATGACGGATATTTCCAAAATGCTGGATTAAGATTTTATTTATTGCCTGCCACACCTGAAAATTATTTGCTTTCTCATCCGCAACAACTCCTTATAAGGTATACGGATTATAGAAACGCCATAAACATAAAAATATAATTTACGGCCAACACAACAGTTTTTGCTCAGCTAACCTTCCTGAATATCCTCCTATGAGCCACAAAGAAGTATATAAAATAAATCACATGTTTTATATCGGTGTGGCGAATCAGATTTCGAGTGGAGATCACATATTTGCAAGAGCAGCACGATACAACCAGGTGGATCGACCAACCGAAGATCTGGTAAAAATCGCGAGAGATCTTTGGATCCAGATGTCATAGAACTGATCGTGCTGGAAATTGTTTGGTATATCTTACATAAAAAGGTGACAGCTATCAATTAAACTAGACATGCGAGCTGGACTGTCATCTACCCATAAATAAAGTGGCACTGGTTAAGATGTTCTTTACTCGAACACAGTATGTTTTCATACAATTGTTTGGTGATAGTTACTCTACCTACAAGATCCTCGAAAATAGAGGAACTTCTATGTGGATGAAGTTATTAACGAAAAGAAGAATAGATATTGACCGCCTCCATGACATAAGAGCTTAGCTGTTCCGTTACACGAAGGTCTTCAGTTTGATTAAATATAAATCTGGTTTAATTAATGTTAGTCTATTTATTGCGATTAATCACCAAAATTACGAGGCGATTGTGATGCTGTGATCCTAAAGAGCATTGTAATGATTAAATTAGAGTGTGTTTGCGTACAACCGATAAACATTCAAATGTTATAATTTATACATAATAATGAAGCTTAATTTATGGTATCATGAGATCACATAACCAGTTCAAATTATGGTCATTTAGAAAAATAATAAAACTGGTCCATATACTAGAATGGGTATTAAATTCTACAGGTGTGACACAGCAATATCTCGAATCTCCTAACTTTGTCTGCTTAAAATCCGGTTTCAATTCCGCTTTGATAATTATATAATTAAAAAAAAACATCGTACCTGTGTATCCTTCACGAGTTATTTGCATAAACTGATAGAGAAAAGGAGGCGGCTAATATTTATAATTTTATTTATAGGACACTATGTTCTACTCTTATTATTATCATTATGAAGTAATAAGAATTAATATATATATATATATCTCTATCTGAGATCTATATGAATAAATAAAAGTTTATGAAATTGATACTACCACAATAATCATTTTTAAATTCAACATCGTCATCATTACAGATGGCCTCTCAGAGTAAACACCACATCTATTTCTACTTTTTTTTATCTGTTTCTTTGTTTCGTGTTAAGTGTATTATGTATATACAATATATATAATTATAAATCTCAAATTTTATAGAAATATTTCACAAATTAATAAGTGAAAATTTCGTAATCAATTCACAAAATTATTCATTGAGAAGACATCTCCATATTGCAGACTTCATTAGCGAAATACCGTTCGTAATTTGCTTTGTGATGATTAAAGAAAAAAAAAACAAACCTCGCACAAGAGTTAAACTATTAAACGCGTAGGATTGCGAACAGGAAATATTTTAAATATACAAATTATTGATATCTTTAAGATTTTATTACAATATATCAAATTTATGAATCACAATACAGATTGATATTAAATAAAAAAATTCTGATCAAGACGATACAAATATCATCATAATGAACAATACTACAAAATTCTATTTTCTTTATATTTACTCATCAGTTTCTTTATTTGTACAGTTAAACATCTTAATCGCCACATTTATTTTATCATAATAATTAATAACAATCTCATATATTCGTATTTAATTAAAACCAGAGAGAAAGAATTGATCTAATACCTGTTCTTAATTTATTGTTTAACAGTCACATTTATTTATATTGAGCTTAATAAAACGGATGATGGAATAATAACCGTTAGTTTCTATGCAGATTTTATGTATCTGTAATAAATAAAGTCAATGAATATTCATTTCGAGAAAAAAAACATTTTCATTTACTCCAGTTAAACATGTTAATTATATAGATCCCGACGAAATTTATGCAAATGGTCCCATCGACGCAGATAAATAATTGCAATATTTTTTTATAACAAAATAGTATCAAAGAAAAGATAAATGATACTTTGAGAACAAACAAGGAAATTTTAAAAGAAATCCTTAAAGCAAAGATTAAAGTAAAGAACAGGAGAATGTACTCGTATAATATCATGAATGATCTTCCACAAGATTGGCCAACGATATCGCTAAAGTAAACAAGTTAAGAAAAGCAGAGGAATACGGTAAATAGTATGGTGGAAGCTCTTTGCTTTATACATAAGCTGATATTAGGTAATCATAAATAAGTAATTTTCAGTGAAAAGAATACTAAATACGTCTGCAATATAACTTGGATCAAGATGGACACAGAAAAATCTGCACACTAGTGCTTTGAGGCGGAGATGGATATTTGAATCGACTGCAACTCTATATCATAAAGAATAAAAATAAAAACAGTTAGTTATTCTACTTGTCTTGTCTATGGTACTTGCATATCGTTGCGCTGTAATAACTGGACAACAAGCTAGGTCTAAGAATCGCGTGGAATGTGGTCCATTGTTATAGGCCGCCCGTTATAACGCAGCATTTTTATGATATCGACCACACTTACCATCAGGTAAACATCCTGTTCGTCTTGATGCTTCATCTAAAAAAAACTTACCAATAACAGATCGCCGATCTTTTCAAGTGCCCAGTATGTTACGTACAGCTCAACCAACTGATGCAGTACTTCCTTTATAGGTGCTGACACGGTTGTACGACGCTTGTCGATTTCAGATTTGTAAACAGATAGCAAAATACTTCTCCCGTGTGCCTGTAAACAATGACAACCTTTTTAACTCCTCACAAAAAAGTGGTATTTTTGAAATTTAACACAACTTCTGATCTCTTTGAATTGATTTGACTTAAAATTACTGTACGAACTTACTTCTGAAGCAGCTGTCAACAATACTGAACCTTTATTCCAGGCGTCTTCTGAGGATAGTCCGGTCTTCTGTAGTTCATCAAGAACGGCCACAACACTCGACAATTTACTAGAAGTAGTACAATTATATCAGAATCTTAAATCGTTTTCACTTTTCAATTTCTTTACAAATATATTAGCTATAAAATAACTTATAAAAAATTTATGTGATACTTAATATTAAGTAGAATGTGCGCTTTTTACTTTATGACATCATCTTTATTTCTTGACCACATAAAAATAAATTGGATTTGTTTTGATACATATTAAATAAAATATTTTTTTTTCTATGCAAAATGATGTAAATAAACCGCAAGGAAAATGAAGCAATTACCGAATCGCAACAATTTGAAAACTTCTTATTATTCCATCCACAGATGCATCCCACACCTTTAATACTGGTTTATCAGCTAGATACGCCATTGATCCTTTCAAAGGTTGACTCTTGGCGTGGGCGCGCCAAGCTTTAACAAGGGATCTGACAATTAAAAATAACAATAATTAAAAAAAAAACTTATTTTTCTTTGCCTTTACATGTTCTTCCTCCTGTAGTGACAGTATCTATCTACCCTTACGGTTTCGTAAAAGACGACTTAGACGAAACCAATTCCAAGAATAGGCTGTACATTTCTTGTGTTTGGCCTGTTCTTGGACAGCACTTATCTATCAATTCACTCTTACTAAGGAAGACCTATGACCAGCAGTAGACTGTAAAAATCAAGTGAAAGATATTTAAGTTTTACATCAAGGTCCCTGGTCACCTGGCGGCTTGCAACAGCAGCACTGTATTCTCGCCTTCGTAAGTGTAAGCTGCCGTGGCAAGTCCGTAAGTCTGCGCCAGATTAGAGGACAGCATGTAGCCGTGACCACCGCACGCCAGCCGACAACGCTCGATCAGCACAGTTGCATCCAATGTCGTCAAAGGCTTCAAACAGCACGCTATCGCATGCAACTAAAACAGTTTTTGTGACAGTAGTTATTTAACCAAAAAGATCAACAATATCTTTATCGTTTTAGTTTAGTCTATCCTTATGTCCTATATTTTATTTTTTTCCATCAAACTTTTTTCTATTAGATTTTAGATTTATCCCTTTTATTTTTTATTAACATTTTTAGTATCTAAAATCATCGCATAAAATATTAAGGGTATCGTGAAAGGGCCATACGTCATATTGTTACCAAGTAGACGGTGAATTCAAAATTCAATCACATATGTAACAATTACTAGAAAAGAAGCATCAAAGTTTGAACACCCAAACCCATAGGGCATTTATACATAATAATCTCCCTTTTTATCTTGATATCTGATTCTTCTGCAGATGTATTTTTTTATTTAATCGCACAAAGATAAACCGAGCAAAACCCTCTCCATCGCTCTCTTTGTGACTCGGAAGATCTTATAAGGCCCATAATTAACGGTCACTGAACTCAAACAGTGCAAAACCCTATTCGTAGAATATATTACAAGAAATGTATATTCAACAGTGGACAGCTAACGGTTGACCTGATGATGATGATTCACCTCAGGTAAATTCACTAAGTTGCCATTAGCCAGTTGTTTATTGACGCTGCTATATATTTCCCATAACCACATGGCGTTGATGGAGAAAGCGTGGCTGGTGGCGATGGCGATGAACAGCTTGTGTTGTTGCGTCATATAGTCCAAGATTTGGGGCTCTGGCTCACTGGAAAATTAAGAACTTAGATATTACTTTCTACTTTTGATAGGTCTCTATTGCAGGAGGTTGTTTAAATAGTTTGCAAACATTACTGCTCCGTAACAAGTCGCAAAAATCGCTTCCAGAAAGTCAAAGTTATATCTTTTCAACCCTTAAAAGTCTTACTTAGGTTTAGGCTGCGACTGTCTTCTAACCGCGCTGTACCTTACGGCAATGGTTACCGCTTTCGCTATTAGGTTCGCCATGCTGTTTACGATTAAGACCCTCACAAACACCATGGTTCCATAAGTCAGCTTACTGTTGGTTCCCGCTACAAATGTACCATCCTGGACAAAACAAAACGAAAGATCAAGAACAGAAAAAAACACCCGAAAGGAAGCAGTAGAAATGTGTTGAGTATGATGATGTTTAAAAATTGGAACAACTGCCAGCGTGACGCAATGACTAAGTGATTGTCTTGTAACACGGAGACTCGGGTTCAATGCCTAGGTCACATATTGTAGGATTTGATTCGTGTTTGGGTTTTTATTAAACCTAGGTAGCTGCCATCAGCAGCATTGCTGTTTTCCATCTGTCTGTTAGTACATTTATGAATAAGTTATTTATAAGTCATAACTCTTAGTCTAAATTATATATATTAAAAGATTATATTCTATTTGATGTAAATTTGGGATGCATAGATGCAAAAAACTCACTTTTAACACTTGAGCATTTTTCATTAGCATCCTATCCCTTGCTATCCTGTGATCTTTGAAACCCAGGAAGCCATTGTTAACCGTATTATAGCCCAGTTTTGCGCCGATCTCGCCCAGCTTGATGCCCGGTAACGGCATGTGGGTCTCCTCATCACGGATTTGCACCATGAACGGATGGATACCGTAACTCTTACCTTTTATATAGAGATGGGCAATGACTACGCAGTAGTTAGCCGTATGGGCCACTGTAAGAAATACCTTATTATTTATAATAATATTTGTTTACGAAAGTTAATTTTAAAAATTATAAATGTTTATTAACCTTTGATCAGTTTTAATGGCGATAAATAGTATGTATTAAGTTATGATCATCATCAGCCGATAGACGTCCACTGCTGGCCATAGGCCTTCCACAACGGGTAGGTAATTTATATATACACGCTGACTCAATGCTGGTTGATGGTAGCCTGAGCCTCGTTTGTTGACTAGCAGGGTGCACCACCAGCAAATGAGATTATTGTGCGGGACCCCTTACACCCCTATAAGCATCCATTATCAATAAATCACTGAAAGAATAATATTATCAGAGTTGTACTATGTAATTTTATTAATGATAATCATAATGGTTTCCTTTTTAAGTTCCCACTGATGGGATGCGAGACCTTTTTTACAAATAGGGAATTAAATTTTATTAACATTAAATATTTATTTTAATCGTTTGTAAAGCGTTTTATTATCACAGAATATTTTTAGGTTATATTATATACGCATACTAATTCCGGTGACCCGATCATTTCAACGATATCTATATGCTATATACATACATAATAAGCCAATATAAATTGTTTCTTAAATAAAATTAAGAGTAAAACATACTCTTATAAATTAGCTACTTTTATAATTCAGCTAAGTGGTTAGTTTCGTTAAATAATACACAAGTTAATAATAGTTTTAATAATTGGTCAGTGTCAATCCTATATTTACTACAAAAATTCTTCTTTCCACTGCTAGACAGAAGTCTGCAAAAGTTACTGATCTGATTTGGAGAATTTATATTTTCACTAGCGCCAGTAACATTACTGAATTAAGAAGATAACATCTTATGTCACAAGGCGTCAAGCACATTGTCGTGTTGTAGAAACATATCAACCAGCATGACATAGTTTTGACCACTGTTAGTTACCATCAGATAAAAGATAAGCTAGCTTACCTTATCGCTTTGATAATGTACAAAAAAAATACTTACAATTACCTGGCCACCATTTATAGGAAGATAGTTTTGGGCTGTTCAAAACAAACTCCTCGTTGTCTACATCGTATTCCGCACGTGTTTCGAGACCTCGTATAAAAGTACCGTGTCCTAGTTCAGTCTGTAAAATTATTAATAATTTAGGTAACGTTAATCGATCCGCTGTTTATGAGTGAAAACACCGAGTGCCACTTAGTTGTAGAATTTACCTGGTACATGTTTTTATTGCAACCAGTCGTCGTCAGATATTTTAGATTCTACAGATCTTCTGTTCAATTCTGTGTGAACATTGTTTAAGTGGAATTTAAATGGCGATGTAATTAACGTGATTAGTTAAAGAGTACCGTTAAATAATTATGGAAAGAGTGTGAATTATCACCGGTAAATCTTTCTTGTTTATATTGTATTAATGAACAAAAAAAAAACATTTTAATCTGCTTCATTTCGATCGGACTTTACCTGCGCATACGTGCCAATAATCTCCAAGTTATTAGCTCTTTTCAACCAATACTCTTTCTGCTCCTCAGTACCTTGGCCAGATATAGCCGGTATAAACATAGAGAAATGCAGTGAGAATGGAGAATTATCTTTAAACACCGCCGTGCTAATAAGATTCCGAAAGTTGGCTCTATAATAAAATACATCACAAACATTAAAATGTAAAAAACGTGGGTTCAGGACATTATTTAATGAATGTTATTGTTGTAAAGGAGTGTAAGGAGTCCCGCATAAGAACTCACGAGACCTAAGCCGACCTCACCGGCTCGTAGTACACCCTGCTAATAACAAGCGAGGCTCTGGCTCCCACCAACTCTCATTAGGTGGTAGGAAATAGCCCAACCCTCCATATAAACCCTTACAAAAAGAAAGTGGTTGGAAGCCGCTAGATGCGGGCAGCGTAGAACCAACCGATGTGGGTATCTTTGGGGAAGGCTCGTGTCCAACTGGGCACGTCTATCCACTGATGACGATGACGATTGTCGTAACAAGATTTTCTATTTGTTCGAGGTAATATCCGAAATAGACGAAATAGTCGAAATGGATTTTTACTGGCAGATAGCTGAAGATATAAGGCATAACATAGGCTAGTTTTTTTTAAATTAAATAGGGTTCCGGTCTACAATATTGAAACCCATATACGTATAAACGAAATCCGACTTAAATTGAAAGGTTTTAGAAATTGTAACGAAAACTATAGGTTTCACTGTTTACAATATAACCTCACCTTACTTTCTCATCTTCGGTCATGTTTTCATCAGGTAATGATTGCAAAGTGCGATACAGTAACACACACTTTCGGACCGCGTTCTCGTATTTCTCTTTATGGCTTAGGTATTCTTCTGGAATCTCATCCCGTAATTCCTTTACACTAAGCACTTTCTCCTCTGAAATGGTTGCAAATGTTTTGATACTCTACTAGCTCCGATATTCAACATTTTTAAATAAATTCAACATTTCTTTCATAAATTAGTTTTATACAAACATGTTTAATCGTCAATCGTTTAATATTATAGTCTGTTCCCAACGTGACCAACTCTGAGAAGATCTGACGAGGAACTAAGAGCAATATTCAAAGTAGACCAAGAACTTTAAGTACTTGAAACATCTCCATAAATTCGTTTAACTTTTAAATGGTTCGACACTGCTTAGTCGCGGATGTTATGAGAGGTGAAATGCAATAATAATACCTCAACCTCCACGACTCCTTCTCGACGGTAGCACTTCGAACGATGCTTCATTCACCGTAGCCAACCAGCACATATCCGGTGCTGGCTCTTTTAAAGATAATTGTAATAATCATAGTTAAAGGTAAGAGAAGCTGCTGACAAGCACCTTACCCCTGCGATTAATCTATATTTATTTTAACATACATACCTAAATTTCTCCTCCTTTTCGTGTACTGTGCTCCCCAATCCAAAAAGTGCGTTAATTCCTCCAAGTTAAAGTTGCATTTAGAGCGTTCTCTTAGCAAATCTTCATTTACCTTAGCTGCCATTTCACACTCCACTTCAATTCAAAACAGTTTTACAATTATCATTAGATAAGTATTGTTGTTACGTTCGTAGAACACAGATCAATGATTCGAATACATCAATAACAGCTTATATAATAAGTGATAATAACAAACAACTATACACAAAATGATATTTATTTGTAAATTAAAGTTTTATGTTCAACTAAATAATAACTTAAGAAACATTATAACCTAAAAAAATCACAATGGGTTATTTTCAAGGTTGTTTTAACATTATAACCGATTATTTTTTTACTTTGGGAAATAAAACAAGTAAATAAGATTTAACTACATTACCTAACACTAGAAGTTGGTTCTCTTTATGACGTCTTGTAACTTAATGTTAATATAATTGTAGTAAATGACTATCCTTGTTGACAACTTAATGAGTCGAAAACAACAACACAGTCACATCCAGTGTAAGAGACACGTGTGCGTGCTGATAACAAACGACGAGGTATAACAATGATTACGTAAACTCTTTACACTACGTTTATCGTACCACACACAAACACAACACGAAGCAAACAGACATGAGATTATTTTCTCTATACATTTAATAAAGGTTTCTTTGCATGATTATAATGGGATAAAACTTGATCTGAATTTTAGATGGTGTTAAAATAGGCCCATGTTGAAGCGTGCTCGACCAAAACACTGGCTCTCATATTAACAGCCGGACTACAAAGTTGCTGATTGGTAGTATAAGAACGGAGACATACAAGAAGGGTTCAAAAAAACTGTACTACCTGCCAAACTCCTCATACGGCTCCGGATTAGAACCGGGGTTCTCCGTATTACAAGGCCCTTAAACACTTCGCCACGGAAGCAAACAGGCTTTTAGTATTACTCTAACGCTATGGAAATATTTATACGAACAGTTATTAAATAGTTAACAGCACCATCTACAGGCAAATGGCAACAAACGTCCAAGAAAATATTTATATTTTCATTGTTTCAGAGCCATGAGATCAGCAGTTCACTTGATTGTAAGTAATATGCATTCACTATATCCATGAGATTTCTTAAATTATTACTAATTATTGCTTTAAGTTTTACTTGAATATAGCTATATTCGTAAAGGAAACTTCTTCGACGTACCCACTTTACTTAATACTTACGGTAAAAAAAAACTAACAAATATTATTATATCTTTATTTGAAATATTACTCAATTAATTTTTTTCTCAAAACCAGGTTATCGATTAAGAGACGTTTAAAACTCTTTGGTTGCACTTAAAATACATCCCATCGTTTCTATCAATTCTTAACTGGTTCAGATTATGGAACCAAATTTATAACACATACTATACAACAAATAAACCTAAAAAAAAAATTGTAACACCAAAAATATAAATCTCTTTTTTGAATCTGGTTAAAAAAATGCAAATTGTCTTATACATGTTTTCAATCTATCACAGTTTCCCTTTAACCAATGGTTTAATGTACTCGTTGAAACTGGATTGGACCGGTTTGTCGTTGAGTGGACTCTTCAAGGCCTCCGCCATCAAACGCTCGTACACTTGGCCATCGTAAGCGCCCAATGTCGAATGTAAGATCTTCAATTAAAAAAAAAAATAACTTTGAAAATTTGATTATCACCGAAAAGGCTCCTCTGCCCAGAACAATGAGGAGTTAAATATATCGTCATACATCTTGAGTGGTAAATAGGTGAGCTACGGAGGAGCAGATCTCCGAATAGAGAACCACAAAAACCTTCAGCTTAATACGAGTCTCTTTCTTAAGTATTTGCAATGACAAGAGTGAAATAAAATCTATGAAAGTATTTTAAATATCACATTTATCATTACGATTTCACAAGAGCCTTCCGGTAAATCATATCCTCGGTTTTACGTATTTACTTACTGCAAACTGTTCTTATGAGATCATCAGTTCATGGAACCATCATCTGGATGGAATGCTTCCCGTACCCCAACGTCTATGGGTTCCCCTCAAGTACTGTTTTGACTATGAAAATTTTAAAAATATTATAACTCACTAACCTCATCTCTAAAATCGAATGCGTCCACAAGGCCCACAGCATTAGGCCGTATCAACCCTAGCAACTCTTCATACCTTTGCTGCAAGCTATTGAGCTCCTCCTCAGATATGGCTGAATACTATAACAATTATTTAATATTTAAAAATATACCCAATATGTTTATAGATATGATATACTCTCAGCCAAGAGGATCTAACCACCTGGAACCGTCTATCTTCAAAGCAACTCAAATGCAATTAATTTATAATCTAAATAACAACATTATTTTCTTCAACACTTACTCTTAATAGGTCTCCAGTCATCTGCAGTGACCAGAAGATCAGGTACAGGTTTGCGAGTTGCTCCATCACTATCTTCACGTTGGTGCTGCACGACGCTGTCAGACGGATTACTTCGTTCCAGTACGTCTGACAAATCACTGCCCGACAGTGGGACTATAGGATAAGAGTAGGAACGCTAAAATATTAAATTTGCACTGAACTACTTCTACCGTTTTGTGTTTGACCTTTCGCCTGATGGTAACTGAGTTCCACCTGTTCTTAACAATGTGGCACTATTTATGATGATACACTGTGTTTTACCGTATATGAGTGTCAACCCTTTTTCGAGAGAAGCTTTACTTCGAATACCTAGTATAACAATTAGGTATTTTAACAATCTATAGATATCAACACATTCTTATACATCCTTGGACTTGCTAACACTACTGGATATAGTATTAAAAAAAATCGTCTGGAGAGAGATCATGAATTGCTTGCGCATCTCTAGGTTTACATTTATATGTAAGGGGCACGATGGTTGAACTCAGTTATTTAACCATTATAGTATTAATTACTGAAGCAGGTGAACACGAAGTACTTCCAACATTACCTCAGCAGCAGCCACCAAACGCACCGTAGTCAGCTGCCAAGCGTCCTCGAAACCCATTCCAGAATTTATATGTCTCTTGATGTTTTCAGCGCAAGCAGAGATTTTACTGAAAATAAAATGATATTGTAGTTCCATACTTTATTGTTATACTTAAGTAATTACAAAAGTGATATAAGTATAATCTTCTTCAAAAGATTACATCAATTTGCCAAATAAAAGTATAGTTAAGTATTTATTTACGCGGAACGGACCGATGTGGAGATCTTTGGGGAGGCCTATGTCCAACAATGGACGTCTATCGGCTGATGATGATGATTTATCTGTACAAAGGGTTTTTAGAGAACATTTTTTTAAACATTTATCCTATGTAATCCAAAATTCAAGATTTGTGATAACTATGCGCTCACGAAATAAAAAATCCATAAAATTCTTAACTATACCAGTTATATGAACCAGTATATTAAATCTAAAGTCATGATTTTAAGTAGGAGTAGCAGTATTGTTGCCATATATGATTTTGCCTTTTCATAGTCCTTGAATGTGTGCGACTGCAGTACAGTGTCATTTCAAACCTACCCAGCTGCGACAGCATGGAAAGAGCGTATCATCCCATCAGCAGAATTGTTCCACTCCATTTTCTCTTTAGCTGCAGTGCGCGCCAAATAAGACACAGTCGGTGTTAAAGGCTTGCCACTCTCTGCCTGCTCCCAGGCCTTCAATAGGAACCTAAGAAATTGATTACAAGTATTGTTATATTTTAGACATTTGTCTTCTTTCTTTTTCCTAGACCTTGTCCCATCTTTACTTGGGGTCGGCTGACCTGGTCATTCTTCCAAATCTATGTCTATTTTGTGTTATATTTAGGACATTGCTTTCAGAATACGCTCCTATTATCAGAGGATATATCATTGTCACGTCGTCATACGATCGTTCACTTGTCCAGCACAGGATGATGAGTCACATTGATGCATTTATAGTGACCGAAAAACTTTCAAATTGACTAGACTTCTTTACTAGTGAAAAAAAGAACTTTGTGGGACTCCTACTAGCTAAAATAAAATGAAAATAAGTTACCAGGGTTCAATGTACAAGAAGTCACGGAAGATATAACATGTTAGAGTATTTCTTAAATGCCTAGTCCGGATAGAATTAATATGCGAAGCAACTTCCTTCCCTCTTGGACTGTTGATCGCTGTGTTATAAGTATTATAAACCTGGCTGTCTGCAGCAGAAGAACCGTATAGTCCCCTTCGTAAATTCTGGTGGCTGAGACGAACGAGTACAAGAGCGGCAGGTTGGATGATAGCATGTAGCCGTGGCCGCCGCAAGCGAAGCGACATTGCTCTATATAAGCCGCGGCATCGGAAGTGCTCACCGCTTTGAGGCAACTGGATAACGCGTGTAGCTGAAGAAAAGTAAATATTATGTACTGGTGGCTCATATATCCTTAACTTGAATATCATTTGATGATACCCATTTCTAGTTTTATTTACGACAAGAAGTAATTTTTGTCACTTCCCAAGGTTGCTTCTATAGCATTATATAGATTCATCAAAATTAAACTACTAACTTGGTCACTAACTTTGAGGTGCTAACCTCTGGTAACGAGTCTGTGTTACCGCCTCTCATATCAGATAGCATCGATTCGAAGGTGCGCCAGAGCCAAAATCCAGTAAGCTGCAGCGCATGCGCCGTGCTAATGCAGATGAACAGCTTGTGCTGTTGCGTAGGGTAGTCGATGATCTGCGGTTCCGGCTCACTGATGATTAAGGATATTGTTTAAAAAATCTGTCGTCATGTTCAAAGTCAACTTTAGTCAAAGTTATGTAATTCTAACTTGTATGAAACTAATTTTAATTTTTAAAATTATTCTTAATAAACAAAAAAATTTAAATATAATATCGATAAATAAGAATGGAAATCTTTAGAAAGGCCTGTCCAACAGTGGAAGTCTATTGGCAGATGATGAACAGAGGTATCTGATGCAACTGCAGACTGAGTTTGGATGGTTGTGGTCTCTGCGGTTGGCTACTACCACCTTGACATTGTCAAACTGCCATAATTATAATATTGCTGATAGTAGTTATACAACTAAACCAGAGTATTCAGGACATGTAGGATTCAACATCTTCGGCCTTATTGTCAATGGACATAATGTAAAATTAAATAATAATACTGGATACTGTACGTACTCCGGTTTAGGTTGTGACTGTCTCCTAACAGCTGAATATCGCACCGCGATAGTTACTGCTTTGCCCAAATTGAATGCCATTTCCATCACCAACGTGACCCTCACAAACACCATTGTACCATACGTCAATTTCTCATGACGAGCTACTTTCACATACGTCCCGTCCTGAAAATAATTTAATAAAAATGAGATCCCTCTTGCTTAAGACCGGCTACAAAAAAATTCATGTTAACAGTTTCTTAGAGGTAGTCTGAAAGTTGCTCCAGTGACTGAGAAATTGAAGAGCAAGAGGTTAGCGTGGTACGGGCATGTTATGCAGAAGGATGAAGGACATATAACAAAGAAAGTAATGAGAATGAATGTGGATGGTTATAAGGGTAGAGGAAGCCCGAAGAAAGTGTCGATGGATTGCGTGGAAGATAACATGTGTAAGAAGAGTGTGAATTCAGATATGACGGCTGATAGAGGGATATGGAAGAGAAGTACATACTGTGCTGACCCCGCATAACTGGGATAAGGGCAGGAGAAAGAAGTTAACAGTTCCTAGATATAGGATAGTTCCCCTGATAACCTAAGGAAGCTGTCTTTATTGGTCACATGGAGGGACTCTTATAAAAGATCGAGGACACCCGGTTTAAATAACCATTTAATGTCTCAAGATAGAACCATGAGGTGCTCCATAAAAATTTTGATCATGCCTCATTATAAGAAGCAGACTTATCATTTTCCACCAGGTCCCAATAGTCTACTCTCTATGTTATGTTAAAAAATATTAAAAGTAAAACAATCTCTCTGGGAGATTCTGATTGGATTATGGTATTGTTTAGGCAAAAAGGTATTTTGAATCCACTTAGCTCCACCATCACACGAGGATCTACAAGAGAAATTGTGGTTACCACTGGTAAACATAAACGAAAACTAGAGTACAGGCTTTAAAAACATCAAATTTATTACTTCTAATGTAGTTAAAAAAAAAAATCGTCTTTTTACCTTTAAAACCTTAGCGTTCTTCATCATCATATTCTCCCTTGGAATTCTATAGTTGTTGAAACTAAGGAAACCATTGTCGGCGGTGTTGAACCCCATACGAACACCAACGTCTCCCACCTTGATGCCGGGCATGGGTTTATGGGTGTCCAAATCCCGTATTTGGACGATAAACGGATGGACTCCATGACACTTACCCTGAGTATACAACTGGGCGACAACAATACAGTGGTTTGCAGTATTGCCCACTGAAAATATTAATTCGATATACATTTAAATAATAAGTTATCGCTATCATAATAAGTTTATCAAACTTAATAAGGTACACATTTGATAGTGAAACTTTCAGTAACTTTCCTGTGTTCTCTGAGGATGTTGAGCGCTTGGTAATCCTATAGACTCTTACAGCTCATCTGATACTGAGCTCGTGGACCTGGACCACGGCCTGTTATTCAGTAACTTTATTTTGTAAAGAAGTATTGAAAATTGAAGGTAAAAACCTAAAAACATTGAGCAAAAGCAGTTGCCCCATTATCAATCAGCTAATTCATAAAATGATACTCACGGCCCCCTGCCCACCATTTGTTAGATGTCAGCGTGGGACTGTGAAGTACAAACTCCTCGGTTTCAGCATCATATGTGGCAGTTGTTTCAAGTCCACGGATGAAGGTGCCGTGCCCGAGCTCCGTCTGTAATTCGCCTTTATTAATATCCAATAGATTTTTGATGAATCAGCAGTCAAGTGAAAGCAATTCCATTCCTTGGAAAATGTATAATATAACTGTAATAGTTAATATAATGTAATACAGACGCATAATAATTTAATTGCCTTATTGAAGCAGTAACCATGTAAGCGATTCCCCTATAACACGGAAGTCTTTGGTTCGATTCTGATGTGTTGCAGAATTTTATCGGTGAGAGAATTGCTTTAAAACTCCCTTGGCTAGTAGCCATCCTCATGTTGTAAATCAACCGCCATTATGATGGGCTTATGTAAAATAAAGGTCTGATTCAAACAAACCAAAACAATCCATAACCAAAATAATCAGAACTGTCCAATGAAGACGGTAGATAACATAGCAATTTAGTTAACTATACACTACTGCATGGATACAGGAAAGGCTGCTGATGTACTCTGGAAGGTTTTTATGAACCTACTTGTGCATATGCACCTATGATCTGCATCTCCAAAGCCCGTGGCAGCCACTTCGCCTGCTGCTCGGCTGTACACTGCCCGATGATGGTGGGCACAAACATACCCAGATGGAGCATAAATGGAGATACATCTTTGAAAAATGCATCCGCAGTACGCCGCAGCACGGGAGTCCTAAAATACGAGTAATAATATTTTTCATAAATTTCTTCAATAAAGTAAACCTAGAAAAGAACTATAACTCAAATTTATATTCAGCTCAGAGCTTTGGAAGCTTCAGACAGCCATGAAGGCACCAGACTAGATCTTAACAGAACTGTCGGCCGTAAACTAGTAACACCAATAATATTATCAACTTGAAGTACATACACACTTTCGGTCTTTTCGGATTTAAAGGAAGTTCTGTTATAACTTTAACCCTTTTAAAAACCAATCCTTAATATCCTCGGTTGTAATTCAAATATTTTCGACCATTTAGAGACAATGTCAATTGTAAAGCTAAAAATATATCTGAATGTAGTTATTTTAACATTTTGATTTAATATTCGTAGAAGGTTTGAAGCTGTTTTATATGGAATTAAATTTATGAATGTGAAAACCATGATTACTTTAAATACGTAGTAGATAATCAAAGATAATTAACATATAGATAGTCACGAAAAAAATGTTATGGATTCTATAATCCATTTACCTAAATTGGTAAATTTACGTCTTTGTGGATGTAGATTTAATACACGAGAAAGAACATTTTAAGAACCACAACAATACTGCCCTACCTCTGGAATTAACATTACAATGACACTACTTATTCAGTGTCAAAGTTCCAAGTACTTGCATGTAATTGAATTGTATTCGACCGATGTCAATGGTTCCACACACTAAACCTTTGTTTGGTTAAACTTATGACTACATTGCCTTTCACAACAATGTCATATTTTAGCTCGACAGTAGATATTTAAAGTTCTTCCGTGGCGCATCGACTAACAGCTTGTCTTATAGTCACTGGTGATACTCTATGGTCAAATATTAAGGACTTTGTTTGGTTGTAGGATATTTTTGAATCCACCTGGCTAGCCACCTTCACAGTCTAAATCTATCATCATAAAATACCCTGTTTTGACTGATAACGTATGAAAGCTAGAGATTTCCGAGCTAGCACACTTCACCATCCATAACCTCATTGTCACTTAACACCATATGAAATTGAAGTCAAGTGTTAGTTGACTGATATTCAAAAGAATATACTCAATGTTTAATTTTGTACAAACATGGAAAACATACCCTAATGCTTCCAACCCCGTAAGCTCGAGGAGTTCATTTTTTACAATGTTAGCGTACACACTGGATTTCCTAACTGCATTGTCGTACCTCTCCTTTAGGTTAAGACATTCTTCAGGTATTGGTTCTAATGAAGCACCACTGTTCAACGCAATATCCTCTGAAATATTAAAAACCAATGACTTCTTTTACTATTTTCGAAGATCAGGGTTTTAACGCTGTCCAGATATACAACTTTCGTAATTTTTTATTCCTATATTTATGTTAATAAATAACTGTTAATACAGTATAGGGTAAAAGAAATTGGTAAGTACATTACATGTACAAATGTATGATTATTATAACAGATATTATCTTCTATTTACTATTACTTTATATAACTTAATTAGTTAGAAAATATATTAACCTTTATAAATTCATATTTACAAAAATGATTACATTAGGTGAATAATTTTCAATAGATATTCTCATCACGCTTTCCCACGGTGAGAGCGGAATCATTAGCTTGTTACGTATTTTAAAGTTTCTCATTATGTATTCAGTACCGGAAACCCGCCAGCTGTGGCTATTAATATTGCTACAAAAGTAATAATAGGAAAATATAAAGGATTCGGCTGTTGACGCTGTCGTAGCTTAGTTTATCCTTTGAGGCGGCCACTATCCTGGCACGGTTTCCACCCTTAGACATTCTGGCAGAGATGGATGCGCGAGTCTATAACCGACTCCGTTATAGCCACGGTGAGGCTGAGCCGCTGGATGCGACATGGAGGTCAAGAGAGAGCGGCTCGCTGAGCCGCATAGCTCATGACAGCGCATCGTAAGCGCGGTGCTGCCAAGCTTCGAAGTACGACTCCAGTCGGGTGGAATTGCGCACGTCACCTTTAGATTGACTCAGGTGCTCACCGGACACGGGTGTTTCGGTGAGTATCTAAAGAGGATCAGACGCGAACCGACGACGCAATGCCACCACTGTGGCGGAGACCCGGATACCGCGCAGCATACGCCCGCTGAATACCCTGCTTGGGAGCCCGAGCGACAAAGCCTGGTCAACAGGATCGGACATGACCTTTCGCTGCCAGTAGCAGTAGCCGCTTCGATCAAGAGCAAAAGTGCATGGGCAGCATTGGTCTCCTTCTGTGAAGCCGTAACGGTACAGGAGGCCGCCGAACGGAATCAAGAGGGAGTTGATTCCGCTCGGAGAAGACGACGACGGACCGGTAGTAATGGACGCACCAGCTCGTCAGACCTATAGTCTTGGGCTAGTAAGAATAAGACTAAGGTAAGCCCTGCCTGTCGTAATAGGCGACTAAAAGGGTCGGGGAGTTCCGCAGGCCTTGAGGGTGGGGGCCC
The DNA here is from genome assembly GCA_029034505.1 of Ornithoptera priamus. Lineage (NCBI taxonomy): Eukaryota > Metazoa > Arthropoda > Insecta > Lepidoptera > Papilionidae > Ornithoptera > Ornithoptera priamus. Next base: position 2,959,779 of record JARDWD010000826.1, read on the forward strand.
TTATCGCTCAACACGCGAATCTGTGTGGGACAGCCCAGGAGGGTTAAGCCCCTCCTCAGAGACGTGTTTTTTTTTACCGCCAGGTGCTATCCTGACAGTAGTGTAAAATTACACTTTACAAGTTCGTCCTCTGACGTAATCAGAGACCTTATTCACGTAAATTTTTTTAAGTTTTTATCCATATGTTTAATTTATTTAACTGTCTGTATTAAATAAAGGTTTATTTATTTCTATATAATAATTATTTGCGTCATTTAATAATCCAATTTATAATAATCACTGATGCTAATGAAAAGTAAATAATCATTTATTATTATTTATTTACCATGCTCTCATATTTCGGCTTAGTCTTGATTTTTATCGCGGTCTCTTTAACCAGTTGGTCGGCACTCTCGTTGCCCACTAGCCCGACGTGTGCTTTAATCCAGAACAAGGATATTTCTTTGTTCTGGAGTTTGCTGGCTTTGATGTTTTCTCTAATTTGAGCAACGAGGCGGTGTAGATAGTTATTGGCGATTGCTTCGAGCGCAAATCTTGAGTCGCTGTATATTCCAAAGCTCCGTTCTTAGCGTGCTGCCCCCACTTTGCCATCGATCTTACTGCCGTCTGGGTATATGCAGATGTTGTGCATTTTGCTGTTGTCTAGGTCCCTCAGAGACGTGTTCAAACAAAGTGTAGAGAGGCACCGGTGCGTTATATAAGAAATCCCGGAGCCTCTACGATTGCACTGATGCAGAGCACCGAAGGGGTTATAGTGAGTAAAAATCTCACATAACCCTGACTTCCCCCCAGAAGCAGGGTAATCTTACTAAGATTTTCTGCCCGAAAAAAAAATAAAAAAAGTAGCTCAGTTTGTAAGGCAATACCCACTAAGCATAAGCTTCCGGTGAAAGAATACATTGAAGAAATCAAAAGGTTCTAAGAACAACAGCTTTCTAGGACAACCGCCAACTCGCACCTAGTTGCCTTGGTGGAAAAATAGTCTTGATTCTCCCTTTGTAAGAGAAAACTCCGAATCCCATCGGTGGAAACATTAAGAGATTGAACACTTGAAATAAATTGCCATAAATGAGATAAAACATTTTTAACAAGCCTAGACCCTATTTATAATATACTTAATAAAAAATAAATGAGTAATGCAATAGCAAAACATGATTATGATGTACGTAAACATTTAACAATTAAATAATTTACTATATAGAGATAACTACAGTTTAACTATACTGTATCTCCTCTAATCCTAGGTTTTCCGGTAGAAAATGTCCAAGTATTAAGTTCACGTTACAATCTTACTTTTAGGTATTCCACTAATGTTATTACCCATTCATTTCCTCCACTTTTATGTAAACCTTCCTAAAAGTAACAAAAAAAAATCGACTCGCCAATTTTTTTCCTCTGCAACGTTTTTTCTTTTCCGCCGTCAATTATGTATGTGATCTCTTCGATGTTGAAATTGCATTTCGATCTCTCCTTCTTAAGGTCAGGGTTCACCGCCACATTGGAGCCGATCGTACTCATGTTCGTGTACAAACTTGTTCCGACAACCTGTTACTGCGGCCGATAACGTCCCGCACACCTCGAAGCGTGCACTTGTACTGAATTTCTATAGACATCGACACCGAATATTACCGTTCTATGCAAATTAAACTGAGTAAGACAATCAAAATAACTATACTCATTAAATAAAAAGGGTAATTCTGTATATTTTAACTTGCACTGTCTGCATTATCGTCATAAAAAATAATAAATTCCACATTGTCAGCTGTTGGTCAACGCTCTCCTAATAAAACCAACAACTTAGTGGAAGTTATTAAATGTATAAACCAGCTGTTCTTCGCCCACTTTGCTGGCCGTAATCCCACGCAACTCCTTTCAGGGAAGAAATTCCATAAAATCAATTCTTACCTGATCTCTAAATGACAGAAACAATATCTGTACCAAAATTTGAGTCTTCACGCCTAATAGTTTCGGAGATTTCGTGATGAGTAAATGTGTGTCTGGATATCTCTTATATATACTAGTTATTCCCCGGCCGCTTTGCTAGCTCTAACACCAGCTGTATCTCCCTTTGGAGAAGGCATTTTAAAAAAAATGCAAGTCTGTTCTTAGCTGACCCATGCTCAGAAAAGGGAATATTCCTACCAAACTTCAAGTCTCTAAGCTTTTTGTTCCAGAGATGTGATGATTCTCCACTTATATGAAAATCTCTTGTATATATATACAGATTGACAAGCACATGTAATACATTGCATGGTTTTAGAGACTCCCATATTATTAACAGGTATGTATATATAAACTGATTGTACGTCTTTATTGCTGGAGAAGTATCTAGATACCACCGCAGCGCCAATTTCTGCTGGTAAACAGAACTGTGTAAAAATTACTATGTACAGGTTTGAAAGGCGTTGTATGTAGTGAAATTACTGAGGTAACAAAGCTTTACATCTTAAGTATCAAAACGGTAAACACAATAGAGTGCAGTGAGCATCATCCTAACTAGCGCCATATTTTCAGCAAGCGTATCATATATCTTGTTGCTTTGTAGAATAAATAAAATTATTCCTGACATATATTTCCATTTTTTTTTGTTCCTGTACAAAAAATACATGTATAGTAATATTACTATAATTATATATAAAAACAAAATCTAAAACTGCTCAAACATTTTTTAGTTTAAACAAACAAGTACTATGTAGTCAATATAGCAGAGCAGGCGAGTTTATTTGCTTTACCAGTTTTATAACCAATGCTAATTCGTGCACTATTTACATACAGTCTGAGCTAGATTTTTATTATTTTTATTTTATTCCTCACGGGAGCTAGTAAACATTGTATTCCATCACCTGCCTTTTGCTTTTATACAACAATGTATAATCTAATAACAAAATAATATACACATAGCGTATGTGGGAATGATGTCTCATCACATTTCCATTGTGTTATCGGACGAAAAGGATATCAGGGATTTACTTAGCGATAAACATTCAATAAACATATCTAGATCGAAAGTATGATCATTCAAACCTCTATCCCAACTAGATTACCTAATCTGATAATGAGTTTCCAATTAGTTGTCCAAGACCCGGTCGCACCACACAATTTAACTGAAGATACGGATATAAGATTGAGATTGCTTTTACAAGTTAAAATCCATAGTTGTAGTTCTTGTTTATATTTTATTTTATCCATATCATCATTGTTATTATTGGTGCTGAATAAATCCTGGAACATTTCATACAATCATTTTCATGCAAAAACGATAACTGAATCGAAATCGCTTAACCACTTTATAAGGTACATTGTATACTGGTGATCGGTCTACTGTTGCCGGAAACCGTCGAGGTAGGTACCGCCGCAGAGCCTATTTCTGCCGCCAAACATTACTGTGTTCCGGATTGAAAGGCGCTGTAGCTAGAGAAATTACTGGGGTTTAGACACCCAAGATCTTATGTCTCAGGCGACGAGTGCAACATCGTGCAGTGCATATCATCCCGACTATCACCACATTGTTATGAGCAAGCGTATCACTTACCATCAGTTGAACATCTTAGTCGTCTCATCACTTCGTCGTATTAAAAAAAAGATTTTTGTACATAATCCCATTGTCTTTAAAAAAATCATAAGTGTATTTGTAGCAGAGCTTATACTATTTGTTCTTTATACCAGCTATGGGCCTGTGAAAGGAGTTCAGAACATATTAAATTAATTTTACGCTTAGTAGAAAATATTAAAAGAGACGTGTCCAGCTGTGGGCGTCCGTCGGTTGAAATGATGATGAAATTTGAAATTGGTAAGTTCATTTTATTTCGCTACTACAGATAATTAACTTTCAGAGGTTAAATTGAAGAGACTACTCAATTGTGAAGTCTCTCTCTTTCACTCTGTGAGACAACTTATCTATGGTATATGCCTTTAGGAATGTGGCAGGAGACGAAATGTTCTTATGATTTCGAGAAAAGGCGACATGCGGAACTCTGTGAGGCTTTAAAAAGCAAGAATCAAGGAACATCTAAAGCTGGATATCTGTAGGACAAAAAATATATACCCTATAATAAAATATAGATTGTATTTATAAACAGGTATAAAGTATACATTATTACAAAAATTCTCAACAGAATCTCATTTGCTTAATCAAATTATCCTTATTAATAATCAAATCTTAGATTTGATCAAATAAGGCTTGATGTACTTCTGAAAACTCTGGTTCACCGGCTCCAAGTTGAGCGGACTCTTCATTGCCTGCTCCATCAGGCGTTCGTACACTCGACCGTCGTACGAGCCAAGCGTAGAACAAAGAACCTAGAACAAATGTTAACGTAAAACAATAAAGTGTAGAACAAAAACTCTAAAACACGTTTCAAAGTTATTAAGTAGAGGGTAAAACAAAAAATTTGCTTTTTCAATAAATGATCGAATCAAGAGCTTCAGTTTTAAGAGTTCTCCCATCGGTACCGAGGCAGGTTTTAGTGGATGAAAATCCTTACATAACTTTCCCTCCAAAAAGCAAAGTATATTTTCGAAGTTGCCTCACCTCCTAATAAAAAGTCACAATACCTCATCTCTAATATCGAAAGCATCCACGAGCCCGACCGCGTTGGGACGAATCAGTGTCAACAGCTCTTCATACCTTTTCTGTAACTTGCCGATGTCTTCTTTAGTTATTGTGGAATACTGTAACAGCAATTGAGAAATTTAAAGACATCTTACAGAAGTTAAAAATCTTTCTAAAATTACTTTTAATAATGGCAAACGGTGGCAAGAGTCTTTCTTTACAAATTAAAACTAAGTTCAAGTCGTCTCTCAAACATTAATAAATCTACATCAAAGTCGGTATCCGTTTGGAGCGTACTTATTTTTTATCAAGTTTAACAATCAAACCAAATATTTCTAGATTATACATTGTAGGTCTCTGTTAAGGTCTTAGTACAAACGCAACCTGTATATCTCCCGCCAAACAGAAAAGTCTTGCAACGTCATGACCGTAGCTAGTTAATTAACTCCTGCCAAAAACTAACGAGTTCTTCACTTACATGTCCTAAAATTATGTAAAAAATAATTACCATTAATAAATCGCCCCTCTTCTCTAGTGCCCAATAATTGAGATACAATTCTGCCAGCTGATATAAAACTATGGTCAGGTTTTTAGAGACGTCAGAAGTACATTTCTCAGTTTCCCGCCAAAACCTCTCGCACAGAACAGCACGAGCGTGCGCCTGTAAATTATACAGATTATTAAAGCAAGAAACAACTTTTTTGTACTACTTTTAAATAATTCATATTTATGATTTATTAAATAATTTTTTCTTTATAATACAAAGAAAGAATTTCATGTGTATAATAAACGTAGTAATCGTATACGATAACGTGATCTACAAATTGTCTATTTATGTTCCTAAAACTTTATGTATATATATCAATCTCTTAAACGGTACTTCAAAAAGTAAGTTTTCCTAATTATTAATAAAATGGAAATATCACTAATCTTTTACTAGAATTTTCTAACCTCACTAGCGTTGACTAACTGCACCGACGAGAGGTTCCACGCATCTTCATAATCCTTCCCGGATCTCACATGTCGGAACAATGTCTCGCATGCTTCCTTTGTTATCCTTAATAGAAATAGTCAAAGGATACACTGAACAACATGATTTCATTATTAATCTCTTGAATGTGTATGTGAATAGGTTCAAGAAATCAGAAAGATTAAAAACATGAGGGATGAGTTATGGGAAAGAAGATATTGCGTGAACTGTAAGTTAACGGTTGATTGAACAAACTAGAAAAAGAAGACATATTGTGCCAACCCCACCTGATGAGGAAACAGGAATGGTGATGATGATTATTATTAAACTAATAATCATTTCGATTGGCATATATTCAAAGTAATTTAATGAATCTAATGACTAAATAAAAGATACTCTTACCCCGTAGCGACAGCTTGGAGTCCCTCAATAATTCCTGACGGAGTGTTCTCCCACTCGTGCTTACTCTTATACAAATATTTGGCAAAGTAAGCAACGGTCGGCGTTAGAACGTTTCCTTCACTTGCTTGTTTGTAAGCTTTCACTAAGTATCTAAAAAACAAACATTAATTATCTGGGTTATAATTTTAAACATACATGGACTGTTTTTATATATACTACAGGACTATACTCCATCATACTACAACAGGCACAATGGCCACCTGGAGGTAAAGAAACGTCCCTAAGGCTGTAGTAGAAAGGTTTACTCAGCAGCAAGTAATACTTCTTATCCTTATAACTTTACTAGCTATAACGTCTTTCTAACAAGAACATAGTAACATAAACAATCAACTATTTGGAGTCTTATTACACCATATCCAAAAATAGAGACCCTCCACTCACACAGACCTTTAGAGGTTGTGGAGCAGATCTAGTTAGTAACCCTCCCCTGTATCAAATACAAATATAAACATTTATATTTGTCACTTACCGGGCGGTTTGGAGCTGCATAACAGTGTATTCACCCTCGTAAGTGATAGTCGCTGTGACGATACCGTATATTACAGGAAGATTGGAGGAGACCATGTACCCATGGCCGCCGCAAGCCAACCGGCACTGTTCCACACACGTGGATGCATCCCTACTGCATACTGCCTTCAAGCAGCAAGCGAGAGCGTGGAGCTGCCAGAAAAAGATCAAGCATACCATTCAGCAGGTTACCGTCAAACACAGTCATTAAATGCGTTTAACTCAGTCATTAAACGAATGCCAGAAACTGAACCTTAACATTCCTGGATAACGGTTAGAAGTTTAATTATAACATAAAGCTTCTTCTTGTTATTGTTGTGTGTATGACGAGGATGTGTTAAGAAGGTTTCTAACTAGACACTAACCTCCGGCAGCTGATCCATCTTTCCCTCTCCCATATCCGCAATGACTTGATTATATGTGCTCCATAACCAACCGCCGACTGTTCTGAACGCGTGACTTGATGCTATTGTAATAAACAGCTTGTGCTGCTGGGTCACATAGTCCAATATCTGAGGCTCCGGTTCTCTAAAGTGTAAGAAAGGTTAAAAGAGTAATATTCAATTATTTTCATTCATCATCCATCGAAGAATTTTGATGATCAATTAAACATGATTATATCATACATTTAATTTTGGATCGAAGTTGTTATCTACAGAAACTATATGAACTGGTGGTGAGTCTCCGTTGCCGGTAACCACTGCTGCTCCTATTTCTCCCGCCAAATGGCAAATAGGATTTATGTTTAGTTGTATGCAAACATAACTGTCTGCCAGTTTATAAGGTCCTGGATCTACAAGAGTTAAATTACTGATGTGGCAAAGGTTTAGATCTTCAATCCATGAACAAAATAAAATTTGTTGACTATTGCATTTAAAAGGATTATGAACGACTTCATAAAAGATATTTCTAGATTGCATGGAACCATTGCCAGGCTTTCATTTTAGGCTTTTCCTTCATAACTTACAATCAAAAAGTAAATATGAAGAATGTAGGTGCACCGCTAGATCCATTGATTCAGGATAATAAGCAATAACTCTTACTCAGGTTTAGGTTTAGACTGATGCCTAACGGCGGCGTATCTCACGGCGATTGTCGCCGCCCGGGACATCTCGTAAGCGACGTCTGTTACTATGGTAACGCGCACGAACACCATAGTGCCGTAAGTTAACTTGTCATTCTTTGCTTTAACATACGTGCCATCCTTAAAAAAGTAAATAGCTCCTTAAAGATATATGGAGATACGTTTTGTGCAACTAAGAGATGAACAGCGGACCTGGAAACACGACTTACGAGTATAAGGATCACATTGTGCTCATAGTCCACAAGATATAAAATGGTCTTACGACCCACTAATTTTAGATTCACCTAAGAATAAGTACAACACCCGCCTTTAAGTATATCATGCTAATTAAAATGATAAACACAACAAAATTTATTCGAAGGACATACTTGTGGCAAAAATAAGCGTCGCTATGAATCGTGGGCGAGCTCGCTGTTCTAATGGGTAGAGCGTGTGGCTTACATTCCGAAGGTCGCGAGTACGAATCTTGGCATGTTCCCTTGACTTTAATATTTAAGTTATATATGCTGTACATTTGTGAACTTTAGCTACAAACGTGAAATATAATACAAACGGTGAAGTAAAATATCGCTAGAAACCTGCACATGAATTAGAATTTATTCTAAGCTGTGTGCGAAGTAACTAATCCATATTGGGCCCGAGAGGCGACTACGGCCCATCGCCCTCATATTGAAGGTAGGCCTGTGCCCCAGCAGTGGGTACATAAATTGGCTGTTATGAAATGGACCGTACAGAATGTGTCATAAAAACCTGCTAATGTTCAATTAAACTCAGCTAACTCCTGGTATACAACATAGAATAAAGTAAAAATTGTTAATCCTTTGGAATCCAAGGAATTCATCAACGACAATGATAGACAAAAAATATTTTAAATTAATTTATACTATACTTTAAAGCAACCTTTAACACTTGAGAATTCTTCATAAGCATGTTCTTTCTGGGAATGCGATAGTTATCAAATCCAAGGAAACCGTTGTTGGCGGTTTGAAATCCAAGTTTTGGTCCGATCTCTCCTACTTTGATGCCCGGCATTGGCATATGAGTTTCGATATCGCGTATCTGCACCAAGAATGGATGGATACCGAGATGCTTGCCTTTGATATACAGTTGAGCCATGACTATGCAGTGGTTAGCAGTTTGAGCCACTGAAAACAGAAATAATTTTGAGACAAACACATATGCTTTTTGTCTTAATATGTCTAACGACACGAATACGATCTTGAACTGATGGTAAGGGATACCCTTATCCATGATAATGTGGCGGTTAGTTATGATGATATAAACTGCACCGCATTGTGTTCACACCTTTAGAATTTTTAAGTTTCAACATCTTAATAACTTCACAAGCTAAACCTATATAGTAGGTCTCTGGCAACGAAGATGTAACCCTAGTACTAATCTCATTTTTTTATAAAACACGGGTACCATTAGCATGGTCACCACTATAGAAAATAAAACAGTACACGTAATAAGAACATACTAGATAATATATTGTATAGTAATAATTTCACTTATCAAAGCGCTTTTCAGAACAAAACATAACTTTTGTTAACTGGATTTGTTAGGGTAAGAGAATTTTTGGTTATACTTTAAGAATATTTGTATATGTTATATTGTTGTTAAGATATTACGGTCATCGCCATTATAAATCACTAAGATTATAACAACCCGCATTGGGCTTGCGTGGTGAGTAATGACCCAAATCCGTCCATATGAACCCCTACAAACATGGAGATCTTTAGGGGAGGCCTATGTACAAGAGTGGACGTCTATCTGCTGACGACGAAGGTTATAAATTATTAAAAATAAGGAAAACCTATACAACGTCTAAAATCAAATATATTGAATTTCACAAATTTGATCCCAATTAAAGTAAATAATTATGAGATCTATAATAACACGCTTACGTCTAAAATGACGTCTATATGTAGATCTGTAGACATTTACAATCAGGACTTTTTTCCTGTGGATATGTAAAAAATATCTTCATTATCAGACAATATCATAGAATAATCTATGTAATTATTGTTTAATGTATACGAGTATCTAATTATCAGTAAAAAATTTTCTTCTATTTATTTACATTTAAATTATATATATCAAGTCAATAATTAAAAAGTAATAAAACTTACAGCCTCCGGGCCACCATTTATAAGAAGTCAGGGTCGGGCTGTTCATTATGAATTCTTCAGTAGAGGGGTCATAAGTTGCCGTCGTCTCTAATCCTCTTAGGAAAGTTCCATGACCAAGCTCAGTCTAAAAAGCATGTTTTATATTAACATTACATATATATATACTAATGCTATTACTTATAAGTATTAAAAAAAAAATTTCAAATTTGCTGGGTTTTTTTTCAAAGAACTGTTCACTTGAACATTTTTTCCCCGTAAAGCTTTAATTTATAGCATAACAGGAAAACCAAAAATAAATAGGATATTGAAAGATAATTACCGAAACAAATACATAATTAACTCAGCCTTTTCTGGAGCTGTAGTACATAGTGACAAACGTACCAAAGTAATAACATCAAGTACTTATTAAATAATAGACCTTCTGCCCAAAACATGGATATTATCGCGTACGCACATACTGTTTTGTGGTGAAACGTACCTGAGCGTAAGTTCCTATTATCTTCGAACCGTATTGCAGCCACTCCAGTTTCTGTTCGGCCGATGCCTGCGACATTATAGTCGGCAGGAACATTCCAAAGTGCAGCATGAATGGTGAAATATCTTTGATGACGCCAGAGACAACTTTATAGTTGTAATTAAGTCTGGAAATCAATGATACATGATTTTTAAAAGAAAAACTACGAAATCAACACCACGTGTCATATGCTTGCCAATAAAACACTTGTTAGGATAATTACAAAGCAATATACTGCTGTCGTCGCTATGAGGATTACTAAAATAGTGTTTCTGTTAAATCGAAAAAAAAACTATTAAGTAACAATAAACAAAACTTCATATTTATTAAAAAAAACATCATAATATCATTGTTATTGCTACTGAAAACTCTATTATAATATGAAACATGCTGTAGCTAGAGCAGTTATTTATAACGAAGTTTTAACATCAATCTAAATTAATCGTGAGAATTGCGAAAACTAAATAATAATAAAATAAATGTAGTTTAAAAATCTTAACTAGCGCCTTATTGTTTAGAGTAGCCGTCTCCCATACCAACCCGTGTACGGTTAATTGAATAAAAAAATCTTTTCGGTTCTTAGTCTCAAACAATTAAGTTCCTCACAAACTTCCTTACCCTGAAAATGGAGAAGCGTTTCGTTCTATTGACCGACGCACCAGAAGCGAATATAGGATACATCCTTTCCGTACAGAATTCTCGTATCGATCCTTATGACTTAAGTATTCTTCGGGTGTATCATCCTGAAGCTCCTTCACACTTAGCACATATTCCTCTGTAATAAAGAAATCAATATTATGTTGTATTAAATAAAATATCTCCACGATCGTCATTAGATCTAATTTTAATCTATAATAATCCTGTTTTTAGTTATTTGTTATATCATTATCATCAGCCGACAGATATCCACAGCTGCACTTAGGCCTCCCCCAAAGATCTTCACATCGATCGGTTACTCGTTGCTCGCATCCAGTGGGTTACCGCTATGCTCACCAGATCGTTAGTTCACCTGATCCAGAACCATTTGTTATATGCAGACGTAATATTTTATGTATTTAACTTACCGATTTCTTTCCTTTCTTTTGTATTTTGTTTTCCGCCATCAATAATATGAATCAATTCTTCAATATCAAACGTACACTTTTTCCTTTCTCTAACCAAGTCTTCATTAACTTTCACTCCACTCATTTTTTCTATTGCATAAAACGACATTACTATAAATATTTATATGAACTCATATCATAAACGTAATAATTACATCAAAGAGAGAAGACGGCGAACTTAACCGTGAAAAACGTTTGGTCTGATTATATCAATCAAATTTAAATTATAGAATAATTTGCGATAACTATTTTTATATCTATGCGTTAATATCAATTTTAAAGTATATATTTTATGTATACAAAGTAGCAAAGATCTCTCAAAATGTTTGCCATTAATGAATTGTATTTTTTGTTTGAATACACTCCGCTTTATACGTTGTGTTAAAATTTAAACTCAACATGCATAGCTCACGAGTAATGTATGCTTGCTAATATATAGGTGTTGAAGTAAAGACGATATGACAAGGCAAGTAGATATATTATTAATATGTGTTTGAGGCGAACCTCCGATAAATTTAAATATTAATTAGTGTAAATAGAGACGAAGCCCAACCAAAAAATATAACGTAATTTAAATTCATTACGATGATAAAAAATACATACTGTTAAAAAAAACAATGGAAATGAAAAAAAAAATTACGGCGATCGAACCTTTGACCGCAAACCCAATTATAAGCCACCGTGATAGTAAAAATTTACGCATTATAATAAACTACATAAATAGTTTTTGTTTCATATAATTATATGATCATGAAATATGAAATAGAGGCAAACTTCTATTAAGATCTTTAAAAGTATATAACTCACCACAATTTTTAATAAGATAAATACAGAAAGGTAACGTTACAAGAAAAATATTATAAAACACGATTATCGTTTCCTTATCTTTAAGATATAATGTTAGAATATGATATTATAATAGGTTATAGCCGCAACACTATCTAAATACCTTACTACTGATATGCTGTACGAGTGCAAAGTAGAAAATTTATTCGTATTACAAATCATATATTACACATACAGCATTCTACGTGTTACTAATATATCACAAATAAAATAATTGGACGTTTGTCACAATACATGGAATAATGTGATTTTACGATTACAAGAGATATAACAGCCGATGCTATCCTAAACAAAGTGTAATAAATCTTAATTGAAACAATGTAAATTCATAAAAAATGTTTAACTCTTAATTATAAACCAGGAACAACAAGTAATATTATGTTTGTTTGTAATTGTGAAAGAAACATAATAAGGTAAATGGATAAACCAAATTTAATCAAGATTATCAGCAAGTACACTGACATATTTATTACATCATATATCTACAAAGGCATTTGTTTGCAACGATATTCAGCTTGCATTAATTCTTATTTTTTTCTCTTGCGTACAAATGAAAATTCTTGGCTAATACAGGAAACATTGACCAATTACTTTGAACAATGGAAACACTTAAAATTAGGAACTAATGAAATGCAATAGTAGGTCAAGTGGAACATTTTAAATCATAATTGAAGAAACATTAATTAACTAATAAAACGTTTGATCGAGATCAAGCAAATATCATTATTGTTTAATAACAGTGCTCGTAATAATTTAAATGGCAATATTCGTATTAGAGTAGAATGATCGCTCAACGCAGCATAGTAATTGTTAATTATCCCTTTTTTAAAGATTATAGAGGAAAACATTTAGCCTAAAAGTCCGTCGCTAATAAGTTAAACAAAATAAATCATCGTTTCCAAATATTAAAACTCAACAATGAAGAAATTTTATTACAATAAAACTTTTTGTTAAGAAACATACTTTTTCGACCGCAATGATTATCAATAAATTGTAATACCGATCAGACGGTTTCAGTTTAAGGTAATAAAATCAAAGTTTAATTCAATAATACTTTTAAACAATGCCAATTAAGTTATAATTTAGTTTCGATAGCTCAAAATAAATAGGAAAAGTTTTATTATAAATGTTCTAAATAAATTTCTATAATCTTCAAATGTTATAATCTGTGAGTAATGTGGCTTGTAGTGGATAGTATCTGTTAATCTTTGCTGAAGCGCCATCTGCAGAACTAACTCTGAAAAGAGCGCGCGTACAATTTAAATTTTTTATTCCAATTTTATTTTTTCCTTAAAATTAAGGGTATATAGTACAATTAGAAGTAATGACCTTTAGAAATGGGCAGTAACGAGAGGGGTGGAGATAACCAGCCCACCTGAAATAACCGTTCCTAGAGATGACTTCTATTTACCTTTTTACAAACCGAGTTATAGAAGACACTATCGGGAGAACTCAGTTAATACCGAGTTTAAATTATTTGTCCAAGCGACTAATAAGGACAGACTAGGCAACAAGAACCCCATTCACTTAAACCACGTTTTTGCAACTGAAGTTAAAGGTGTGACGGCAATTCAAAGAGTGAATGCCATTAAAATTACAGTTATTTTCAAATAGTATAATACAGCAAATAACTTTATTAACAATTCATCTTTCTTAAAAAAATATGATATGAAGGCTTTGATTCCTGCTGCGCAGATTGAAAACACTGATCATAAGATTCGTTCCAGCTAACATTTCCAATAAAGTGTTGTACAGTAGGCTAACTTCAATATATGAAATTATTGCAATCAGAGATGTTCCTTTACAAACTGTAAGCATTACTATTCTATCTAATATTCTACCAGATAATGTTCTAATACGACTTATTCTCTAACAAAGTTCTTGAATATATACCACCATTGCAACAATGTTTCAAGTTTAACCACTCAGCTAAAATCTGTAACGGTAAACAAAAATGTTTAATTTGTGGAGGTGAGCACTTATATATAGTATAAATTGCAATGGACTTCATCTTGGCATTTCCAAAGTATGTCTAATTAAAATAAAGAAAGTTATGGGAAAAAAACTAAAATTACTTACGCAAGTGCTACCTCAACAATGATTTTTCCTCACCTCCAACATCAAAAACACCTGTATATAATAGTGTAAATCTGTATATAACTCTGTGAGTAAGCGTGTATATAATTCTGTAAATAAGCCTGTAAATACACATATAGATAATGTAAATAAACTACAAGATTTTGTTTCAAGAAATCAAATTGCCTCTAACAATGATGTATTTATGGCCCTTGTTGGTGGAGCTAGGCAATAAAGGTGATAATTCACTTACTACAGTTAAAACAATTAACGACATCTTATTTAAAAATCTAAAACAATGGATCTAGGTCCTGGTGTAGGACCTACACAATCTAAGTTATATATTGCTCAGTATAACATTCAAAGTGCAAATAGTAAAAAACCCTTACTTGATCAATTCTTGAAACGACAAAACATTTATATATGCCTACTTAACAAAATCTGGTTCAAAGATAACAAATTTGAAATACCAGGTTACAATATTTATAATAGAAATTCAAATAATAGACATAATGGTGTTGCAATATTAATTAAAGCATACCTCAAGTACAATATTATTAACACTAGATTCTATGAGGACATTCAAACTGCTGCTGTCTTTATCAACAGTAAGTGGTAATTTGACTGTTCTTTGTGTTTATTGTCCACCTACTAGTTGTCATATCAGATTAAATAGATTACATAGTATAATTAATAATCTTCAAAAACCAATATTTGTAAGTGGTGACTTTAATGCTCATCATATAGCATTTGGTTGTTTATCTAGTAAGAATCGATGCCTGAGCTTATTTAATATTATTGACAACTTAGATTTATGCATTATGAATGATGGTAGATTGCCAACTGTCAACCATTCCAGACGGAATCCTTCTGCTATTGATGATTAGCTACATTAGTGCTAGTCTTGTATATATGTACGAGTGGTCTGTCCATGACAATGCCGTGGGAAGTTATCATTACCCTACAATCACAGAAATGTCCTTAACTATTGATAAATATCACATAGATTCACTAGTAGACAGATTTTTATATAAAAAGGCAGATTGGTGATACAACACTTTCCAGTACAGTTTGCAATAATTTTATCCAAAATTCAGATGACTCTATATTAACTTATAGTGCTTTCTGTTCATGTTTGGATACATTAAAAACTATGACAATTCTTAATTTACAAAATCAAACAGTTTCAAAAGCAGATTGCCAACACCCTGGTAGAATGATATTTGTGGATAAAGCGTCATTGCCTCTTATAATGCTTTAAAATTATATGGAAATGTACCATCTATAGACAATTATATTGACTATAAATAAAAGGACGCACAGAAAAAAGAACAATTGCAGACCAGAAAAAAATTGGTTGGAATAATCTAACTAATCCTTTAAGTAGAACAACATGCATTAGTAAGATTTAGAATTTACCTAAAATGTTTAAAGGTGTTAAAACTAGCAGTAGGTCATATAGAGATGAATTCATTTCCTCATTTTTGGATAACTTCACAGATAATAGTAATTTGAGTGAGACTAGTAACCTGAATATTTATTTTAATTTAAACAATGACAATGAAAATTCAAAATTTTTACTTAAACCCTTTACATGGTCAGAAGTTACAATAAGTTTACAATCTAGATGTACTACAACATATGGTGTAGATGACTACCCTTACCTATTTATTAAAAATCTGAATGAATCATCTCAGAAAGTTTTGAAACAATGTTAAGTCTGTCTTAACTGGTATGTTGAAGCGAAAACGTCATTCCCGATGTCCAGTATGGCTTTAGACAAGGGGAAGCTGTGCTGATAGTTTCATCTCTTTAATATCTGATCTGAAGCATGGGAAGGAAGGAAAGAAATTAACATACTGCTTGTATAATCCTTGATGTTCAAGGTACCTTTGACAGTATAGATCCTGGTATACCTGTGAAAGTTATGTCAGGGCTAGGAATACTCGGACAACTCTGCAAATGGATATAAAACTTCTTGAATGAAAGAACAGTTATGTAAAATACAATAATATATTATATGGTCCAAATCCTGCTTCAAAAGGCACAATGCAAGATGCTACCATATATTCATTATTGTGTAATATTACATTAATGAAATCTGCAACTTTATGGACAATGTAAATATTTTACAATTTATTGATGACGAGTTTTGTACAGTAGTAACTATAATTTACAAGCACCAATAGACAGTATTAATGTAGCTTTATCCCAATTGTTCTATTATTACAATGAGATTTTACATTTAAAAATTAACCCATCCAAGAGCAATGTTATGATATTCAGCAAGCATACACCAACATATAATGTCATTTACAATGGTGAAATTATAAACAATGTTACCAGCGAAAGATTTTTAGAAATAATAATAGATCAGAAATTAAATTTTGAAGCACATATTAAACATATTTCCAAAAATGCTTTAAGAAGTTCTAAATGTTATGAATGTCTCACTGGAGTATCATGGTGTGCAGACCCTAAAATACTGTCTTTACTATACAAATCGATTGTCAGGAGTCATATTGATTATAGCTCCTTAGCTTATTTGAATATCCCACATGTAAAAAAACTTGATATATTACAAAACAAAGCTTTGAGAATAATATCTGGTGCTATGTGCTCAACTCTCATAAGGGCTATGGAAGTTGAGACAAAAATTATGCCATTGCTCTTGAGACGCCTCTTACTCGCATACAAATACTGTCTCAAATTACTATCTTCTAATTACATGCAAATAGTTAAAAAAATTGCACCATAACTAGACAATACTCCTCCTTCATTATTAACTGGAATAACTCTTCTTAACAAATATACACCACCTTTGTTCATAATATATCTAGAAATAGATAATTAAGTATAAAAAGACTAGTAAACAGTCCCTTTGGCAATGTTACTCTAACAGTTATCACTCCATTTCACATCCAGTAAATATTATCCCAAGTAAAAATAATAGTTATTCTGATATGATGCAGATCTTGTGACAAATTTTTACATATTACACTATATATACTGATGGCAACAAAGGGAATAACCTTGTTCATGCAGATTTTTATGATTCAAAGTCTGAGTTTTCTCAAAGCTTTGTTTTAAATGAATCTTGTTAAATTTTTACTGCAGGGGCTTATGCTGTTTATCAGGCCTTACTGCAAATTACTGTAATTAATAACTATAAATACTTTTTAATAACAACAGATTCTTTAAGCCTGATAAAGATAATAAGTAATGTTTCTGTAAATTGTAAAACCAATTACACCTTGTATATTATAAGAGAGCTATTTTATAAATATCATCTTATGAATGTAAATATAGCTTTTATGTGAGTGCCTTCACATAAAGGCAGAACCGGAAATGAAAAATGTTGAGAAAGCTACATGTAAGGCTATAAACAGTTTTGACGCTAGACTACTCATTATCTACTCCTTTTACTATTTTGTAAATATTAAGGTAAACATTTACACTCTGTGGATGGAAATGTGGAAGAAAGACCAGAAAACAAGGGCAAGTGGTATGGAAGTATCTAAGATAACATACCTGTTAAATCATGGTATGATAAATTGAAAACTAGCGAAAGCCTTGATTTCATTACAACAATAAACAGGTTGAGATTTGGCCATAATACTGCTCCATCATATCTAGCAAGACTTGACATTGTTTCAAACAACCAATGTATACAATGTCAAGCAGAAGAAGGAATGATCCACCACATTATTTCATTTGCCAGTTTCCTAATTCAAATACTTGTGTTGGGTAGTGAACTTAGTGTTACCAATGCATTCAAGTATATTTCTTTCTCCCGCCCACTGTCACTTAACTTTTCACTAAAAGATACAGCATTCTATAAACCTATTTATAATTATATAAAAAATACAATTCAAACAATTTAAATGACGAAATTTAGTGTAGTGAACTCTAAAGTAATGCACATTTTCCAAATAAGATATGACTTAAATGTCTATGTTACCAGGACCTATAATTTTTAAAAAAAGAAGCACTATCTATCATAGCAATATAACCTTCAGTTATAGTATGTAATAGTATGTAGTGTTTTGGTGGATACTTATTATTTATAATATATAAACGATGCTATAAAGCAACCAAGTGAAATTTTGGAAACGTGATTGGTTTTGACCCTATTAGGCTTCATGAAATATTGTTAGGGATTTGTATGTCTGATATGTAATAAATTTAGAAAAAATGAGTATTTTGTTACTTATTTCGTAACAATACAATACTATAAATTTATAACTATTTTATTTATAACTATATTAACTATAAATAATATTATTAACATTAACAACGTACAACGTACCTTATGCAACAACGTTGACTATGATAACCATTCGCAAAGTTAATCACAAAAAAAATTACGATTGTCAATTATAGCAACACGTACATACATACAACGTTATCAGTGTATCGTAACTGTTTTAATGAAATTGTTCTTTTAAAGTAAGTACTTCAATATAAACGTTAATAATGAATAAAAAAGTTGTAAGTTTGAAATTGATTGTCCGATATGAGTTCATAATAAACTGAAAATATCAAAAAAAAGTTTTTTGGGGGATGGACATAGCGCTGTTAGTTAAGCCAAGTCCCCCCGTTTTAATAGTCTCACAATAGAGGCATGCGTTGCGGATGGAAAGTGTAAATGCCTTGGTAGTCGACACAAAGGTTTACTTGTCCAAAACACAGTTAATATTCAGTTTTACGTTGTGGAAAAATGTGGACGTTACAAAGAACCTCAACGGCTCAATTGCCGGGGAAAGTTAGTGTGACAATTTGACAAGCATTATACTGTCATTTAAACAGCGCGTTTCGTTAAACGCTGTTAACGTTATTACCACTACATTAGGTAATAAAAACATAAGAGGCAGTATATGCCATTTGCATTGCGCCACAGTTTTATCTTTACAATATGTATGCAAAGAATCAATACAAGTTTGCAGAATCTCAATCTTCAGATTTATTTATAACTCTAAATAGTTGTGTCATCTGCATAGAGTAAATGTTATGTGTCACCTAAATCATTACCAATATCATTGAGGTAGATTGTAAACAAAACGGCCCAAATGGGACCACTGGAGTATTCCGGATGGTATAAGATAAGTTGAGCATTGACCTTTAAGGCATACCGCCTGAGTGGTTACGTATATAGGACTTCATCCATCTAAGTAGATTACTAAGAATACCCATATTTACCAGTGTCACAATTAGCAAGTCATGATTTCATTTATCGGAAGCTTTTGAAAAGTCGATATAAACAACATCGACTTGATCATAACGGTACATAGCTTTAACTATGTAGTTGGTAAAAGTCAACATATGAGATTCAACGCTGCGATGTTTCATAAAGCCGTGTTGATTAGCCAAGATGTGTTGTTGGAGATAATATTCCAATTGTGATGTAACAATTTTTTCTAACAATTTACCGAAAATACTGAGTTTGGATAATCCTTGATATTATCTATTCTATGATTCTTAGGAATAGGAGTAATAACTGCTTTTTTCTAAATAGTAGGGAAAATACCTGTAGAAAGAGACAAATTGTATGTAATAGATACTGGTTTTAGTAGTTCTTCTGCACATTTAGAGATTAATATTAGATGTATACGATCAGGCCTGGCATCTTTGTGAATGTTTACATGTTTTAATTCGTTAAGTATAAATTTGTCGTTAATATTAATGTTATTATAAATAAGGGAAGGCTGTGAGAGTGCAAAAATTAGTAGTGAAAGATTTATTATTATATTGGGGTGCTTCAACAAATATCGATTGGAAATACCTTTTAAAAGTTTCGCAGATATCCTCACAATTAGATAACACTTCGTTATCAAACTTAATTTTTTCGGGATTTTGTCTAGACAGATTTTAGAATTTTGGGTGTCCTTTAATTTTATCCTCACAAAAAGTTGAATGATTTGTGTAACATTCATGTTCTAATTTTCGTTGTCTTTTTCTTAAGATAGAAAAGGTTCTGTAGTCGTTTCTGTTACTATATATTTACATTTTTTTTTTGGGGTATTTCTATTTTTCTTTATTAAGCTTCATTCGTGGACGCGTATACCAGAGCGAGGAAACTATTCTGTTTTCATGCAATATAAAAATGTTATCTGTTATCTTCGAATACTTGTGATTTATATGTCATCATAAATACGCCTCATCCCTATGTATGAAGTCACAGAGAGCGGGCGCCGAGAGGGCAGGAGGCGGTCGCAGTGCGCAGACAGCTCGTCGCCAACGGGCGGAGCCGAGCGCACGACCGCCGCTTGCCTCCTTAGACAGAGGAACCTGGCGCCGCGATCGGCAAGGGCCGTCGGTCTGGCGCCCCCTTGGAAAGGGTTCCTGGGGCGTATCTGGCGACGCGTCTCGTATTCCGACGCGTCGCCGCTTAGTGTAGGGATTTTGTCAGTTGGGAGGGATGCTTCACATCCCTCCCCGAGGCGGGCCCGTTCGATCCGGGCACCGAACGGGGGTTGCGGATGAACTATTTTGCGTTATCCCGCGACCCGTGTGCATTCTATGCGGAAGTGATGGAATACCGTGTGAAGCTTTTTACTCGGTTGGAGTCCGACACTACCCCACTACCGGCCCAGTATTGGTACGGGGTGTGCGTTCCGTTAGCATTTTGTTACACACGTTAATGAAAAAAAAACACCTATGTATGAATCTTTAACATGTTGAATAAATTACTAACCGCATTTAATAAAATCAGTTCCAGGAAGATATTTTGCTTGCTCGATGCTCCACAAGTTTTTGCTAACCGGTTTTTGTACGTTAATTGTTACCTTGTGGTCACGTAATTACAAATATGTGTATATAAGCTAAATGTTTTATTTTTTGTTGTTTAATCAAATAAAAGCAATGATTTTATTTTATTTTACACCTATCTGTATAAATAGATATTACGTAATACCGATGCTTTAGTAGATCCTTGATGGAGGCTTTGGTTCAGCAGTATGCACATCTAACTGATGATAATATTAATTATAAACATACATACTATACATAGATTACTTCTAAAGTTCACACGGGTGTCAGGTTGAGTAATACAATTTAATCTTTAATTGATTCTATATCCCGATATTTTATTCCATTTAAATTTTTAGGACAAAAAAAAAACAAACCAAAAGCCTTGTTTTTTTTCCAATTTATCGAAAGTGTTCAGATTTTAGACAATGTAATTCACAATACTAACACACCAATAAATTGTTGTATATACATGTATACAAGTAGAATTATTAATTACACACTAGGTCAAAAACTTGCATAAATTTACTTAACAATAGATTTAGACAATAAAATTTATTTATAATGATTGTTATTTAATATTTTATTTTGTTTTACTTAAATAGTTTAGTGCTTGAGCCAGATTCCTCTTGTTATGTGGTGATGTGGACTGCGTTGGTAAAAGGCACTTATACCAGCCTATTCATTCTTCTCTGAAAGTTTTAATTTTCACGATGACGGTTATCTCACTCGTTTATAGTTTACCCTGCATGAACGGCTTGAGGTACTTATGGAAGGAACCGTTGACGGGCTCGGCATTGAGAGGATTCTGCAAGGCGTCTTCCATGAGGCGCTCGTAAATGTGACCGTCGTACGAGCCCAATGTTGACTGCAGCATCTACAAACGAAAATATAATACGATGAAACGAGGAGAATTTTCACCTAAAACTTAGTGACATCTCTATAAAAGCGCTAATTACAATGAAATACTTTTTACTAAATTACTGCTAACTTCTTCCGTGAAGGTTTAATGTATAAAATGGCACAAGTGCCATTACCCCTGAACTTGAGCTTCTGTTTAAAGAAAACATCGACAGGAATCAAAACTGCTCTAAAAACGATAACTTTCGTTAACACACAATATCCGTAGAACCGTATTTGGCCCGCACCGTAGATAAGCTGCTGTGACTTGATAAACGTTTTTTCTTATAAACAAAGGTCTTGAGTCTCGGCAGATAATTTTACTTACTTCATCTCGCACATCAAAAGCATCCACCAAACCGACAGCATTTCTTCTCAATTTAGTAAGAGTTTCTTCGTACCACGAGCGCAATTCATCAATGTCTTTATGAGAAATGGGAGTATACTGCAAGGAAATTAATATTACTGCAGATACCAGTGACAAAGTTATAAGACAAAATCATCGTCATCAACCCTTAGACGTCCACAGCTGGACACATGCTTCTCCCAAGATCTCTACATACAGTAAGCATATACCGCCGGGCATTAGACGCCGTAGTTTGAATGGGTTCAGGTGGAGGGATTTGGGCCATTTTCCATCACGCTAGCCCAATGCGGGGTTGGATAAAATGTACTAAGATTAAGATAAGAAGTAATAGTTTAGCATGGTACGGGTACATGATGACGAGGGAAGGAAATCATGTTACTAGGAGAATGTAAAAGGTGTGAATTGAGAATCGACATAAAAAAGGTCATGAAAGAAAAAAGAAATGTTGCGCTAACTCCATATAAAGTGGGATCACTTCAGAAAGAAGATGATTATGATAAGATCTCAAACACCTGGCCGGTTATAGATGTTTTCTTTTGAACAAGCCTGATTAATACCACAATGATATTGTAAATGGATGACCATAGCTCTTGTGGCCAAAACTCTAAACAAAGGATGAAGGCCAGTTCTTACATGCCTCTTAAAACAAAATAGAAACAGCTGGTACTACGTTATTATAATAGATTTCAAGACGGACTCGACATTCAGTAACAATCAGAGCATCTTTGATGATATCACATGGTGGTAATGTTATCAATATATCAGAGTAATACCTGAAGTAAGTCTCCAAGTTTCTCAAGAGCCCAATAGGTAGAATACAAGTGTACAAGCTGATAGAGAACTTGCTTCAACTCTGTGGAAACTGTTGCATCCAAGAGTTGTATTTCTTCATAAAATGTTGATAGAATTATAACTCGACAATGTGCCTGAAATTGATAAAAAAAAATTATACACATTTATGTGACATATTTGATATGTATTATATTATCTATCATTAGCTTACTTCCGCCGCTGCAACCAGCTGAACTGATGTCAAATTCCAAGCATCCTCGAACGGCATGCCGCGTTCAACCTTTTTCTTCATGCTGTCGACACAACTCGAAATTTTCCTGCATAATACAAGAACTTTTTAGTTAGTTAGTTTAAAAAAATCTTAATAACAACATATAAAATTTAATAAAAAAATTAATTGCGAATGTTATATATCAATTAATTTAATTATTGTTTCACTTTACTATATGTACTTATTTTCTCAATAGTAGAACACCGGTACTTTGAAAAAGCGTTACCTAGCTTAGTTTCCAACCGAAAGTACGGAAAAGGACACTGTTGTGTGTTGAGCTGGTGCTATGCTACCCTATAAACGTAAAAATATTTTTCTTATCACCTTTTGGTACGCGTCATCAACCAGAAGACGACTGCTGAGTATAAGTCTCACTGTAGGATCCGTACATCAATCGATCCTGATACAAGTGTCTAATATATTTAGGGTTGAATTTGTTACTACCTCAGTACAAACAAATTTTAGTGATAACCAACAACAAAAAGGTTAATAATCTTATTGGAATATTATATTGTTTTTTTCTGAGCAATGTCTTCATATTGTATATATCCATCTACACTCTCAACCAGCATTGTAGAAATAATCTTTGGGTTTGAAGAAAAATGACTGAAGTAACAAAAAATCGTTATGTGTTATGATGAATTGAATTTGATGCCATTTTCTTTTTACTTCATCATCTAGAAAAACATATCCCAATACTGAATACAAACCTGAATGCAACCACTTGAAAACCTCGTATGATGCCTTCGACTGTGTTGGACCAATTGTCATAGAAACCTTTCGCCGCTGCCGATTTCAGGTACGCAACCGTTGGTGTCAGGGGTTTCGTGTCCAGTTGTTGATAGGTTTTAGCTAAAAATCTGAAATTATAAATTAATTAGCAACTATGCCCACTTAATATGGAACAGTTCCTCTAGAATTAAATATACGATTTCAAGGTGATCATCATCAGCTGATAGTCATCCAATGCTAGACATAGGCGTCCCTCGAAAATCTCCACATCGATCGGTCCTGCGTTGCTGTCAGCATGGCCTTCATTACCGCCGGCCATTAGGGCTCGTTGTCTGTAGGGGTGCATAAGGGGAGATTTCAGGTAAAATTTTTCAGAACTTTGGAGTTAATCATGTTACCGTTGCTAGTAACAAAACAGACACGACCATCATGTGGTGGAAGATGTAAGTCACTGCATAACTATGAGGTACCTACTCTGCTCCCAACCTACCAACCTACGGTGTCAAAAGAAGACATGGTACCTGGTACTTCAATTACCAGAGTAACTTCACTAACTTGAAGCCGATACCAGTTACTTAGTGCTCCTTAGCAACAGAACTGGGATTTTCATTAGTAGCCGAAAGCCTTATCTTAAATGCTTAGAATGCGGTTTAATATCATCACAAACCAACCTAGCAGTTTGCAGAAGTAGAACAGTGTTGTCCCCCTCGTAAGTGCAGGCGGCAGTGACTTGGACATATGCGTGGGGCAGGTAGGAGGACAGCATATAGCCGTGACCGCCGCACGCCAGCCGGCACCGTTCCACGTAGGCCGCGGTGTCGGAGGTCACCACCGCTTTCAGGCAACAAGCCAGCGCATGCAACTAAATATTCCAGATATACCAGAACCAAATAAAGATATGATGTCATAACGCTGATCATACCAGAATGATTTTTTTGTCTCTTGGAACCAAAAGGCAATGTCATTATTTTCCTTCATGTGACTTTTCATTGTCAAAAAACAATGAAAAGTATACAATGTGCAAGGGCATAACTTTAATATAACATGCATCCGGTTAAAGTATGGTTTTTCAGTTATTTAAGCTTCATCGAGCTCAAGGGTCGGTTCCGGAACCATGAAATAGAACATAGTAATGGTTCCTTTAACTTACGACGAGGGTATGATCGTTATATCCAATTCCATCACCTATTCCAACATCGCACGGAGTGTTCGTGGAATTTAATCGACAATAACTATAGTAAGCTTTAAGTCATTTATAAAAAAAATATTATTATGTCATTAAAAGTAATAGCAACGAGTATTATAAAAGAGGAAGTGTTTGTCATTAAATGTTTAGTAGGAACATATATTTTACAGATCAAAATTCAATCTAGATTATTAATTTTTTTTATTCTACCTATAACAATGTCGCGCTGGGTATAATATTATATACTGCACCACTTTGCGCTCGTCACCTTGATACAAGATGTTATGTCTCGTTGCCCTAGTAAATACACTAACTACAGCGCCGCTCAAACCGGAACACAGTAATGTTTGCACACTACTGTTTGGCGGAAGAAATAGTCGTTACGGTAATACCCATCTAGATAGTCTCCGGCAAAAGAAACCTACCAACATTTTTTAAATGATATTTATCGTCGTTTCAATATATATCTAGTTCATTTATAGCTAAATATAAAGATCATCATCATTAGCTGATAGACATCCACTGCTAGACCTAGGCCTTCTCCAAAGATCTCCACATCGATCGGTCTACAGTCAGCAGAGCCTCCAATACCGCCGGGGCTATAATACTAAGAGCCGTTGTTTGTAGGAGTTCATATGAGAGGATTTGGGCCATTTCCCACCATGCTGACCCAATGGCTGTAGGAGTCACAGCCTCGTTTGTTGTTGAGCACCGTGTACCACGAGCAGGTGAGGTTGACTTGGGTCCCATGAGTTGGAGTGAAGGATCGTTTACATATATATATAAGGATAATCTTTTATTTTAGGAGTAATTCAGACATTATTTATTTTCAATATAATTTTTTTTTAAACCATTAACAATGTCGACAGTACAGCAATGAACTATAACCCTAACGTACTAATGACTGACGTTTTTTTTATGGTCTTAAATTGTTTAGTTTGTTAAGTCGACTACAATCTAGATATTCATATTAATGAATAAACACTGTGATATAAAGGGTAAAGTAAAAATTACGCAACTTAGTTAAATTATGTATATATTCACTATAAAATTGGACCGCAAATGATTTTCTATAGCAACCCTTACTATGGCAATCGTATAAACAATACCTAGTTAAATTTAAATGCAGAAAAAAAATTAATTTAGCTATTTCATATTAAACGAAATTAAAAAAAAATTATCAATTACATAAAATTCCATCATATTGAAATAAGTTTTTTACTACAATAACAATCGGACCCCTATTTATAATTAAGTATAAAAACATACTAATTTCAGTGAGAATTTTTTAATTATTTGGCTGGACTTTAAATCGGTCAAGAGATTATTCATTCTTTAGTGGTTATGATAACTCTCCACGTTATATTTGGTCCATAACCTTTCAACAATAATACAAATATGAATATTTAGTACTTTATAAATCCATTGTAAAAGTTACCACAATTTTATATACTTAAACATTTACATAGCTGTTCCCAAAAAAATTGTTAGGTTAAAACATTTTAATTAACAAAAAAAATACTTTATTTTTATTTCGATAGGTTAAGCTATTTCAAAGCATTTTTGACATAAATATGGAAAACTAACAATGGCTTATAATATAATTATAAAAAAATCTATATATTATAAAGCACCATTTATATGTTTTCACAACTATGTCGCTTGTTCGAAGTTATCTGTGAGCACTATATTATTTGAACCTAATTTACTAAATATAATTACAACACGTTATCGAACCAGGGCAATAAACTACTACATCCCTATTATCAAGTTATTAAAAAAAAACAATTTATCTCGCAGTTTACAATCTATCGTTTTAATAGTTAAATATAAAATAAACAGCCCACTTAATATTCTTACAGGAAGAACGATTCAAAAGTCTTTTATCCACCACTCTAACCGAGTACCGAAAGCCAAAGATGAGTGGGACTTGAACCCTCGTTTCTCCAAAACTAAGCCCGTACGACAGCCTTAAAAACTGATCTGTCACGGCCTAGACGTTAGATAAATGATACATACCTCAGACAGTCGCTCCATGTTGTCATCAAGCAACTGATCGTTGATTTCATAAAAGGTTTGCCACAGCTTGTTCGCACTGAGGCGTATTGCGTGGCAGGCGGCTATCGCTATGAAAATTTTGTGCTGCTGTGTTACGTAATCCAGGATCTGGGGCTCAGGTTCCCTACGGAAGATCCCTGTTTATTTAAGTGTAACGACATAATTTTTGATAGGTTTTGTTATAATATTTTCATCATCTTCCACCAAGAGATAGTCTGGTAGAGGCTGCCTTGTGACATATATATATATATATATATATATCAGACTTCGTCATTTTATATCGTGTTTGTTTATTGTGCAATAAAGTTTTAAATAAAAGTAATTTACTGTACACTAATTTGCTCTGAAAGCAATCTAGACAGACTTCTAGACAATCAACCACTGTAAATGAACAAATAAAACATACGAACTATTCATAAGATACCGCCGGCTGTAAAATTTAATCAAATAGTACAGTAAAAGTAAAAAATATGTTTATGCTAA
This sequence comes from Ornithoptera priamus, assembly GCA_029034505.1. NCBI lineage: Eukaryota > Metazoa > Arthropoda > Insecta > Lepidoptera > Papilionidae > Ornithoptera > Ornithoptera priamus. The sequence continues at coordinate 2,987,561 of JARDWD010000826.1, forward strand.
AGATTATATACACTATTTTAAATTGCAAAAAAAATTTCTTAAAATTTTTCTTTTTGTTGTTTTTAATTTGAAAGTGCAAATAAGACAAACGCCGTATCCTTTAATTCAAACTTCGTGGTAGTAAATGATACGGCACACTCAAAAGAATATATTCTTATTCGAGAATATATTTTTTTAAAAGATATAATGGGGATTACATGGTATCACGTAAAAAAATTACTTCTTCACATACCCCGGTTTCAGTTGGGACTGCCGCCGTACTGCTGAGAATCTGGTCGCGATCGTAACAGCTTTCGATAAATAGTTGCTCATATCGAACACTATCACAACCCTCACAAACACCATCGCGCCATAGTTCAATTTGTTGTTGCGCGATTTAACGTAAGTACCGTCCTAAAATGTCATCATCAACAACTGTCAATAATCAACAAACACTAAATTACATTTTGTTGTTCCTTTAAATTGGTCCCTGAGTTTATATTTTTAATGAACACAATAGCCAAGAAAAAAAACGATTTCTCTATAGTATTGATTAATATACCGTATACCGTAGGTCCAAGTATTTTGTTTTTTAAGTATCTTTTCCTTTTTTTAAGAATTACTATAATAAAAATCCTTTGCCATAAAAGTTCAATGAAGAAGCTGTTTAATCTCCTACATATATCAAGTTTTATGTAAAACAGCTCACTTAAGCTTGTTCTCACCACTAGGACTCGGTATCATTCTTTCACAAACAACGAGTCGAGACCATTTATTCACCACGCTGGACAATTGGCAATTTGTTAATAAATAAAGATACGTTATCACATAGCATTTATCTACCTTTACAAATAACTTACTTCTAAAACTTGAGCATGTTTCATCAACATATGACTCCTCGGTATTCTGACATTTTCGAAACCCAAAAAGCCGTTGTTCACTGCATTCAAACCGAGTTTCGCGCCAATGTCGCCGATCTTTATTCCGGGCAAAGGCATATGCGTCTCCTCGTCACGAACTTGTATAATGAACGGATGTATGCCGTGACATCGACCTTTTGTGTATAATTGAGCGATTACTATACAGTAGTTTGCAGTCTGTCCCACTAAAACAATGATTAAATTAAGAATTTTTTTAAAACCTTAACCATTTAGATGAGTTAAATACCCATGCAAAGGCAGATGAATCAAGAAGACCGCTACTCTTAACGATAGGGTCGTTTATGTCAATTATTGCCCACTGCTGAACATAGGCATAGTTAGTCGATAGCGATAGCAATTCATTCCTATATTAATATCTTCACTAGGTCCCTACTACCCGCGTGTTATTTTAATCTTAGGCAACTTTGACAACTCTCACTCTTTGACTTTGACACTTGCACTCAAGGCTCGCAGTTTGGGAAAGCTCGGGATATTACCAATAATATTGTGTATTGTCATTTTAAATATATACTCACAGCCACCGGGCCACCACTTATAGGCGGTAAGCGTGGGACTATGTAGCACGAACTCCTTGGTCACCTCGTCATAGGTAGCGGTTGTTTCTAGCCCGCGGATGAAAGTCCCATGTCCCAACTCGGTCTGTAAACAATAATCTCAAAAATCCTATTGAAGTCTCACAATGTAATACCTAGAGCATCGAAATAATAATGTTAAACACAGCGCTTTAAGCGACTGAGATTATCAAAATTAAATCAAACAGCCGAAATAGTACCATACCAGCTTTCAAACCAATTAGTACTTTGTACCGTCTCCAAAAACAAACTACATCTGACCTGAGCGTAACTGCCTATAATATTGCAATTCCATGCTCTCGGGATCCATTTTTCTTGCTGTTCTTCATTGCCCTGACTTAATATGGCGGGTATGAACATAATATAATGCAGCCCTAGAGGCGAGCCATCTCGTAAGACGCTTGAACCGAGAAGACCACCAACCACATCCCTTAAAATAAAATGAAAATTAACCGGGAATACGTCTTAGTGTTATCACTGCGAGGGGAAAAAGATAAGGCTAATAACTCCTATCGGCTTTCTCTCATCGTTCACTCTCACCGAAATTCAAGCGACATTAAACAGTGACGATTTTCGTTAGTGCAAGAAATAGATTTGTAGCTTTTCATCCATCACAAAAAGCTACGTAAGAGCAATGCGCATATCAACTTAAGTCTTTTCGTTAGTCTAATAATTTTAGTAACCTAAATACTCCTTTTTGATAGAACATACTAATGCTTACTAATTTTTTTATTCTGTAACCAACACTGTTGTTGGTTACAAAAAAAAACTACTGCATTGGATTTCGCCAAAAAATCACAATATCACATGGCTAGTTACATACTTATAATATTGTATACATAATTTTATATCATCGTTATTAACTATATCTTAACACAGACCCACCCCCGTGTCTACAACCGTACACCCCCCATGTCTACAACCATTTCGTTATTTACCTGTAATTGTTGACACTTGACTTGCCCTCCTCTTGCATTTTGCGCACCAAACGAAACACAATAACCGATTGCCTGATTGCATTTTCATATTTCTCTTTGTGACTCAAATATTCCCCGGGTACGCCGTCAAATAATTCCTTTTTGCTTAGAAATATATTTTCTAAAACAAATTTTAGTAAAATAAATAAAAGCTTTTTGCTACCATTATACAAATTACAGTCGATCCTATGGTTTTGTGATACTAGTCACAGTACTAACATTATTTATGTGTGACGATTAATAATACGACGAAAATTCGCATTAATGAAAAAAAAAAAACGAAATTTGTATAATTGAATATGCAGTTTATAATCATTTGTAAACTAACAATCCACATGGTCGCTCATTTTTTATATCATTTTCTTATCAGCCTATTGTTGTCCACTGCTTAACAAAGTCCATCGTCAGATTGTAATTAAACATTATTGTATCTGTAGTAACGAAAACTAATGTTCTATAACAGTTTCTTTCTTAATTATTTTAATAATATTTTTCATGCGTGGTCGGTTATAAAGATATAATTTGACGGTCAGAGCCGAATAATGTAATATCATTCTTGAAGACATTTCGACCGCTCTACAGCAATCCTTAATGTTCAAGATTATAAAAAGGATTAAAATAATAAAAAACACGAAAAAAACCCGTATAATTTAGTTTTATTAAATGTGTAGTAGCCGCGTAAATATAAAAAACTATTAACAACGCAATGTATCGATTTGTGCTTTTTTTTCGAATTTCATGGAATCATAGTACCATACTCTCAGAAAAATTCTAATGGATATTCTAACCATATGAACTTTAATAATTATATAAATATATAAATAATAATTATATTATAGGTATATTAATGCATTAATTATAGCCACTATATAAAATTCTATAATAAAACAACGTAATAATTTACTTTGAAAATTAAAAGATTGAGTACTTTTACTATTTTACATAAATAACTATTCTGTAGGTTATAAAATTGAATGAAATGAATCGCATGACCTGTATAATAATGAGTACAATGAACTCAAAACAGCCAACTTTGCGGTAAAATTACTCTTTTTTCTTAATTATTTATGGTTCCTCTTAAATTTCATTTCTAATGTCGTATCAGTCATGAGAGTGAATGTGGAAAACATTTTATTTTTATACAATTGCCATTTATACGAACTTGCATAAATTTCAATAAAAATTAAAATAGATTACGATATGAATTATTAACATTATTATATTTTATCATTTTACTACAGAAAAATAGATAATTAATGCAGTTGAATACTGTACATAATCGAGTTGCCAATATAAAAATTTAAGTGAAGCCATTAAAAAACATATTTATGCGGTACCTCTATTCTTGCGTTCTGCAGTTTTCTCTGATCCTCCGTCGATCAATGTAGTTAATTCTTCAATTTTAAATGTGCATTTATTCCTTTCCCTTTGCAAATCCACGTTAACTTTATTCATTTTAAAGTGTAATTTGCAGTTTAAATTAAATATCAAACAATACACGTCGATGTGACCACGTCTATACGTAATATATGTGGACGGGTAACTTTACAGCGCATTAAAATCGTAATCTTTATATACTGACATGGAGGGGTCAAGATGTTTAATTTTGAATATGTTACTTTGCAATGTTAATTATTTGAAATTCACAAATTTCAGACGATTCCTATCTTGATAAGATTATAATTATTGTAGTATATTATACGAGTACCCCGAATTTACTGTCACAATTATAAAATCTTCCAACCAGTCATAATGGAAGAAATTACGTATAACTTATTTCTATATGTTTTATATATGCTGTGATTTCTCTGTGCATAGTAATAATTATTAAAAAAAACTAACTTAAGGTGTTATTAAATATTTTTTGTGGTTTAATTTTACATACTTACGACATACTATTTTTTAACATTTTAATTATAAAAAATTCAAACTGATTATTTTTTATCTTTTTTCGATATATATTCTAGTAAATTTTATACTATGCAGTATAAAAACGGTTTCCAAATAACAGAAGTTTTAAACAAAAGAAAATAAGGTGTAAAACATTAAATGTTTAAATTGTGCTTGCATGCATATAATAACAATGATCATTATTAACGAGTTAAAGATTTAGCAGTTTCTTAAAACTTTAGCATTATAATTACTTTTTTTACCTAATCAGCAAGCATATTTTCGTTAGTAAAAAATGTTATTTAATAAGATTCAGCCAGCCAGAAATATTTCTTTCCATCTGTTACATCATTCTAGTATAGATTCATGTCAATACCTACTAGAATATTCTAGAAAAGAATATAATTTAAAGGTAATAAAAAACAAAGGGACGATTCAAAATATTTATTGAATCTTTTTTTTTACAATAAAGTACTATATTTTCACTTCTTTGCGGTAACCGCAGCCTCGTCCTCCCGCGCGAAGGTCTGCAGCAGCTCTTCCTTCTTCGCGGCGATACGTTCTTCGCGCCGCTTGCGTGCCTCCTTCACCTTGTTACGGCGGGCTTCTGCCTGGTCGCTGCAAATTTAATATAATCGTCAAATTACGCATTGTTTTTGATAATGTCAAAATAATAACTCTTGCATCAAGAATAATCTCAATAAAGCACAATAAAATAGTTCACGTAATTTTATCAGAAACTAAAAGGATTAAAAGATTGATTCTGTTTTAAAAAAATATATATAGTTTTAAATGATTAGTTATACTGCTTTTGTTGGAGAGTTATAAAGGAGTAGGTAAAACAACACTGTGGTTATAACTCGCATAAATTTGTCGCAATGAGATTATCACAATGTAGTATTATTCAATATTAACTGGTGTAGTGTATACCATATTTACTAGTATCACATTTTTATGGGTTGATTATATCACTTTACCATCATATGAATGATTTGCTTGTCGCATTGCATTGAAGAATAAAAAAAGAATTGAATCAGTTGGAAATTGATTTAGCTATTTAGATACTGATAACACACACATGTAGGGTAGACACAGATTCATAAATACTTATACAGATATGTATTCTCTGATTTGAAGTGTTTGTCATTTAATCAACTTCCACAGGTGATCAAATCATCATTATGATCAACCAATATACATCCACAGCTGCTACTAATTCAATGCCTAGCTAGGGCTCCAATACAAACAAGCAGATCATATATGACATACCTATTTTTGAGTTAAAAATGCTTATTGGCAAATGGCAACATAAGACTGTTAAAAAAACTATGTAAGGCAAGTTGTAGTTTAGATTACAACTTATGTCAGTTCAGATATTACAAGAAAAATAATTCTCTTAATAAACAGATTGATATTTGCCCTCACTGTATTTATACTTTTTATATACAAACATTAATCATATTACCCCTTTGGACATCTTTAACCTTATTTTGCTTCTAATTATTATACTTAGCTAATATGAGAAAAAATGCTTACCTCAACATCTTAGTCCTAGCCTTTTCAGCCTTCTTCCTGTGAATGTACTCCATCAGGACACGCTTGTTCTTGAACACATTACCCTTCGCCTTCATGTACAAAGCATGGTACAAGTGCCTGTCAATCTTTTTGGCTGTCCTGTACTTCAGAAGCAGCTTACGTAGGACCCGTTGTCTTTGTACCCATAATTCCTAGAAATAAAACATATATATTCCATCACCTAATAAAATAAGTTGAAAAAATATATCCTGTTCGCAAACAACACTTCTAAAAAACAACAGTTCTAAAATACGGGAAAAATTTTAAAAATTTTTTAACATGTTCTTATTAGCAGATGTATTTATAACAAAACTAGGGTAATAAACAAATAAACTCAAACTAACTTTAAAAGCATATTACACTTATTGCTTACCTTTTGTGGCATACGTGCATTTGCTGTACCTCTTCGTTTACCAAAACCACAGTGACGACCCTTTCTACGAGCCTCTGTGTTCTTACGGACACGGGCGCGCGAATGCACTGCTACCGGTTTCTTGATGACGAGACCATCCTTGATCATCTTACGGATGTTCTGTCCTGAAAAGCAATACGCACTAAATTAAACAAATAGACCAACACTACAGATAGTGCGCAAACTATTCATATATATATAAACTATTGTATAAAAAAACTACACATTTAAAGTCGTTAAATATAATTATATACTGATTATTGTTGATATTAGAATTTAAAAACATTATATACTTTTGTGTGCACTTGTAAAGTATATATAAAAATAAAAAGGAACAATGAAATTACTTAAAGTCAAAATTTTATAGAGACTATCCTTAATTTCAACTTATGTTATAAAGATTTTATCAATAACATTAATCAGCAGGTTTTTATATTAATGAAAGGATTTACATAAGACAAAAAAAATCATATAAAAATACTGGAACCCCATTGTTGGTGAAATAGAAACCGGTAATACTCACGGGAGTTAGTGTTTGCAATTTCATTGACTTCATTTGGATCTAACCACACCTTTTTTTTACCACATCTCATAACTGAGGCTGCTAGCCTCTTCTGCAGCTTCAGGGAACTGTAAAAACAAAAATCTTACTGAAGACCACATGGCGATATAGGTCTATGTATTGTCGTTGAAAAATCAAAAAAATACTCCGCATTAAATATGAAATAATAATAAATACGACAGATTAGACTTTAGATATAACTGTCATATAAAAATTTTTGATAAATACATATTTAAACATTTATTTAATTAAAACTAACCTCATCCTGACACGGTGAGGTCCACAACGCACACAGGAAAGAAATATGGCGGACGTTGTTACAAGAAAGTGTTGCGATATCGCGGAATCACTATTATAAAAATAGAAGCTGTTATTTATATTATTACAATAATAAAAATATTAAAATCAATATTTTGATATTCAATACAACGATTTGTATAAATTATCACAAGTACAAATTTTTTAGTTTTTTTTAAAAAAAAACAACTTGTTTCGATGACAATATTTTTAACACTTCACATATCTTTTGGTATATACTCGGCAATACATAATCTTACGCTCTTCGAATCCAGTCGCTCCTAGCAATTCTTTTTATTATTACTGTATTAAAAACATCCTTTTTGATACAATTCATTCTAATATACAAGCCACATACCATATATACCGTTTTATAAACCACCTAAAACGGAGACAGTTTTGGTAGAAACCATCGCAACTATTTCTATCGCTAAGAAATAGTTTGCAAATATTACTGTATTTCAGTTTGAAAGATGTATCTAGTGAAATTACTTTAATAGGAAGACATCTTGTGTCTTATGATAAAGAGTAGTACAGAATATGGTGCACTGTATATATCAACCTAACTAGAGCTACGTTGTAATAGGCAGGCTTTCATGCGTCTCGTTGCTTCTTCGATTAAAAATATTATGGTCCTAAATTGTATCTATGCTTGGAAACTTGTTGTCAGTGACGAAAACAATTATGACAGCTGTTTTTATTGAGGTTGTGGTGAGATGCGAAATTTAAGGGGAGCTGGGACTGCGTAATCATAAATAATTAGATTCAGTCGCAATCTTGACGTTGGTGGAATAAGTGATAGGACATATTTTATTATTTATTTTTTTGTCTTTTTTAAAATGTCGGGGCCTGTAAAAGTGAATCCTGATTTACAAAAAGAGAGAGATGAGTGCACATTTAATATTACTGAACTTACCAATCTCATCGATGGAGGGCCTCAAAAAACTGAAGAAAGAAAAAAACGAGGTTTTTACAATTTTTCCTTTCAACTTACACGTAACGAAACTGTATTTACTCTTGTATAATAACTTCGATGTTATTGTTATAATTCAGATAAGACATTAATGGTAATTATTTATATTTAAAACATCCACAAAATTTCGTTCCTTTAATTATAAACGTAAATTAAATCGAATTAAAATTAAAAAGACAATAAAATAGTACGACGAAATGGGGATAGACAATAAGTCATGTATATTTTTAAGGTGAAGAGTTCAGAATATTATCTTATTAGACCTAATTATTAACTCCGTTTTCTTGTAATTTTGCTTGTTGTTACAACAAACTTACTTTTTACGAAAATAGGATTACAGGATGAAAATGTTAGAAAAAAATGTTATTTTTAAAATTTATTTGCTTTATATAATAAAAAAAACAAAAGGCGTTCTTTTCGATAAATTGTATTGATTTTTATCGTTCAATGTGATCATCATCATTATCGACCTTATCGTTCTATATGATTGGTGTAAATCCTGTTCAAATTGAACGCAAATAATTAAAATTGATGCTTGTTTTGATGAAATGGTGAATATGTATGTGCTTAATTTATTTGTATTCATGTTGTTTATATTTTCTAAACGCCCTTTTCTTACCAGTACCCTTGGTTTTCGTACTACAACAATGATTATCGTGAAAACGTAATTAGAAATACTAATATAACACATTATTATAATGGAACAAATGACTACGACAGATATTACTCTTTGCCCCCTTTCAAGATAATATCATAAGGATTAAAGTGTAACAATGTATTTTTTTAAAAGGAGTAAAATGTATTACAATTTGAAAGAAGCTGATTATTTAAAAACTTGTGTACAGATTCTTCGAATTATATATAAAAAAAACATAAATTAAAACAAATAAAAGTGGATCAAAATTGATAATGCTGCTTAGAACTTACAATGCCACATGCGAACAATTTAACTTCAGATCCACCTTCTTTACCTGAGATTAAAAAGATGTTCACTGCTACGTTAAGTGAAGCCAGCAATTGGGGAAAAAAAGACTAGCAACCAGATGTTCGCACTAGCAACATGTTTGTTGTATATACTGAATAAATTAATTACTTCACTAAGTAATACATGGTTTGATCTTTGGTACAACCTGTCTGTTAGTTTGTGTTACCCAACAATGGAATGAGTAATTAATTTCAGTTTCGTCACAAAAGCTATTATTTATATTTTTTTTACGCGAGATGAGACCTGTAGGACGTTCACCTATTAATGACTGATTCGTCGGGGTACAAGAAATATGGCGAAATTATTTATTTAGCAGTGTGATAACATCTCACAACGCTCATATTAATTTTGCTACTAGCAGTTGAGATAGCTTATAGCATACACTCTTAATAACTACAACATAACTTCCGTCAACAGCGAATGTATCATAAGATTAAAAACTATACGATTAACTTTGTTAATATGATTGTAATTATGCAGAGGAGATGGTCTTCAATGAAGGAATTCATATCGACGAAGTGCCATCAGACTACCTAAGTCACAAGGAGAAGTATGAGTTGGCTGTTAAAAAAGCCTGCATGTTGTTCAAGATGATGAGGAGGCTCCAAGAAGAAGAGAACGCTGGAATGGAGAACTACATGTGAGTAGAAGCGAAAAAAATTACCAAAGATGATGTATGTGTTCGATCATCCTAATCTTATAGAAGATCTCTTTCCTCAGGGCACTTCTGGGCGGTAACCTTGGGTCAGCTATACTTGGCGATGGTTCCCCGCTCACGCTTCATTATGTGATGTTCATACCAACATTAATGGGTCAAGCGACAGTGGAGCAGCAAGCTTATTGGATAGGCAGGGCATTTAATCTCAGCATCATTGGCACATATGCGCAGGTTTGTCACTGTCATTTAACTAACATTATAGAACAGCAGCTGGACTCTTGGAGTTGGCCCATCTGATGTTAATTTTTTTAACCATTTTTTGAATTGTATAACAAATTGTTTGAAAAAAAATTGCATTATAACGGAAACAATAAGGAGGAGAACAATTAACTGTGTGTCTACCTTTAAGAAATAGGTACGTAATATCAGAGATGTTCATACAGCACAACACCACATTTAGAAATGAGGATGTTAATTTCAATTTCTTCAGATATCTTAACAGTTACAGCATTGTTAAAACGTAAACATAATAAAGTGTGTACCCTACTGTTTGACGGTGGATTTGGGCGCTACAGTGGTTTCTAATTAGACAGTCTCCGGCAACAGAGATCTTTTTTTACCATGGGTAAGAAAGATACCCTACTTTTGTATGACAGGGGAGACGAAGTTGTGTAAGATTTGCTACTACTAAAACTTCCGTAGTGGTTACCGTTAGTGCATTTTCCAGGGTCTTCTACGGAACATGAAGGTGCCTTCCTGCACTGTCTTATTTTTAATAGGTTGAGACTGTAATTCGGTAGATGATAGTTAACAAAAAAATTGAACTTGCAACTTGTGCTATGACGTGGTTTATTTATTCTATCAGCATAGCATATTGATAACGTGAAACTGAACAAAGACTTATTTACAGACAGAATTAGGACATGGAACGTTCATCCGCGGGCTGGAAACTACTGCGACTTACGACGCGGCCACCAAGGAGTTCGTACTGCACAGCCCAACGCTCACTGCGTACAAGTGGTGGCCCGGTGGATGTGAGTAGATTAATCAGATTAATAGAATTTTATTAATGACGGCTGATAGAGGAATATGGGAGAGAAGCACATACTGTGCCGACCTCACATAAGTGTGAAAAGGGCAAGATGAAGAAGAAGAATAGAAGTTTAATAATGGTTGGGCATTTTCGTTTTAAAACTTTCTGATCCAAGGAGTCGCCATACTCTACCACCAGACAGAAGTGTGCAAACATCACTGTTACAGTTTGCGACACTATAGCTAGTAAAATTATAGGAATTACGAGTCTTAACTTCTTATCACAAAACGTGAGCACCGTGCCGCTATGTAAATATCCTATGCATCGTCACGATGCGAACTTTTACTGGAGGTAGGTCTCTGTTGCTACCCTAGGCAGGTACCTCCGCAGCTCCTATTTCTGCCGTCATAAAGTAGTGTGCAAACATTACTGTGTTCCGGTTTGATGAGTGCTCTAGCTGGTGTAAATACTGAGGTAACGAGACTGAATACCCTATGTCTCAAGACGACAAGCACAATGTCTTACAGATTATATCTTCTTAACTAAGCCATATTGCTATGGGCACGCGTATCACTATCAGATCTTGCTCGTCTCATCGCTTCTTCAAATAAAAAAAAATAAGTTTTCGATTATCTAGTCGCTTCGTAATAGAAAAAAAATCCCACGAAGCAATATCCCACAATATTATATAAAATTAAACCTAGAAAAGAGCTATTAAATTTCCAACGGCTGACACGTACCTTCTAGTTATTCCTGATAAGGCTATCACAGGCTATCACCTTTAAGAAAGTAGTCCAAATTCAGTGCAACGGTATGAGATTTCCAATATCTCAGACAAACACATCACACGCATAATTCGAACTGATCCTCCATTCTTTGACCATAACCTACTCTTTTTTTACGATGAAGTTTGCGCCGCTAGTTACACTACATTTAACTGTTTCAAGCAGCTTCATCGCACTTGGGGCACGTGGATCCGGTATCCTGGTATCCGCGAGAAATTAAAATTAAACTAAAACTTTAAACGAACACAATAACACAAGAACACAAATTTAAAATCAAAACACAGAAACTAAATATATACATATATATGTAGACACAATATACATGTATGTATATCACGCCTCGTTCCCAGTGGGAGCAAAGACTACATCTCTCCACTTGCTACGATCCTGGCACACTTCTCTCGCTTCCTCCACTTTCATGAACGTCTCTTCACCCGGCCTTTCTTTAGAAGATCTTCGATTTGATCGGAATATGTCCGCCTAGGCCGACCAGCACCAATTTGTCCATTCTTACCCTGTATGCCACGCCGCATCTCTCCCTTATCACACTGTTCCTCACTTTGTCCATCACTTCAGTTACACTTCTCAGGCTTCTCACCTCGACAGCATTAATCCTACTTTCATGTTACTCCTGTCATACCCAACGTTCACTACCATACATAGGTGTGGGGATCAACACGCCTCTATGCACAGCCAGTCGCACTCTTCGAGATACCTTCCGGCTGTTCATAAAGTTGTATGTAAAAGGGGGAGGAAACACGTGAAAAAATATTGGATGCGGAAGGGTTGAAGAGATGGATAGTGTTATAGGGGAGTGTAATTAAAGATAAAACCTACTCTGACTTTAACATATATAACAACAGATATCCGCTAGCGAGTTGATTTCTCTAATTAAGAAAACCTGGTATATATTTACTTATTGAGCATACATTATTAAACTTCATCCATTACACTTATATGACGTCTAATATAATAAGTTTGTAACTTAATATATTACAATACAATAATACAATATATATGTTACAAACTAGTAATATAATACATAGTGTTCGTACTTGAGAAAATATGTACTTTACTAATACAACTCGCATGTATAGTGACAATATATATATTATATATGAGATCATATTTAAATGCATCTTAAAACTCGTTTGTTTACTATCGGGTTGTACAGCAAGTAATTGTTTTTTATTATATAATTGAATATAAAAAAATGTTTTAAGACTATAAAGTTTATATTGTTCAACACTGTGTGAACAATACTGTGTGGTTCATTTGAAAGGCCATAATGACCAGTGAAATTACTAACGATGCTTAACTGCGTAGGATGATATACTTAAAACGTTAAGCAAAATCATGTTCTGTAAAAATATCTCTACATTGTCATCGTCACCAGCGAAAAGACGTCCACTGCTGGACATAGGCAGTCCCCAAAGATCTCCACATCAATTGGTTCTGCACTGCCCGCATCCAGTGGCTCCGCGCCATTCGTTTGTAGGCGTCATATGGGGGGATTTCGGCCATTTTCCACCAACATGTGAGTTGGCTTGAGCCAAAGCCTCGTTTGTTGATTAACAGGGTGCACCACGAGCAGGTGAGATTAGCTTGGATCCTGTGAGTTGTTATATGGGACCCCTTACACTCCTTTCCAACGCTTGTTAGCTATTAAATATTTATCCATGCAAAAAATTGACCAAAGCATGGATAAAATGGTATATCGTTTGGTGCAAGACTAGGTGGGTACGGTGTACAAAGCGCTTCCAGGTCCAGTTCCTTACATCTTACCTTTCGCCTCATTGTTAAGCCTGGAAGCTATGCAGGTTTCGCAGTTTTCGCACTACGCAATAAAAGTGAAAAAAATATATTAAACAAAATTTTAACTCCTCTTAAATGTCTGTCATTACTTAGATGTTAAAAATCACACCCTTCACTTATATACTTAGACGCTTTATTTAAAGTAATACCTAAAAATACTTAATTTTTTAAATTACATATATTTATCTTCGGCAACACGTTACGATATATTTTTTTTCATTAATTTATAATCTAACTACCGCCATGTACTTACAGAACTTTGTACTGCAAAAACCTTGAACCAGGAAATAGTTAGCTTAGTACGATTGCATTTGTTTTCCATTTATTTCCGGTTTGCGTTAATAAATTAATACTAATAGATAAGTAAAAAAATATATTTATCGTTACAGATTTAATACAAGGTTACAGATAGGTTTTATGTTTCAAAGTTCTGATAAAACTGTATATATCCAACTAGCTGTTCCCGGCCGCTTAGCTGGCCCTAATATAAAATTACACTTAAAATTTGTTTAAGACATTTATTGAGAGCAACCATTACGATAGCAACCGCATAAATAACACGAATTGAAAATATCTATAAAATTTAATTAGACATAAAATTATGGAATCTATGAAATTAAAAAAGTAAATAATCTATAACCATCTACAAATCATTTCACTTCGAATGATCATGTTCCCATGATCTTCACGTGATTGACTAACAAACAAAACCCATTTTCATTATATATACATTAATAATTATTATATTTAATGTATATATATATTACTAAACATAAAGATGTTTAGTTTCCGATTGTAATATTGTTATGTAAAGTATTTAAAAATTAAACACTTAAAGATAAAGATGGAACTTGACATGGTTACTGATCGCGGTTAGTGTTGGGAGGCCTCCCACAAGGTGGACCGACCATATGGTCAGAATCGCCGGAACCCACTGTATGCGCGAGCAACGCGGGAGCGATCTATCTGGAGATCTTTGCGGGATGCCTATGTCCAGCAGTGGACGTCTATCGGCTGATGATAATGATGGATGACAGTCGCTCTTAGTATCAGAGGCGCTTTTCAAATATTAATTAGTTAATTTCTTAGACGTATTGAATTACATAAAAATATTAAATTATTAAATTATTTTTATTTATTCTTTATTGTACACCAATTACAAGATATGGAATACATTATATATATACATAATTGAGCGGTCTTATTGCTCGGAGAGTAATTTCTACTAGACCGCCCGTTTGAAACAGAAGAGACTGAGAGCAGGGGTGTAAGAGGTTCCGCCCAACATCTTACAGAGCCCAAGTCAACCTCACTTGCACGCGGTGTACTCTGCTGAATAACAGACGAAGCTCTGACCACCCGCTAACCCGCACTGGACCAGCGTGGTGTACTAAGGCTCAATTCCTTTCGATGAACTCTTCAATGTGGAGATCTTTGAGAAAGGGCAATGTCCAGCAGTGGACGTAGATCGGCTAATGATGACGAAACGTACATTATCCACTTTTCGTCACAACTAATGATTTTATTTAAAATCCCATCATTACTGTGTCGGTTGAGCAAAGTAACACAGTGTTTGCGGGCTCATAGTTACCGACCAAGTTTTGGTAAGTCATCACTGACAACACGCACTGTTCGAAGACTTTGGTCTCCAAGCACTGAGTTATTTTGGACGAAAAGACCTTGCGAAGTTTCCCGAACGCTGCTCATCCCAGTTGGATGCGGCTGTTTAACTCTTTCTCGAAATTAGATCTACGTAATTGAATCGTATGCCCCAGGTATACGTATTCGTCAACAATTTCGAGTGCTCAGTTCTCAACTATCACTGGGTGGTGCTGAACATGAGTATTGGACATGATTTGCGTCTTGCTCATGTTCATATGAAGGCCTACCTGTTGAGAGACTGCTGAGGTCACCGAGCATTATATTGAGGTCTTCTGAGTCTCCTCTAAGACGACTATATCATCGGCATTGATGTTGATGCCAAACCCGTTCCAATCCAAAAATTTAAAGACGTCCTCCAGTACAGCAGTAAATAGCTTAAAAGAGATTACATCCCCTTGACGCAGTCCTCGCTGCAATTGGATAGGTCTCGTAGCTTGGTTCTGTATACGGATTGATATGATGACGGTTTCATACAAGCTCTTCGACAGTTGGGATATACCGATAGTCGATCCAGCATCTCTGAAGTGCCCTCAATACTGCCCAGGTTTCCACCAAATAAAAAACTTTCTCATAGTCCACAAACGCTGGGCAAAGTGGCTGGTTATATTCCTCGGTCTTCTACATAACCTGCCACAGCGTGTGGATGTGGTCTATGGTACTAAAGCCTTTACGGAAACCGACTTGTTCTGGAGGCTGGAAGTCATCATACCTACCAGCGAGACGATTCGTAATGACTCTCGAGAACAACTTATAAACATAACTTAGCGGCGAGATGGGTCTGTAGTTCTTAAGCAGTGTTATCACCTTTTTTGATGAAAAGAACCACCACACCTTTGCGCCATGCTTCGGCCGTCGTGCCCTCGTAATACAGGAATTGAACAAAAAAAAAAAAAAAAAAAGATGCACCACAGGCAAGTGAGGTTGACAATTGAGGAGATTGGCAGGAACTGGGTCTCCTGCTTACACCCCAATACGGCCCACTACTACGTTCAGATTATTTTTAATTTCGTAAGATATCGATAAGATACAAACTAGAAGGACTATAAAACCGGAATAAGATACGATACTTACGTAAAATATAATTATTTTTTAAAAAATATTGAAACTGATTAACAATTATTGATCATTAAAAACCTGCGTACCGGTTGCGTACCGACGCAATGTTGGCAGATAAAGTAGACCGATGATCCGACGAAGGACGTTTGGATGCGTGCAACGCAATATTATCCAACTATGGAGATCCTTGAGAAAAGCTTATGCTCATCAATGAACGTCCTACGGCTGATAATGATTTTAATGTCTCCTATATTATAATATAAATGAATCATCTATCACGTCTATGGCGCAGTGGCTTCAGCACTTGCTCTGTAACAAGAGGGTACCCAGTTCAATCTATAGACTATATTGGATGATGAACACACTACGTAGGATAGCTATGACTCTCATATGTATCCTTAACCATGTATGACTGAATTCTAGATGAGCTTGCTTAATCATCTCCGGCGTCATGGTCATTTAACACTATGTAAAATGAGGGTCATATATATTAACACATTAGATAAAAAACATCATCATCATCAACCGACAGAAGTGCACTGCTGGAGATAAGCCTCCCCTAAAGATCTCCACATACAGTTAGCATGGCCTCCGGTGGGCACTAGGAGCTATCATATGTAGAGGTTCATATTATGGAGGTACTATATAATAATAAACAGTTCGTGTACTTTCCTCATACAACGAGACCCTGAGTCGCAGTGTTTTTTCACATGGAGAAAGTCCATGCCGTCTATTCACCACTCTGACTTGGATTGTTGCGTGGCACATATTCATGATGGCTGATGAAAGAACTTTTTATTCCTTCTAGTGGCTCATACGGCGAACTACTGCGTTGTAATGGCCCAACTGTACACGCAGGGGAAGTGCCACGGCATACATCCGTTTATCGTGCAGCTGCGCGACGAGGAGACGCACATGCCTCTGCCCGGCATCAAGGTCGGCGAGATCGGCGTCAAGTTGGGCATGAACGGCACCAACAACGGCTTCCTCGGTTTCGATCACGTGAGGATACCAAGGGAGCACATGCTGATGAAGAACTCAAAGGTCTTGGAGGTTAGTTGGTGGCTCAAAATTTGGTTTAGCGTGCCCAGGACTCCGTCATAACATAAATCAAGCTTTAGTATGGGTTTTAAATTTTTTTTATACTTCAAAACAAAAAGAATAAGTTCGTGTCTATGGTGTTATCTGTGGTTACGCAAGTACCAAACAGCTGAACCGATTTTATTCTATTCATCTCTTCAGCCTGTTCTTGTCATGTCAGCATAAACCAGACCAAGCGATTACCTCTATCTTTGTAAATATTTTAAGCTAGTTTTTAGTAGCTACAAAGTAGATCAAAAATATTTTAGAATAACTGATTTTTTTTTAATTCAATTAAACGATGGAACGAGCGCGACGTTCACCTGATGGTAAGTGATACGCCGGCCCATAACAACGTGGCGCTAGTAAATATGGTATACACTGCACCACATTGCGCTCGTCGCCTTCTTACGTAATTACACTATCTCCAGCGCACTTCGAACCGGAATATAGTAATGTTCGCATACAACCTACCTACACTGCCTCCTGCAACAGTCCGCTCCTACCACCAGTAACCAGTACCAAACTAACAAAGGAGAAGGGATGAATAAATTACCTTTTAATTAGTTATATAAATCCTACATAAAAGTCCTGATCAAAATTATTGTCAAAGAAACCCTACCGATAAATTGTTTAATTCAGACGTTTTTTAAAAAAAAAACCTTGCTTTCTTTCTACTCGCAGGACGGCACTTACGTGAATGCCCCAAGCTCCAAGCTTACGTACGGCACTATGATGTTCGTACGCGTAATGCTTGTCAACGACGTGTGCAACTACATGGCAAAGGCGGTCACGATAGCGACCAGGTACTCCGCCGTACGGAGGCAGTCGCAGCTCAGACCCAAGTAAGTTTGTTATAAATCTCTTCATCAAATATCAGCCGGAAGACATCCACTCCCGGATGCAACTAATATCTCTTTCGTAACCATTTCTTTGTTAGCCACAAATAGCGACTTCCTGCAATCTTTACCAGACTGCTTTTTTTATGAGCTCGATGCTCTTGGACCCTACCATCTGAAGTGTCCTGCTTATTTTAGATAAACGATCTTTTGACTATGTCATCTCTTATTTAAATCAAGTATATGATGATTTTTATATCGTGTGATCAAAAATTTAATGGTACCGTACTAACTCATCTCGGTACAGCGCTTTCAAGTATCACTGATGCCGCAGTTCCTATTTTTGTGCCAAACAGTAAGATATTACTGTGCTCCGGTTTAAAGGGCGTTGTAGGTAGAAAAATTACTTAACTAACAAGACTTGACATCTTATCCCTGAAAGCTACAAGCACAATATGGCACAGTACATAACATCCAAACTAACGCCACATTGTTATGGGCAGGCGTATCACGCACCATCAGGTGAACGTCCCGTCCGTTTTATTGCTGTCTTAGATAAAACTTCGCTGCCGTGAACTAACCAAATTGCGTTACTTTCGCCAGCGAGCCGGAGCCGCAGATACTGGACTACGTTACGCAGCAGCACAAGCTTCTGATCGGCACCGCGACCGTGCACGCGTTCAGACTGTGCGCCGGATGGCTGTGGGACATGTACAACAACGTTACCGCCGAGTTGGAGGCTGGTGATCTTGAAAGACTGCCGGAGGTATGACTTTTCTGTTTAATAATATTTTCCTATTCAGGCAATACCCTGGCCTGACTAGAGCTTACAGACTTGTGTTGTAAATAACATCATTGCTGTGTTTCAGCTGTAAACATATATGAGCTGAAGTATTCGGCGCGAGCATGGCTTCACTAATAAAAGCCTCATTATCACCATGCGAAATTATGGTTTCATCATCATCATCATCATCAGCCGATAGACGTCCACTGCTGGACATAGGCCTCTCCTAAAGATCTCCACATTGATCGGTCCCGCGTTACTCGCATGCAGTGGGTTCCGGTGATTCTAACCAGATCGTCGTCGGTCCATCTTGCGGGCCTCCCAACAAATTATGAATGAATATTACTTTAATTGTGGATAAAAAAAATACAGAATGAAATTACAAGTGTCAAAACTGTAATGAAAATGAGAAGCTGTTAACATGTACGACTTATTCCTAACCAGCTGCACGCGCTGTCGTGTTGCCTAAAAGCGATCACCACCAGCGATGCGGCGGCGTGCGTGGAGCGGTGCCGGCTGGCCTGCGGCGGTCACGGCTACATGCTGTCCTCAAACTTACCGCTCACATACGGCCTCGTCACCGCCGCCTGCACTTACGAGGGAGAGAACACCGTCATGCTGCTGCAGACGGCCAGGTACCTCCGACATCTATGACATCATCATTAAACACCTTGATTTAGATAAAGATGTAAAAATAAAAGTTTGCAGCCTTGATGATTTTTTTATCAAGAATGGATCTGAACGTGACTTCAATTTCACGTGATGAAAATTGATGAGACTGAGAATGCTGGACCAGCAGAAAATCGTATTCACGCCACTATTCGCTTAGAGGAGTTGTATAAAGGGACTAAAAGGAATCTAAGCTATCCAACCTTTACCGTCCTAAGGAACGTTGTTATACTGGAAGGATTTGGAACATGTAGTATGTTGCAGGTACCTGGTGAAAGCGTGGCGCACCTCGGAGCGCGCGCTGCCGCCGACTGTCGCATACGTGGGGGCGGTGCGGGTCGGGCGACGGTCACCGCCGTGGGACAACTCGCTACAGGGCATCATCAGCGGCTTCCAACGAGTAGCCGCAGGGTAAATAGCATATTTATTTAATTTAAATAATAAATGAAAATCTCTTTAACCTTTTTTTTTCATAACTTTTTTGGAGAAGAAAGTTTTTTATCATTTTTTTTTAATCTATTAATGTAGGCAGAGACCATGTAAGTGGATAGCAGCACTACTCCAAAAACTGCCGTCCAAGAAAGTGAGTGGTTCATACTTGGAGGATGCTGTAGTGGATAACATTAGCGGGGTAATGAGAGTTAACATCATATCTCAAAGTAAAGAGTACAATGTATTGCTGTCTATTATCCTTACTTGGACCACATTTTTCTCACTTACCATCAGATAAACGTCTCACTTGTCTACTTACTTTCCACTTGTGACCTGGTGTAAATTTACTTGTTTATTGCAACACATATATCATGCTGCGATAATTTTACCAGGAAAATAGGTTTATGCGTGGCACAGATCGAGAAGAGGCAAGCAAGCGGCTTGTCGTATGAAGACGCCTGGAACATGACCTCTGTACAGCTCACGGCCGCATCCGAGGTGACGATTTCAAAAAATTCCTTTGCATATAAATAAATCTATCAGTATCAGTTCACTGCTAAGCAAAGACATCTTCAGAGATTTGGTGGATTTGCTGGTTATCAATAACCAGCTTTGTTGTCGCCGTCGTAATAATTGGACTATGGTCATTCTTGTTTAAAGCACTAGGTGTCAAAAACATCTTTCGGGTTTTTAGAGTTTATGGAGAACCTTATACTCAACGAGTCCTAGAATGAAGTTAAGTTACGATACAACACCATTTTTACTCCACTGCCAAGCTACCACCGTCGTATCATGTGAAAGCCAGAGTATTTTAGGCGAACAGGCTTCACATCATCATCATTATCAGCTTCTGTTTATCCACTGCCGGATATAGGCCTTACCCAATGTCTTTCGCTAAATGCGATCCTCAGCTTCTCGCATCCACCCACTTCTGACCTCTTTGATGATATCGCTTCCGCTCCAAAACCTTGCCCCTCATCGGCGTTCACTGACACGACAGCAATGCCCGGCCCACTGCCACTTCAGCTTGCAGATTTTGAGAGTAACCTCGACCACTTTAGTTCTCCGTGGGATTTTTCGTTCTGGATTTTGTCCCGTAGAGAAATATCATAGTTCTCTCCATCGCTCTCTAAGCTACTTAGAATCGGTGGATCATCCCGATGGTCAAGCGCCATGTCTGCACCGTAGGTAAGGATGAGGAGGACGCCGGCTTCACAATAATTATGAAATATATTAAAAATAATAATATCCTCGATAATGTATTTGAAGGAGCCTACAATTTTGTCTATAGGCACACTGCCGCGCCATCATCCTGTTCAGCTACCATGAAGAGACGGTAAAGTTGGTGCAAGGCGCGTCCGCACCTCTCCGCTTAGTTCTGCAGCAGCTGGTCGAGCTTTACGCCGTGTACTGGTCACTTCAGTGTGTTGGTGACTTGCTAAGGGTTAGTTATTATTTTATCTCTCTCTTATTCACCGTCTATGCCGTATTATAGTAGTCATCCTTGTTTACTTTTTTTGCCCTACTTCATTGTTTTTGAATGAAACAAATTAATTTGTCTTAGGTGTACCTTATTAATTATTAACAGTAATCTATTTTAATTAAATACATAAATGTAATAAAAAAAATTAAAGCTGCATACGGTAATATTTATGGTAAATGTAACTTGTTATCTTCTTGTGAAATACAGCTGCCACACATATTACTATAAATAATTTCTCGTTATCTAGTTTACGTCGATATCGGAGCGCAACATCGAAGAGTTACAAAACTGGTACGAAGATTTGCTCGTGAAGCTCAGACCGAACGCCGTTGGATTAGTAGACGCTTTTGATATTCGGGATGAGGTAAAAACACAACAGACACATTTTTAGCATATTATCAATCCTACTGATGGTAGGTCTCTGTTGCCGGAGACCATCTAGTTAGGTGCCACCTCAGCGCTTGTTTTCGCAATATTAGAAGCATTGCCATCGATTCATTCAAAACCGGAAAACAGTAGTGTGCAAACATTACTGTGTGCCGGTTTGAAGGGCGCTGTAGCTAGTGTAATTACTGAGGTAACGAGACTCAACATCTTATATCTCAGACGACGAGCGCAATGTGGTACCGTTTATGCCATTCTAACTAACGTTAGGTTGTTTGGGCAGGCACATCACTTACTATCAGGTGAACGTCCCGCTCGTCTTACCGCTTGATTGAATAAAAAAAATCACTGTATCATGATCAACATCATTTTATTTTAACAGATCTTACGTTCGGCTCTTGGCGCGTACGATGGCAGGGCCTACGAGCGACTCATGGAAGAGGCAATGAAGAGTCCCCTGAATGCTGAACCTGTCAACCAAAGCTTTGAAAAATATCTTAAACCGTTCATGCAAGGAAAATTATAAACCTAAACTTTTTTATGTGAAATTCGTTGCAAAAATGAAATGGGCAATATAAACCCAATCTTGAAGCTACTTGAAATGTTTCCTGTAATTTTTTTTATATGATGGAAATCTTCGGATGACACCTTTGGAGTAAATCGAACGTGATTACCTTTAACACCAGCTGTAGCAGAAGGCTCTTGGATCGCCAACAACATAGCACACTGGGGACCCCTTTGCATTCGGCCAAGCACATCCTAAGGAAAAGCAATCCATAAGCAGCTTACTGATGTGTTATAAACATCTTCAAGATATTTTAATAGTTAAGTCACAAAATAAAGAAATAAATGTTTTCTTTAGGTATTAGGTAATTGTCGATTGTAAATAGGCAAAAATTATTATTTAAGTGAAATTTAATCAAACATTTACCAATTATTGTGTATTTTGTGGTGTTGGTTAAAGATACATTCCACTTGAATGAAATTATATGAGATTTTATACTATTGATGTAATATATTTTTATAATTGTTTCGTTAATTGAGTTTTATTTGATAAATAAACTCCTGATAATAAATAAGGGTAACCAACGAGACATATTTTTTGATAGAATGTTTACATAAATTAGAGGGTTAAGACCGTGGCTATATTAAGGCGTTGAAATATACCTTATATGTGGTAATTAATTTTCTTGACCTTAAATCTTTTTTGTTATTCAATTAAACGACGAGATCACTGGGACGTTATTTGGTGGTAAGTGATAGGCTCGCACACAACAATATAGCGTTAGTTAGGATGATATATACTGCATCATACGCTCATCGCCTGAGACAAGATCTAGAGTCGTATTACCTCCGTAATTACATTAGCTATAGCACCCTTCAAATCGGAACGCAGTTATGTTTGCACATTAGTATTTGGTAGTAGTGGTTGGATAACCATGTTCAGCAGTGAAAACAATAGATTAAAATGATGATGATGAATATATTATTTTAGGATGCATAATATTTTAGCAAAGGACAACTTTATGCATACAAATTACTATTATTATTAAACAATCATCATCATTTCAACCGATGGATCTCCACAGCTGGACATAATAATCATCATTGTAAGAAAATTACTTCAGCTACCTATGTAACAACACTGAAATGTCAATCACCGATATAGTGACATTTATTATTTTTTGTCTGTAGTTGTTATTTATATTTACATTTCGGAGAATACTAAAACAATAAGAATGAATTATTTTAGTAAAATATGTCGTGCTTGTTTAAGAACCAACGAATCTTTCAAATATTTTCTTTTTGATAACATTTCTCCAAGCATATATTCTTTTTGTACATCTGTTGAAGTAAGAACACAAAAACTGTTTACTATATAAAATTCAATAAATTACCAACAAATAAAATTTTATGTGTTGAAATCTAAACCAAATTAACTTCATCTACACTTATTTCTCCTTACCTTAACTTTAGTAGACATGTAGTATTCTACAGTTCTATTTCGATAGATAATTTAATACATTAATTTATTACAAAGTTTACTGTAGAAAATATTACATTAACGTTAATTGAAAATATAGTTCAGATCTAATTTAAATCCAAAAGAATTAATTATAAAGATAAAAACGTTTATCAATGTCATCTTTAAAGTATTTTATTGTAATTACTGGAATAACAACTTTTCTGTAATAGTAGTGACTATTATTCATCTTTTATTATTACAGGTATACCAAGATGACAATTTACCGAAATCTCTATGCGATACTTGCTATGAACAACTTACAAATGTTTTAAATTTTAAACAAACCTGTATAAAATCTCACAACACACTGTTAGAATGTAAGAAAACAGTAAAATCTGAAAGTAATATTTCTACCAATTCTGATGGTTGGTCTTATGATGGTGCAAGTGATAATGATTACAATACCACTCCAGAATGTAATAATATAAAAAAAGAAGTAGATTATAAAAATGGTGAGTTACTTTTTAATTACATAATACTGGTAAAATATGTTTATGTTAGGATAATAAAAACATCTAAAATATTACTATTTAATAATACTCTCATTAATATGAGAAATCATTATGAGATATGTTACATATGAAATCATACTATAATCCATAGAAGACAAAATATAGTATTTATTTAACTATATACAAATAGCAAGTTACGTGAAACACATGGTTAAGTTGATTCTGTACTTTTCCAAGTTAAATGTATCATCAGTGAAATTGGATGTAATAAAACATGATTGCATTATTCATTGCTTCAGAACCTTATTAATCTAGTAATTCTCTACTTGATAAAAAGAAGAAAACCTGTTTACAAGAGAAAATGAATGTTTCAGTTGATCTAACAAATATTGGAGCTGATTCTGGGGTCATAAAAGATGAATTATCATATATTAACACTAAAAGGAAAAAAACCTCAAAAAGGTACTAGTAAAAGAAAAATTTACTTTCATAATAACAAAAAGAAAACAAATGTTTCCTTATCAGTTTCTAATATAAAAGTTTATATGAAAATCTTTTAATTTTTGTAATTTAAAATAAAATTTTCAATTGTAGATTAAAAAAGCTCTCCTTGTCCAAGCAGTTAGTTGTTAAGTCAGTATCGAAAATAAATTTATCTACTTCAAAGAGACCGCAAATATTATCTTGTAAATTATGTAAAAAAATATTCACTTATCCTGAGAGATTTGAAGCACATAAGTTGGAACATGAGGGTAAAAAAGTAAGTACAAATACAACTATATATAAATTAATGATTCTTTGTTTAGTGTGTTTACAAAAATCTGTAGTCTATTACTTGATAAGAGAAGTATTGAGTAAGAACCTACTTAGTATTTCTACTTTACAGCAGAAATGGTATTTAAAAAAGAATCTTGTATCCCAAACTGGTATATACTATATAGCGGTGTGTGATCATTTTTATTAGGAGATCATTTTTATATGTAAAGACATTGGATGAGGATGAGAAGAGCTGTTTTATTAAAAATTACCATTACATTATTATGTATCCTCATGGCTAATATGTCCTCATGTCGTGAGATATCCTCATATAGTGATACACCAGGTGTTTTAATCGAGCATGCTTCTTCATCTTATGGTTACCTATCACAATGTGAAATTTAAGGCAAGTATTAACCCCTTGCAGAAAAAAAGAAACAGAAAACTTGCTGGATGTATAGAAAAAGTGTTTTCTTACAGGTAACAATTAGCTGTACAGTGTGCAACAAAACATTCATGACTTGGAGTGGTCTGCGACGGCACAAAGAAAGCGAACACACCCGCATCAGCCTCGATGCCCTCAAGTGTCGAGTTTGCGGTAAAACGTCTAAAAACAAACACACGTTACGAATGCACCAGAAAACGCACGGCGAGAGGAGACTGTGCATTTGTGACGTTTGTGGCAAAAAATTTGTATCCACCACTGTTTTGAAGGTAATAGTGATGAGTTTATTTAATGTTCTTTTTTTTAAACTATGTTGGGCTTGCAGTTGACCTTAATTTTACACGGTGTTTTTAGTGATAGGCATGGATGGTAAAGCCCACTTGGAATACTATTCTAATGTGCTTGCTGGCCTGTATACAGCAAAGCTGCTATGGTAGTAAATTTACAATATAATAGTGCTGGCTGACAAGTTGGGTTGGTTATAAGCCTACCACAAACTATAACAATTGGTCTTGAAATAGATCTAGACATGCAACATCCACCAACTTACACTAGACCTTTGTGTTGGGTAATTGGGTATTACTATCTCATTGAACGTTTTAAAATCCATTGATATATGAACATGAGTTTTCTATTGCAGGCTCATTTAGAGACTCATGAAGAAAATAGACAGCGTACACATGAATGCCAACAGTGCGGCAAGAAATTTTTTTCGAACACTGTTTTGTTGTCTCACATTTCAAAACGTCATAGCGGAAAAAAGTTCATATGCCAAATATGTACCTATCCTTTCTCAGAGAAGAGCAACCTTATAAGACATATGCGACTGCATGAAGGAAAGAAAATGTTTAAGTGTGACCTCTGTGAGAAGTCATATGCAGCAAGTTCATCTCTTGTCGAACACAAGAGAGTGCATTCTGGGGAGAGGCCATTCTCATGTCTTTATTGTCCGAAAAGTTTCTCCGCTAAGAAGAGATTAGATGACCATCACAGAATTCATACAGGGGAGAAACCACACAAATGTGGTGTCTGTAATCAGGGGTTCACACAGAGAGGAACTCTGAAGAGGCATATGAAAATACATGACAAATTTCCTTCTACACTTAACTAGTACGTGAATAACAAACCACCTCATTAATGTTGCTGTCTTTCATATAGAGAAATCAGAATTTATCCATTACACATGGTATATAGCTCAAATCAAGTTTATTAATAACACCTTGTGGTTGTTTGAGGTCTACGAATAATTTGAAAGGGTGAGAAATTAGTAGGGTGTTGAAATGCAATGAGAAACCTTTGATATCATATGACGCGAAGAATGTGAAGTATGCTCACCCAGAAAACTGACTTGCATATGTAGACAGCTGGAATACAGCTATGCTGTTATGGCGGCAGATTTACGATATAGATATAGAAACAATCAAGATGGCTTATGCACTATGCAAACCCTACCTGATTAGCCACTTGAGATTAAATCAGAGATATCCAAGTTATAATGTAAGAGGTTAGCAGCTACGCCAAGAAGGCAGATTACATGGAAGGTAAAGAAAATAACTAATAATAAAAGGTTTTAAAATTTATAATTTATTTCTATGACTTAAAGCTGGTTTTCAATACAACTAATTTATCACTTTTCTTTAAAATTGACCTCTCATTGTTTATTTTATTTGTGTCCATAAGCGTTAAACGCGATACTTTGTATCAAACAAATTAACAGTTCATAAAGTATCTATAACATCGATTTAATGCATCTACACCCAACAGTGGACTGCTGCATATAGCCCTCACCCTGGGAATGGTACATAATGTAGTCTTCGGCTGAACACATCTATTTTAATATTATTTGTCTAAAAAAGCTACAATGATCAGGCTTCCCCATGCCAATGTGAAAATGACAGCGCCAATGGCGTCGCATTCTCCATTGGCTGCATCTGTGGCCTGGATAATAAGTTCTGTGTATCGTCAGATCCTTTCCCATGACCTTTCATGTGTCTGTTCAAAGCGCACTTCTGTATAAAAGCTTGGTTGCATATCTGACATTTATGTGGTTTCTCCCCGGTGTGGATCATTCTATGGTTCCTTAGATCTTTACGGGCCATAAATTTTTTGGGGCAAAGATCACATGCATACGGACGCTCACCTGTAAACAGTTACTTTTTGAGAACTTTATTACATTTTCAATTTCTTTTTTTCTTCTTTGTTGTAACCTCATGACTGAGGGATGTGACTATGGTGCGTTGCCCTGGCCACCATTTCTTATTTTATTTTCAATTTAGACTTGGGCATAGATTTGAAATTGAAAATAATACCATAATCTTCATTTATGCACTTTGAATATTGATGACAATCTATAAACAATTTAGTTAATATGGTAACAGGCACCATTATTATACAAAAGAATTATCTATTATATAAAAAAAAAGTTTGACAAAAAAAAAGAACTACACAAACTTAACGGTGTGAGAAGACTTCAACATTCACATACCAGTATGTGTTCTCATGTGGATTGCTTGAAAACTTCTACTTTTGAATGTCTTATCACAAACTTGACACGAAAACGGCTTGTCTGCAGAGTGAGATCGCATGTGCTTAACGAGATCCGCCTGGAAGCATCAAGAGATAACCAAAAATGTAAATGTAAACAATGTATTAGCAGCATATGTATTGTACTCCTGCAAAAACATACTAAATAGACAATATAAGTAATTTCAAAATAACAATGGGCTACAAATAAAAAAAAAATTAAATTGATTTAAAAATAAAACAAGCTAATTAGGACAGAGCCAGTCCTTGAACATATATATAATTTTTGAACACAATTTTCTATCATCGTCCAAAGCAGCGAGAAGACCTGGATTCAGTTCATTTCATTTGACTTTAAGCTTTTTGCCTCCAGGTCTTGACAGACATTTTAAGACTTCATTAAATGTCATTATTGTCATAGCTTTAAATTTCACACATGGTAACACCATATGTTTCCTATTGACATTAAAATGATAGTGATGTGCAATGTAACTGTTAATAATCATTTAACTATTAAATACATACCTTAATATAAAACCGCATATCACACATTGTACATGCAAAGTTTTTTATTCCTGTATGTCGTATAAGATGTATCTTTAAGTTTCCCGGTTGTGAGAATTTCTTGCCGCACTGGGAGCATCCATAATTTTTCTCATTGTTATGAGTTTCTATGTGCATCTGTAAATGTTATTTTTATCTATAATGGGCTACTTCACCCTTCATAATGTGGTATATAGATAATAAAGTGGACTCATACTGTCTCATATGTTTGCCACAGCACTGCTGATGGTGAATTTTCAATATGATGATAGCCATCTCTGATATTTACTATGACACATATATGATATAGACTACAAAAATTATATAGTATACTTTTACAGGTGGTAGGTATGTTTTATTTTTATTGTTCCATCAGTTGTGTGGGGCTGGAGTAGATTTTTTTTTATCTAATGGTAGGTTGCTGTTGCCAAAGACTGTCTAGATAGGTATCACCGCAGAGCCTATTTCTTCTACCAAATAATAGTGTGCAAATATTTCTGTGTCCCATTTTGAAGGGTGCTGTAGCTTGGACTGACATGTGTATCACTTACCATCAGGTCAACTTCCCGCTCGTGTCATCATTTAGTTGAATAAAAAAAGGAACTCTTTTCTTTGTCATCAAACAGTGCGGTACAAATATTACTGTGCTCAGGTTTGAAGGGTGTTGAAGTTAACTGAGTTACTTTGTATAACAAAACTTGACATCTTATGTCTCAAGATAGCAAATACAATATGGTGCAGTGTATGTCATTCTATGTAAAGCGACATTGTTATAGGGAGGAGGCATCATTTAATATCACGTAAAAAATCAGCTTGCCTCGAAAAAATCAGATTACAAAAATAAGATGGTTAAAATACAAACTTTGAGATTGTAGGCCTGAACAAACTTAGCATCACAGAGGTGACACATGTGTCGCTTGACGCCAGCGTGTATCAGCTCGTGGTTTTTCAGCACGTTGAGGTACGCGAAGCTCTTGTTGCATGTACGACAGTGGTACTTTCGGACAGCGGTGTGCACTCTGATGTGGCTGTTTAAGTTTCGAAGAGTAAGGAAGGTCTTGTCACAGTATTTACATTTGATGTCAGGCTGAAAATTGCAAATGAAGGATTCATTTTCTTTTCCAAAAAGAAAGTAAATGATCAATCACCTTATTGCTCCAACTATTGGAAATTAATATCTCCCATCACGAGGAGATAGTAAAGAACATTGGTCCAGCATATTAGCCATTGACCATGTTAGTTAGTTAGAAGATGTAACTAATGTGCAAATGCTGTTGTTCTTGGAACATGAAGGTTCCCGCTCAATGTTTACTTTCACTGGGAGTTAATGCAAAATCGGGATTGAATCCACACTTTTGGGCTATACAATGTGTCCACCACAAATTGGAAATGAAGAAGCATCACAGTAGCAATAGCAGTATTTATACATTACTGCATACAAGTTTAAATAAAATTGTAGTTTTTTAAGTATAGAGATGAGGAGACTCATCATAGGTCCTACATTCTTAACTAGTTTCACAATATTATTGGCAGGTACATTACTCATCAGGGAATTTATTTGCTAATCTTGTAACTGATGTTGATAAAAATAATTGTGTCATAGTAATCACAAAAATTTCATCTACCAGATATAAATTTTATCTTACCTTCTTACCAAAATGGCTGCGCATATGAGCTTCGAAATTTTCGTATTTCTGAAAATTTTGTCCACATTTCATGCATTTCATTCTTTCCCTTTTCTTTATGGGCTGTTCTATGTACTGCGCTTGAACTCTTCTTTTTCTTCTGTACATAAATATTATAATTAAAGTTGTAAATTATCAGAGTCAGCATCATCAAGCTCTTCTCAAGATCTTCACACCAATCCATCCTGTACTGATTTTTTTTAAGAAAATACATGAGATATGAACAAGGTTATTTATTGATTAACTACATCTAAATTTTTCTCCTTATAAGTATTATCATGTGATACTTACCTAACTTTTGGATGTTGTTCTTGCCTACTACTTATATTGTTGTGGACATTTGCATCACTAAATTCCATTATAGTAACTTCCACTAAATCATTGTTTTCAGTCAACTGATTTCCCACTTTCATTGTTTCCTGTAAATATCCATTCAAATATTGTAGCTATATAGTGGTAATTTTCATAATAAGTTATAATGATTATTCTTTTTGATATTATTTACTTAGTAATAAATCATACACTAGTCTGTAACAATATAGTGGTAATTAAAGTTTGCATTGATTCTCTCATAATATTACCATTTAGACCAAAACACATTACAGAAGTAGATATTAGCACTGCACTGGTACTTATTCTAACAAAAATTATAATAATTATAATTTTATATCTCAAAAACAAGTTAATTTCTCCTAGAATTATTTCTGCAGCTTAGCTTCATTAAGAAATTGTCAATCACAACCTTTAATAAGTGAGCTATAATAACTACTTGTGAAATGAGCATTTAAAACCAGCAACAATTTTTGTGTTATCACTTTACTATACAATATATAATAATATTGTTAGTATATTTAATAGTATTTAATATCCCTGTGTCTCATTTATGCTGTACCCTATTTTTTATTATAATGTAATAAATTATAAACAATGACTATACCTTATCAATTAGAACAGAACATTGTTGTTTCAATATTATATTGGAGCGAACAACAACTTGCTTGAAGTAATACAACTTATTCAGTAGGTCTAAGCATGTTTGGCAGATCAACTTGGGTAGAATATCATTTTCTGAAATCTTAAAACAAAAGAACTGCTTGATAGTGTTAATATAAAAATATTTCTATGTTCCTTATGTGTATGAAAAAACAGTAAACATTAACAGGGTTTTTTTTTAATCTTGCAGTAATTTTTTTAGGATAAACTGAATTGTTAAGAAGTGTAATAAATATACTTTTAACAATAATAACAAATTACATCCCTGTTATAAAAAAAACATCAGAGGTTTTTATGTTTTATATTTTAAATTTTGTTTCAGTGCATGGTGTTTATAAACAACTATCCGTATTTTTTCTCACCTCCACGGACGTACAGTATTTAAAAACTTCCGTGGAACAAACACTGAATAAATCTTTTAAAGGCCCCGCATCCGATAAACATGCGCGACAAATTTTATTAAAATCTAAATTATTTGCCATTATATAATTTTACTTAGTGGTTAATTATAAAGTCTTATTTGTATTAAAAATCCATCAACCGAATTGTATTTATTGTAGAAACAGCAAACGTTAATAAATAACTCTTGAGTAACAATATCGGTAACAATAACAGAACTATTGACAACTAGTTGAGAGTAGACTTCTAATAGTAACGTGACCGTCATTATCGATGGTTCGCGATATTTTTAACTTTTCTATTTGTTTTATGTTTATTTAAAATAATTATTCAAATTTTCTTGAAAAAGAATTCAAATTTATTGTAATAAAATAAGTTCTACCTACGAAGTCACATCAATAAATAGAATGTAAATGTTGTATTTTACGAATTCTTCTTAATAGATACACAAAACACTAAATGAGTGAACAATAGAAAGTTTATGAAGAACTGATGCTACAAATATATATATATATATATAAGTAAATATTTAAAGATGATTGTGAATGATGAAGACGAGCAAGATTAAAAAAATTATTATCATTAGTGTTTTTATTTGTTATTAAAAACTCCATAAGTATAATAACATCATATCATTAAAGGCTTCTTATACAAACATCTCTTTCATCTTATACAAGATCCCTTTATGCAAACGATCTCCTTAGTTCTGAACTTCTGACGAATAGAATTTAACTTCAGTTTTCCAGTTCGCAGAACGTTGTAAAAAAGTAAAATTATTAAGATTTCATCAGACTACATATTTAAATGTAACGTGCGCTTTGGGAAAATTAGTGCTCGTATCTAATTATTGCGCCCATACATATAACTTGCCACTTTATAGTTAAAAAATGTTAGGTATCTAAAGTTTGTTCAGAGTCATTATCCTTACATACTGTAAAAGTACATGTAATTTCATGTTTATAATATTCTTAATATCCATGAACAAAAGTAGTAACAGTCCAATCGATACTGCGGACAATTATTTAATGCTACGATTTGAAAATTAATAAGTTAATTCAATTGAGTGACGAGGCAGCTATGAACTCCGATGCCAAGTCCATTATATACGTCTGTGTATGTCGCAACCCAAACTTGTGAAAAATTATTGTATTTTTGCCGTTGTCATAATTTTACAACTTAAATACTGAAACGCAGAGATTAATTTACATATTGCTACGAAAAAAATGTATCTTAAGTTTTGGAATTTTTATAACTTTCATATATTAAAGTGCAGATTTTGAAGTAAATGAGTCTAATAATATATTCTAATACGAAAATTAACATATAAATAGGCAAAAAAAATTCATATTATTTTGTTATAAATAAATCAAAAATAGGTCAAGAACATTTTTACTTCGTAACATAGTTCAATTTAAAGTGTATACAGTAGTATCCACCTAATGAGATAAGTACAAGATTCAATTGTCATACGTAATCTTAAGTATTTTGTAATACTTAACATAATTTAAGTTTCATATCAACGTGCTGCTGTATTGAATTTGTAATTAATGAAAACGACTTAAGTCTGTCGACAGTCTATTACATAACTTTCACAATCTTTATTGGAACTATTATATATTGCCACAGGTTTTCTTTGATCCATCGAAAACCTGATTTTTTGACGGCCGTCTCTAAAATTATATTGGCATACATATTCATTGTCTATTTGTATATCTCTAACTGTACATATATAAACAATAGCTACGTCAGCTAGTTTAGGTTATGTTTACAATGTTCGCTGTCTAAACCTCTTTTTTTAAAAAAAAACGTGATATTATAACAGTGTATTAAAATTGTTTTCATTTAATATTTTCCATACACTTAGTTACACGTATAACTCAATTCTTTAACTGGCGTAACATAAAACGCCGTTGAATTTTATTATAAGCCTGCTATTGATAACAAGATATTTCAGTGACGAGTCGACATCGGTGCGGTGCGGTCTGATTTCATTGTTTACAAATCACCATAACAATGAGTGATAACGTCAATTATGTACCAGTTTTAAGCATTCCGTACAATAAAAGAATATTAAAACTAAGTGAACTCTTTTATGTAGACTTTAGTTGCAAACCGTCGTATTTCGTTCGTGTGCCGGGACGCGTCAATATTATTGGAGAACATATTGATTACTGTGGATACCCGGTGTTGCCTATGGCTTTGGAACAGGATATATTAATAGCTGCAAATATTATAGATGAGTCAAAGCTTTATCTACGCAATGCAGATAGTAAATATAAAAGTGTTGAAATCAAAATAAACACTTATGAAGAAATTGATATTGCGCCTGATTCAAATGGAAAACCATTTTGGTACAACTACATACTTTGTGGCATTAAAGGAGCGATGGAATACCTTAATGGTACCGCATGGAAAGGACTGCAGCTGTACATCGACGGTAACATACCACCTGCTTCGGGCCTATCCAGTTCTTCTGCTTTAGTGAGTGCGGCGTGTTTATCGTTCCTATATGCACAAAATTCACAATTGGATAAAACTGAAATAGCTTCGTTATGTGCCAAAAGTGAAAGATACATCGGAACTCAAGGCGGAGGAATGGATCAAGCTATCGCATTTCTCGCAAAGAAATACAGTGCTCAATATATTACTTTTCAACCATTAAATGCAAAACCTGTCGCCTTACCAGAAGAAGCTACATTTGTCGTAGCTCATAGTTTAGCTGAAGCCAATAAAGCCGCTACTAACGATTTTAACCGGAGAGTAATAGAATGCAGGTTAGCTGCTAAAATAATAGCCGTACTATCAGGTGTAACCTTCGAAGACGGAATTATAACACTAAGTCAACTTCAAAAGAAACTTGATAAAAATTTGGATGAAATGATAGATCTGGTTTTAAAGTACGTACCCAACGAAGTATACACTAAACCTGAAATTTGTGAAATATTAGATGTCAATGAAGACCTATTAGATAAATTGTACCTTACAAGTAATACAAAACATTTAACCGAATTCAAACTCAAACAACGCGCTCTTCACGTTTATGAAGAAGCTAAAAGAGTGGAAGAATTCCGAAAGATATGCATCCAATCTGATTTAAGTCACAATCGCATGAATGGTACTACCAACGGTTTGGGAATTGACCATACTAACACTGAAAATGGTGATTTATTGTCTGTTCTTGGAAAATTAATGTCAAAAAGCCACGAAAGTTTGAAAACATTGTACGAATGTTCGCATAGAAATTTAGATGAACTCGTTAACATATCCTCTAAAATGAATATCCATTCTCGACTCACAGGAGCGGGATGGGGGGGCTGCATTGTCGCTTTGTGTCCGAAACATAAAGTCAATGAATACATAGAAATGTTAAAAGAGGAATTTTATAAAAAATATTGTAATATTGATAAAAATGATGCCGATGTCTATGTTTTTGCGACTACTCCAAATCACGGTGCTTTAATATTTAAGAATTCCACATAGTTGATTAAAATTGCAACGCGGTGCAATATATACCATCCTAACTAGCACCGCGCAGCCGTTATGCCGCAGGCGTGTCACTTCCTCTGAGGTGAATATCTCGCTCGTCTCGTCCTTTCATTCATTATATAAATAAATAAAACAAAATTCTTATTTACATTTTAATGATAAGTTATCAAGTTCCCATAGTTTCTTAATTTAATGTAATTTAAATTTATGTACCTAAGGAGCAATTGATTAGCACTTTAGTTTTTCAGCATTTATTAAATAAATAATATAACAATATGAAACTTTTAAATAAACTTTTATTTATCAACAATGAGCTATCATTAATTCTAAATTCCACATGTTAAGTGGCTACGAAGCCGAACACGATGAAGGACGTTTACCGAGAACACTGGCTCTCATACATAGCCGGCATTGACGGTGAAGTATGCTGACTTAGAATACTGTGGTTCTCTTATGTTGTCAGCTGGAACATAGCAGTGTTTTTTTATAGAGACAGATTTACAATATAAGTATGGTAGCTTGCTTGATGGGTTCGAAAAAATCCTACCACTTTTCAAACTTTATAACATATGACCTTGGAATCGTACCAGGGCCTAAGTATTATAAAGCAAGCGAATAGCTAGTGCACCACGTTAACCGTAACAGTAATTTTATTTACAATAACGGAGGCTGCGTCAAAGATCTCCACACCAATCGATCCTGCGGTACCCACGTCCAGCGGCTATCCGCGACTTTCACCAGATCGTAGGTCCACCTTTTTTTGGGGGAGGGAGGACCTGACAACACGAGAAAAAACTATTTTAATCGTCCACTTTAATATCACACAATATACTTGAACCGTTTACAAGTACTAAGTATTTTTTGCTCGGATACATAGTATGCGTACTTGGACATAATACATGGTTTCAAAACCTAGTCGTGTAAATTCTTCTTGTCAACAATCAAAGTCACTTTCAACGTCAAAGTTACGTACCTTCTATGCGTTTAATTTTATGATTTTCTTTAAATAATTTTCTTTTCCTTTTGGAAAATTATCACTTGAAGTAAATTTGTATGTCATTGTTTGTTGTACAATTTTACTTACGTTGTAGTTTTATACAATCAAACAGGTAAGTTTGAAACCGTAACATAAATAATGACATATTTGAAGGATACGTGGATATTTCTTTTCATTTTTCTTTAAATTATCCCTTAGCTTTCTAAGGATAAGCAGCAATGGCTTTGACGGAGGTATTTTTATTTGATTCGTTATTCTTTTTTTGGTGTCACAATTATTTTTGAGGTTATACAGAATGCTGTTGGCATTTCTTTAACATATTTTTCGTCATACGTATTATAATCTTATTTAAAAATAGCCGACTAAATAATGAGACGATGATTTATAGCCACACTTTTTCGTTTACTATATAAGAGCTCACTCAAAATACAGTATTTAAACTAGTTAAATTGCTAAATAATTTTTGATTGTGCAGAAAATATAGTTAAATTGAAGATTGCTTCATATGTTCGTAATATTGCATAACTTCATTAAATAAATATCTTAATGCATCAGATTACGATAAATGAAAAGTATATTAGTTATTGTCATCATTTAATGTGTTAATTTTTTGTAGTTGGTAGATGTAAATGAAGAAGAAGGAAAGTCTCATCTGACAGCTGCACAAAAGAGAAGGCTTAGGCGTAAAAGGCTTCGGGTAGCTCGAAATCCTATTATATCTGAAACAAGTGTTGTTAAAACCGTTCAAGAACCAAATGTATTAAAATCTCTGTCTATAACTTCACATAATCAAAGAGAAGGATGTTGTAATATTGCAGTTAATGTAACAGGAAATGTTAGCAAAGAACTTCGACACACCTCACAAGTAAATAATTTTATTCCCAATTTAAAATTAGAAATGTCTTCTAAAGATATAAGTGCTAAGTCTCGAGAAGATGTATTGGCTGCAAGAGAAGCAAAAAAGATAAATAAGCAAAAAAAGAAAAAGATGGAGTCTCAAGATTCACAAGTAAGAAGTGCACAAAATGAAATAGAGCTCAAGGAAAACAATAAATTAGCACAACAAATTTCTTCTGAAGCTGCAAAAAGTGCAAAGTTGGATAAAGACAATGAGACTCCCAATAATTTAGCTCCAAGAGGTGAAGATGAAGTTGATAGAGTGATGCAAGTGGATAAAATTACAAAATCTAAGATAGAAAAAGATTTAACGATAAAGGATTATAAAACTGAGAAAGTAAAGGTTTTGGAAAGCCAAAGTAAATATGATGATAATAAGGTTAAAAATATTGAGACTGAGAAATCTAGGGAGCAGATTAAAGCAGAAAGAGCTGCAAAGAAAGCTGTAAAACAAGCAAAGAAGAAAGTAGGTGATGGTGAAGGAATTGATACTAATAAGAAATTAATTGAATTAAACACTGTGCCTTTAAAAAATGAGAATAATAATGTTGAAGACAGTAAAAGTACTTTCATTGAAGATAATAAATTATCTGTAAATAAAGATATAACAGTGAAAGAAGTGGTAGAAACATTGAAAGATATTATAAATGTAGCAAAGGATTTTCAAACAGTTACTGATAAAGTTAAGTCTATAGATTTAAGTGGAAAAAAGGTTATAATTTATTTCTATACTTTTATCAGCTTATCATCTAGTTGTTTTGAAATAATAGTTCTTGCTATATATAATAGAAAATTAGTAAGCTGGGAGTTATAACAACCATTATTTTAAATTTCATAAATCTCACTTCGAAGCATAATTTTTTTTATAATAATAACTTTATTTGCTACTAAAGTCACTAAATCACAGTCTTACTTTAAAACAAGAATTTACTCCTGTATTTTGTGAATCAAAATTTATATATATAAGTTAAGGTATTAAATTGTAAATCATTTCACCTAGTTTTTGAAAAGTACTAATACATAGACAATATGTATGAAATTATATTACATATATCTAAAAAAGAAGAACAAATTTTGCTTAATATATCAAAGTGCATGTACTTTAATTACGATGTTAACATTTACCATTATATACATAATAACAATACATTCAAATGATTTTTGTATTTAGGCTGAAGAAAGTACTAATAAAAGTAAGGCAGAACTAAGGGCTGAAAGACGGGCAAAGCAAGAGTCACAAAGGGCTGCAAAGCAAGCCCAACAAAAATTGGCTGAAATACCTGCAGAAAAAGAAACTGATAAGGTAATCTTTATTTTTTAATTAAGTTTTCATTCATGCATAATTAAAGGATTAGTTAGCCAAAATGGGTGGATTCTAAATTTTTAAATCCTTACCACATGCCACCTTTTACAAAGAACTGAATATAATAAAAGGTAAGGCAGCCACCATCTCAGTTTCTTCCAATTCATATATTCTGGTTAGAAAGATGTTTAAATATTTATAGGAATGAATTTTAAAGCTTATTTTATAGTCTAATGTTGAATAATTAAAAGTGTAAAATTTCAACAGAGTCCTCAGATGAAGCTGAAGTCTGTGGAGAAGCCCAAATCTAAAGCTCAAAGCATACATAGAGTCAACTGGTTCCAGCACTTATATACTGAACATGACAAAGAGGCATTAAACAGGATTGCACTAAATTCAAAGTAAGAAAATTCAGTTCATTGTAAGGAAATCGAGAAAATTAGCATGTAAATAAAAAAAAAATTATACCCATACTATTTGAAGGTTTTACTAATTAAGTTTTAAGGACTTTATTTCATCTAGTATATGTACTGTATGTAATTCATCAAAAAAAACCTTTTATGATTTATTTTTGTATGATGCAGCTAAAAAAAATACTTTTCCATATTTTCAGTCTGCATCCCGCTATCATCAAACTAGGAGTACAGTTGGCATCACAAGTTGTAACAGGCTCAAATGCTAGATGTATAGCACTATTAGATGCACTTAAGAAGGTAACGTTAACATAATTACCAAGTAAATTATATATCTCTTTTCTGTTCTGTCTGTATATATATACCTCTTAGGTCATATATATAAGAGAAAGATATTTTCAGTCTTTTAAATTAAAATATTAGCAGTCTATCCATACCAACTCGTCCTCTCTTTAATGGCCGTGATATAACATTAGACTTGAAATTTGTCTGAAATATTCCTTGTGAGCAACCGTAGCCACAAATGACTTTCTATAGCAACTTAGTGTAGCAAGTAAAAAAGTTGATTACAAATAAAATGATAAAGTATCTGTGAAATTCAAAAAATTAATAGTCTACAACCATCTTCAAATCATTATGCCTCAAATAGTTATGTTACGATTACGATATTTTCATAATTTTCATTTGATTGACGAAGAAAAAAAACTCATTTTCATACATACATTTATAACACAAAGTTACAGATTCAAAAACATGTGTAAATTAGCAAGGTATAAACATACTATGATGAACAATGAATGTAGAAAGATAAAGTTGATGGATGCATAGGTTGAGGAAAACTGATAAATTTTAAATAATTAAATGATATATTATTGTAAGTATAAAAGATGTGACTATCAAGATGACACAAGATAGAGATGGATAAAAGAAATGCACACAACTATTAGGCGGAAGAAACCAGAGCTGTGATGGTAACTACTTAAACTGATTTCCAGCAATATAGAACTATCACCAATAAACTTTAAAGTTTTATCTTGAAAATGATCATCATCATCATTTATGCATAATTTCAACCTTTGGAATATATTGAAGACAAAAATATACTTAACATAATTTCTAATCTTCAATATAATATTATCAATAATTAGATGGTTAGAGACTACAGTCTTCCAGCGAAGACTGAGTTCGCTAGAGGTTTGGAATCTCACCTGGCTGCGAGCTTGGAATTCCTGTGGGCCATGCGGCAGCCTTCCGCTTCACAAACCAACGCTATCAAACACTTCCGCCGCCAATTGACACAGCTGCCCAACAACGTTGACGAGTTTGATGTAAGCGTCTTTTTACTTTGCTTAACCGTTGGCAACTTTTATTATATATAATGAACTTCAACATACAGTTTATAAGGTGTTGAGTGATAACGCTGAAAGTAGTAAAGTTAGCTCATCCAAAATATTCTGGTTATTCTATGTCAGCAGATTTGCAATATAAGTGATGGATAGTCAAGCAGTTTTGGAAATATCCTGCCACCAATGAAATTACACAACATGAAGCCCCAGAATCGAACCTTGAATCTGAACCTATTTCCTCTATGGCAAAAAGTTCTTTCTCAAGCCTAATCAATGTAGTATCTAATACTCATGTCTGTTAAAGTGGTCGTGATGATGATTATTTTATCTGGTTTATGAATTTATTTAATTATATTGGTCCAAAATGGTTTGTTTTATTCCTACGCGCTTTTCTAGGCCAAGAAGAGCCTGCAGGAAGAGATTGACAGATACATAAGAGAGCAAATCGACATGGCGGGCGAGGCGATCAGTATAGCAGTGCGAAACAAGATATCCAACGGAGACTACATACTGACATATGGATGGTTAGCGTATTGTAGTATATGATCGGACAATTGATCCATGATAGGCCAATTTGTGAGGTGACTGTACACACTATACATTTTGTCAAGACTAGGGTTTGATTCCCACTGAACTTGAGCGTCTGTTGAAACAGAAAATCGAGAGGAAACCGAAATGTTTCAAGGTATACCAGCTTTCTTGGATATGTATCCACCAACCAGCACTTGACCAGACCTATGTCCAACAGTGCATGTCTATCGGCTGATGATGACGATGAATCGGCATTTGGCCAGACTGGTAGATAAATAGCTTTGATTCTCTTTACGAGGCAAAGGTCCAAAATTCTTGCTGTGGGTCTGCAGTGGACACTGCATCTTCAACAGCTCGTATTCGCGATTAAGCCATATTATTTGGCGAGCAGATGAAAAATATTCAGTTGAATGGGGTTGTTGCTCGATGTGTGTAAATAAGACCAAATTGCAGCTCGTCGCTGATCGAGCGCATACTGTGCGAGGCGTGGGACAATGGACTCGTGTTTCGCGCGGCGGTGGTCGGAGACCGCGTGCGGCGGGGCGCGCGCGAGATGCTGCGCCGGCTTACTGCCCACGGCCTGCCATGCACCTACGCGGACATCTCTGCTATCAGCTTCCTCATGACCAATGTATTATACTACCACTGCCCTAATCAAAATTGATTGCGGTTAAATTCTATAACCTAGAAACATTGAGTTACCTATTATCGTTCAGATAAACAAAGTGATCCTGGGCGCCGGCGCGCTCCTGGTGAACGGGTCAGTGCTGGGTCCGGTGGGCAGCGCGCAAGTGGCACTGGTCGCGCGTGCGCATAACGTGCCCGTGCTCGTAGCCTGCGAGACGCATAAGTTCTCCGAGCGCGTGCAGACCGACGCGTTCGTCTACAACGAGATCGGTAAGTCAATTTGCAGCTATTACAAAATTTTGCTCGAAATTGGTCATTCTCATATTATCATCATGATCAACCAAAAGATGTCTACTGCAGAACATCGGTCTGTATCATTAGAAGTATATGACAACAAACTTTCCACTGAAGGTGACCCTGATGACCTGATCGACAAAAACGACGAAAATTCGCCCTTGAAAGACTGGAGGTCGAACCCGAACATGACGCTGTTGAACCTAACATATGACGTGACGCCGCCCAGCCTTGTCACAGCGGTGGTGACCGAACTGGCGATACTACCCTGCACCAGCGCACCCGTCGTCTTGAGATTCAAACTCTCCGAATATGGCATGTAAATAAAAAAATATATATTTTGTCCTTGTGAAGTCATTTCTTTTAAAATTCACTGCGCCTACATTAACTGTCGACAAAACTAAATTACTAGGTAATAGTAAATATAAAAACTGACTGTTTTTTGGTTGAGTTGTAGTCGCTACTTTATTCACTATCTACTTATCTGATTCTCAAACCTAATGAAGAATTTGCATATATATTGATAGAACTTGCCTTGGACTTTAAATATAATAGAATCTGATTTTTGTTTTAACAATGGCAACACCAAACAATTCATGCTTTATGTAAAGCGGCGATATTCATTTGAAGCAAATAATACCATAACAATATTAAATTTCAATGTATTAAAATATATACAACCTTGTATATGTTGTCTATGCAGCTAATATATAAACTCTGTTCTTAAAATTTGTTCTGTTATATATAAAATTATTAATATATCAATATTAATTATTATAAGGTACAATACTTTAAAACTATTAATTTTATTGTATTGTTTGTTTAATGAGTTCAGAAAAAGCAAATACTCTTAAACGAAAAGGATTTTATGTTTACACATTTTAATTTAAATCTTTGTGAATAATATTATTTTATGAAGAGATTTTTTTTTAAACATTAATGTAAACCTTTTTTTGTTTCAGAAGTAATATGTAAATTTTTTCATGTTATAACTTTATTAGATTATTAATATATAATAAGGTGTTTAATTAAATTATAGGTTAAGTCTGCGGTTTTTGTTTTAAATTATTAATTTACCTCCAACAATAAACATCTTCGACGCTTTTTTGAGAATGCTGTGTCCCAGCTGTGGGAATAATAAGTGGACTTATTATATGATAAAAAATATTT
Organism: Ornithoptera priamus; assembly: GCA_029034505.1. NCBI lineage: Eukaryota > Metazoa > Arthropoda > Insecta > Lepidoptera > Papilionidae > Ornithoptera > Ornithoptera priamus. The sequence continues at coordinate 3,030,290 of JARDWD010000826.1, forward strand.
TTTACTAAAATCTGAACAGTCTTATAAATAATAACTTAGAATCTGTTTGCTCAAATTTTCTACCTTCCGTCATTTATAGAGGTACATTCATTTTACCTCACTACTGCCAATAGCTAAATAAATATGTTTTGAATAAGTGCTATTTTTATTTTTTTACATCCTTCCTATCATTATACGTATAGAAATATAGACACCAATATATGATTTTCAAAGTGATACTTAACACATCCAAAATTAAGGAAGATTTTTTTTTCCAATGGTTGACCATTACAAAATACTTTTGGTATTGGAACTTCCGGCTCTATCACAACAGATTTTCACTCTGTATGATGTGATTCATCAAATACAGCTAATTGTTATAACATCCATGTATCCAAGTGTGATCAAAGGAGTTTCAAATGCCTATAAGCCGTGTGCACTAACAGTATACCAGTGCAGTGACTACACATGAGAAGTATTACTGATTTATTGTTTTGTAAGTATTTACTCTTTCACAGAACAGCAGAAGAATAAAGCAACAGTTTTAATTTATAAGAATAAATTCCTCAAGAGAATTGAGATCAATGTTCTCAAGTCTCTTGAGCACATCTCTACATAATGGCAGAAATAGTTAATGCACCACTTCTTCAGTAACAAAGGGAGATTTGTCATAAGTAGTATGCAATGTTTAAACTGAAACACAGCAATATTTTTATTTGATTAAGTTTTTGCCACTAGTTTTATTGAGAAGCATAGCAGCTTCAGTGGACTCCGGGCTCAAGGATCTGGTATCTGTGAGCACAGTAACATTTACACACTACTGTTTGGTGGCTGTATTAAGAGCTGCAGTGAATGTATCTGACTAGTCTTCGGCAAACATGAACTTTTAGTAAATTGTCGAGTTGATCTGTAAATCTCGATGGAATCAATTGATTTTACTTGCAATATATCTTGACACGGGTTGTCTAGCAGTAGAAAACCAATAGTTGAGGAAGTAGTGATGATATCTTCACAAATAAACACTATAGGTAAAAACTCTTATATTCTCCATAAAATAACATTTGAGACTACAAATGTGCATGAACAAAAATTTACATTCATATAAAGTTACATAAATTAATTTAGGAAACGGAACTACTCTTTATGAGGATGTTCAGACTTATGTATGGAGAAATCTAATCTAACATAAATAATTACACAAAGGAAAAGCATGTAAAGGAAGCCTACAACTAATAGAGGCTCTTGCAACATCAGCAGGCGCGGGAATGTGTAACGAAGCTGGAAATCTTGTATATGATTCTCCACAACATTCTTCTTAGTGAAAGAAATGACTGGACGACCCTTTGTATCCAAGTATGTATAGTGTAGACTATCTGGTAGTCTAGTAATAGAATAAGGAATATTCAATTTAATGTTTGTTGAACCTTCAGGCAAAATAATCTTTGTAACCAACTCATCCACCTGCATGTCATCAAAAATGTGATCTATAACTCGCATTTTTAGTAAGTATTCATTACCAGAATGGTACAAATATTCATAGCTTGGCACATTGTAACCAAGGGTATAGTGGGATCTCCAACCACCAAACAATGGATACCTCGGCCTGAGGTCTAATTCAACTGAATCCTTCTTGATTTTCATATTCGAAGTAGATATATTTCCATTTGTGTCCCTGTAGTACACGTCAGCAGCTGATGCGGGGAGAAGGGTTTTGTATGAACGTACACTAGCTGGACCACTGTGATGATCTTGCTGATAATCATAGCGAGAGAATGGTCCTTTAAGTTTGGCACCTGTATGTTCAACTTCTATAGTTTCTTCTACTGCAATATTTCCCCAATGTGAAACTTCGATGAGCCTCTCAATACGTGTTACAGTTAAGAACGGCGAATTGTTTTTATAGTGGACACTTAATTCTTTTTCAGTGAGAGGTGCTGTGTTACTATAAGAACCAAAAGAAATGGTTCCATCTTGCTGGGAGAATGGTTTCACTCTCGTAAATGATTCCACCGACTTTGTGTTTACAACGACACTAGTTTTCTGAGAGCTAACTGGGTATGGAGAATAGAAGTAAAGATTACCAACATATTTCACAAGTTGATCTTCCTGCTGGGCAATCGCAATAGGATAAGGCAGCAATGACTTAGTATACACTGCCTCTGCGGTAAGCACGATAGGCAAAGCTGAGCTAACTAGTTCTTTTAATTCAACTCGCCAGAATTTAACGCCTTCATGACCTTTCACAGTAGTCTCGACCATGCGCAAATCTTTATTGCTGTTATCCTTAATACCAAGAAAGGCTAAATTATGCTTTGACGCGCTTTCAATTGCATATAAGAAGCTTTTCACCGGCGTTCGTCCTATATTCTCCAAAGTAATTTTTGATGTAATTTTGACCAGTTGGGACGTTATGTCTATGTGCCGCTCGACATTCTTGATTTTAATATCACTAGATATAACATCAACGTTACCGCCATTACATTTTATGAAAATACAAAGTAGAAAAATAAAACTAAACGGTATTTTAGCCATTGCCGGTATCATTTCGCTTTTGACATTTGACAACGCACTTCAACAAGAAAGCAAACGGAAGTACACGCCAACACAGGAAATGCGTTGTAATAATGTTGCCAATAATTTTATTTTTGGTACATGCTATAAATCGCAATTTTCAAAATGACTTTTTTATTTCATTTAAAACCGTTTTAAGCATAATTAATGGTACAAAAAATTTAATAGTATATTACAAAAATTGATTCTCTTTAAGAGATACCTAAAAGTATGGAGAAAATTCTGTAATTACTTACTTCTATTAATTTTATTTATCAAAGTGGATAGGAACTACAGAAATTATTAGTAACTAGCTTTTGTGTCATCATCATCAGCCGTCAGACGTCCACTACTAGACATAGACCTCTCCCAAAGATTTCTACATCGATCTATCCTACGCTGCCATGCTTTTGTAAGGCTTATAATTCCATATATTTTTTATTTAATACGCTTGTTCCTCTGACATGAATTAATATTTTTATTTAGACAACGAAATATTACATTTATCAATAAAATCCTTTTAAATTATTTAAATTTTTGCGAATTCGTATTATAAGACTGAAATAAATGCTGATTTGTAAGTATAATTAAATAAGTTAATTTGGCTGTTCGCAAAATTATATTACATATGCTTATATGGGTTTAAAAACAAACTATTTCTAATTACGCTCTCTCTTCTAAACAGAAGGCATTTAACAATCATTAATATTAGTCTATGAATTGCACGTAACACCATAATGTTAAATATTTTATGGTTCATTTTATCTCGCACTAGTTGGTAATGAACGTAATCAAGGCTTTGGTCCGTCTATACCTCAAAGTTTTTGTCATAAAAACTTTTTAAGCCATAAGATTTACATCAATAGAAAAGACATAAATCGATGAAAAATGATTAAATCGTTTATTCGCTTTAGTGTTCTTCTTCTTGGTAAGTCAATTTTACATTATTTACTTTTAAGCTTCGAAAGTATTGCAGCAAAGTAATACTTTAATCAATGTTTACTTTTAGTTCTAAATCTATTAATACCTTGCGAAGGATTAAGAGGATTCGGAAGAGGAAGTTATGGCGGTAAATACGGCAGCAGCCAAGGTTATAAGGAGCCACAGTCTAAAACTTATGCTGCAACATCGCCTGGTTTTGCAGGTCAGAGTACTTCTAGGAGAGGTTTAGGATTATCCGCTTGGGGTATCGTCACTTTGATTGTCTCCTTTATTTTAGCGATTGTGGGATTATATTATTTTTCTATGTGTTACCCAGTAATCTGCCAGAAGAACAAAAAATATGATATGATTGGATTAACAAGTGTTGCTTGATTTTGTCTTCTCCTTACCTTTTCTTGAATATCTTCTACATATCTGTTTATATACGTAATTTGATCATTTTGAAGACTTGTAATGTCTAGCAAACATTTATTACATAATTTTAATAACAGTTTAATGACTAAAAAAAGATTCTGCTTAGATAATTAACAATTTGTATGTAAGTTTTATTTACATTTACTATTTTAAAGTATTGTTATATTACTAAAGTATTTTCATGAGTGTTAATGAATAATTTATGTGTATTGATGAGATTTTACAGACATTTTAATACTTTTTTGTTTCCATTTGCGACTAATGTGAATGATTTGTGTGTTCATCAAGATATAATTTTTGAAAAAAAAAACTTCCAGTGATTATCACTGTGATTTTGAATTGATATGGTACATTTTTACCATGAATAGATTTTTTATAGAGAAGACAAGACTGCCGATGAGTCCATAACATAGGAGTACAAATATAATTCCTCTCAAAAATATTTTTCCTAACAGTATTTTTATAATGTCGATATGCAAAAGTATATTATTCCTATACGATCTGATAAATGTATTGCGACTATTTTGTAGGAAATGAAATTGTGAACTATATTGTGGGACAACAATAAGTTGATATAAGTTTATTATAGATTTACAAGTATTTTTTAAATAAGGTGCTAATTATAAGTAGTTTTAAAGACAACTGAACCAATACCAGTAATAGTGGATCTTCCAATTGCTTCAAGAGTCAATGTAAATAATATTAAATACATTGTCCTACATACGTAATGAGAATGAATGTACATCTACACATACATAAAAGAAGTGCCATAGGAACAGGATTATTATATTTTGGATATCATGTACATAATCAAATTGTTAATAGGTGTGTTACATGCAGTAGGTTTTCATACTTTTATAAATTACTTAACAGTTAAACCATCACAGTTAACCTTTCTATTGTTAAAGTATTTATAAGATTTTTTTTAACCTTTTGAGGCAATATTTTAGACTTTGTATAATGTATATCATGATGTAGGACAGATTAAATGATAATCTAAATATTACTAAATATTAATGAAGCTATTTCATAGATGTTTTCTTTTACTCAAAAATCTTTATAATATGACGGAGTAATTATGTTAAGTATAAAAAGGAAGTTTAGATCATTTTTAACAAGTGTCTTTTTGTCTCGAATATATTTTATCAGTATTAACTGCAACATTTTAAGTCTTTGTATAGTTTTAATTGTGAAATGTAGTGGGAACATTTGATCTGTATTATTTTGCACGGATATGAAGTAATGCTCAAATATACTATGAATAATTATTAATTTGTTTTAATACACTCTTTACTTCTTTAAATGACAACAGCCATTTGTTTTACATAAACAAATTTTGCAATTAGGTTTTAAAAGTAGATATACCAATGTAGATGTTTTTGGGGCAGGCCTATAAGCAACAGGTAATTCACTTCATCATCATTTCAACTGCTGGACATAGGTCTCCTGTAATGTGTTCCTCAAACCATGGTGTTGCACTGTTTGTATCCAGCTGCTCTCAGCAGTCACATAATTGACTTACTTAGAAGTTTTATTAAATGTTAAAATAACAAGGTTGAAGTAAATCAATTGCAATATTATAGTAAAAATTTATTAGACATTTAATTAATCATTACAGCATGGCAGTGCATCATATTACAAAAATTTTCACTACACACTGGAAGAGACAGTCTGGTAACAAGATACTCAGAAATTTCCTTATAATAATCAATGACATTATTAAAACCTTTTCACCGCCACATACATATAAAGATGCCACACACATATAAATACTAACAATCTATTTTATCTTCAATGGGTTCACTGGATGAAGGGTATGCCAACACATCATTGCTGTTCCATGCTGCCTAGCCAAACCAGTTCGAAAAGTTCTACCACTAACATGGCTTCAGAATCAAACTAACTACCATAATATTACAAGACGAGTAGTTAGTTTCCAAGTATAGATTCTCTCTCATTGTCACATTGAAGCTTCATAATTTCTATTTACCTTGTAAATGCTTTCAAAACTAAGTACAAGGCTCACTGATGACAATTCCATAGACAAACTGGATATGTTATTAATTGTACATCTTAATAATCTATGGTATTAAATGAAAAGTTTCATAAAATATGTTATTTATATTACAATGCTCTTCATTGGGAAAAAATAATGCGAATTTCTGTCATTTTAATGACAAACAAAAATTATTAAATTCAGCAAGTTAATATATACAACATTATTTAAAAAAAGTTATGTAGATATATAGAAAATACATTGAGCTGTTTGATGAAAATAATTACCGGAGTATTAAAAAATATTAAAAGTGATGTATGGTTCAATTTTTTTATCTTAAACCTAAAGATGAGATATATTTTGGTGACACTGAATCAGGCAGTCTTAAAGCTCGCACCTCTCACTTATAACTCGTCCTTTTCTAAATCCACGTCAGATAGGTCGATGTCTTCTTCCGGTGGTAGCTCACCGTCCTTACCGTCCCACGGCTCGGTGGTGGAGATTTTCGGCATCTCAGCTCCCCTGACTGGTGCTGTTTGACCGCGCCCAAAGGAAAGATCCCTGTAACAATTTTTATACGATGTTTGTACAGTTTATTTAATTTTTTATCAAAAACGGTATTAACATCAATATCAGCCAACAGACGTCAACTTCTGGATATAGGCTTCTTCCAAAGATCTCCACTTGGAGTTCATTGAGGGTAATTTGGCTGTAACCCACCACCCTGGCCCAGTGAAGATTGGTGGGTGGTCAGTCTCGTCTGTTATTCAGCAGGATGCACCGCGTGCAAGTGAGCTTGACTGAACCACTTTCACCCAGGTACAAAACTATATCTTAAATTTTAATTAATAAAATATTTATTGATTTTTTTCTAACGCAAACAAAAATTTCTCTATATATACAAGTAATATATATATAGCTATAAAGCTATGGATTTATTTTGTCTTTTACCTGAGGAACTCGTTGATGCCAGATTCAGAGAAAGAGCCTCTAAGGGTTGAGAACTTCAGTTTCTTAGCGTTGACAACTGACATGGCCGGGTAACCAAAGCCGCCTAATTCAAGTGCCTCTTCCAGTGCCGGCTGTGCTCCAGCTTCGGTCCACACCCATCTGAAATGGGAATGAATTATGATGAGGTCTTGAGTTGATGAAAAGTAGTACACTATACGCCATAAACATTTAGTCCTTAGTTTTTTACACAGCACTATCAAGATGAGGATGATTTGTTAAACCAGTAATTTCACTGGCTGCAAACATCATTTACATAATAATTGGAGGCCTAAATAACCACTGTGATGATCCAGACTTGCAATGTATCAACAAAGGCTACTGACACCAAAATTTAGTACTCTCTTTTTGAAATCTCAATATATATATATATATATATTTTCTTATATGTATAGAAATATTGCAAAAAAAGTTTATGAATTTAAATTTGTGTTAATGAAGGAAATCTTGGAGAGGAAGTCAGTTTATTATCATTATTTCAACAAATCAACATCCATAGGTGGACATAGATTTCTCGTAATAATATTCCACAAAGCACAGTCTTGTGCTATTTTGAGTCCAGGCACTCTCAGTGATTGTTTAAAGTTCACTTAGTAAGTCTGCCGAAGCTGCACTTTTTCAAATTACAAATTTTTTTCTTAGTTTTTATAAAGGTATTATCAAAAAAACTAACTTACCCCCACATCTTGCTCTTATATTTGTCTCCAAGGCGAGCAAGTATGGAGATGTAATCATTGCGACAAGCCGCATTGCAGTCAAGGATGTGAGGCAAAATGGATACCACACACAGAGGTTTCTCGCTACAGACCTTCATCACATCCTCGTTTATTACCTGAGCGAAACAAACAGACAATTTATATTTATGAACTGCAAAAAAAATTATACTTTCCAACAAAAACTACACCCAACTTCTAAAGTAGCTTTGACCAATGTTTTTTTATAAAATAAAAATATATATACAAATAACCTTTACGTAATTTTAATCTCAGCTGTTCCCTGCTCGATTTGCTGGCCGTAATATAGAATTAGATGAGAATATTAAGATTTGAAATTTGTCAGAAATATTCCCGCTTGGCGGCTACTCGCCACCCTCGCGCCTCTTCTCGTTATTCACACCCCTGCAACCTCTTCTAGGTGTATCAATTCGTAAAAGGAATATTCATACTAAATTTCAAGTCTCTAGGCCTTATGATTCCAAAGATATCGTGATGAGTATATATATATACACATAAATATATATAAGTGGCTTTTCAATACTTGGAGAATTTGTGTATAATTAATTGTTTCTGTTTTAAGCATGCTCTAACATGAAGATCACTGGTTCCATTCCAGGACTACAGACAAGTATAAACACGACTGATTAGCAGCTCTTTAACAGCAATGCTGTGTCTAAGCAAGCTTGTTATACAGACATCCAGTTTCTATTCTGGGGCTCCAAGCTTCGCTGAGTTTGGTAGGTGGTATAGTTTTTCAATACTGCGACATAAACACAAACAGAAATGCAGCCAGATTATTCTGAGGAAGCATAAATCACCATAAGTCATTGTCACTTAACATATGGAGGTCAAAAGTTGACCTATTGTAGATAAAAAAAAAACTCAATACAATGTGCCTGTGTCCTTAGTTAGGAATAAAAACCCCTTTCCCATATAACAGCCGGTGCAAGTTTACCTTTATACATATAATATTATTGAATCATATCAAAATTTGTTACAAACGCAATAATATTTTTATGAGTGTGACCAATGTATGATTGTAAGGGTATTGCACGCTTAAGAGAAAATAAACTTGTGTAAAGAAATATTAGAAATATAAGAAAGAAGCGAAACACACAACATCCGGTTGGTAACAGTGATTTTGTTATTGAATTATAAAGTTAGCTATTTTATTACTATATGGGTCATGTTTACAATAAATTATTACAAAATAAATATTGATTTGAATGAACAGCCTCCGTTATACAGACAGGTGCTATAAGTAGGAAAGAAAATATTCATATTTGTTCAAAGGTAGCAGTACCACTCAATAGTGTTTGACCTTTATTATATCATGATTAGAGAGAAAGAGAATTAATTTTTAATTAATGATTATTAATAGATAATAGACAGACATTTATAATTGGTTATACTATTATATTAAAGGTGGTAGAATTTTTTATTCAACGGGGACCTATAATTTATTGTATTAAATATTGGGAATATTAATAAAGATTATAATATTATATGTGATATTTAAAAAGAATTTAACTGGTTCTGTAGGGCAGTAGCTCGCTTCTGTGATTAAGCTTGTAACATAGATATTACAACGCTCTAAGATGTTTCTAGTTTGGTAGATGGTGAGGCGTTTTTTTGTTCAATCCATCTTACTAACTACCTCTTTCATATTGTAAATCTGATGACATATGTCAGACAGAGTATCTAGGGTGTACAAGCATCACCATCAACATCTTCACTGTCTCTTAAGATCATGTGAAATTAGATAATAGATAAAAATTAAAATCTAGCTAAGACCAGGCATAGTCGTTGCAGATTTTTTACCTTTAACGTAGATTTCTAATTAAAACCCTCAATTGGATTATTCGTAGCGAATGCATGAATTTGATTGAAATTTGTCAAATTAGTGTAGCAGTGAAATCAATTGCTACGCTAAGAATAAACGTGTGATAGTGGTTAATATACCTTTAGCTCTCTTTACGATTGGTTTCATACTGTTGATAAAAAAATTAATTATTTCACTTTTCTTGATGTTCTTATATTTTAGGCTAATATGCTGTTAACAGCTTGTGCCTAAATGTGTCCAGAACAATGTGGTGCAGTGTATGTATCATGCTAACCAGCACCACATTTTTATAGCAGACATATTGCTCACACATGAATTTGGTTATATCTCTCCATAAAAAAGAGAAAATTTAAGTGTTCATAATTGTTACAGGACAGACAATCAGGAGCTTGTTTATGTTAAAAGTTAACTAACCTGCACAATCTCTGGTGGTGCAATGTTCTCAGCGAGTTTCTCTAGCGCATAGGCGACAATGTCACTTGATGTCCTTCCTCCATTGTAGTCTTCAACTGAATCGCTTGTCTTCTTGCCAGCTGGGAATAGTTTGATTGTGGGATAACCTTGCACTTGATACCGGGAGGCCATCATTTGGTGGACAGTCGCATCCAACGCTCCTACTTTTACCTGCATATAAATAATTACACAAATGGGTAACAGACAATTCATTATTTTGAGTATTTTTTATTACAGTCCTCTAATCTAATTCTAGGCATTGTACTGGTAAATATAGTACATTTTTTTATGAGACTGAAGATTTTTTTAAAACTGTGTCTCCAATAACAATTATTTCATTTGGTTTGCATGTGTTACTGCTAGTAAGAATAAAAATTATGATTTAATATTAGTCATAGTACATAATAACAATAGTCAATAGTCGTAGTAACAAGTTTCAGACATGCAAAGATATTCACACCAACAATAAAATCATATACTATACATTATAAATTGCGATTTATTTCTAAAAATAAAATGAGAATGAAACAACTATATTATAAATAAACATAATATGAATTTTGAAGCTCTTTGGTAATACTTTTCTGATTTTTTAATTCTGACACTACAATTATAAGTAAATAAATTATATAATTAATAAAAACAAGTAGGCCGAGGTATTTGATTAAGTTTATAATGAGTTGATAAAAAAATAATAAGAAAAATGATAATGTACATAAAATAAACTGATGAAATAGGTGGACTAGTATTTGTAAATGTTTATTTAATCAAAATTAATATCAATATAAAAAATAAAATGTATTAGGTAAGACATACCTTGCCCTTAAGTTCTGTTGCAGCTTTGGCCCAGTGAGGCTCAAGATTCTTGCAATGACCACACCAGGGAGCATAGAACTCCACCAACCAGAGATCCTCGCTGTCAAGCACCAGCTCTTTGAAGTTGCTGTCAGTGAGCGTGATGACATCTGACTAGAAACAAAATATATTTATTAAGAATTATCAAGTAGCTTAAGGCACCAGGTGGGATATTTCTCGCATTCATAAAATATTTGGCACAGCACTATGAATCATTTTATTTCTTTATTAAATGAATATAGTGGGTATACATAATTTTCTTATGTTCAATTTCATGTTTTTTTTTTAAATAAAATCAATGAATTAAAAGACAAATAAATACTTCCAATGCTAAGTAATAATTATTAACATTTGATGAGATTAACAAAAGATGTTTCTTTTTATAATTGTAAAAAAAGTTATTTCTTTTAACATCTTGCTGCAAATATCTACAGCTCTAGATTATTTGGAGAAATGATAATAATTTTTTTAATTTTTAAAAAGCATTGGAGAAAATCAAAATTTAGTTTTTTTTAACTAAAGTTATTTAATAACACATTTAAGATTTGCAATAAAATTTTTGTTGTTCTCCATTTATGTAGTCCAAGTAAATATCAGTGTCTAAAAAAAATTTAAACTTTCTAAATCTCCTACCCACACATTGTTGTATGACCTCAACTTTGAAGAAGTAATGTGGGTGGCCAACAAAGTTAAATGTGGGTGTTTACATAAGGTCATCTGAACCCATAAAATCTAATAATTTAAGAAATATAACCATGTAAGGTGTTCCAAATTTATTTTGATTTTATTTAGTTGAAGGTTATATTTAATAAAGGCAATTAATGAAGAAATCATTTTGTATTTTTTTTTGATTCTTTGTTATACATGACAACATATAAAATAGTATTGTTTTTTTTTCTGTGTAGTCTTACAGTAGCTTAAAGTAACTTTGTTATTGCTTATATTCACAAGTCACATTTTCTGTCTACTGTCCTGCATATAAACTAATTAGGACCACATGTTAATATAGATAAGACAATGTAAATCTTAATGCCCTCATTTTGAGTGGTTTACATACCATTTATCTACAACTTTAGTCTATGAAAACAAACTTTATGTAAAATTAAAACAATTTATCTAAAATAATTGAAAATAGAAATTGGACAAAACTTGGAGATATTTCATACATCTAAATATTTTGAAAGAAACTCATTGTATAAAAAATTATTAATACTATTAAATAAGGAGATAAGAAAAGTTTTTATTACTTTATAAAGTATATTTTTAATTCCATTTATATTTAATTTTCACGATTTTAGGTTGATCAACATTGAACACATTCCCACGGAACAAATTTAACTTCAATAAATTTAATTCACTTCTTTCCTTTTTCATGGGTAATGTCATTTGTGGAGAGTCTATTTGCTTTGATATAAACTCCTTTTTCACTGGCTTCCATGGTATTTTGTGGCCATACAAACCATTTCTTAGCCACCACTAATAAATTATGTTAATTACATATAATAAATTGTAAATAATCCCATAAATTATGCCATTTTTATATTATGTTATTTATATATTGATTATTTTTTATTGAGCATGGACTAACTATTAATTCAGTCTTAATTTATACTTATAGTGATTACAGTTGTCAAATTCAGTGGAAGTATTACCACACAAACTGTAATACTTATCGCTGGTGTGGTACACCTACACCACTTCTTTCAGAATAAAATGATGTGAATTAAAATTAAGTCATATTTATTATAATAAGTTAAAACTTATATAAAAATCAAACAATTATAAGAGTATTTTAGTTTAGTCTATGCAGCCAATGATTGTAATACACATTGTTCAATTATTTAATGGGAAACAGATATAACAATTATGGCTCCTTTAACAATATTATTTTGTACTGATACATAAAATATTGAAAATAGTTTTTCATGAGGATCCACTGTTCTCTTTCCTTCTTTTTTATGGTTTTACGTAATTGGTATTGTACAGCATAAATAATTTAATAAATAAACACAATAATAAAAATTCAATACATACCTTATCTGAAGATGATCCACTGGATTTCTTGCCAAGGTTGTCATAGGCTTTATCTTTAGCTGCTTTAAGGCCTGCCTCTACAAATGCCTCTGCAGTTCTCTGGCCCTGATAAGGTGCATGTTTACTACCTGTAAACACCTTAATTGTGGGGAAGCCAGAGACACCATATTTCTGAGCTAAGTCTTTGTGTTGATCTGCATCTACACTTCCCACTTTTATTATACCCTAAAATATAAAGGAAATATTATTTACATGATTATTATTATGCGGCTTACATTATTTAAAGGGGTTTTATGAACTACATAAATATAAAAAATATTAAAAATTGTTATTAATGATGGACACCCCTGTCTACTTAGTCGTACGATGATCAATAAAGATCTAAAGAATAACAAATAGACAGAAGCTATGACACAAAATAGAGATAGATTTAGAAGAATGACTACGAGGGCCGACTTCAAGTAAAGATGGGACAAAGCCTAACGAGAAGAAATTATTGATGGAGGGTATAAAAGAGAGTACGTAAATTGAAGCCTGTAATATAAAAGAGTGAAATGAAATAATTTTACCTTCAATGCTCGAGCAGCTTTTTTATACTCAGGTACTAGATTCTTGCAATGCCCACACCACGGGGCATAGAATTCAACAATCCATACTTCATCCGATTTTGTAACTAATTTGTCGAAATTATTAGGTGTAAGTTCTACAACATCGGACGATGAGTCGTATAAAGCATACGATCCGGTGACAAGGAGTAGTAAACCTGCAAAACAATATAATATCATTGTAAACGCCGGTTAAGGGAAGTTAAATCACATTTAACTACCATGAAGCCTTCGCGCTTTAATATGTTATTAAAACATACCTAGATTGTAAATGTGTAACATTATGGCTAATTTAACACTAACAAGATGACTATAAATAACGTTTCTTATAAATTTCTTAGAGCCGGCACCAATAACTTCGTGTTCGAAATAATGAAAAACACGTCAATCCTTTTTATTAATACTAGAAAAAATCTGGACTTGTCGATGGATTTCGTGGATTTACATCATTGGTGAATTTAATTTAGGCGCTATTTATTTGTAAATGTGTTACCATTGTTAATATTACTATACATAATTATTTATGATCAAGTAGTACATTTATAAAATCATGAATTATTGATGGCTAAAAGTTACAAAATTTGTATAATTTAACTCGCGGATACCAGACCCGCAAACTTTGAGTTCAATGAAGCTGCTATGATTGTCTAAATAGGGGCGCGAACTTTATGATAAAAAAAGTTGTATAATGTAACTTTTTATTAGGTGTCCCAATAATTATCAATATTTTGAATTTGTGATGTACTTTCATATTTTATTATTAATTAGCTTTTGTGATCATATTCTTGAAATCAAAAGTTGTTAAAAGAAACAAAACAAAATCTAATAATAGGTACACACCGGCCTCTTCGCCGTACCTTAGACTTAAACTATACCTATTTTAACTTTTGTACATATTACAAGTCATTCTTCCAATTATCGCAACTTATAGTAAAAGAGTAACTCTCTGTTACGTTTCGTTTTGCTGCCCGTGATATGATGATGATTAAATTTGTAATTTGTCAGAAATATTTCCACCCTGCGGCAATCCGTAGTTCTTCGGGCCTCTTTTCGCTATTAACAGCCATGCGACTCCGTTTCAAAAATTTTTATTTTGTAAAATTCATTGTTAATTGACCTCTAAACAGCAGAAGCAATGGATAAATTTTTAATCTACGTTTATAGTTTCAGAGAACTCGAGTTGATTCAGAGATTAAAATACCTTCAATTGTTACTCCATTTTCCAAAGCATATTTTATCTGTTCTTTTTGTTGTGACATGCTTATATCTTACGGAAGGTACTTCATGAGTTAAAACGTAAATTAATAAAATAAAATAAGATTTTCATTAACTTAAAATGCATAATGTTGCACCAAAAACTGTGTGGAATACTTTTCAAAGGAGGTACATTTCACTTTGATTTTACAAATTTGTTGAGGTTAAATTAACCGCGTTATTCTTTTATATTTTTGGACAGGCGTCAGGTCGACAACTTCTGTCGGTAACATTGCGCGGGAAATTATTGTGTCCAAGATAAACATCGGGAACCATTAGTGTAGTTTATTCATTTTATTTTCCAGTCTTTAGACATTTTCATAAAATGAGTTTCCACAAAACGAAACCTTTTACTGTATTCGTAGAGGGTAATATTGGTAGCGGTAAAACGACATTCCTAGAACATTTTCGTCAATTTGAAGATATAACACTGTTGACTGAGCCAGTAGAAGAATGGCGTAATCTTCGAGGATGGAATTTATTGGTAAAATTAATTCAATTTGTTGAATATTTCCGCGAATTTGTAGTTAATCGTATGATGAAATAAATAAATAATTCTTTATTTAATAGGATCTTATGTACAAGGAACCTACAAAATGGGCAATGACCTTTCAAGCTTATGTGTCTCTTACTATGCTAGAAATGCATCGTAGGGCGACATCGACTCCTGTTAAGTTAATGGAGCGTTCCATATATAGTGCTAGGTACTGCTTCGTGGAACATATGAGCAGAGCTGGCACCTTGCATCCCGCACAATTTGCGGTCCTAGACGAGTGGTTTAGATTTATTCATCTCCAAATCCCAGTTGAAGTGGATCTCATAGGTTAGTAAAAAAAATTTGTAATGTAATATAAATTAAGTAAAGCATATAAATAAATATAATTGTTACTTCATATAGTTATCATTAATAAATTAACATACCTAGTGTACTTGCTCTACTATTATAGGTTACATGTATTGCACAATAATTTCTTTACTTGACAATTCAGGGCTGTAAATATTTTAATAAATACATAGAAAAAAGCCACATCACAATCTAATTCTTGCATTGTTTTAAAAAGTATCAAAACTCATGTGTATTTGTTTTTATTACAGTTTACCTAAAAACAACCCCTAGTATAGTGCACGAGAGGATAAAGAAGAGAGCCCGCTCTGAAGAGCAGTGTGTCCCACTCTCTTATTTAGAAGAGTTACATAAGTTGCATGAAGACTGGTTGATTAATAGAACACATGCAGAATGTCCTGCACCAGTAAGGGTCCATTATTTATCTTTGTTTAGTTTAATTACCTTGGTTTAAATCATAAAAATTTAAATATTCATCGTCATCATCATTTCAACAGATGGACGTACACTGCTTGACCTAGATCTTTTGTAATGTGTTCCACACCACATTACATTCCAATTTAAACATCATGAAATGTTTATTGTTTATATATTTTTTGTATATTTTAATAAAAATATCTCTTTTGCTGCATCATTACTATATTAGGTTCATAATCTTTTATGAACTATAATCTCTTTTATATAATTGTCACTTATACTAATTACATATATCTATTACATATTTTTAATCATCAATTACCCTCTCACATCAGTCTGTAAATAGGATGCTACATGTTCCCATATTTTTGTTGAAACATGTCTAATTACATAGATAACTCCTTCACTTATCCACTTGCATGGACTTGTTACCGACACTCCTAAACCTAATTAATTAGTTTACTGTTAATGCTTATTTAAATTTTGTAATGTTTATTTATGCCATTATAATAAATTAAATGTATAAGATCGCTAGATAAAAAAAATTATAAGCCAAGGTATTTCGAAATTCTGTTATTTTATTAAAAAAATTTATTAGGTATATGTGCCACAAGGGTCCCTTTACTGTAATAGCACCTCTCATTTGATTTTGGGCTTGCTACTAACCCTGGGTAAAGCTCCAGCACCTCATTAGAGAGGAGTATCACTCCAGTTGCGAACCTATGATTTATAGAATGCTCAGACTTTATTTTGATTCCACTTTCTTTTGTAACACTGTCCCCTGTGTGGAGGATGGGAATGTTTCATTGCCTCAGTAACATATGCACTTGGAGAGAAATCTACCTAGTGTGTTTTTTGCATGAATAATTTATTATTACTTAAAATTTTTTTTAACATAATTGGTCATAATTTTTATAATAATTTTATGTAGTAATAAGATTATGCATTGTCTTTCAGGTGCTTGTATTGGATGCAGACTTGGATTTATCGCAGATAACTGAAGAGTATAAAAAGAGTGAGCACCAAATCCTGAGGAAGGCTGTTGATGTTGTGATGAACTCCCCAAACAAGCTTAGCCCTAGGAAACCGATAACTGGGTCACCTATTTCCATAGTACCAAAAATTAGACTTTAACAGTATTAAGATAAACTTTTAGATTTTATGTAATATTTTTTCCTACTTTATTCTTATTTTTCATTATTATCAGGATTCATTTTAATGATTCTATGAAATAACATCTCTTGTGACTGTATGTTATAAAATGACTAAATCAGGATAAAAATTAGATGATAGGTAGGAATATACTTAACTTTATAAAGGTCTTGTTAGGATAAGGTTAAAACTTGACAGATTTTATTAAACTGAGATATGTTAATGTTGACATATTTAACATTAAAATATAGCATTATCAAATAATGCTGCATTTAAAGAACAATTTTTGTGATGTAATATTAATTAAAATATTTATGTTGATAAATTCCATAAGCAACACATTTTTAATGGCAATAGGTTTTTAGTATTGGAGATAGTTTAGGTAGCAACTATAACAATTCCTATTTCTGTCCACAAACAGAAGTTTGCAAACATTACTATGTGGTTTGAAGGGTGCTGTAGCTAGTGATACTACTGGCAATGTGACTAATTGTCTTGTGTTTTATAACAACTAGCACAATGTGTTCATAAACAAAGCATCAAATAGTGTCGGTACCTAGTGTCACATTGTTAGAAGTTAGATTATGACTTACCATCAAGAGTATGCCTAGCTTCTAATTGCTGCTTTGAGGAATAAAAAAACCAGTGATAAAGCTATATTTATATAAATAGAAAGAAACTTGAAAATTGCAATTATTAATCAAAACTAACCAAATTGTTCTACTAGAGCCTAAATATAATAACAGTAAAATTTATTTTGAATAATTGTAATGACTCGTAAATAACCAAAATAAATGTATTATATAGCATTTTCTCAAGTTTCTCCAGTTTTTTAAAAAAAGTAAATACCAATTAGTTTTAATTATCAATAACAGAAAAGAAACTTTTTTTTCAACAAGGTAAGGTTTTTATAATTTCGTAAAGTATTGCCGTTATTCGTTTTGTTTTTCTAAACCGCCAATTATTTGTACTTAATGAAAGAAAAATCTCATTTGATTAAGAAATGTAGTAATGATCAAGAGAATAAATATAAAAATTTTCACATAATATATTTTAACTTATTTGTGTACATGATTAAAAATAAATGATATAAAATGAACTTCTTTTTGTTACTCTTTCATAAGATATTTTGACTTCTCATTGTGCTAGCGCAGCGGTTAAGCGCCAATTTATAACACCGTGTATGGTACGATTCCAGGCTAACAAGTTCTGCGAGTTTAGTTGATGATTGTATATTTTCGACCCCGCTTACTGGGCTACCATCCTCATATTGTACATTTTATTTTACAACAGCATCAGTGTTCCGGCCGATAACATACGAGCGCCAAAGAATTCTGGCCGAGCAAGATGGCCTCATTGTTACTTAACATCAGGGAAAATTAAGGTCTAGTTTTAACCTGTTGGTTATAAAAACGAGATATTCCAATCAGAAAAGAAATGTGATTGGTGTTATTCGACCAATAAGTCTAATTGTATAGAGCTTTGAGTTCTTTTTAAATAATTAATGAAGTGAATAGGACACTCACTTAAAATAAGTGATAATATGATAAATAAAGTAATATGGCACTAATATGAATGATATTCACTGCGAGACATTTTTTTTTGCTTCAGTTGCGACTCGCCAGTAATTTCACTACAACTATAGCCACAGAGGCTTGCAAACACGAACATGTTTGCAAATTAGTATTTGGCGGTAAAAATTGGCGCTGCAGTCGTACCTAGACCGTTTGCGTCAGTAGGTCTCTGTCTACTATTAGTACCAACTAATGATTAATGAATTTCAAAATCGATTATTAAATTCCACACTGTGAGTTAAAAGATATTAGAATTTTAATAAAATTTACTGATTTCTTTTTTCTTATGATTACTTATAAGGCATACTATATTCTTACAGAGAATAATAAGCGTACATCTCATCAGAATTACAAATAATTTAGGTATTATTAAAAGCTGTAAATAAAAATTTAAATGTACTTCATAATTTTACTCAGTGGCTTTATGTGTATGTTTCTAAAATTTTTGTCATATTTAGGAAAAAAATTAGTAAGATATTGCCAAAAAAATATTCCACTTTCCTCTAAAATAATATAGTTCAAAATAAATATTATTATTTGACAATTAACGTTCTCAAATTTCTGACTTTCTTTTATTAAGTCTAATTATTCCCTTATTTCCAACAATAATGGAATAAATTTTTAGTATTGCAATGATTTTAAAACAAGCGATGCATTAAATATTGTCCTACTCGTTTTTTTAGTCAAGAGTCAAGATCGAAAATCTTTTCACGAAAACGTTAATAATATAATGTTTACATTTTGTTGGTGGTGGTAGGTAGTTGTCAAAGATTGCCATTTACAAGAGGGATTTAATATAAATTTTGTCTAAAGTATTGTACTTATAAATTTGATTTTATTGTTTAATTTCAATATAAGTTTAATATTTTATAGATATAGTTACCACAAAAAATGGTTAACCTATTTTTGTGGTACTAAATTTGGCACTAAACTTATTCATGGCAATATTTTAAAATGTCAATTAAAAATTTTTGTCATTCTCAGGTGTTTACATGCCGATAACATATTATTTAGGTCAAATTTATATTTAAATTTTTTTATTAGATAATAAATTTATGTAACTAAACGTCAATTTTATTTTATGGTTGCATATTAGTATTAGTTCACAAATTGTGATGACTTCTTGTTGTGGTAACGAAATAGTATTTAATTCTGCGCTGAGCGAAGTAGTGTCGAATAATTTAAAGTTAATTGCAAATTTAGTACAGAACGAGTACAGTGCATGTGTTATCCTCGGCATTCTCGGCCTCGCTAGTGTTGCGCTAGTAATTACTTTAAGAGTAAATGTGAATACACGAATTACGTGGTAAAAACAGGACTATTTTCTACGAAAGTAAAAGTAATGCCGCTTACTACAATTATCTGATTTAACAAGGTATGTAATGTTATCCTTATATATGTTAAATAATATTTTATTTAAATTATTACATGCACTACATCATTAGTTCCAATTTGGAACATGAATCTAGACAACAAGATTCATGTTTTTTTCATGTTACTGCTTTTGCATATTTATTTCAATATTTATCTGTGCATGCTTAAAAAGAGTATCCTTTTAAAACATAACATTTACTCATGCCTAATATACCACAGACAAATAGAATTAGAAAAAAAAGATAGCACTTGAAAAAGTCTATATTTTGAAAATGTGTGTGTTAAAAGAATTCAAAAACATAATTATTGGACTGCTATTATCTACTGCTAAGAGCAACCATATGCACATCTCTATACATTTTGCTCAGTTATACATATAAATACTGAAATTATCATGCTATCAAGTGAACTGAGAAGTTATCTTATAAATTGTGTGAATATATTATATGCTTTACAATTACATGTTTATTTTGTGATAATATTATGAATATCACTGAATTGAATAAAAAATCTAAATATATATCTTATGAAGATTTTAATTTTTTAATAAAGTTATACAATTATTTTAAAAATTTGTAATTATTTCTAAAAACAAATAATGTTATTCAATGGCTAATAAAACTATTTTTAGGTTTCAAGTTTAATCAGCTTGATTAATATGTTCTTCAATGATGTACTTGATATAAAATTTTCTTTGTTTTTCATTATTCATTTAATTTGTTGGAAACATACTTGTAAGAATATAAATTCAGCATGGTTTTGTAATCTGTTCCTTCTGTTTTTAATTTAATAAGCATTTTTAAATATTTAATCAAGTGATTATTACTTTAGATTATACTGTTAAGGAAAAGAGTAACAAAAAATATATTATCATTATCATTATGACATGATATTTTTATTAATAATAATAAAGTATTAACATGAATTTAATAATTTTGCTTTTTTGTAATCAGTTAATCAAACTTATGTCTCTTTTTGCTGCATTACAATTAAAAGTTATTTTCATAAGTTTCATTCATTATCCGTTATAATTATGTGCATTATTTACGTAGTGTTGTGTATAAATACGCGATTTATTTTATATTTCGCGAGTAGTATCGAAAGCGCTCCGGCATACTGGTTCCCTCACCTCGAACGAAAGTGAGCGCGGCCGGGTGAGCGGCGCTAGTCTATAATCGATATTACCTCATAAGACCGACGTATTTCACTTTCCTAACCAGAAAGCGTAAATTGTTATCGTATTTTATCTACAATTGCAATGTTTATCATAATCGAATGATTTTTTTATTATTTTATAATAGAACGTTATCAGAACATCGTTATGTACTGTTGTAACTTATTTTTTTGTTCGCCTGATGGTAAGCGATGCGCCTGCCCATAGTAACGTGGCGCTAGCTAGGAGGACACAGCACCACGTTGCGCCCGTCGCCCGAGACATGTCTCATTACCCAAGTGATTACACTAGCTACAGCGCTCCTCAAACCGGAACCCGGTAATGTTTGCACACTGTTGTTTGGCGGTGGAAGTAGGCGTTGCGGTGATACCTACTTAAACGGTCTCTAATAATATAGACAATTGTTTTTGTTTTGCGGTGGGGGGTGGGGAATCGTCGAAAGATACCCTGCTTATTGGGAGAAAGTCAGAGTTATATGAGAATAGCTAGCATACGATGCCCCACGTAGGTCCGCTTGTTCAGCGATAAGAGCCCCCACCGTCAGGGCCCGCGAAACCAGAAAACCCTTTTAGTTGCCTACTATGACTGGTAAGTATTCATCATCATCATCATCATCAGCCAATAGACGTCCACTGCCGGACATAGCCCTCTTCCAAAGATCTCCACATCGATCGCTCCCGCGATGCTCGCATCGAGGTAGGAATTACCTTAGTTCTATTCTTGTTAGCCCGAGTTTATAGTGCTACCACCAGTACGTAAGTGGACCTACCACCAGTGGCACACCTTATTTTGGATTACTGTTCCTTAATAACATTTTATCAATGAAAAATCTATTACTTTTTTTTTGTATATTCTCAAAACGCTACCTCATTAATGGAGGTTGGCAATCAAATTTTGTATATAGCAGTAAGTCAAAAATATGACTGTGAAAGTAACTACTGTTAGATTTAAAATATATTCTCAAAACAAAAGCAAATTCTTATTTATATAATAATATTTATTATATATGCTTTCTTCTCAACGCCTAAGTATTTATATATGTATTCAGATCAGATTCAGATCTTAATTCTGTCACAAGGCGAAGAAAACTGGTGGCATGAAGCCATAGAGATTCTATAACCGCAAAGCTTATTTCCACCCTAAAACAATAATATAGAATTTTTCCAGTGTTCCGGTTTAAAGGGTGTTACTAAGAGATTTTTTGGAATAAGATGACTTACTCTATAACTCTCAATGTTAATAGAGAATGTACATTTTATGTGTACTGATGGCAGCAATTCTCTGTTGTCAGATACCGCCTGGGTAGGTAACATTGGAGCGCTTCTTGCAGCTGACAAACAGTAGTCTGTAAACGTTACTGTGTTCCGGTTTAAAGCGAGCTGTTGTTAGTGAAATTACCGAGGCAACGAGACTCAATATGCTATGTATCAAGGTGTAGAGCACAATGTGTTTGTCTATATATATACATATATATGTTATATGTCTTAACTAGCGCCACGTTATTATCGGTGGGCGTATCACTCACTGTCAGGTGAACATCCCCTTCATCTTGTCGTTTAGTGGAATAAAACGAAATATGGTTTATGTAAACATCTTAACTAGCATCTAATTGTTTTGTGCAGAATTTACCACCGAGTTCTGTCGTTTATGTATGAACGCTAGTTAGAATGGCTCATCATCATTTCCACTATATGGAAGGCAGCTGTCAGAGAGGAATTGCGACGCATTGTTAAGCTTGCGACCAACACCTAAAGTGATGACCACGACCGCTGTGTCAAGAATGATACCGACGAGGAACAAGAGTCAGAATGATGTTATACATTGCCCCACATTGCGCTTGTGGCTTTGAGACATAAGATGTAGCGTTTCGTTGCTCCAGCAATTACACTAGCTATAGCGCCCTTCAAACTGGAACACAGTAATGTTTGCACAATGCTGTTTGTCGGTGGAAGTAGGCCCTGCGGTAGTACCCACCGAGACGGTCCATACATCACTGAGATATTTTAAATGTGATATCTTTCTCGAAGAGTAGCGTTGAGTCGCTGTTGCTTCAAATCATAATATTAAGTCATCTTCATCATCTCAACCGATGGACGTCCAATGTTGGACATAGATCATCATAATGTAGTTAAAAAGTAAAGTAAGGAATGAAAATAGTTTTAATAGTTTTAAACTTTTCCTTAGTAAATCCCGCGTTCAGCACTGAAGCAATTATGTAACTAGGTCAATGTAAATAGAAATGCATTGCAGATCGCTCACTGCTTGCCAGCAAGGATCCGAGTTCAGTGATCCATTGTCTGTAAAGATTTTTTTTTATTCGACGAAGCCATGAGACGACCGAGATATTCATCTGATGGTAAGTGATACGCCTGCCCGTAACGACGTCGTGCTATTTAGGATGATATCCACACCACATGTGTTCGTTGCTTTTAGGTAATACGCGGGACCAATGCGAATTGGTGACTTCACACACACACCTTAGAATAAATTCTAATTCATGTGCAGGTTTCCTCGCGATACTTTCCTTCGCCGTTTGTATTTAGCTGTTGTAACTAAAGTTCACAAATGTACATAACTTAAATATTAAAGTCATCGGTACATGCTGAGATTCGAACCCGCGACCTACGGCATGAAGGCCGCACGCTCTGATCATTAGGCCAGCGAGCTACACTAGCTACAACACTTTAAATCGGAACACAGTAATGTTTGCACTTTACTGTTTGGCGGTAGGAATAGGCGCTGCGGTAGTTGCCACTTAGTTAGACGATCTCCAGCAAGAGAGACCTGGTATCAGTACAGGTGAAGTTTAAATACCATGAAAAGAATAGGTAATGATTGGGATTATCTTTTCTCAATGTGATCGGCAAATTACAGAAGACTCCTGATGATGATGATGATAAATAACGAGTCATCATCATTATCGTCATCAGTCGATAGACGTATAGGCCTCCTCCAAAGATCTCTACACCGATCGGTTCTGCGATGCCCGCATGCAGTCAGCGTGGCCACCGGTACCGCCAGGTATTAGAAGCCGTCTTTGTAGGGGCTCATATGGGAGGATTTGGGTCGTTTCCCACCACGCTGGTTCACTGCGTATTCGTGGGAGCCAGAGGTTCGTTTGTTGATTAGCAGGGTCCACCAAAAGCAGGTGAGGTTTGGTTCCGTGAGTTGTTCTGCGGGACTCTATACACCTCAAAGATTAACTTTGTTTTATGTAATTTTTTTATTAACAGATCAATCAGTGCCTCCATACACATTATAAGGTTTATTTATTCAATATAGATCAATTATCTCGAAAGTTCCACGTTATGGGCCGGTTGTTAGCACCCTCCAGCCATCAAGTCTTATTAACTTCGTCATTGGCCCCTCTTGAATCATAACGATGAGAAAAAAAAGCTCTCGTCGCAATCAAGACAATATTCAGGGGCTTTTACTGAAAGGACGTTGCGGTCAATTCGTCATTTACAATTACTTGTAATGTCAATCTGTTTCAATCAATGCCGCTGGTACAGTTGATATGAGTTTTAGGGGTCACATGGTCTTGTACCCAGCGGCGGAACCATACTAGATGGAAAACCTCGTACGCCTTATTCGATATTTATAAAGCTTATTATAGGTTTTCCGTAGCATCAAAAATTTATAAGAGTTGAAGTCGATAAGGTAGATGATGTACCACAGCAGCGCCTGTTTCTGCCGTCAAACAGTACTGTGTAAATATTACTGCGTTCCGGTTTGATAGGCGTTGTAGCTAGTGAAATTATTGAAGTGATGAGACTTCATATCGTTTGCTTCGAGATGACGATCACAATGTGGTGTTGTATTTGACATCCTATCTAGGGCCTCATTGATATCGATAGGTATAACAGGTGAGCTGTGCGGTACAGTAAATGTGAAGTGCTTTCATTTTTGCTGTATCATATCAAGGTTGCTAAGAAGGGTAGCGGTAATAGTCCCTTTCTGAAGAGGTAGGATCACCTTCATATCTGGTAAGTATCACTGGATCCTTTTCAACACCAACTGAGGTTCTAGCTACAAATAATCAAGGTACCATTGCAACTACTATTTTTGCCGCTAAACAGTAGAGTCCAATTGCAACTGTGATCCGGTTCGAAGAGCGTTGTAGGTAGTGAAGTTACTGAGGTAATGATAGTTAACATTTTATATCGTATGGAGATGAGGACAGTGTGGTGATATGTCTGTTATCTTTATTAGCGCCACGTTGTCATGCGTAGGCGTATTACTTACAACCGGGTGAAAAACTAGCTCGTGCTTTATCCACTCCAACTATCCATTATTGCTATAACGATTTCATGGTCTATCTAAGTCTTAAAAAATCTCGCTTTTAGATAGTGTTGAAATACAGATTTAAAAAAAGTCAGACCGTCAGGTCAGAGGCAATTTAAATATGAAGCAGTCAAATTCATTGATCGTGTATCGGAGTGCGTTTAACTGTTATCAAGTTCGAAGTAAGGACTTATTCATCATTCTATTTATTTTTTTAACGATGCTGTCCATTGATTTATATCTTTAGACATTGCAAGTGGTGATCGAGTTAATAGGTGAATACACTTAAAAAATTTGCCGGTGTAAGGTTACTTCGATCATGACTAACTGGCTGCAAGAAGCGTGCGCTCCATACAGGCAAATAAGCACTGCATACCCTGACTCCCTAAACCTGTCTAAATAATAATCTGTTAAGTTATTCAAAAGGTACGCAACTACGCTTTGAATATTGATAAATTGGTAAGTTTATTTTTAAGTATAGATAAGCACAGAGATTTCGGTTATGGTTTGTATATCCTATTCGAAATCTCTGTCTACGCCTTTGATAGCTACAACCCTTATATTATATGTCTGCTGTTAGAACTGCTGTGCTCCAGCTATCAACATATGAAAGCTGGAGTGTTCTCGGTTATCTCATACACATACTGCATTCAGTATAGCTAATTATATTAATGACGTAGAGCGCTATTATGTTATTTGTTTTTGTGCCTTAATTTTTGTTTTTAATTGAGGGAAGCGACAAGACAATCTAGTTCTCCTGATGGTAAGTAATAAGCCTGTCCATAGCAACATGGTGTTAGGTATGATGACGTATACAGCACCACATTGTGCTCATCGCAATGAGACATAAGATGTCTCTTTATACCATTAATTTCACTAGGTACAACGCCTTTCAAAGCGGTACATGGTAATATTTCCATACTATTGTTTGGCGACGGAAATGGGTCAGTGGTGGTACCTATCTAGGTCTCCAACAACAGAAAATTTCCAGTAAAAATTTATTATGATTACCTTAACAAGAAAAGCATGATGTATTTAAATCGAAAAAAAAAACATATCTGTACGATTTGTGTGCCATTACAAAAAGTAATTATTGCATGATTGTAGGTGTGCTTAATTGAATATATGTTGCCGTTAGGGCTTCGCCCTATCACGTACGCGGTAAAAACTGAGTGCAACGAATGCGATGTACGGTGGCATCGTAAATCGTCTGCCCTCCGTCAGATCGCTCCGTCTCAACTTGTTCTGTTATTTTCAATCTATACTTAACGATAAATAAAACAGCGCGACGGATAAAATGGCTCCGGTCGTGTCGTGTACAAATCTTAATGATATTTCAAGCTTAACGACTATACTCACAGGAATTTATAAAAAAAAATTACCTATTTTATTTAACATCAGCTGACATAGGCCTATCCAAAAGATCCCCACATCGATCAATCCTGCGTCGTCCGTATCACCAGGCACGAGGAGCCATCGTTTGTAGGGGTTTCATATTGCCTAATGCATGTTGGCGGGAGCCAGAGCCTCGTTTATTGATTAGCAGTGTGCACCCCGAGTAGGTGAGTTTGGCTTGGATCCCGTGAGTTTTGCGGAAACCCTTACACCCTGATTTTATTATGTTCATATACTTATTTACTATACCAACGTTTCGAGTACTGTATACAGGAGCTACTTTTTATTTTTAAGTTCTTTATGTAACACTACACTAAGGGTATAGTGGGTCTAATTATGACCACAAAGTCAGTTTCCACCAGTCAACCCAGCAGAGGACTACAAACGTGAAGTCACGATATAAGTCATTAGTTTTGGCAGTTCTCTGTTACCGATCATCTAGATAGGTTACCTAGGAGATCTACATAGGTAGGCAACACCGCAGCTCCTATTTCTTCCGCTAATCAGTGTTATGTAAATATTACTGTGTTCCGGTTTGAGGGTCATTGTAGCTATTAAATTACTGTGGTAATGAGACTTAACAACCTATGATAAGACGAGTAGAATGTAGTGCTGTGATGAGGATGATATATCCTAACTAGATCCATATAGTGATAGACAGGCGTATGACTTACCTTCAGGTAAACGTCTGGTTAGTCTTATCGTTTCATCGTTATAGAAAGGACTTCAGTCCTTCAAAGATTACGTCTGCTGTTGTGCTGTTTTCGGATTCATGGGCTTTGAAGGTGGGAGCCGATTAGGCCTGTTCAGAGTGGAGAACAAAGGCGAGGTGGTCTCGTCCATGTCTTTTGTGTATTTGCTCGTGTGTTGTTTAGGCGTAGTGCAGGGAGAACCTGGTGCGTTTAGCAACGCACTGTGGGTGACCACCGATATGGTTTTCATCATTATCAGCCAATAGATATCCACTGCTGATATAAGCTTCCCCCAAAGATACATCGAACGGTGCGGAGCTGGCTGCGTCCAGCGGGTTCTCGCGATCTTTAATAGTTTGTAGGGGTTCATATGCCCAATGCTTGTTGACTTGGATCCCGTGAATTGTTGTGCGGAACCTCTTACACCCGTGGTGGTGATAGGTGGTTTTAGTGGATACAAATCCCACATAACCCTATCTCCCCCCCGAAGCTTTATTTTTTAACAAAATTTATTTCTGTTTCAATAAGGGGTGTATATCAATCACAGGGCTGCATTTCGTCGTCATACGGCGAAGTGTTATCTTATTTAAGCTTTTGCTTTAATGATGCTGTACTCGCGAGTATAGTAGCCGTCGTATAAATCAACAGTGTAATTAAAAAGTCGGCAAGCTTGTGGTCTAGGGCCATTTAATGTGTCTCCGATGATAATATCGTTGCGTTAAGGAAGCGGTTTTGTGCTTTTATGGCCTGTTTCGACCGAAGCCGGCTTCTAACAAGGACAGTTACCTTTATTGTATCTCTACCTGCTATCATATTTACTTATTGTTGCTTAGTGAACGTTTTAGATCACTGATAACCATGTTCGGCCATTCGACTTCGTAATTATCCTTCTATTTCTATGTGATATCAGCTTCACAGGGTCCGTCTTCGGACATAGGCGTCCTCTCCATTTTTCCATTCCTGTCGATCCCTTGCCTTCTTTATCCATCATCAGCTCGTCAGAAATCATCTTTCCACCGTTTCTGTGGTGTTCCAATAGAGACCTATCACCACGAACTTGGACGTATAAAAGTGATGAAATGTTGATAGTCATAAGTGTTCATCGCATACCTGACGAGTTACAGTCGTTTAGTCAATTTGTCAGATAACATCATTGTCACTTAATATTATACTTCGTTCGTGACATTTTTTTTTAATTTTGTTTTAAACAACATATTTATCTCTTTCTCTCTATATATAGTATATATATATATAAATGATATTTCCTCCTATATAAGACTCATTACGATATCTTTGAGTTCTAGAATAACTATAAGGCCTAGACACTTGAAATTTGGAAGGAATATTCCTTTTGCCGAATATAGATCAGCTAAGAACGAATTTTATAAGATTCCTTCCCTAAAGGAAGTTGCGGTCGTGTTACGGCCAGCAAAGCGAACAGGAAACAGCTAACATGTATAGTAAAATTCGTCTAATAGAGATTGTATCAACTTTGGTAATTCTGTTTTGTCGGAGAAAGTATATTCCAATGTTAATTCAGCGAGATAATGTCATATTGATTATCCATCAGGGATGAGATATAAATTTTGCAAAAAAAATATCAGTTCCGGTTTCAAACTATATTATTTTTGTCTATCCCCGTTTGGTTTTTTGTGATATAATCATTGTTAAAACAATAATGTGGATGTGACCAGCGAACGTTTTAGATATGGCATTGTTTATTTAAATGATTGTACATAGACCAGGGGCACGCATGGTGATAAAACGGCACAGTGGCAACACTTGACTGCTTTATATTCACCATTAATATTGAGCGCGGTTGGTTTTGCGTCACATTGGATATTTGAATCGCAGAATCGGACGACTATATTGACTTTCATTGGTATTTTAAAATTCATTGTATTTTAAACAAAAACACTGTTTACTCGAGATATATGTAAACGTCTGATAGAAAAAAAAACGAAACTACTTTGTACATGTATATGGCGATACAACACCAAGTTCCATACTCATCATCTGGATGACTGGCGATCCTCCACTGTGCGGTTCAAGCGCAACTTTTTACCACACACTACCACTTTGTAGAATAAGTTGTCGCCGGCGATATTTCTGAACCAATACGATATGACCTTCAAGAAAAAAAGCGTATCATTTCCTTAAAAGGCGGCAACGCGGCCGCGATCCCTCTGGAGTTGCGACTGTCCACGGGCGTCAGTGATCCCTTTCCACCAGGTGAACTATCCGCTATAAAAAAAAAAATTAAAAATTAATGTGTATAGTGTTTTTTAAACGCATCGGCGGATTCGAAGGTTGGTATATGTTTCATGAAATATTTAACAGTAACATGAATGTTTAGCCTTGATTTTTTAACCTTAGAATATATAGAAATAACTGATGTATATATTAAGACAAAGTGTGCAATATGTTGCTATGTGAACTACCTGATGTTGCATTGTTTTTTTTTATTTAAAAATTACTAAAAGGCGGACTTGATGCCAAATGGCATTCATTCGCAGTCTACCCTAGGATTGAGCAGAGAGCAAAAGTGTAGTGCAAGTGTAAAAGGATATACATTACAAACGTGTTATTAAAACATTTCATAGAGACGTATGTTTTTGACAAATATATATACTTTTTTATTTTGTATAGCCTAGTGCTTGACTACAAATTCACCTGATGGTAATCGTAGATGTAGATGGAAAACTCTTCTTTTGAAGACATACCTCGAAATAGCTGGACGGAAACGGCGACGCCGTTCAATTCTAATCGCTGTTCGCATTATGAAGGACCAGGCGGATAGGCTTTGTCCTAACGCACAGAATATTGTCAACGAAGGGATGAATGTCTGCCGTATATACGTCAGATGGTTAAAGGGCAATGCAGGAATTATGTTATTCTTGTGCACACTCTTCGAAATGCATTCCGTAGAACACCGAGAGACTGAAATTTGATAATTCATGGTCACCGATTATCCTTATGGCGCCTTTCCATCGAGTTTAGAACTGCCAGTTGGTATATATGGTAGCAGTACTCCACAAATGATCGGAGCTGAGTTTATACAGGGTCAATAGTTGTTCCATCTGTTATCAGGTGAACGTCTTGGTTGGCTGATGCACTGGAAAATAGGAACACACTCACTTGGTTGTTAAAGTACAAGATGTGCTCTTAATAGAAGACTCCTGAGCGAAATCGACAGAGGAAATATTTCGGTCGAAGAGAAGGTTTCTGTGGAGCTCACCAGTTATTGATGTTCCATTGTATTAACAAGACTTTGGTGTCTAATACAACAACTTTGATCACTGGTTTCCGGTCATTGTGGTAATACTAACGACGGTGTTGGGGACAGAATATTATAGGGGTGGATCCCGAACGGAGTTCCCGCGACCACACGTTGAGGACGATCACCGAAAGATCTTTAGTGGGTTAAAATCTCTACAGAACTTTGAATTTTCCTCTCGTGACAGGGTATATTTCTGAAGAATCCACCCCAATAATAAAAATGGAGATGCATTAGTAACCACATTAAGCACCACCAAAAGGAAATGTACCGCTAGTTAACGAATCACTGATATGATGTATTTAAATAAGATTTAGGTATTGTTACAAAATATTGTTTTTTTATTATATATGTTAAAAAGGTATTTCTATAGAGGGAAACTAGTAGTAGTTTTTGTTTTCTTAATCTAATCATTGTAATTAATGAAATTGATACATTTATAATGTACGCGTGTTTGTCGTATACATATTATATTATAAATCATTTAGCGATCAATCATCTTCAAGTATGGTCTAATGTGTGATGATCGTGCGGTAAAACCAATGAGGTAATTTCACATTTGTCTGTGACATTTGTTTAATTAGTAAGCGTAATGTCTCATACTTTTTATGCAGTGTCTGAAGCGGTTACGGAACCTGAAGTCTTCTGTTGCTTTTGTCTAAACAATGCCGTTTCGTGTCTTCGCCATGAAGTGGTAACGAAATCGAAAATTTATCTTTCAACGTACGATTGTCATAGAAAATCATAAAAAGAAAGTCAGTACGTAAAGTCATAATGCAGCCTATATAATATCCTAAATATTCCCACTGCTGGGACTAGAACCTACTCTCATTAAAAGAATCAATACTAACCGCGTTGGCTGTGTGTGGGTTGACGGATGTACCGTGACCGCAAAGCTGTTGCTCTCAGTTTTTTTTATTTGACGAATACCCAGACGAGCAAGACGTCTACCTGACGGTAAGTGACACGCTCGCTTATAACAGCTTAGTGTTAGCTAAGACGATATAAACAGCCACAACGCCCTTCAAGTCGGAATACAGTGATGTTTTGCAGAGTACTGTTTGACTGCGGAAATAAGAATTGCTTTAATACCTACCATCGTCTTCGGTAGTAGAGACTTACCACGAGATAAAATATGCCACTTT
The DNA here is from genome assembly GCA_029034505.1 of Ornithoptera priamus. NCBI lineage: Eukaryota > Metazoa > Arthropoda > Insecta > Lepidoptera > Papilionidae > Ornithoptera > Ornithoptera priamus. The sequence continues at coordinate 3,062,267 of JARDWD010000826.1, forward strand.
GAATCTTACCTCATTTGACACTATTAATTGGTCTTCATTTGTGTACACAGTGTTGCAATATATTCTTCCTTAGTATCCGATATGTCTAGATCCGTAAGGCTTCATCATTACTATCAGCCGATAGACGACCACTTCTAGACACAGGTCTCCTCCAAAGATTCTCACCTCGATCGGGTAGAAGTTTATATGGAGGGATTAGATAATTGATAGTATCCATAAGACACTTGAAATTTGGTAGGAATATTACTTTTACCGAGTGTAGATAAGCTAAGACGGATTTAACAAAATATTACCCCCAAAGGGCGGCGAACAGCCAGTTACTATTATGATAATAACAAATTCATTTAATTTATAAAATAATTAACATATCTTTGAAAAATCTTCGGCGCATGCACTTTGTGTTTACAGCTGAAAGGTTTCTATAATAAATTTACATCTACATCACTGCTACTATTTGAATGTAATTAATGAACGTGGCTATATAAAAAAAATTAAGTGTTTAAATGTCTCCACGATACAGTCACTAAGGGTTTGTACGGATATGCCTAATTTGATTCCGGAGCCACATGTGAAGTTTGGATGTATGCCGCCATAACAGCATTGCTTTGTTTCCGCTGTTTGAGAGCATAAGTATTCTAGACAAGCTATACCGTCCATGGCTTTATTATCACTTAACATCATTTGAAATCGAGAGCGTTAGCCCAAAGAAATATATCTGATAATCTAAAGATATATTTACTGGTGGTAGGTCTCTGTTGCCGGAGACCGCTTGCCTAGGAGAATACCAGCTGCGGTGGTAGATACCAGATATGCACGGCAGATACCTATTTCAGCCGCCTAACAGTAGTACGCAAAATAATACTCTGTTCCGGTTTGAAGAGCGTTGTAGCTAGTGGAATTACTGGGATAAGGAACGTGTTACATATCAAGGCGACGAGCACAATGTGTAGTCTATGTCATCCTAACGTCAGGTTGTTATGGGCAGACTTAACAACTATCACCACCGTGTGAAACTCTCGCCCATGTCGTCGCTTCATCAAGATGTGATGTAGCTAAATGTTAATCTAAAGGTGTGGTGATGCAGATAAAAAAAATTTATATTAACACTGTAATCGTTGTGAGAACTTGTTATGACCAAATGCAATTTATCACTAACCATATTTCTTTCCGATGTAATTCACTATCTACCCTATTAATCCGTACCTGATGTATACGTTACTCGGTGTCTTTGACCACGTTCGCCGTGTAAAGTACTAAGGCGTTGCAAAAAGTGGTTCAGTGCACCCGTCTAGATAACCCGTCTAATGCGGCTGGTCACCGGCCATAACTCGGCGAACGCTTAGACCATAAATACCAGTAATACTGTTTAGAACTTGTTATTGTGCACAATAAAAGGAGCATTAAATCGCAGCCTCGCCTGTCGGGGGCGCATTAATTGCCTTTTTTACGCCTCCGCGGATTCCACGAACCTTCAAAGAGTACTCTGATCATTAAATATAATTGCCTCTCATTGCGAAACGACCTTTAAATACTTGTCTTTTTAATACATCTGTTAAAGTTCAATTTTCCGATAGAAAGTTAGTTCTTATTTCATATAGATAAAGGATTTTGTAATGATAACAACATTTATCTACTCGTGAAGACCTTACGTGTATGGATTTGAAACGGTATGACCCCCTTTTTTTTAATAGGGAAAGAATTCTTAAAAACGTTACCAGATTCTGGACGGAAGACAAAGTTTATGAGATTTGTAGCTATTAAGACAAACTCGGTGGTTCTCCTCAGTGCGTTGTGTAGAGCTCGAGGTTTTCCTACAGACAGCAGCAGCGCCTCTATACGCTGCGCCTAACTACATACCAGGAATGGGGATGACCTTTATTAGCACCCTCGCTTTATTATGACAAATACAAGAATACCTCGTCTCGTCCAACCTGGGCTTGCGTTGTAAGCAATCGTGGTATGCCTTTATCTGAAAAGTTCGCGAATTCTCAAAGCTTTTTAGTGGGCTTCCTATTCTTACCATAGCCCCATTTTTAATAGCCCGAAACTACATGTGGACCCCCTGGAGACCCCCCTTGGAGACCCTGAGGAGGACAATGGCTGGATGTGGTCTCCGGTCATTCAAGTAGTACTCACTAGGCTGGTAGGGTCTAGATAAAACAGACCCCAAGACGGGTTATCCCAGCATAGCATTAGCGAAATATCCCGTGACCTCTCCAAACGCCAAGGGTAACCACCGAGGGGTTTTAGTGGGTAAAAATCTCTCCTTAACTCTGACTTCGCCCTAGAAGGCAGAGTATCTTTTCGAAGATTTCTCCACAAAGTAAAAAAAAAAATGGTTAAATGTGATGGAGAACAGAATTTATGATTATTAAAAGATAATACGGAAACATAAAATTGTTATTATCATTCTGTAATAGAGGGCGATATAATTTTTATTATCGTGTAATGGTGATCCTAAGTCTTGACACTTCATGATATGCAGCATCCTTCTTCCATACTATTTCATTACGCTTTAACTCTGCAAAGATTTTAAAGTATGAAATGTTTTCAATATTTTTTGTACGACTCAATACTGCGCATCGGAGTCCGGTTTTGTTATGAATGTATTTATCAAATCTTAACATGTCTATATCCACATATTTTTAACTGTACATATTCCGCCATTTTGTAATGTTTGTGTCAGAAAAATATCTGTTGTTTATCATGTGTTTAAACATTTATCTTGGTACTTTTTTTTTAACAAGAGAAAAATTTGCATAAGCATACTTTAGGTGAGTACTGTGTGCGAGCTGTTCAATGCCTTTAAAGGGCGGAACTACAAATATTACTATATCAGTGTATTTATAACTTTGTGGATTACGGTACATAAATGTTAATAAATTTTTTTTATTATATGAGATGAGATGTTCAAGTTATGTTAAGTGACCATTAGAGGCTCTCGGCGGTAGTTGGGATGATATATTAAGCACCACTTTATGCTTGTGTTGTCTATACCCTAATCATTTCAATAATTGAGATATACTTTAAATATATATACATATGAGATTTCCATCATTTTTTTTTAATACAATTAAGCTATGAGTCTAGCGAGACTTTCACTTGATGGTAAGTGATACGCCCGTTCATAATTACGTAACATTAGTTAGAAATGTTATTCACTGTACTACATTGCGCTCGTCGCCTGGGATATAAGATGTTGAGCTTCATTACCCTACTAATTACATTGGCTACAACGCCCTTCAAACCGGAACCTAGTAATGCTTTCACACTACTGTTTGACTGCAGAAATAGGCACTGCGTTGGTAACCGAGATCTATCACCAGTAATATATAAATAATCATCACGATATCTCTAGCACCATAAGGATAGGTCAGCTACAAATAGATTTTACGAAATGTTACCCCCAACGGAAGTTGCGGGGGTGGTAGGCCAGCAAATCGAGCCCGTAATAGTTAGTACTTTAGTACATGTAAATTTATTATATGTTAATACAAACATTCTAGAACAGAGGACAAAGTGGTGACAGACCACTAATAGTCCACATGAAAGATCCTCTAGTACGCATAAAAATGTAGAACATAATTGGTTTATTTAATTATGTTTCATTAATAAACATTTCATAAGGAAAGATATTATTAATAGTTTCTTTATTATTAACTAGATACATGTATATATATATACATACATACATACATGTTGGTCCGCGGTATTTAAGTATTTAATGGTTCGTGAGGTCAAAGAGTTTGGCGACCACTGGCTCTAGAAGTTTAGTTAAGGTCCGACAATAAAACCATAACTTATACATGTTAAGTATGCTAGCGAGCCCGGGATCACGCTTTTCTCACTTCAATGTTTATCTTGGCTAAAGTGCTGGAGCTATGTGGAAACGGAAGTTGAAGCAAAACAAATTTGTAATTTTTTTTTTCATAGTAAGCTAACAGAAAACAGTTTTACTAGTGGTAGAGCTCTATTGTAGGAGACTGTCCATGTAAGTAGCACAGCAGCTCCTAGCTGAAAAACACTAGTGTGCAAACATTATCGTATAACGGCTTGAAGGGCGTTGAAGCCAGTGAAATTACGTTTGTAAAGAGACTTGCTATCTTATGTCTCAAGCCGACGAGACGAGCGTAATGTTCAATTGATGGTAAGTGATACGCCTGCACATAACAACGCTTGTATGGATGATATACACCGCACCACATTGCGCTCGTTTTGTGACAATATGTTACGTGTTTCACTAGCTACAACGCCCTTCAAGCCGTAATACAGTAATGTTTTTCACAGTACTGTTCGACGGCGGAAATACGAGCTGCGGTGACCTGTTTGGCAACAGAGACCCACCAGCAGTGCAGTCAATATTATCCTAACTAACGCCACGTTGTTATAGGCAGGCGTATCACTTACCATCAGGTGAACATCTCGCTCGTGTCGTGGCGTAGTACAATAATAATAAAAAAGGACATTTATTTGATAGCAAATAGTACGTTCCCACGTCGTCCTTGCTCGAATATTCCGCTAGTCACTTCAAGTCTATTAAACTAATAATTAAGCCACAGTTAAACTCAGTTATGACGTGCATTGAACTTTCTAGACTGAGTTAACCTATCACCAGTAAGCCATGGTTATTGTTCTTTTGCTTCAAAAATTTTATGAACTATAATAATTTTCATCATCATCATCATGTTCAGGCGATACGCGTCCACTACTAGACATAGGCCTTTCCCAAAGATCCCCACATCGAACGGTTCTGCGTTGTCCGCTTCCAGCGGCTTCCCGCGAGCTGCCGAGCACTAGGGGTCGTCGTTTGTAAGGATTACTATAGGGGGACTTGGATCGTTTCTCACCACGCTTGCCCAATGTAGGTTGATGGGAGCCAGAGACTCGTTTGTTGATTAGCAGGGTGCACCACGAGCAGGAGAAGTTGGCTTGGCTCTTGTGATTTATTGTGCGGTGACCCCTTACACCCCTTAATAATCTTATGCTTAATGAACTTATTTAAAATATATGTTATATAAGTTTGACTGGTTGTAGATCTCTGTGGCCGGACCGTCTAGGTAGTTCCCACCGCTGCGCCTATTGCAGCCGGCAAACGGCAGTCTGCAAATATTACTCTTTACTAAAGGGTGCTGTAGCTAGTCAAATTACTAAGGGTAACGAGAATGAAGATCTTTTACGAAGCGACGAGAATAACGGGACGTTCACCTAATGGTACGTGATACGAGTACGTCCGCTTATAATAATGTGGCCCAAGGTAGAATGATATATGTATCAGCCCTGTAGTCTCGGGCTATTAAGAATAGGACTAAGGTATTCCCTGCCTGTCGTACAATGTGACTAAAAGAGTCCTCAGGTACGCGGACTTTGAAGGTGGGGGCTCTCAGAGCTCAATAAGCGAGTCTTAGGAGGACGGCAAATGCATGATGGTATTGTATTTGTTGTAGTACAGCGTGGGTGCTAAGGAGTGCTTTGCTCTTCCGTGGGATGATTTAGCCAGAGTGTAGAGGGGCACCGGTTCGTTCCGTAGGATATCCCGGAGTCCCTCCTAATGCACTGAGAAAGACCACCGAGGGGGGTTTTAGTGGGTAGAAGCCCCACATAACCTTGTGTTCCCCCCAGAAACAAGGTACCTTTTTAGAAGATTTCCCTCGCGATAAAAAAAAGTTGAATGATACATACTGCATTACACTGTGCTCGGCGCCTGGGACAAGGTATTAAGTCACGTCCTAGACGGTCTCCGGTAATAAAGTGGCGCTAGTTAGGATGATATACACTATACCACATTGCGTTATATGTTAGGTCTCGTTACCCCAGTAATTTTTCTAGCCAGTGTGCCTATCAAACCGGAATACAGTAACCTTTGCACACTATTGTTTTGCGGCAGAAATAGGCGCTGTGGTGGTACCTAGACGGTCTCCAGTAAAAGAGACTATCACCGACGAACTCTGAAATATAAATGTGATGAAATTTTGATAGTGATAAGTTCTCATCGCTTACCTGACGAGTTACTATCGTTTAGTCAATTTGTCAGCATATAAGAGCCAGACCTTATTTTTTTGTTTTACGTAAGGGAGATGGTTTCGCATACCTCGCGGGGGCAAGCAAGCAAGGTTGCTCAACCTCATTGTCACTAAGATAAGTACATCATCCTGAGTCAAGTGATTGTCTTATTCGTCGCTTCGTCGAATAAAAAAAACCGAATGTTTATTTTTAAAATATCTAACATATTTAATTAGAAAAGTAAAAGTGTCTAGTATGAAATAATTAAGGTACAAAGCTGTGATGATAAGGATATCAACGAACGTGTTATCTTTATAGAGGAGACCCGTCGTTACTTGAGATAAATTTACAGTTTTTTTTTTTGTTTCGTTTCATCTTGATCATTGACAGATTAATTGATGCGTTCAAGATAAGGAGTCTTAAATGAATCGTATTAATTAAACAAGTGATTTATATATTTTTTCACCGTTTGCGGCGTTTTTATATTAACAAGATGTTTTGTAACTATCAGTTAATGCATTTCGGAAACTGTAGTTTTTTTTTTACTTCGATGTAAATTCAACTAGTGTGAAATTTGCAGAATTTTCGCTGAAATATTTAAAAGGGTATGGGTATTAAAGTTGCTCGCTGGCCCAATGGTTAGACCGCGCGGCTTCAATTCCGAAGGTAGCGGGTTCGGATCTCGGATACAACTCCCTTTAAACATGAAGACGGTAATGTTTGCACACTACTGTTTGTCGGCAGAAATACCTAAACGGTTTCCGGTAACAGACACCCACCACCCATAACGTTGTTATAGACAGGTTATCTCCCATATCGTCATCTCGTATATCAGTACTAGAAATGGTATTGATTAGTGGATGTTAAAATAAATTTTTTATATTTTTTTTTTATAAAAATTGTTTGCTTTTAATTGTTCCGTTAGTGTCAATTAGAATGTCTAGACGTTCACTTAGCTATCTTTTATTTTAGTGCTAAAAGCAAATGTTATTGTTCAGTATAACGGTAACATGCCTAATGGCTTCGTATTACGTTATATAGCAAAAAATATTTCTCTCGTTAACTAAAAGAAACTTACATTTGTACTATAAATTAAAATCAACTACGTGTATTCTGTGAATAATAATCATCATCAGTCGATAGACGTCCACTGCTGGACATAGGCCTTTCCTAAAGATTCCCACATCGATAGGTCCTGCGCCGCTCGCATCTAGCGTTCCTCCGCGACCTTTAGTCGGCAGGGCTTCATACGAGAGGATTCAACCCATTTTCTACCACGCTGGTCCAATTTGTGTTGGTGGGAGCCAGAGTGCTCCAAGAGCAGCTGAGGTTGGCTTAGGTTCCGTGAGGTTCCCCCGTTACATCTCTTACTTGTGGGACCCCGTATAAACTCTATACTAAATCATAATCAACATTATCATTTGAGGAGTTGCTGATGTATTACTAATTAACAAGGTAGTAGCTGAAAGTCAGTGCTTGGTTCACTGGGGTGATACTGGTGGTAGGTCTCCGTTGTCGGAGATCGCCTAGATAGATACCACCGCAGCGCCTATTTCTGGACGAGCACAATATGGTGTTGTGTATTTCATACCACCAAGTGCCACATTGTTACGGGAAAGCGTATCAGTTATCATCAGGTAAATGTCCTGCTCGTCTTATTGCATCGTCTAATAAAAGTTGAAACGTTGTACTAGCAACAAATTGTTAAAACTGTATGTTGTTCGCTGTAAATTTTTTTTTCAATTTATATATATTAGGTCCTTACATAAGAAATTAGCGTTTTCTCGTACCGACCATTTTGATCTGAAATATCTCCTGTTTGATTAAGAATTCTAAATTCAAATATATAAATTCATTTAACTGGTACATTTAAGTTTTGAAAATAGTCATTTACTTGTTTTTTCCTCATTATTTTTTCTTTGGCGTCGCTTATTACCGCGCAATGGAAAACATGAAATATCGGTATATTTACGAGTACGAGTTCTACCGTGGCACCAGTACCAGTGCAGCAGAAACCGCTCGAAGGATTAATGTGTACTTCGCTTGTGTCGCAAAAGAAAGCACGGAACGTTTTTGGTTTCAACGTTTTCGTTCTGGAAATTTCGACCTTCAGAACCAACTCCGTGGACGGCCGGAGACCAAAGTGGAAAATGGAGAATTAAAGGCTATTGTGGAAGCGGATGTATCACAAAACACTTCAGAGATAGCTGCAGGCTTCGGGGTGAGTGACAAAACTGTATTAATCCACTTGAAGCAAATCGGGAAAGTAAAAAAAAACTTGAACGATGGGTACCTCATGAATCGAGTGAATGGAACTTGCAAACACGCGTCGACTGCTGCTGCTGTGTTACTTTGCTTCAACCGACACAATAATGAAGGGATTTTAAATCGAATTATTATTTGTGATGAAAAGTGGATACTGTACGATAATCGGAAGCGCTCGTCGTAATGGCTGAACCCTGGAGACCCAGCCAAATCATTGCCCTAAACGAAAATTGACTCAGAAAAAGTTACTTATGAATGTTTGGTGGACTAGCGCCGGTGTCGTTCACTACAGCTTTCCAAAATCTGGCCAAACGATTACGGCAGACATCTATTGTCAGCAATAATTGCAAACCTTGAAGGAAGAACTAGCTGCTAAATAACTGATATGGGTCAATCGCTCTAGACCGCTGCTACTTCACGACAACGCAAGTCCACTCACTGCACAACAAACAACCACTAAGTTAGATGAGCTACAATTGAAATGTCTGCGACACTTTTTTTCCAGAATTTGGACAACGATTCGGCAGTCCAACCCGCCTTCAAAGAGTTCTTTCATCCTCGCCCCTATGAATTTTCTAGTAAAGGGATCAATGAAATATCTATGAGATGGCAAAAGTGCTTAGATAATAACGGTTCATACTTTGATTAGTAAAATATATTTTAGAAAAAAATGACTATATTCCTCCCGTACAAAATGCCAATTTCATATGTAAGAACCTAATATTACAAATGTATGGATCTAAATGTTGACGTTATCTATATATTATCTATATCAATGTATTGGGCTGGTGGTGGGCACGTGGTTTTTTATTAACATTAAGTATCTACCGGTGATTACTCATAGATGTCTCTTGACCTTCCTTTAAGTTATAAACTAATGTATTGTCTAACACTGGTGGTAGGTCTATATTGCGGGTGACACGTCTAGTCGTCACCGCAGATCCACATCTCCGGCCAAACAGTAGTGTACAAACATTACTGTGGTACTGTTTGAAGGGTCGTAACTAGTGAGGGTAACTCGATTGCTTATGTGTCAAAGTGTTGAACAGTTTAGTGTTATGTATATCGTATCATCATAAAGAGCGCAAGTTGTAGCCACGCGTGTCACTTACCATCCGATGAACGGCATGCTCGTTGCGATGTTTTGTTAAATAATATAATAATAATAGGAATTAGATCTCTTATGTAAAATAAATAAATAAAATCTATTTGTCTAGTTGTAAAGGCGAAGTGCGGGCGGTTAGTTGTCGATGTGCGCGCCGTGACGTAAGTGAACGGAGTATTCGGTCAGGCTTTTCGGCGGGGCCCCCACCAGCGCGTTTTGTTTACAAGAGCTCACTCAGCCCGCCGGCACTCGGCAGCGGACCCGCACGAGAGTCGCGACGCTCCGCTCCCATCGGCGGTCACCCATCCAACAACGATAACGCGAACCGGTGACAATATCTATACGATAACACTCTCCATATATCGAGTTTGTTTATTGCGTGGGAAAATTGTAGTTACGTTGTGTGTTCAAGATCTACGTCTCGTACGATACAAACGTAAGTTTTTTTATTCATATACTATATGAACATATATGTGTATATATATAAACTATTTCCTATTCTAATAAACTATTACGTTATGTGGAACAAATGTAAATGTTTAAGTATTAAAATGATGCCGCGCGTCGGATCCGCAAATACTTTTCATGTTACTCGGGAAACGTTTGTTGTAATGCGTTTATTTGATTTGATGACGGATCTTGTGAGTTGTGATTTTTTTTTTCTTACACCTCAATCTTTTATTAGTATATTAGCAAGAAAAACATTTTGGGAAACTTAATGACGAATCAAAATAAAAGTATGTTTATAATTTATTAGTCATCGTCAACTCGTAAATGTAAGCCACCCCCAAAGATTCTCTTACCAATCGGAATTTATTATTACAAAACTGTACTGAAAATTATTTTAAGGTTAATATTACTTAAATCAGACTTATCTAAGTGATTAAAGTAAGACTATATACCATTACACAGTTCAAAAGGATAAACTTTTATCGTCTTTTATCCTATTTTATAGGGTCTAAATTGAACACCGTATATACAGTGAAGATCCGTAATTTTCATGTCGTTTGCATTTCATTTCGAAAACTAAACCGGTTCGGATATTTTTAAGGTGGCGTAATAAGATCGAGACACTGCTCATGATGGAGACGCAAGTGCATCCCAAATTTTTTTTCGTTCAATCCTCGTGATTATCAATAGTTCTTCTACAGCATTTGAAGATATTTACTCGACTTCGTTTACCATACGGTATAAATAGACATCGTTAATGTGCTTATCGCCGACCATATTAGTTACATGGTGACTGATTAGTAAGGTAATGGGTTTTAAACGTTCTGCAAATTTTAGGGGCATTAGGTATGTGTGCTGTTTCTATTTATTAAAGCAGGTCGAGTACATATTAACCCCCTTCCCTCAATGTCTGTTCATACTCCTGCCCATAACAACCAGGTGTATGTTAGGATGATATACAATACACCATACTCATCGCCTTAAAACGAAAATGTTAAGTTTCATCAACCTGGTACTATCATTAGCTACATCGCCCTTCAATTTGGAACTCGTCTGCTTACCACTGTTCGCATACATAGGAGCTGTTAGTATTTACTTAGATGGTCTAAGACCTACCATCAGTACGGCAGCACATTTTTCATCTCGCTTTAATCGAGATGTTAAGTTTCATTACTGTAATAATTCCACTGTCTACAGCACCATTTAAACTGGTACTTAGTGATGATTGAATGTTACTGTTCGGTGGAAGAAATAGGTGATATGATGGTAATTAGACAGTCTGCGGCAAGAGTCCTATGATCAATAAAAGCTGCATGAATCATTCTTTTAATATCATCATCATCTCAATCGATGAAAGTATTTTTGGAATGAGACATTTTTTTAGAAAATTTCAAAAAAAATTTAAAATTTGTTTTGATCTCTTTTTTTATTCAATTAAGAGACGAGACGAACGGGACGTTCAACTGATGGTAACTGATACGCCGGACCATAACAACGTGGCGCTAGTTAGGATGGTATACAGAGCACCACATTGCTCTCGTCGTCTGAAACTTAAGATGTTGAGTCTCGTTACCCCAGTAATTATACTAGCTACAGAGCCTTTCAATCCGAAACACAGCAATGTTCGACATCAACACTTGACGGCAGAAGAAAGCGCTGCGGTGATACCTCTACGTACACAGTCTCCTCCAACAAAGATTTATCACCATTAAATTTGATTGTTGTTTGGGATGCGTAGGTTCTGATTGATTCTATTAATATTTTTTTTCCATACAAATTACGGTTGTGGATGTATGAGAGCGTGTGGAGTATATGTAATCATATTACTTGTAACTCAGTTATGTCTAATGACTACAGTGGTCTATTTTAAATTGTGCGTCACAACATAGGTGAATGTGTCGTCTAGATATGCCATTTGAGATTTACGACCTAGATCTCATTTCGGGATGCCTATAATACCTCTTATCTTATACAACAATATTTTGTTTGACCAACTTTATTTAACATAGTTCGGTTATGGATTTAGTGTTAAAGTATTTTGGTTATTATAAATCTGATTGTAATTAGTAGTTCTGATGCTGGCAGTCTGTTACTAGTAATGGTAACAGTGTCAGTATAGCTTTTGCTCATATATTGAAAGTATCTGTTGGCGTTACTCTGTGGTCTCGGGATATTAAGAGTAGAACTAAGGTAAGCCCTGCCTGTCGTAGAAGGCGACTAAAATGGTTTTCTGGTTCGTGGGTTTCGATGGTTGGGGCCCTCATTGTCCTCTAAGCGAACTCCGAATGAACAACAAGTACGAGGTGGTTTACTGTTTGTTAGGTACTCACCATTAGGTGTAGTGCCGGGCGGGTCCGGTGGGTACCGTAGGAGATCTCGAGGCTTCGCGCAACGCACTGAAGATGACCACCGAGAGGGTTCTAGTAGGTAAAAATCCTACAGAACGTTATCTTCCCGCCAGAAGCAAGAAATATTTTTACAAGATTTCCCCTCCATAACAAAAAAATAGTGTGTTGCCGGAGACGGTTTAGGTAAGTAGCACCGCTAGCTATTCCTACCGTCCGACAGTAGTATACAAACATTACTGTGTTCCGGTTTGACGTGCGTTGTAACTGGGGTAACCAGACTACATCTTATGTCTAGCCGACTAGTACAATATAGTGCAGTGTATATCATTCTAACTAGCGCCATGTTGTCATGGGCGGGCGTATCACTTAAAATCAGGTGAACGTCCCGCTCTCGTCTCTTCGCTTTGCAGAATAATAAAAATAATAATTATTTGATTATATTTTTTAACTGTTATGCAAGTATGTGTTATCTTTTCATACATTGAACTTAGTAAATACTAATTTTGTTACGAAAATTTCTAAAGTTTAAAGTTCTTGGTGCTGGTATGTCGTAGAAAACAAAAAATCGATAAATTTACATCGGGCAACACGTTGTGCAAATGGTCCTTGACATTTTTGCGTGAACTGTTATATATATATATATATATATATATATATATATATGTTATAGGTGATATGTTTGTAATAGGTGTGAAATTATTTTTATCCTTCAAAGCGGAATAGAGGAATCTTTATATATAAGAGATTTCCACGTATGTAGAGATTCATCATGATATCTCTGGAATCATAAGATCTGGAGACTAGAAATTTGGTATAAATATTCCTCTTTTGAGTATAGGTCAGTCAAGTACAGATTTTACGAAATTCCTTCCTCATAAGGACTTGCGGGGGCGTTGATAATGGGATAGGGCTCCAGTAACGGATGTTTGCTCCCGGGCGGGGAACAGGTAATAGAAATATATTAAGGATAATAAAACCTGTGACAGATATGATTTCACTCCAGGAAAGTACACCCGCTTTTACTTATATTTCTTTCATTCATCATCATTTCAACCCTTGGGCTTCCAAAACAACTTCCACCGCTGGTAATTACGTCTCTTGTAATGTTTCATTTGCTACGATCTTATTACCAGTAAAATATTTTTGATAGTTATCTTAATGTTTTATAATTGATAGAGAACTATAATGATCTACATTTTAACAGCGTATAAAAATCATTATTATGTCCATTTGTTATTGTAGTGTAGTTATGTATCAGAGCAAAAGTTTATTATTTTGTTTTATCGTTAATTTGTAAGAAACGTTTTAGATATCCTTTGCGTGTAATAGTACTAACAGTCGGCGCTAGATCTTGCTTACAGGATTATTTTAGCTATAACGTTAGATTTTAACGAAAATGTTTATCTTTTATTACATTATAATATAACAGTTAACCAGAGAAGTTTAATGATGCATTTGATCTTTGTACACCGTAAGCCAGTGTATCAGTGCTTATACTCGTATATCGTCTACTTATACAGCGGTAAGTCTTATAATATGATATATATATATATATATTTCTATGTTATATAGTAAGCGCTATCATATATTATAGAAAAAAGCTATATGATAGTAATTTTAATCGATAACGATAATAAAATCTAATCGTTATATTAAGAGCATCTATTGCGTACAGTTCCATCGCGCTTTAACTCTTTCATTCATCGATACTATTTTGATATTTTTTTTTTATTATAATGAAGCGATCAGACAAGCAGGACGTTCACGTGATGGCAAGTGTAATTGTCAATAATAAAGTTCCGCTAGTTACAATGATGTATACTGCATCACATTACACTCGTCGCGATGAGATGTAAAATGTTGTCTCTACCTCCTTACGTCGCTAGCAAAAGGTTGTGATTTTAAACCGTTTAATTGGTACATTACTGTTTGGTGACAGAAATAGTAATTGTGATACCAACCTGGACAGCAACGAAGCACCAGCTAAATTTGTTTTTTTTTTTCGACGAAGCGACGGGACTAGCAAGAAGTTCATCCGATGATAGTGATACGCTTGCCTATAACAACGTGGCGCTAGTTAGGATGATACACACTGTACCACGTTGCGCCTTTCAATCTGTAACACAGTAATGTTGGTACACTACTGTTCGTTGGCAGAAATAGACGCTGCGATGGTACCGTTCCAGACGGTCTCTGACAACAGAGACTAACACCAGTAAACCTCTTGCTTCATTTGGTTTATTTCAGCCGATTTCTATAGTTTCCTTTTTACTTAGTATATTAAAAAAAACTACTTCGTCTAAAAAACATTTTCATTATTAAGAGAGTATAAAAATACCATTATTTATTCTTAAATTAGCCAAATGATCTTATGGTTTATTTTTTCGTATTACTTTCAGTAATAAATTTGTACCTAATTGTATTCGCCGCAGTCGTGTTTCTCGGAGGGGGTATCCTTTTTCCCTTTCGACCTCTAGACGTCCGTCCTTTAGGTGCTTCTGTGTCACATTGCAGGACCATTACCGTCCCTAAACAATTTTTATTTAATAATACACGATGTATTTCATATAATGCGAATAAAATGCTATCTATAGCAAAAAGACATTTGACTATATACACCTGTATAGTATTAACCATCTTCATCAACCCTCATCTATGTCCAACCTATGTCCAAAATGATTAGGATAATGATAATCAGCCTCACTTTAGCTGTCATTTTAAAGTTGAAGTTCGAGTTGAGTGAATTTCCTTTGGAGGCTTGTATTAAGTTGTGAACTGTCACAAAATTAACCTCTCAGTCAAACTTCATTTAGTATAATTGTTGTATAATGAAAATGTATATACATTGAAAATTAGATCATGGCAAATACTATATAAATAAGACAATCGTAGTTATCTTTTTATTACTTATTGTATCTGAAGACAAAAGTCTTCAACTCATGCGTGTTGCCAGTGTTGACACACGGATCCGAGACGTGGCCCCTTACTGTCGGCCTTATAAAAAGGCTGAAAGTCAACCAAAGGGTAATGGAGAGGGCTATGCTCGAAGTTTCTCTGCGTGGTCGAATCAGAAATGTGGAGATCCGCAAAAGAACTAAGGTCACCGATATAGCCCCAAAGATTGCTAGACTTTAGTAGCAGTAGGCAGGGCATATTGCTCGAAGGACCGACTGCCGACGGGGCAGTAAGGTCCTCGAGTGGCGCCCGCATACCGGTAGACGTAGTGTTGGAACGCCACAAGGTGGACCGACGATCTGGTGAGAATCGCGGGAACCCACTGGACGCGAACAACGCGGGACTGATTGATGTGGAGATCTTTGGGGGAGGCCTATGTCCAACAGTAGACGTCTACCAGCTCATGACAACTTATTTACAGTTCTATTTTATTTACTTATCATTGAGTATGCATTCTCAATTTACGCTGAGGTAAATATACTTCAGAGTATACTGTGGGTTTTATTACCATGATTAAATAGAAGTATTATAATTATATAAAGTATAATTGATAAGCTTAGAATCTCGGCTTGTTCTACTAAAACAATGTTATTACCTAAAAGTAATAACAATACAATATCTTGAAGTTAAAAATATCTCGTGTAAACTTTTATGTGGGTTATTTGTTTGGTTTGCCCTGAAAGCCGGCCACTGCCTTTTGTTGGTCGCGATCAGGTAAAATACAATATTATTTTCCTTTCTTGGAAGGGTTCACAGTTTGGTTATATTTATGCCTTGTA
The DNA here is from genome assembly GCA_029034505.1 of Ornithoptera priamus. NCBI lineage: Eukaryota > Metazoa > Arthropoda > Insecta > Lepidoptera > Papilionidae > Ornithoptera > Ornithoptera priamus. The sequence goes on from JARDWD010000826.1 coordinate 3,078,169, forward strand.
AATATTCATATCCTCGTGTCCTTTTTATCCTCTTTGCTTGCTAATTAGTTACACACGGTCTGTATACACTCTGTCAGTCTCCCCAGGCATATCAGTATAGTTAAAAGAAATATATATTATTTTGCTTAATTAGTAAAATGAAGTATACTTTAGTTAGCTGTTGGCAGATCTCTGTTACAGAAGTTCATCCAGCTCCACCGCTAAACATTACTATATTTCGGTTTGAAGGGCGTTGTGGGTAGTGAAGCGTGATCGAAACCTTAATTTTATATGTTTAAAGGCATCGAACGGCAATCTGGTGCTGTGTATATGAACTAGCACCACATTGTTATGGGCAAGTGTATCACTTATCACCAGGTGAAATTCCTTCTTATCTTGTCGCTACATGGAATAGTCAATTTCCTTTTAAAAAAAATATTACATCAGTTAAATCGAGAGGACTAGAATTATGATGCTACAGACCAAAGTCATTAGCCGTTTTTTAACTCCTTTTTTTGTCGGTTACGATGTGAGTAGAAAATGGTGCGAAGTAAATATGTAGATAAGACAAGAATATTCGACGAAGCGACGAGACGAGCTACACGTTCACTTGATGGCCAATGATAGGCCTGATCATTACAAAATAGCGCTAGTTCCGATATATATACACAGCATCACATAGTGCCTTTTCTTTTGTTTCGGGGGTCTTTGAAAGATACCCTGCTTCTATGTGAAAGACAAGGTTATATGAGATTCTTACGTGGTCTGCATCAGTGCATTCGGAGAGGCTCTGTGATCTCCTATAGAACGCACAGGTGCCCCTCACACTTTCGGTTACACGTCTCTGAGGAGGAGCCTAACCCTTCAAGGCACCGTCGTTGAGCCATATGCTGTTCCACGCGGGTTAGCTTGTTGAACAATAAAGGCCCCTACCCTCGACGCCCGCAAAACTCCTAGATACTTTTAGTCGCTTTCTACGACAGGCAGGACTTACCTTAGTCCTATTTTTACTAACCCGAGACTACAGGGCTGACGACGTAGTGCCTGTCGCCATGGAACTTTAAGATGTTAAGTTGTTACCATAGTAAATCACTAGCTACAACGCCCTTCAAACTGGAATACAGTAATGTTTGCACAGTACTATTTGTCGGTAGAAATAAGAGCTCCGGTATTACGGTAGATACGTACCTACGGTCTCCGACAACATAAATCGGCAAAAGTTATTCAATGAGATTCCTCAGAAACATATCATCGTGACATTGTTACGGTTGACTTTAACCGAACTTCTTAACAGTTCATTAGCTGGGAGATAACTGCCCGCTTATCGGTTATTGACCGATGTTCGCGTGTTCAGTTTTTAATATGAGTATCTTGCGAAACAAGCGTGTGCCGATGTGGAGCGGGCGCTCGATAAACATTTCAAAATCACAGTAACGCGGCGCCTTTTACGTTAAACGGCTTACGTACAAGTTAACTGAATTTTTAATACTATTACATAGTAAACTCTACACTTTATAGACAATTATCGGGTGCCTATATTTAATTTCGTTTTTAATATTTTAGTTAATGAAATATATCTAAATACTAGCAAGTCGATTGATATTCTTAGTTCGATATATGTATCTGGCGATATCAAAGCGTCAGGTTGATTGGAAATTTGAAAGAGGAGAAAAATCTGTAAGTAATCTTTAATTTATCCTGTGATGATTGTTTGAAAATATTCTTACCTTAAATTGCGTGTAATTTTGATGTAGATTTAATATGATGATTAATTAAGGTATGAATAATTGCCTGTGCTTTATACTTTGCTGTTAAATATATATGAGGTATATTTGTTCATGAATACTGTTAAAAGTTTATTATTAGTATTTGTATGTTATATAAATGATTATACTAAAATAATTACATGTATAAATAAAAAAAAATTATGGTACACCATATTAAGAGATCTTATCCAAAGGTGAAAGAATAGTGGCTAAAGCTTCTCTCTATGTATACGATGGTAATAGAATTCTGTTGTCGTATGAGTTGTTGGTACCTAATTTGGTATTTAGTTTAGCACCCAGTTTCGTACCTAGTTTAGTACCTAATTTGATATGTAGTTTGGTACCTAGTTTGATAACTAGTTAGGTATCTAATATCTTTTCGCTGCCAAGCGTACAATATATAACATATGGTGAGTAGAATATGGTGTTATGAGCACCTTGATTTCAATCTCAAAGTTGTGTTATTATCACTCAACAAGAGGTGATCGCCCGCCTCGTCCGTTGCGTTGACGCATAAAAAAAAAATGCAACATGATTATGCAACCGGGATGCACTAACCGTTCTAATCACTTCCACTGCGATCGCAAAGCTACAATGTCTGGGTCGCGACGTCCCACTTCGCGCTTCCGGTGCGATGAAAGTAATTAGATGGATTTTCGCTTTCATCTAACCAGTTTCCTGCTGCGTCGTCGCCGGTTTACTTCGGTTTATAATTAACGCTCGCGTGTTGCGCTCGTGTAACAACACTAACTGCGTCTGTGTGCGTGAGATGTAGACATTTTCATATGACACTGTCGCAGTGTCAGTTTATCAATATTGGTGTAAAGATATATATATCTATATAGGTGTGTTCGTGTATCAATCTGCGTCACAGGCGCACGGTAGATATATCTTTAAGAAATATATTTCTGGTTTATGTGAGTTGAATATAATATTTATAATTTTTAATGTAACATTAATAAAAAAAAAACAAAATTTTTTTCTTCATGGTAATTTTTTTTCTATAATAAATTTGCATATATTCTACGGTTCATAGTTAGTGTATTATTATAAAAATGTATAGTTTGTTAATAACAAACAAACCTAGGTGAAGGATGAAACAAAAAAAATTACTCAGACGTATTAAATTGTTTTTTCGTAAAGGGCCTATATCTAGAACTGCAGGTCTACCGGCTGGTGATGTGTTTGTTTTCTTATTCTATGATGGTAAGCGATACGACTACTCATAACAACGTGGGTAACTAGAATAATATATACTGCACCACATTGTGTTCTTTGTCTTGAGACATAAGATATTAAGTGTCGATACCCTAGTAATTATACTAGCTACAGCACCCTTTAAACCGGAACACATTTGTGTAAATGTTTGTGAATTATTATTTGGCGCTATATATATATAGGCGCTGCTGTGGTACCTATGATAATTTATATCAAGTAAATGGAGTTCTAATAATGAATATAAATTTATTTAATATTATTTAAAGCAAATTTTACATCTACTTATATATGTATTTTAATAGTTGTTTAAAAAATATATTTTATCAAGAAATATCTCAACACAGGTTAAGGACTTCATTATTGCCTAATGTTTAGTTTACCGTCGACGGTCGCCACAGTTCACAAATATTTTTTTAAACCTTAACCTCCTCGGAGCATATAAGAAAAGGTTGTTTAGTCGTCTTTTGTATGAAATGGTAGGTGACCATTTTTTTTATTTCTTTAATATAACGCTAAAGTATCTATTCTAATTAGAGGATTCGTTTTAATACTCTTTCCTATGGTCCAATCGTTAGTTTACTAAAGGCTCTATTTTTAACTAATATCGGGAAAGGTTTTAAATCCAAATAGTCTTACTGCTCTTATGAATGCTTTACTTCTTTCGGAATAGTTTAATTTTATAAAAAAAATTTATCACTGCAAAAACCACGGTACTGTATTTGTGGTTTGCGGTATACCGAACCACAAATATCCTTCCTATAAATCTTTAAAAATATATTTCAATGTTTATGAGGGGAATACAAGTTTTATTGATTTTGAAACTATATATATTTTAAAAGTATTATAATGTACGTCTACAGTTATATTATTGGTATTATATATTATCTCATATTACCCAGATATAACAGCCAATGGGGGTATGGAAGAGTACATACTGTGCTAATCCCACATAACTCTGAAAAGGGCAGGAGGAAGGAAGGAAGTCGATATAATCTCATATTGTGAAGAGTGAGTTATAATGACTCGGTAGAACATATGCAACATAAAATGCAGGTTTGATCATCCGTAATTTTTCGAAATCTTATTTGTGTAAGGGTCTTCGTATACCGTAGCATCGTAGAGTCAAAGTGACCTTATTCGTATAGACAGCATCTTAGCAATAGACGTACGTGTGGAGCTACGACGTAGTCTTTATACTAGTCGGATCTACGTAGCTCTTGACTCGAATTTACTATATTAACTGTTTTATATTGAATGATAACTATACTATAGTAATAGTGACTTTAACCTTTACACAGTATAGATAGTAATAAATTTTTGGAAACATGCTTTGGGGCTTGGTGACTCCGTAAAGATTTCGACTGTGTGAAGGAGATTTACTTTATGATGATTATATGGAAATTCTATAATTTAACATTAATCTTAATGTTATAGAAAACTTCCCAACCATTATATTGTTTATGTAATAGTTTTAGGATACGAACCTTCAATACAGTTCGCAATAAGTACTTTCTACTTTAACTCATTTAATTGTTAGCTGCATAAGGAACTAAATGTTAATGAGCTGTCACTAGCTAAAAGACTTTCGATTAATTATTTGTATTCATTACTACTGTTTCAAATTTGTAATAATTATTAATACCTTCCAAGGAGGTACACATAGATTTCGGGTAGGGTACGCAAACCACATCCGAAATCGCTGTGCTTATCTATACTAAAAATAAATTTACCAATTTAGTCAATTTAGCCCTAATTTAGTATTAGTCAAAGCATAGTTATGTACCTTACGAGTAACTTGAGCGATTATTATTTGAGACAGGTTTAAGGAGCCAGGGTATGCAGTACTTTTTTGGCTGTGTGGAGTGCACGCCCCATGTCTTCCAATTTTGATTTGTAATCGAGAATCTTATAAATTGCTTTATCTTTTAAATAATCGAATAGTTATTTAAATCAGTTAAAAATATTATAAGTAAGCATAACAATAAGATAAAGGCGACTTAGAGCGGTGATCTTCTTTAATTATGTCGTTAAATATATTCAAGCGTGGGTGTGTGCGTTAGCGAGTAACTGAAGCTGAATACTGGATGCAAATGTTTGTCCGAGAGTAAAAGTTTTCCACTTTCGGCATCACGGACCATCGAAAGTAATCTGCTCGTCGACTAGCCGCTATTAGTTTCGCTCTCGAACGCTTTGAGTGTCTCGTTTTTCACAATATTAATATACCGTCTCGTAGTTAATATGTTCAAAGGGCGTCATGAATATGTATCGTGTCACGTGAAAATGTACCTTGAAAACTTTCATTTTAAAATTCATTTTGAATATTGAAAGTATATTACAAACGCGCAGAGAGTGAGAGTGGCGAATGAATACACGGTTCATCTTATGTTAAGCGTTTCTTACGGCACAGATAAACGTATACCATCTATATAGATTTCTGTTTAAAATTCTCGTTAAACAGATATTAGATTACATACATACATATTTCTATATTCTTCAAACAATAGACATCAATATACAATTATTTCAGTATGTTTTTTTTCCTTAATACCTTTTCTTGATTCAAACAAATCATACTTGCTGCATTATTTGTTTGCAACAGTACCTTTAACCTCTTTGTGTACAGTTTTTTATTTTCAAAAATGTTATCGTATCTGTAGTCTGAAGACATAATGAGTTTAAGTAAACGATTAAGTTTTTAAGTGGTAAATTACATCGCATTCGCACAATTGCGATCGTTTGTGGGTTCCGTCGCTGAAAATATGCGTTATACGGAGGCGGCTCGTTTGATTCCGCTCGTAAAGTCTGCGAAGTAAACTTTTAGGTCGTCGCGAACTTGGTATGTCTGTGTTACTGTTGTGCAACCGCTTCCTACCTGTTGCAGCTTGCTCGGGCACTTGTCCTGACGGCGCGGGTGTTCTCCGCGTTCTTGCTTTTATGTGATATCTGTAATTGCTATTATAGATTGTACAGAAAATGCATATAGGATTTTGAGATTAAAACGAATGTTATATCGGCTTGGAAGTTTGGTATGATATTTAAAGTCATCATAAAAATTTTTAGCACTTTGTTTTTGCTTGAAACGCCCACAACTGAAAAGAAATATTCCTGCACATAAACGTTTTTATATAAAAATTTTAATTTTAGGACATAGGATTTAACCTAATTTAATTATATTCCTAATATGTTACTTCGTATAGGAGAAGGATAGAATTTGTCGGCTCCGTTCTCAGAGGATCATTAACAGTTTAAAGAAGATATAATGCCTAAGAATATAAAGGAACTTTACAGGGGAATGTCACTTATGTATTACGATCGCAGCCTGCATTAACCCTACGGAAAATGTCGCGAGTAGGGTCATTCTCCTTTTTTGGAGAGGTCCGTATTCAGCAGTAGACATTACAAGGCTAACGACCATGAAATTAATTATCTACGATCTCGTTTGCGCTATAGATCTAATATCATAGATATTATTGTACGTCTTTTAGTATTAGCAGTTCAGTACAGGGCACGTCAAAGCGTCTGAATGTCGATTGAAATTCGTGTAGAGTACTTTGAAATAATTCGCAAGCGTTTTGTGGGTCGCCGTGCTCGGATTTGCGAATGAGCGAAATTTAAACAAACGATATTGCGCACAGGGGAGAAAGTTCGAGTTGACGCTGAACTGGGCCCGCTGGGTTGGAGACGTGGTGTCACGATTGCGAGATATACAAGGAAAAAAACTTCGGAAGCATGTAACATGAATTAAGAAATAGCTGTATTACGAAAACGAATACATAAATGGTTTCTGTAGTTTATAAGTAGACCCTAAACAAATAAGCGGGTTTTTTTTTTTAAAAAAAAATCAGTAGCTTTTCTGCTATAATGACATACCAATAGATAAACTGGACAAGATTGCAAATGCATGCATATGACCTAAGTGAGGCATGTAAGTAACGCAAGTGTGGTATATATAAAATATAAAGCGAGAATACGAGTACCCGGCTGCCCCGGCGGTCCTCACCGCCCTCGGCTCGTGACACAAGCGAAGGTGATCGGAGGACGGGCCCGAGCCCTCCTCCGTAGACCTCATAGTCATTGCCGACATCTGATGCGCACCATGCGCTTCCTATATATATTTATCTATATATGTATTTAATTGCACCCTCTTTATCTCTCCATCTATAGCACTGTCCAACTCTTCAACCCGTCTGCATCCAATATTTTCTTACCTATCTCCTCCCCCTTTACATACTACCTCATCTACATATATATATGTATATATTTAATTTTTATGTTTTGATTTCAGGTTTGTGTCTTTGTGTTTAGTTTTGTATTTTTGTTTTCATATAAGGTTTTGGTTTAATGTAATTTCAATTTTAGTTTCTTTTCTTCTTTTTATTATTATTTTAGCTGCGAGCCCTGAGTCCGATGAAGCCGCAATGGTTGTCAATAAAACTGCGGCGCAAACATCACCATAAAAAAAAGAGGATACGAGCAAGCCAGTCAGCAATATGGGATGGTAGTCAACTCTTCGAGACATAAGATTTTAAGTCTCTTTGCTCCATTTTCTTGACTATCTCCTGCGCCCTTTATATATAGTAAAGTTTTCGGCATGCCTTGTCGTAAAGCCTTCTAGAATAATGATTTTTAGTGAGATTGTCTAGGTCTTTTTCTTTTAGTTTCATTTGAAGCTTTCTTAAAATAACAAATATATTAAATCTTGTTAATTAAAATGAAAAAAAGTTCATAATTTTATTTACTTAGAGATATCTTCATTGACTAACATCTAATAAGTAGCAGATGGTTACAGTCTTATCTCCTATCATTAGTTCTGTGCAAATATTTCTTGTTAATAAACTCTTTTGAGAAGTTGGCCTTTTACCTTATGGATATTATTTAAGTAGAAGTTTTGTCTAATATTCGAAATTTTCTTTGCGATTACTTATGAAGCAAAATTATTATCGGTTAATAATGCGGTCGGTGGAGTAAAGTGTTTTATTTGTCGAGCACTTAACACTTCGGCTTAGAAAGTTTCGTATTAATGTCTTACGTTCGAGGGCCCTTCAAACGGCCGTCGGCATTGGACGACACTCGACAAAAAGCTCGAAATTGTTCAGTCGAACGTTATCGAAAGAGAAATTGGGGTCATCACCAAATTCGTTCATACGCCAAATCAATTTGAAGCCAGGGCTGTCATATTTATGACACATCAACTTTCCATCGCGGATTGTTCAACATTCTATGGAATTTGTATATTATCTATATGAGCTCTGTATAGGCAGAAACGTAATAATGTAATACAACTTATTTTTGTTGTGTTAAGTAAGAATTTAATAAACATAGCTGTAACGGGTATAAATCTTCAAGGAGACCACGTTATATACGTAAGATCTTTATAAAATACCGCATGCAAAGCGACGCGTACCAAAAAAAACAAGGGTAAAAAATGACCTCTCCGCTCTAAAACAGGTTGTCAATTATTTGCGTATTTAGAACATAATTCTTTTAGGCATCCGGCATAAGGCCAGAGTATGGCGGCCCTGACTAGCCCAATGCCAAAGTAAAAGTGTTCCAAAAAAAAAATGTAAGTCGCAAAATAACATTGCGATTTCGCCGCAACGGGGTTAGTGATGTGGGTCAAATAACAGCTATCTGCTAGTTAATACCGCCTTCGTTTTATTTTAGCATCTGGCCGGTGGGCGGTTCACGGTCATTGAAAAATCTGACGGCACCAAAACTGACATAACGGGTACTAGATACAGCTGAATTAACATATTTATATTAGTTTTCAACTATAATGTAATACTCGTTACAAAATTTGCACCAGACTTCAGCATAACTTGATGAAGGTCGTTTTTGACGGTTTTGGACAACAAAATGTTCAAGTAAAAAAGTGTCCGAGGTATCACATTTAAAACGAAACATTTACTACCATAGGACATGACGTTTACTACCATAGAAAGGAAGAAGCGATGGAAAAGAAGGAGATGCAGACAGACTAAACAGTAGTAATCGTGCTAGGTTTCCCTTGGATTCGGGTTCGTGGGCTTTGAGGATGAGTGCTCTCAGAGCTCAATAAGCGAGTCTTAGGAGGACGGCGAATGCTGGTGGTCTTGTATTTGCCGTAGCTCAGCGTGGGTGTTATGGAGGGCTTTGCCCTTCCGTGGTATGTTTTGGTCAGAGTGCACCGGTGCGTTCCGTAGGAGATCGCGGAGCCCCTCTAATGCACTGAGGGAGACCACCGAGTGGGTTTCAGTGGGTTGAAGCCCCGCATAACCTTGTCTTCCTCCCATAATAAAATCATATGAAATTTGATAAAAGTGTAGGTACATGAAGAATTTTACTGTAAAACTTGCAAGTTTCATTTGCAGATATTTGCTGTATTATTAGTTCATTGATAACTATTATAATAAAATTTTATTAAAAATGTGTACATTACGAAATATTCTTACAGATCAAACTTGAAATCGTGATAAAGTGGTTTTTGCAATATGTTAATGCGACATTGTTTGGAACCGGTCTCGAATTTAAGTCTTTACTGGACGGTACGTATGGTGAATTAATATTGTCTTTTAGTGCCTTTTTTTTTTTAATGTAGTGTCGAGTTTTAGTCGCACTCGAGTCTGCTGACACAACATGCGATCCAATAAGAATTGTATTACACAAAATGAATGCTTCAATACAGAAGATGGGATACCAAATTTTTACAGCATAATTATGGAGAAGAAACTCAATATAAGGGATTCGTAATTCTTGATATAAATACAGATTTTAATTATTAGCCGATAAAAGTTCAATACTGGACATAGGTCTGAACTGATAATGGTCCCTGTAGCTGGATAACGTATAGGTAAGTACCAGCGCAGATCCTAATAGTGTGTAGACGTTACTATGTTTCGGTTTGTAGCTAGTGAAGTTACTCTCAACGACGAGCTCAATACACTTTTGTGTATATCATCCTAACTAGTGTCACATTGTTATGGACAGGCGTGTAGCTTACGGTCAGATGGACTTCTCTTTTTCTCCAAAGATCAATAGGTTGGTGCTGTCTTGCCCGCAATCTTCGCGATATTTACTAGATCGTGGGTTCATCTTTTAAAAGATCTTAAACCACTACGTCTACATCTATGTTATATGCAGTTAATTAATGATATTAATGAGTTCTATATAAAATAAGGGCGAATTAATCTGTTGGTGTTTTCGTTATGAATGTTATTGCTCTCTCACACATTTATTCGAATCATTTTCCTCTTAGTTTTTGTCGTGTCTTTATATTGTTTTTCTATAAGTTATCTGTGGGCAAATGACTCTTGTGCTTACTGCCAATTATGTATGTTCTAATATCTATCCAGTTTGTTGTTTAATATTGTTTTTTTCTATTTACTAGTTTACTTTATTTATAATTTAAACTTCTTTAAATACACTTAAGCAGTTGGTTTCATTAATATCTTGTACATACATTTTTAATTGCATTAAAACAACTCTCCGTTCGCCCTCCTTTCAATATTACTTTCAGATCTTGAATATTGGTTTGTATCGATTTCTACCTGTTTTAAACGTTTAGATAAAATTTCCAGTTTGAAATAAAAGTAAACATGAAATATTACACTTGACCTGAGTAGTGATATGGCAGCGTGAGTCTGTTAGTCCGCATGATGCACAGATAACCTCGTCATCGTGAATAGCTAAGTCGAAAGTGTATGAAATTCTGTTGTGGCGATAAGTGCGACCTTAACCGCTGAACTTCACCCACCATTGACATCATGCCGCCAACACGAGGCGGTTGGGGTTTCGTTTCTAATCTACATTGTTTATTTGAATTATTATTATTTGTAGATAACATTTGTACCAACTTTGATTTTCTTAAGCGTCCATTGACCTATTATTTGGTTGTAACTTAACGTAATCACAGCATTTTTATATGTACTATTATTCAACAATAAACGAGAACTAAATGCTGTAGAAACATAAATGTACTAATCGTTATTTGTTTGCTGATCAGAATCGAAAAAGAGAAACCTGAAATAGTTGGTTTTTTTATACGCTTTTCAATACAAAAATATATATATGTATAGGAAATATCCCGAGGCTGACTCATCACGAGATTTCCGAAAGTATTAGGCGTGAAGAATCAAAATTTGTTAGACATATTGCTTTTACCAATTAGAGGTCAGCTAGGAATGGATTTTACTAAGTTCCTTTCACAAAGGGAGTAACGGGGGTGTTGATTACGAGAAGGGGCTCGGGCTGGTGGCGGGTTATCGCCGGGCTTGATATTGCTGACTGAATATTTCTGACAAATTTGACATTTAATTTTATATTATGGCCAACAAAGCGGTCGTGGAACAGCTAGCTATAACGAGATGAGATAATTCTCTTGATGTGAATGGCGTCATTGTTGAGAAAATTTGGAAATAAATTCGATGTGTATACCATACAGTGATTTTTGATATTTAAGTTAAGGTTAAGCTGTTATATAATTCGAGTTACTACATTTTCTCCTTTTTCGGATCTTCTGGTATAGACGTAATTTTCATCGCTTTCAGTGTTGCTTTCAGTTTTCTTTAATACGTCTCTATGTTTACTCTTACGTTTTACTGCTAGAGGTGATATTGTTTTGTTAATGTTTTCTCACTGCGCCTTAACTTGGAGTTTCGCCAATGTTTTGGGGAATTCTTTACATCTTATTTCGTTCCTCTGATCTTATGCCAGAATCTGTGACAAATCATTTAGTATATTGTGTCATAACATATTTAATTTTTTCAATCATGTGTCAAGATCAATACGAGAGTACCTTCAATTCAAATACTAAGTTGAAAATTCTTTTTTGTCCTTTAATATTGTTACTTTATTTTATTTTTTAACACAAAATCCGTAACAAATACTTTTTAAATTTCCTTTCCTAAATAATATGATATTGCTTTAATGTTCAGTTAGTAACAGAAGGCATCCGTAAGGGGAAATCGTAAGAGGATATAAATATGACGTTTCGAGTTTTTTTTTTCCAATGAAGTGATAAAATGAGCGGGACGTTCATCAGATAGTAAGTGTTACTACCACTCATAAAATCGCGGTGGTAGTTAGAATGGTATGCACTGCACCTTATTGCGATCGTCACCTTGAGACATGGGGAGTTAAATCTCATTACCGCAGTAATTTAACTAGCTACATTTCCCTTCAATCCGAGACACAGTAATGTTTGCCCACTACTGTTTGCCGGCAGAATTACTTAAACTGCCTTTGGCAACCGGTGAACGGTATTTTGATTACGTATAAGAAGCTGTCGCTATTACTTCATTGAAATAACTTTAGTTCGTGTTAGTGTGTTTTGTTTCATCTCCGACGCATAATTTTGCGTATTGTGCTGTTTTTCTTTAACATCGCATGCGTTGACGTACGCGTGAGATTCGCTGCATCTCACGCGATGACATTTAATCATGTTGAAAAAGATTTACACTGATGATTGATTGATTGATGATTTAAATTTATTTATTCGCATACTTTCTTTATTTGGTAAAAAAGTTATCATCATCAGTCGATAGATCTCCACTGCTGGATATAAATTTCCTTCAAAGATTCCTATATCATTCTAGTAGGGATTAAAATGGGGAGGTTTGGGTCATTGCCCACCACGCTGGCTCAATGCGGGTTGGTGGGAGCCAGAGCCTCGTCTGTTTATTAGCAGGCTGCACCACGAGCAGGTGAGGTTGGCTTGGATTCCGTGAGTTGTTGTGCGGGAACCCTTACTTATTATATATATCTTAATACCCTATATCAATCTACTTCAGCCATTTAGAGATCAACTAAAAATGTAATTTTATAAAATTCCTCCCCCGAAGGGAGATGCGGCGATGTTAACACCAACAAAGGGGCGGAGAATAGAATATAATACTTTAATTTTTTTATCATTGATATCATGGTTATAAACTTGATAAGAATAACTAAGATTTTTATTATAGTCCTTTGTATTCACAATAATTTCGGAGTCGATGTAAATTAAAAAAGAGCCTTTATGAAGGTTCCATTACTTTAACCTTGGCTTTGACCGTTACTTTTGTTTTATATTAGATCAACTTATAGCCAGAAATTGTGTATTGGTGCGGAACGAGATTTTATTTTTCAATTTGTTATGGTCTTGAATAATATTACAAAAGAAAATAATTAAAGTTAACTTACCTTCTCCTTTACAATCAACACTGGTGGTAGGTCTCTGTACCCGGAGACCGTTTAGGTAGGTACCACCGCAGCGCCTGTTTCTGGCGCCAAACAATACCGTGCAAATATTACTCTGTTCCGGTATGAAGGGCGTTGTAGCTAGTGAAATTACTGGGGTAACGAGATGCAACATCGTACATTTCAAGGCGACGAGCATGATGGGATACTGCGTATATAATCCTAACCAGCGTCACGTAGTTAAGGGCGGGAGTATGATTTACCACCAGGTGAACGCCTCGTTCGTCTCGTCAATTCGTAGAATAAAAAAAATATATCTCCATAAAATCTAGTAATGCTTTTCTTTATATAACGAAAACTTAACAGTATTATAATATTATTCGTTAGGAAAGGAAAGTTTCCATATAAGTTTAAAATTTAACTAAACGGTTAAATTTTGTATAATTCGTTTATAACTTCATAGTTTCTTATCGATATGTATAAATTTATTGGTATTCAGTAACTTAAGAATAATCATTATGAATACTATAGTCGATAAGTTTACTTACTTATTCAATATGTAGTGCAGTTGTGACCTTAGGCGACCTTTCCGAGCTGCCAATCATTCAATATCTAGGTGTTTATGATAGATTTATGTTGTTACGTCCAGAACTAGTACAGCATGAAATGATACTGATGAATATAATTGACGCTTAATAGAAAAACATATAGCTTTGAAATTATGAAAAAAAAAAAGACTTCTGATATCGTCTCTGGTCATCAGGAAACGTCCAGGTAGGTACCACAGCAGCACTTATCTTTGCCGCCAAGTAGTGGCATGGAAATATTATTATGTTGGTTTCTCGTACGTAAACATATGATGTCAAGTCTCGTAATATTACATCTAATAATTTTACTAAACCCAAGGCCTTTCAAACCGGAGTGCAGTAATGTATACACACTACTGTTTAACGGCGACAAACACTTACCACCAGTAACAGTTTAAAACGAGCATAATGTGGTTCAATATAAACATTCTTACCAGAGGTCCGTCGTTTAATAGTACGTTGACTTCATCATCATCAGCCGATAGACGTCCACTGCTGTACATAGGCCTCCCCAAAAGATACCCACGTGGTTTGTGGGGGTTTATATGAGGGGATTTTAGCCATTTCCCACCACGTTGACCCAATGCGGGTTGGTGAGAGCAAGAGCCCCGTTTGTTGATTAGCGGGGTGCACCGCTAGCAGGTGAGGTTAGCTTGGTCCCCTGAGTTGTTGTGCGGGAACCCTTGCACCCCTTTAGTAGTACATTGTACCCTCCAATACGTTGACTTGATGATAAGTAATAAACCTAACAATGTGGTATGTGGGAATATGGATACATCATGGCATGCGCCCCAGCTTGTTTCTCTCCAAAAAATACTTTAACTTGAATCATAAGTTTTTTTTATTAAAACATGACGTCATTATCTCAGTCTAGGTCACTGCAGAATTTTAAACCATTGAAATGATAACAATAACAATGTTAAAGTATGCACTAACTTTTTATATAAAAGTCGTGTGAACTAAATAAATCTATTTATAACTGAAGTTCATGGTGGCTCAATGGCTATGAGCTCAGACATCGCAATCAGATGACGAGGGTTCTAATCCTGACCGGGGCATGCACCTTTTAGGCAGTTTTTCAATGCCTAATGTGCATACTGTTACCACGTACTTAACGGTGAAGGAAAACATCGTGAGGAAACCAGCACACTGAAATTATCTTTGTGTGCGGGTGGTGGCCCCAATAAAGTGGCAACAGGCTTGCCTCCTGTTACATGGGACCTAAACTGACCACATCTGCCGAAAAGTGGGTGTTTATTCGCCTCTGCCTACTCCTACTGGGAAAAAAGGGGTGATAGTATAAAAAAAATATGACTTAAAATTTTAAATATAGTTACATTCATTATCATCATTATCAGCCGACAGACGTCCGCTGCTGGAGACGGGCCTCCCTCAAAGATCTCCACATCGATCAGTCCTGTGCTGCCCGCATCCAGCTCCTTCCCACAATCTTCACCAGATCGTCGGATCACCCGGTGAGGACCTTAAAGCCTCATCGGCTGTCGGTTATAGTTATATTGTTATTTCGGGCAAAGGTCGGCACCACGGCTGCGACCTCCTTGGTGTTGCGACTGTGCATGGGCGTCAGTGATCAGTTTCCACCAGGTGAATTGTTCGCTCGTTTGCTCACTCTTACTATAAAAAAAAATGACGTATAGGCGGAGGTATATTACGATTACGACGTAGCAACTGTGTAGCGATGGAATACTCCACAAATGGATTTCAGCGAGATGTGTTCGTCAAGGTCGTTTGTTACACGCAAATCAACGGCACCATCGATTTGACACCGCTCACCTCCACTTTATTGGGCAAAGTGGAACGTGTAAATGAAGATGCGATACCCTGAAACCGTTTAACGTGCGCCAACATTGATGTAACGTGTGTTTGAAGGTGATATTCATTATATTGAATAGATTAGACGTGAAGGGACGAAGAGTATACTATTGTAGATACGATCTCAATACTTAAACAGAATCTATGTATTTATTATTAACTGTTCCCTGGTTAGCTGATCTATACTCGGTGGAAGAAATATTCCTATCAAATTTCAAGTGTGTATGCCTTATGGGGTGTAAGAGGTCCCCGCACAACAACTCATAGGATTAACTATTTTTTTTGTTTAACGTGGGGGAAATACCTGCGCATACCGGTTCTCGCGGGGGCAAGGACAGATTATGTAGGACTTGCACCGACTAAAACCCCCACGATGTTCCGCCTCGTCGCTTTAAGGGAGGGTCATGGGAACGCTCTCGCAGACATCGGCAACCTCGCCAGCTCTGACCGTACAATGCAGCTTTACTTCGGGAGAGAAGGAAGAACCCCTCTTTTCACCTCTGTAGAGGCACACCGAAATACACAGCGCGCCCCCTCCTTGGTCTCTTTCAATCACGCGGGCAACGGATTCCCTCGAATCCGTCACCTAGAGGCCATGGGAGCCAAGAGAGAAAACTATCCTGATTCTCTGCGGCGGATCCGATCTTAGGTTACGCCGCCACCCGTTTTACGGCCGCGGAGGGTAGGGGGAGCAGCGCGTCGCAATACCGAAACTCCTCTCCCTCCGTGACTCTACCTCTGCTGCAAAGGGCAGTATAAAGTTGCCCCTGCAGTCCACCGGCACGCATCCGAGGTGAGCTCACGGAGCGCCGGAGCTCTAACCTGGAGCAGCCGCCTCGGGCCGGTCCTACACTTCGGGCCGGCAGGGTAGGTTGCTCTTTGCTTCACCGCGGGTGACCAAGCCACGGCTACTGAGGCCTTTCGCTATGACAAGGCGGGAACTTGTTGGGGGGAAACTGACGGGACCCACGCCAACCTCACCTGTTTGTGGTGCACCCTGTTAATCAACAAACAAAGCTCTGCCTCCCACCAACCCGCATTAAGCCAGCGTGGTGGGAAATGGCCCAAGTCCCCACATACGAACATCTCCGATCCGACATCCGACCGATCTATGTAGAGATCTTTGATAGGACGCTTATGTCTAGTAGTGGACGTCTATCGGCTGATGATCAATGAATGGCTTATGGTTCCATAGATATCGTGATGAGTCTCGTACATAAGAGGACATCTCTAATATTTATTTCATATAATCTGTATATGTTAAAATTTCTTGTATACTAACGAGCATACTGCATCCACATTTTTATTGCTTTGCTCAACCTTATGGAAGACTGGTAGTAGACTTACAACAGATAAAATGCCCTTTTGCATTAAATCCGTTTTTTTTGTGAATTTTTAATAAATATAAAAATAATGCCTTAAATTTAAGTTTCTGTACAATCGACAGTTTATCACAGCTCTTGTATTATACCACGTAAGGCTTCGAAGCCGCGATGTATGAGATCAACAATGTCAAGGTTTTGTTATGTAAGACCTAAGTAAGACGTTAGAGGACGTACAGTTTAGAAGTCGTATTTTTTTTTACTAAATAAAGCGACTAGATCAAGGAGACGTTCATCTGATGGTAAGTGATACGCTTGCCCGTAATAATGATGAGCTAGTTCGGAGGATATTCAGTGAACCGTACTACCCTCGTCGCTTTAAAGTATAAGATGTTAAATAATTTCTGTACTTACAACTCCATTCAAACCGGAAAACGTTAATGTTTACACATTTGTGTTTAGTGCGTTGGTACCTAGACTGTCTGCGGCAAGAGATACCTTCCATCAGAAGCCAGTAGTATTCAGTCTAATTTTAAAGTATGCAATATAATTCGCTCTTTATATTTTAAATAGTTCTCTATTAAGATTCCTCTTGAGCTTTACCTCATTGGGTATGAGCCAGAGAATATTGGCGTCGGTTGAAGTAAAGGTAATTTCTTAAATTATTACATACCCGCTGCGGTCAGCGCTGTGTATCCTTTATCTGAGGTTCATCTCCACGGGGTGTATATACAAGTCGAAGGAAACTTTGTTTATACACAAAAGCCTGGAAGATTTGTTGCGCTGCTTTCTTTTGATCTTAAAAACTTGACAGGTATCGATTTCAATTTAAAGATCATGTTTTGCGTTTTTATCTTTCTTGGAATACAATTTAAAAAAATTCAATATTTTTGTTAGTTTCTTTGTTAAATAAGATTACTGTTTACCTGTTACGGTGTGCTTACTGTTACCTATTCCGATTAAATCTTGGCTATAGATAGATAGCATTCATTGTTTACTTTGTTTCTTTCTTTATTCAACGCAGCGACGAAACGTTCACCTGATGGTGAGTGATACGCGTCTTTAACTACGTGGCAGTAGTTAGAATGATATACACAGCACCACAATATTCTCGTCGTCTTTAGACATGTATGGTTATACTGGTAATTTGACTAGCTACAATACTATTCAGTAAATACAGTATAATACAGTGCGGTACCTACTTAGAGGGTGTTTAGTAACGGAGACCTACCACCAGTGAATATAATAATTCCTTCATTAGTTTTTGTTGATAATAATTTATCTTTAACGCATGATCACCTGTAATTGATATTTTGATAGAACACTTGAAATATTACTACAGTTTATCTCTTTCACAGGACATTGTAGTTGGACAACGTTATAGTTTTAGTTGAGCAATTACTCTTATATTTATCAATTTAGATAAATCACTAATACCGCGGACATTCGGCTGCTGTTGATAATTTATTCGTTCATTAAAATCTATTTGATTTGCAAATGTATTTTACAATCACGCAGTTCCCCCTTAAGTAATTTTAATATGCACCGTAGCGCAGTAACTATTTGTCTTTCTTATAACACGGAGGTTCCTTGTTCGATTGAGGGTCCACTTGTGGACTGTGGTCATAGTATATTGTCCAATCTACCAACGAGGTTTCACACCACATTGGAAATCTTCCGCTATAAAATCTTAGTTACTAATCAATCAATCGATCAAACATTTATATATATATATATAGCTGTTCTCCGCCCGCTTTGCTACCCGTTTCACCCCCTGCAACTCTCTTTGGGTAAGGAATATTTTATTATCCGTTCTTAGCGAACTTATACCCGTTTCTAGACTCTGACCGTTTAACGTCATATTACATTTATGCCCCACCAACCTGCACCCTCATTTGGGTCCAACTGAAAATCAATGAAAATGCTTAGAGAAGGAGCACATTGCTAAGTTGGAACCTCTTTTGCTGCTGTTAAATTTTTTTCTTTCATTTTAAAGTTTCGTTTGGTTTTTGTTAAAATTAATTTAAGTTTTATTTTAATGTTTTTTATGTACATTTAGGCAGTTTGAATAAAGCATCTTTTTCTTTTTAGTGTTCCTACCAAAATTCAAATCTCTAGACCTTATGGTTCCAGAAATATCTTGATAGAGTCTCTACATATCTTTTATGTATCTATAACGTTATGAAACAACTTAATACTTTTTGTATATACCTGATTTTAAAGCTTTTGCTGATATTTAGTAGTAATAGTCTTAACAATGACTTTACATAAATATGTTATTATTTTATACTCTCATTTATAAGAAAATTTATTGAAAGTAATATTTGATGAACTGTCTGTAGAAGTTTTTCAATAGCAATATTCTTTATATGGGTTAACTATCGCTAACAATTTTGATTTGTTTCCGTACGTTTCTACATTGTTTTAGAAAGTTTATTATGGACTTATGTGTTTACTGTTGAAATGGTATAAAGTCACCCTTTAACCACCTTTTTTGGTTTTAATGAAAAAAAAAATTGCAAGTTAAATTCAGCAAGAAAATTTTGATTTCATCTTTATTTGATATTGGACATTCCCAGTGATTATTTCTTCTTTGTGTACTTCTCACGATGTTACTTTTTGAAGGATCAATAAATGAGTTTATATCTCATAGTAAATTATATTTTACCTCTCTTGAAATCGGATTTTTTTGTGATGGCGACGGATTAAAACTGTTCTTTATTGCACGCTCTCTCATTAAGACAGTGACTGATTTAATGATGTCGACATTAAACGAACGATCGCTTAACATTTCAAAATTCATCTTTTGTATTGCAACTTAATGTATTTATGTTTATTTTTAAATATTATATCTACGTACTTTCAATTAGGAATATGACTTGTAGATCTGCGTACTTGGGACGTGTATGGGCGTAGTATAGAAGGGCACCCCTCGCAATGCAATGAGGGTGACCACCGAAGGGGATAAAAATCACACATAACTCAGGCTTTCCCTTGGATGCAAGGTATCTTCTCAAGATTTCACCCCTCGATAACAAAAAAAAATATCGATGCGACATCGAAATTCTTAATCCTTAAAATTGGTACTATTTTCCTGGCAAATATATAAAAAAGTTTTTATAATCAAAAATTTTAAAAAACGTCATGTGGAGTTAGAAAACAATAGGAATATAAATTTTTTAATTACTTATACAGGATTACACTATTTAGTACCTAGACAGTACTTTTTTAGATATAACTTTGTTGCGATACCCTTAAAAAACTAAACTTAACTTCGTACAAATTATCATTGTTTTTTAAGTGCTTTAATCGTCACCCTCATCATCAGCCGACAGACGTCCATTGCCGGACATAGACTACCCCCAAAGATCTTCACATTGATTGGTCCTCAACCAGCATGACCTCCGGTACCGTCGGGCACTAGGGGCCGTCGTTTATAGGGGTTCATATGTAGGAACTTGGGCCATTTCCCACTACACTGATCCAATGCGGGTTGGTGGGAGCCAGAGCTTCGTTTGTTGATTAGCAGGGTGCACCACGAGCAGATGAGGTTGGCTTGGGTCCCGTGAGTTAAACAAAAAGAACAGTTTATTGTGTATACATATATATGACATCTCAAATCTTCATCACAGTTCAATCTATCATCACTGAAATTGGCATATATACTATATTTTTATCAAAAAAGTTTTTATCTTTGTTATACCATATACTATCGAGATTAGCTATATTATATGGACTTTATGATAATTATTTCAACATTGTAATCGATTCGACCATGATATAATGACAAATTTATATATCGATACGAAGTTTCCTTAGTGTTTTGAAATAGTTTGGTAACCACGTAACTAATGATATGGTTTTTTAATATAAAATATTTTTAGTGTTTAACGTAAAATTGGTACAGTTTTGTAATATAGCAATTAATCTCGAGGGCGCAGTGTCATCGGCAACGGATTGTACCTGCTAACTCACCTTGACCGCGCGCTGTGTCCTCTCACTTATAGACACATAGACCCCCGAGTGATAGTGCTGTGATACGCTTTACACAGCGATAAGCTTGTTTATCGATAAACTGTTTAATTAAAAAAAAGTTTAGATAACATCTGAGTAACTTAATCTACAGTAAGACCTGTTACTATAGTCCATTGTCTTGTACATACTAAGTTTCAATCAGAGTCTTTCTTCTTCCTGCCCTTTTCCCATCTATATGGGGTCGGCACAGTATGTAATTCTCTATCCATATCCTTCTTTCAGCCGTCATATCTGAATTCACACTCTTCTTACACATGTCATCTTTCACATAATCCATCCACATTTTCTTCGGTCTTCCTTTACCCTCATAACTATCCACGTTCATTCTCATTACTTCTTTTATTATGCTGTTTCAATCGGAGTGTATTCTTTTAAACGTACTTCTTCTCTACCAATGATTAAAAAAGGTATCATATCTTACTATGTATAAATATTCAAAGATATTAAAATAACTATTACCAGATATGACTTTTAAATATCCAGAATAAGTATAATATAGTGCATCCAGAAGCATGCGAATGCAGAAACAAATCCTTCTGCAACTGGATTTCAGAGCTGAAGTTTTAACATCTAATTGCTAGATCTTTTAGTATTAATTTTAAAACTATAATCACAGTCATCACCAATACTGTCGTCTGGACTACATTGGCAACTTGGCACTGCAGCTTTTTTTACTAGTGATAGATCTCCGTTGCCAGAGACCGTCCACAGCAGTTCGTATTGTCGCCATCAATAAGTAGAGTACAAATATTACCGTGATCCAGTTCGAACGGAGCTGAACCTATTAAAATTACTGGGGTAATGAGACTTAACATCTTATGCCCCAAGGTGACAGACGCAATGTGGTATTGTATATATTATCCTAACTAGTGCCACGTTGTTATGGGTATCAAAGACCATTAGGTCTCACCTGTCTCGTCGCTTGGTAGAATACGCTTCTCCCTTGTCGAAGATCTGCAAACAGATAACAAGTGACCAATGACGATGTCGAGGACAGAGCGAAGTGGAGGAGAAAGACAAAGAAAGCCAATTCCTCACCATATGGGGTCACAGCTAGGAAGAGAGATAGAATCATCATTGGCGACTGTTTTTTTTTATTCAGTAGATGGCAGGGGTTTAAGTGGTCCAACTTAAGGGACCCAAGCCAATCACACCTGCCCGTGGTGCACCATGCTAATCAGGCTCTCGCTTCCACCAAACCGCATTTGGCTAGCGTGGTGGAAGATGGATTTAATCCCCTATCTGAATCCCTACTATCGCCGGCGCAGTGTCCGACGATACCGGAGGCCATGCTGACTGTTGAAGGTCGTGGGAAGCCACTAGACGCGAGCAGCGCAGGACCTATCGATGTGGGGATCTTTGGGAAAGGCCTGTATCCAGCAGTAGACGTTTACAGGCTGATGAAGAGGACAATAGTAGACTTCATTTTAATGAATGTGTACAATACTTATACGCTTCTTTGTGGTCTGTTCAAGATGTGTACTGTGAATATTTCGGGGGTTTGCTTGTTCTTCATCATCAGCCTTTAGACGTTGGTTCGACATTGCTCAAATACCGATAGGTTCCACATCCAGCCATTTCGTGCGACTTTCACGACTTCGCCGGTCCACCTCGTGTAGGCTCTTCCAGCACGTCTAATCACCGTTAATATTTTCAAAAGATAAACATGTTTGTACTCTTTCACATCTTGTCGTGTTTTAATAATACTAGTAGTTGTCGTAGGTCTCTGTTGATCAGCTCTATAGCCTCGGGCTAGTAAGAATAGGGCTAAGGTAAGCCCTTCCTGTCGAAGAAGGTGACTAAAAGGGTCTAGGAGTTTCGCGGGCGTTGAGGGTGGGGACCCTTATTACTCAACAAGCAAACCAGCGTGGGACAAGATATGGCTCAACAATGGTGCCTAAAAGGGTTAGGCTCCTCCTCGGAGAGGCGTTAATATAAAGTGTAGAAGAGCACCGGTGCCTTCTATAAGAAATCCTGGAGCGTCTCCGAATTCACTGATGCAGACCACCGAGGGGGTTTTTGTGAGTAAAAATCTCACATAACCCTCACTTTCCGAAGCAAGGGTATCTTTCGAAGATTCTATCCCGAAACAAAAAAAAGGCCTTTGTTGACGGAAACCAACACAACGTAGGTATAACCGCAGCGGCTATTTCTGCCGTCAAACAGTAGTATGCAGACATTACTGTTACGGAATGAAGAGCGCTGCAGCTAGTGTGATTGTTGTGGTAACATCTTACGTATCAAAGCGATGAGCAGAATGAAGTGCATCCTCACTAGCGCCATCATTTTATGGGCAGGAGTATCGCTTTACATCAGGTGATCGTCCAGCTCTTCTTATCGACCCGTTAAATAAAAAAAATCCGATAGACAAACATCACTAGTTCAATGCGTGTAGGCAGGCAGTTTCCCAAATTTATGATAAGTTTTGTGTTCGTCTGTACGTTATATATATATATATATATATATATATATATATATATATATATATATATATATATATATATATATATATATATGTATACTCGTAACATTTATTCTTTAATAATATCATTGAATATTTTTAACTTGTAAATTTTATATCCTCTGCATCTGTTCAGTTTTGTTATTCGTATCGTTGTTTTATTTGAATGTTCTCACTAACTTATGTAAATATTTTTTTTTTCTGAATGCGCCTCATTTGTGAGCTGTTGGGCGGAATATATTATCTTAAGGTATATACACGATTTGTGAAGTGTAGGATATTTTAGCAACTAAATTTACATGGCCTTTTTTTTGGGAATTTTTTAATTAAACATTAACACTCTAAATTGCTCTTTCTTGGGTACCATTGCAGATATTATTTAAGACGAGACAGTAGAGTGCTACTACTGTGTTCCGGTTTGATGGTAGGTAGTGAAATTACTGAATTTCACTAGCAGTGACCAGTACGTAATGCGATTGCTGCGATGACGATGACGCGATGTTGTGTCTGGGACGAGTACAATGGGATGCTGTGTATGTCATCCTAACTAGCGCCACGTTTTTATGGGCAAGTGTATCAGTTATCATAAACTGAGAAAAAAAGATCCTTATGCGATTTTGTATTATTTCTCTGTCTATAAATTGTACTCATTAAAATCAAACTTAATCGTGTGTGTACGTTATCAACCCTCACGTTAGTAAAACTTCGTTTTTTTTTTTCCCTTGGTTAAAGTCAAGGTGTTGCTGTGTTTTTTTTTTTAATTGCTGGTTTATCGTCTTCCCCTCTACGGTTCGTATTTTTATCGTCGTTTTTCAACACACCCGTAGCTTTTCGTACATCACAACGTCTCACATTAGTAACGTCTTGTGGCTTATCTTGATGCCCCTCTTCCCCCACGGTAACGTACGTCACATCCGATGAATTTCAAATCGTACAAATACGTCCTTTCGTCCTTCTGTTTTATGAATACGAATGTACGTACATTTGCGTGGAGTCAGTATTTTTTTTTTATCATTGTATCAAGTTTTTGATGTGGGTTGACTTCTGGACGGCCGTACGTTTTGTAATGTATTGTGGGACTACGTTTCCTTACATGTGTTTAATTTTTTTTTATATGTTGTAGTCTGTGCATTAAATTTCAATATACTTCTAGCCTCTCACCCCACCCAAAAATATGGGATGCTTAATCATTTATTCTTTTCTGTAAATGAAGGTAGATTACAAATAGATACTTGATGCCTATGTGGCATTCATCCTCCGTCAAATCTGTGTATGTTCAATTTGGAGGTTATTCAGCCTATCTCTAGTTACAGAGAGTAATAAACATTCTCTCTCTCTTTAAGTCGGTTCCTCAGTACTGAAGCTCGTGACTCCTTATCTATAACCTGTTCTTGATGATGTTACGCCAATTACTTCTATTTGATACTTCCTGCATAGTGTCATATGTAGGTGTTTCAATGATCTCTTTCACCTGGTCTGTCCAACGTTTTGGGTTCCGTCCATGGAGAGAGCTATGCTCGGAGTTTCTCTGCGTGATCGAATCAGAAATGTTGAGATCTGACGAAGAACTAAGGTCGCTGACATAGCTCAAAAATTGCTGGATTTAAGTGGCAGTGGGCAGGGCATATTGCCCGAAGGACCGACGGCCGAAAGGGCAGTAAGGTCCTTGAGTGGGGCCTGCGTACTGGTAGACGTAATGTTAGGAGGCCTCTCACAAGGTGGACCGGCGATCTGGTGGGAATCGCGGGAACTCACTAAAATATGAATGAACCCAAAACCTAAATGAACTGAATGATGATGATGATGACACATACAATTTTTATAAGCATCTGTGTGTTCGGCAGCTTGAAGGTTTTTCATATTTTGTTTTGCTTAAATTGTTGCTTAACTGGATTCACCTGATTAACAGCTTTTTACTTTTTTCTATTTGCTGTTTTTTTTTATAATTTTGAGTATTATTAATTGTCATGTCGAATATTTCTTTCAATCAGTATTAGTACGTCCGGCAATGTTGGAGTCGAATGATACACTGCGGCTCAATCGTTTCGAAAGATTAATGGATCGTCATTTATTGTGCTCTCATCGCGCTGCTGACGGGCGTCGCGTGCGTTTATGACTTTCATATAACATTGTAGTCAATTAGATCGCCCTCAATACGCCAGACAGCACCCAATCTCATAATGAAGGGATTTCGCCCTTCCGTCTTCAATTTTTAACACTAATTCGAAAATGCCGTCATTTTAGCGAATACAGCAGCTCCAAACCGAAATATTTGGTAAGATATTTGTTTTAAAAAAGTGACTCTATTTACTACCATGATAGTTGATCTAATCCAAAGGACGCATATGGACTATTTATTGCAAGATTGATTTTAAGGAATACATTACATACACGAGATAAACTAGCAGTGGATGTCCATCAGTTGAGATGATGGTAATGAAAGTTAAGTGAAAATCGATGTGTTAAATATCTCTATATTTAAAGACACAATATTACCCTCTATGCTGTTCAAGTGTATATAGTTTTTAGTTAAAATATTA
The DNA here is from genome assembly GCA_029034505.1 of Ornithoptera priamus. Classification (NCBI taxonomy): domain Eukaryota; kingdom Metazoa; phylum Arthropoda; class Insecta; order Lepidoptera; family Papilionidae; genus Ornithoptera; species Ornithoptera priamus. The sequence continues at coordinate 3,104,062 of JARDWD010000826.1, forward strand.
AAAGGGTGAAAGTACAGTTTTTTGTATTCATAAATTATTAATAACTTTCAGAAGAAAGTTTTCTATTTCATAAATATTTATTTACTGCTTGCGAAAGTTTTTTTTTTTTTTTTGGGCAGTATATCAAACAGATTTTATAAAACAACAATTTCTCAGGGCCGTTCTGAAGACTTTGCGTATTTGAGGTCAAATGGCACGCTTGGGTTGTATAAGGTTGCATCGGCAATTTCGCGTCTAGTTATCATATCGCGATAATGTCCTGGCGATAGTCCGCGTAACTAATGTGTCATTATCAAGCATTACACTTCCTAATACGAGCCAATTGCCAATGGACGTGAAACTCAACCGAATCGCCAATGTTCGCCATCACGTCCAAACGCTGTTATCTATGAGATGGTTTTCTTTTTAAACCGGTAACCTCGCCATCGTACGTGTCACCGGTGGTCATCGGCCCCCAGCTGGTGAGTTTCGCAAGTCCAGTTAACCATGCGAGTCGCACTCATTAATATTCCACGGCTGATGTTATTGCGAACCTGGTGCCGCCATCCTGCGTACCGTATTTGTATCGACTGAGGTGATTTTTATTAAATTACGCTTTATAACATTTTACCTCTCGGCTCATATTGTTCATGAAGGTAACGATCACTTTCGTTTTTATGACCGTATCGTACAAGTCGTGCGTTCGAATGCCTTTGAATCGCATTCAATGTAAACAGAGTGCAGCTTTAAAAGCGTCACCAACGAAACAAAGACATTCCGTGACGGCGAGGCGGCGAGGCGACGAGGCGACGAGGCGAGAGGGAATCTTCCGAGGAGGGCGGCGCGCAGACGGCTTTCGTCGTGTGTAAATGCGTGCCGCACAAAAAACGGATAGGCGGCCAATAAAAACCCCGTCGGGAGAAGTCGAGGGGCGGGCTGCGGGTGCACTGCGCTGCGCCGGTAATTGCACGATGCAGTCTCACTCCGCCGGGCTGCCTGCGCGCACGCAGCCTAACCACCCCTTGCAGAGCCGGCTTGTGCCCGTATCTGATACCACGTAGTATGCGATTCGATCAGGGCCGACCAACAAATCTACCAGTTTTCAAGCTCGTCGGATACTTTAGCCCGCTTTGGGACCGTTATCAGGAAACAGTTGCGGCCGACGGAGCTTCGCGTGCGCGCCGTTTCCGCTCAGTTGGCTTTCGTTTCTAGGGGGTTGTACTGTTTGTTCACTAGCGCTTAATAGCAATGGCGTGAGTGTCTTCATGTTGAAAAATTACGATATTATAATTTGGTGTATTACATGAGATGTTTCCGTTTCACAGGGCAGCGGACGCTGCAGCAGTCTCAGCGAACGGGCAGGCAGGCCCCACTGGCCCAGCCGCCGAAGAAGGCGCTATGAAAGGTGTTGAAGCGACACCAGAGGAGCAAGAGCGATTGGCGACCGGCAATAACAATGGTTCCCTCATCTGCAAGCTGCCCGCGTCGCAGGAACCGGAGCCACGATCGGCGTTCCATTCGACTCGGGTTTTCATGCTCGTCTTCCTCTCTGGCTGGGTTCTGCAGGGAATGTTCCTCACATATTTTGTGAGTGTGACGACGACAATCGAAAAGCTGTTCAAGGTAGAATCGAAAACAACTGGCACGCTATTAGCGGCGACAGAAATCGGACAGATATGCACGGCGTTGTTCCTGACATATCTGGCGGGGCGGGGGCACCGGCCGCGATGGATCGCCTGCATGATGCTTGTACTGGCGGTCGGCGTGATCGGCTGCATGATGCCGCACATGTCCTACGGCACGGAGCTGCTCGAGGTACACTTGGACTCGCACACGGCGGGCGCGGGCCCGGTGTGCGCGCTCGACAAGAACTCGTCTATGATTAAATGTGACGACGCGCAAGTGAAGAGCTCCGAAACCCGATCCTCTATCACCGCCGTAGTAATACCTTGGCTGTTCATCTGCCTGCTAGTTGTCGGCGTGGGACAAACCGGAATCGCCACGCTGGGAATTCCTTACGTCGACGACAACGTAGGGAGCAGACAGTCGCCTCTTTACATGGGTGAGTCTTTTTACAATTTTTTTAATCAAACAAAAAGATTACATACAAAGTCCAAGAGTACCTATCGTGTGCATTGAAATATAAATCTCTGAACCAATAAATTCCGTCAGGATTACACGGAAGAATCGTAAATAGTATTCAATTTATAAATCACTTACACCGCCCACGATACGCCTACCAGTCGTTGTATATACTGCCCTATTATAATTATTAATGTATTAATATTATTATGTATTAATATTACTATATATTTTATGCTAAAAATGATTATAAGTAGTCATTTATAGCATTGCATAGGAATCAAGTTTAATTTACTTTTTGTATGTTAGACGACTAGAGAAAGTTTATCATAGTAAAAAAATAACTATGCAGTCTTAATATTTTCAAATAAGATTATACCTTAATGGATATTAATACCGCCATGGTTTAAATGTTAGATTATTTTATCTTAAAGGATAAAAGTATATCATGCAACTTGGAGGAAACGCTACAATCGTCATCGGCTACACTACTTAACGAAGCGTGTGGTCTAATCAGACCCAATTGCCTATTCCGGTTGTACAATTTTCGTGCTATTCAAACGCACGAGGAGAGAATCCTCGAGAAATACATGGAGCAGCATTGTTATATAAATACAACGTTATCTCATACAATTAACGATATTTAAGTAAACTTGTTTGTCGCCGGTGACGTAAACATGTATAGCTTAACGACAGAAGTATAGAAGCGATCGGTTGTAATTGAGGTGGATTGTTGTGTTACATAGGTTCGATTCCCACATTGAGCTTCCGTTGACACCGACCCTTCCCAAGATTAAGCATTTTGGGGGTACACGCGGAATCTGTCTTTTGGTCGGCGTTTATTATTGACTCTCCATCTGAGTAAAGCCTTTAAACCCAATGACATTTGGTATACTGTACTCGAAATCTCCGAGGTTGCCAAGAGTTAAAAATAAACTTACTGATTTTAATACGGAATATTTGCGGACGTTTTGAGTGAGTTGATAAATTATTATTTAGGTGGGTTTAGGAATATGGGGTATGTTTTTTTGATGTATGAAACTCACGAAGATGTCAGTGGGGATGTTAATTTGTTCGTCTGTGAAATTATACAGTGATAGTCGTATCCTCGATCGGCTCTCCTCTACTTTTTAAAACCTCGTCAATTCAGGTATAAAGCTACTCTACTCGAGTGGTTCGTATGTATCGCGTGACGTTCACTTACGATCGGGGGTCGGGCGACTGGTTCTACCTAGTATAAAAAAATGTATTTATGGGCTCGGTGCAGTTTGTTTTGTCTGGGCGACGTCTGTACGCGTCCCGAGCCGCGTGCGCCGCGATAACGCGCCCGTGGGCCCCTTTGCCAGCGGGCTACAATTAATTTATTTGTTTCAACTAGTACTGGTTCCACTAGCAGCTCTGAATATAATATCCGTACTTTATAATATTTCATTGAAATTCATTTTAAGTGTCATATCCTCATTGTAGTAATTTTGATGGGGGTAGGTCGGCGGAAACCGTCTAATCTAGGAGACATCAATATTTTTTATTTTTTTTAAACACTACCGTCTATACTATATTAATTGATATATAAACGAATAAAAATTGTCTAAAGTGTAGATTACAGTCACTGTTTTTTTTTAATAAATCAAATTTTAGTAAACTTAATATTCAATGGTCTAACTAGGTTTTTTTTTCAATAAAAATTATGTAGATACGGCGCTTATTAAAATATTTAAGAACTTTCCAATAAACTTTTATATTCATCTATGACAGTATTTCTAGTCATAGAATGAATATATTTTTTATTTACAGTTTTACTACACCTAACACTACATCTTATAATTTAAATGTAAAAAAAAAGGGGCGGAGTTCGCGGTAGAAGTGAAACTTTATGTTCTGGTTAATTTTGAAGAGAATGACACTAATACTATATGGAAGTGGTAAAAAGAGAGAGACTGCGATTGATCGAAATCTTTTTTCAATGATTGAAATAGGAAACGACGAATAAGTGTGAGATAAGTTAAATCACTTAAGTAACATTTTAATAAACACAGAAATTGTACGATTCAATATATATATTTTTTGTTATATATGTTTTCAATATCCTGGTTCATATGTCCGCGTGGGGGCCAATATTCGGCGATTGTAGGCGCTTTTGGCATCATAGCACAAAGAGAGTGATGAAGGATAAGGAAACTATATATATACAATCGCGTTTTATCTCATGCTCTTAAACCATTAAAATATTTATTTTTGTCTCTTTTTCGTTTCATAAAATTCAATTTCCACACGAATTGAAAAAAAAAAAGTTAAAAATTTTGTGCGTTTACGTAAATGTATACACCTACTACTACCAAATTGCTTGGTTCGACACCATTCACACCAAGGTATAGATTAGATGAAAAAACAACCCCAAAAATGTGTGTGTGTTGTAACATGTGTGACTGCTGCGTGCATGAGGCTTCAGATGCATATTTGTGCAGTGTACACGTTTTAAAAGAATCCGTCCCTTCTATTTTAGTGGAGCTAAACGGGAGCTTCGAATGATTTTGGAGATTTTTTTTTTAATAACCTAACATTTGACTTCGATTTCACATGGTTTTAAGTGACAATACCCTGGCTCTTATAGATATTGATGGAACATAGTAATGCTAGTATAGCGAAATACGTGCAAGTGTATTAAGTAATGACAAAGACGATGATGACTTAAATGAATTGTAAATTAATTAATCACATCAAAATGATAGAAATGGTTTGATATACCATCAGTTGAAAAAAAGAGCTGAAGATAGGATTAGTTCCTTCAATCTGCCAAAACTTGGAAGAAGACATCTCATGATACTAAAGATATTAAGCGTGTGGTCTGTTGTTAAGACAATAAGCAATATATGTATATTATGTATGTGTCTATAAATTTATACGACCGTTCCCTTGTAAAGATTATGTAAATATTTACAAGAGCGAGTGCATTATTAATAGGGTCGCTGATAGACGCGACCTAACTTAACAAGTAAACAACTTTACGGCCTTGTGCCGGCGCTGTACCTCTACGGGCGGGCTGCGGGCCCGGCTATTTTAGTACGCATTGTAGGCGAGATAATATTACTTGTTATACACCGATATCTCGGGAAGAGATCGGGGCAACATTTGTGGACGACCACTAACAATATCCTATGTGTAAATACACTGACTACAAACAGAGAATAACTCATCCACGTTTCAAAGATTTCATATATACACCTTTAACTTATGTTTACGATAATTATGGCTCTCATACAATTTCACTGACTTCCCATTTGACCATACATTGTGTGGATGGTAAAGCGTCCTTGTGTATACTCGGCTCTCATAAAACGTAACGGGCATATACATATAGGTTGAGCTGGAACATGCGACGTGGAATTGTATAATATTCTATATAAAAGTCTGAAGGATTTGTAAAAAAATTAAGATTTCACTAAAAAGCTATTATTATTTAAAAGACTAATAAATAAAAAAAAACTATAATTGATTATGTAACATTTTGTTTTAATAGATTACATATTGCTGCTATGTATAAGTACCCTAACCTGTCGATGATTGTCTGATGTCTACTCTTTAAGTTTTACATTATTTTCATAAGATACGTATAGCTATGGAGTATATAATAATTTTAAATAGAAAAAATTTTTTTGATAGCATTACAGAATTGATGTTACTTCTGAATTACTATATAAGAGCGGCTAGCAAAGGATTTCTAAAAAAAACTTGTAGTCGCGATATCGAACCAGGGATCTCCGCGCTACAATGCAGGCGCGATGAGATAAGCCAGACGCATTGGTAACAATGAGTAAGGATGTTTATACAATATTGCCTTGCCTCTGCCCTCTGTTGCCGGAAACCGTCTAGGTAGCGCCTATTGTAGCCGACAAACAGAAGTGTACAAATGCTGTGTTCAGGTTTGAAGGGAGTTGTAGCGAATGTTGAGTAAGGAGACTTAACATCTTATGTCTCAAGGCCTACGAGCATATTGTCGTGCTGTGTTGTGCAACAATGGTTAATAAACAATGAGAATTATTTATTAGCTTTTTGCATAATATTGAATTAAAGCGTTTTATGTTGTAATAGTGGCTGGTTGGTTAATAATGGGTCAGTGTTAAGATCAGTTTGAACGTTATCGCTCAGGTAAGCGGCAAGTGGCTACCTCACAGCGTCGTGACCCGCTACCGAGCGATACCATCTACGGCTTACCACATTAATCACATACAATGAAACCTTTCAGTTTTAACACTCGAGTATAAAGGATAGCGAAATTATGTTATAATTTTTTTTTCATACAAAATTTGTTTACATAGTAGTATGTTGATAGTTGTTTTTTTTTTTTAATCAAGGAAACCACGAAACGAGCGGTTCACTTGATGGTAAATGATTCGCCTGCCTATAACAACGTGGAGCTAGTTAGGATAATATACACTGCACCACATTGCGCCTGTCGTTTTGAGGCATAAGTTGTTAAAATTGGATACTCTAGTAATTTCTAATTACAACCTCTTTCAAACCGGCACACAGTAATGTCTACACGCTGCTGTCTGGCCTGCTGCAATAAGAACTGCTACCTAAATCGTCTCCAGCCACAGATGCCTACCGCCAATAGGGCACTTGTGTTACGGGCACTATCCATCATATCATTGTGTCGTCGATTGTCCGTCAAAAAAAAATATTTCATATTGACAATGCTCCAATTATAACCTCAATTATATTCAACGATATGATTCAATTTGTTGACCTTAATTAATAATTACTTAGTGATATTTATTGACCTGAATTAGACTATCACACATTCCGCCGGTTGATTTATCACAACTCGCGATATAGGCCGCCCTTGTTCTTGTGATCGCTGTTGTCCCTATTTGACTTCACTTTGTATGTCAAATTAGGGCATCGGCTTTAGCTTCTATAAAACCTAAAGATTCATCCTTAAAAAACAAAATACATTTCAAGTATTATTTATTTTACTTATATTCGTCCGCATTGTACTTACTATGACCTGTCACGAAACAATTTCTATACTATGCTACTAACTGTTCCACGCCCGCTTTGATTTTTTTTAAGTGTATAGACTAGACTATGATCCCACCTGATGGTAAGTGGCGATGTAGGTTTTGGTGGTAAAGCGCACTAGTCTAGAAGTAGCTTATTCTCTCTTCTTTTAATCATTCCCAACGTCATAGCCGGAAGGAAACTCTGATGCCGGCAGACAGTTCCAATAATTTGCTGTTTGCATTAACAAGGTCGAAGCGAAACGGTTCCTACTAATGCGCCGGATCTCGATAACGTAGGGGTTCATCCCTACTCATTCATTCCTTGATACCTGCGGTATGCTGCCGTCTGTGATGGTGGAAAGGCGATGGCGGAATCAAGTCATAAGTAACATTCTCGCAACCTCTTTCGAGGATAAAAGCTTGTAAAATTCGTTCCCAACTGACCTATACTGGGAAAAGAAATATTCCTACCAAATTTCAAGTCTCAAAGCCTTATAGTTCCAGAGATATCCGTGACGTGTCCTCTACTTAAGTGGAAATCTCTTATATCAGATTAAACTTCTCTCTATATCCTAATTAAACTTCTCTTTTCTTCTACTTTAATTTCTATAATGTTTATTATGCATGCAAATATTAAATATGGATAGTTTGTCCATATTTAGTATTTTGCATTTATTGGTATATTAATTAAAGCGGTTATCAAATACTTTAACTTTCGATCACATGTAGCTTTGGTTTTCAAAGGGATTCTTTTATTTAAATATTCGTTTATATCAAGTATGAATTAAGTCAGATTGGTTTAAAATTATATGAATTTGTACCAGCGCATTAGGGGTTGTGTTTGTGTTTTGTGTACCATGCAAGGATTTTGCCAATAATCACCACGCTTGGCAGGCGGATTGGTGATCGCAGTGCTGTCTTCATCGCACCGATATCACTGCTGCCTGATTACGATCTGTAGTATTTGAGTCAGTCAATGATGAATGGTTATACCGCCGTTAGTAGTTAGCGGAAGTGTGACCCCTCATCGGAAAGCGCATCGTTGGCAGACCCCTCACTAGGTGGACAGAGGACATAAAAAAAATCGCTTGGAGCCGATGGTTTGAAACAGCGCAAGACCGTAGTTTGTGGAACAAATTACATGAGACCTATGTCCAGTAGTAGACGTCCATCGGTTGAAATGTGGTTGATGATGATGTACCAGTGCGAAAATTTTTATTATGTTTACTTAAGATTACGCTTTTAGATTATCTTATATCATTAATATAAACTGCGAAGGATATTAACTGATTTTTAATGGTCTGAGTTCATTCGGATTGCTCGCTATACATTTTTGTTGCTCTCGCTTGTTTGGTTTTAGTCGACTGTCTGTAAGTCTTGCTTAAAGTCTTTGGTTTTGTAACGCTTTTTAACCGCTGCATCAGAATTCATTGCAGCAAATGTATTTACGGATGCTTTAGAAATCTGGTGAGCGTCCGACGCTGTCTCCAATTTCTGAGCGCTTTTGTTAGAGAAATTCTTGTTTTACATTCACTTTCAATTGTTAAGGAGATTCTAATGCACTTGTTTATTCACAATAAATTCGCGTAATACTAAATAAATAACCAGCCCATTTAACGGATCATCAGGTCTTCTCTACCGAAGAGACAGTCAACTTCATTTATAGTTTACTGGTAGATCTCTATTTTCAGAAACCATTTAGGCCATTTAGGCCTGTATCGACCGCCGAAACATTATTAATGTGTAAAAATTTTCGTGTTTTTGTTTGAAAGACTAACAAAATTACTATGGAGACTTGACAACTCTCAAGGCAATGAGGGCAATATGGTACAGTGTTTATTATCTCCAATAGTGCCATATTGTTATAGGAGAAGAAGACGTTAACCTATATTATTAACCTGTATTATTTATCTATATTACTTAGTAGGATATGTGTATATAATGTAGATAATTTCTGCTAAAATTTCATTCCACCTCACCTACAACATCATCTCCCTACGTATAGTAGTTTGTATAACTTCTTTAGTTCCAACAATCTTCAAACCTTTTCTCAAAGTGCCTCTTCAACTAGTGAAGGTTGGCGATCAACGTGATACAGTGCTTTCCGTATAGTTTTTTTTCTTTTTGCTTTTACAACTCGAAAATCAATGTGAATTTTTAAACTAGACTGTTAAGTGGCAGAAATAGTAAGTGCATCGTTACGAGATAACAAAAACTTACCACCAGTACGTACAGGCTTTTTTTAAAAACGACAAGCGCTAAGTTTGACTACCATCTCACCTGATGTGAAGTGTGGTGGTAAGGTAACCTAGTAACAGCCTATTTACTTTTTTTGTTGAAGATACATCATATTTGGGCAGGTATACCGACGCCAGCAAGTTGTTCCATTCTTTTGCTGTTTTTATGAAAAACGAGGATCTAAACATCGTCATTCGTAAATTAAGGATATCCACTACATAAGAAGTGACTCGTCGTGCGTCTGGTCGGCGGATGAGGAATTATATCATGTTCTACAACGCTGGTCAAATACGGGTTGATGGATATCCGTTTACCTTTAGGTTTGTACACAACGTATATACAGGGTTTAGTTAATATACATTGACGCGTCACAGTGCGTCTTTGTGGAGGTATTCCGTAAGAGATGACGATGTAATCTCGACGGCCGCAGCCACGCGCCACTCGACAAAATGTGTCGGCCGCATTGCATGTGAGATGCGGTTACTATTTCAGTAGTGCGTAGCTTTATTTGTGTCAGTGGGGCGGGGCGTCTCGCCGGGACCGTTTTAGTGCCGCGCTCGTTTTGCTCCCGACGATACAACACTTGCACTGTTCAGCATCAAAACTGAATTTAACTGATTCACAATCACAGCGTCTCGACGGAGACCATATATAGTCATAAATATTAACAAGATTTTTTTTTCTTCGATGAGACGAGTAAGACGTTCACCTGATGTTAAGTGATACGCCTACTCATAACAACGTGGCACAAGTTAGGATAATATATGCAGCACCACATTGCGCTCTTTGCCTTAAGATATAAGATGTTTTGTACCCCAGTAATTACATTAGCTGCACCGCTTTTCAAACCGGAAAGCAGGCAATAATGTTCACACCCTACTGTTGTGGTGGTACCTTTTTTTATCGCAGGGGAAATCTTCTTAGTAGATACCTTGCTTCTGGCAGATATAAGATGTTGAGTGTACCATAGGAATTTTACTAGCTACAGCACCCTTCAAACCGGAGCATAGTAATGTTTGCACAGTACTGTTCGTCGGCTGCAATAGGCGCTGCCGTGGTACCAATCTTTTTTTATAGTGGGGGAAATCTTCTTAAAAGATACCTTGCTTCTCGGGAGAAGTTAGGTTATGTGAGGCTTCTACCCACTACAACCCTCTCGATGGTCTCCGTCAGTGCATTAGGAGGGGCATTTTCGCAGGGCAATGCCCTCTTTAGCATTCATGCTATGCTATGGCAAATAGAAGACCACCATGCATTTGCTGTCCTCCTGAAGCTCGCTTATTGACCTCTGAGGGCCCCTAGCCTCAAAGCCCATGAACCCAAGAACCCTTTTGGTCGCCTTGTATGACAGACAGGGAATACCGTACTCCTATTCTTAATAGCTCGAGCCTATAGTGCTGACGGGCTGGAGAGTCCGTTGCCATCACCCTGTCCGTCTATGAACGGAGTCGGCCTTCTTTCGACTTCGCTAGGTGGACTCCTTCTGCACCAAGACGGTTTCACAGAAGGAAACCAAAGCTATCCACACGTTTTTCTTTGCCACACTTGGAGTAACTCCGGAATATAATCAAGGATCAACGTATTACCAGGCAAGCAATTAATCAACGTGCCACGGAACCAATTAAAAGTTGATCAGAAGACAATTTCTCTTTCGTTCTGGAACAGTTGTATTTACTGATGGTACGTATCTCTTGCCGAAGAACCTCTAGGAATATCATCGCAGCTCCTATTTCTGCCACCAAACAGTAATATGTAAATATTACTATGTTCCGGTATGAATGGCTCTGTAGCTAATGTAATTACTGAGGTAACGAGACTTAACATTCTACATTTCAAGGCGAGAAGAACAATGTAGTGATGTTATACCATTCTAACACCACGTTATGGCATCCTGTATCACCTACCATCAGGTGAACGTCTTGCTCGTCTCATTGCTTCGTTGAATAAGATCAAAGGTGCAGTTTCATTGAACTCCATAGTAATGATTTCGAGTGTTAGGTCTCTTGTGAAATGTTTTCTTTGATAATCCTGGTGAACATGGTGTATTATCATCATCATCAGCCGACAGCTGTCTATTGTTGGACATAGGCCTCGCCCAAGGATTCCCACTACGCTGGTCCAAATTTGTGGGATCCAGAGCCACACTTGTTGATTAGCAGGGTGCACCAAGATCAGGTGAGGTCGGTTTGGGTACCATGAGTTGTTGTACGGGACCCTTTACACCTGCCTTTACCCTGCCATTATCCTTAACTGTTATATAACGGGTTTAAACTTAAAAAAACTATTTTTAATTTCTATTGATCATTTCAAAGAATTACATATAGTTATTAACCGGGGTGTGGACCACCAGTACCAGCTGTGGACGTCTATCGATTGAGATGATCATGATGATGAAGCACCACTTTAAGTTTACTTTGTATTCATTCCATTTGCTGATTCGTGCATTCTAACAAGTAACCGTCTCATTCCTTTTTGACTGACTAAAATTTTGCAATGTTCTTTCGTTTCTTAGGTCCTAGTTAGTATTTTATGTGCAATTTTCCTCAATATGACTCATAGTTTCTTTGGAAGTCATTTGGCAACTCGTTTGGCTGACCTAAAACTGGATATTCCACCAAATTTTGCATTTAGGGTTCTACTTTCCAACGAGAGAGATAAATTTAAATTAGATATAAATTTTATTAAAACTTGATATATCCTTCTAACTGTTTAGTTTCGTTTGTTAGCCAATCACGTGAAAACTAGTGAAAGTATCGACATGGGAATATGAGCATTCGACGCGAAATGATTTCTATATGGTTATAGGCTATATATTTTTTGAATTTCATAGATCATTCATTATTATATTCGTAATTAACTTTTATAAACATTTTCATTTCGTATTATTTATGCGGTTGCTATGGTAACGGTTGCTATAGTCATTTGCGGGTGTGGTTGCTCTCAAAGAATGTATCAGACAAATATCAAGTCTAATTCTATATTATATTATATATAACTTTTGTTTACTTTTGTATATGTTCATAAAGTTATTTATTATAATCTTATGTTTGAAATTAAGTTGTTGGTTAGTTGATGAAATGAATTTTGATGACAAGGTATATATTATTACAATTTTTTTTTTCTTTTAACCTTGTGTATCCGATGCATTATACTGATTTTGTATTCATTGTTTATGTATGTTTTTAATTTATTATATATAATACGAAGCGGCTGGTATGCACTTACTTGTGCAAGTGTTTTGCGAGTCTATCGCATTACAACGTAGCGATTTGTTGCGGCAGTTGGCGTAGGTCAGTTTCCCAACAGCGCTCCTACAGCAGATTAGATTACCAATGAGAGATAAGATATTAGAGCCGATGATATGAACCATATAAATTTACATCATAACCAAGAATGGCTGGAAAGTTTTAGACGTTAATGCGCGCCGGTGTTACGTATACGCGGACCGATATCGCGCGGTCCGAACACTACTTCAGTCGCCATTGTTCAGTCGATTTGTTAATAACTTTTCTCTTTATTTAAACAAAACTGTTTTAAATGATCATTAGAACAATGTTTATAAAGATTTAAACAAATAATATTGAATGAAGTACCGAATTTTTTAAATATCTTCTGGTTGTAGGTCTCTATTACCCGAGATATAGGTACGACAGTACATATTTCTGCCGCCAGACAGTAGTGTGCAGACATTACCGTGTTCCGGTTTAAGAGGCGTTGTAGCTTGTGTAATTAGTATAGGTAATGAGGCTCAACATCTTTTGTCTGAAGACGTCGAGTATAATGTGATACTGTATCATCTTAATTAGCGCGCGACTTTGTTATAGGTAGGCGTATCACTCACTATCAGGTGGTCTTTAAATAAATAAAATCTTTTCTGAAGATATGTTAATGGCAGATTACTTTATTTATTTAATTATTAGTTGTTCCCCGCCCGTTTTACTTGCTGTAACAACCCTACCGGCCCCGGACATTTCCTCGTCAAATGGAGTTGAAAGGGTGTTAATGACCCTCTCAACTCCGTTTGGAGGAGTTTTGTAAAATCCAATCTTCGTTGACCTCTAAATGACAGAAGCAATATCTTAACCAAATTTTGAGTGTTTAAATCTAATAGTTTCGATGATCTTGTGACGTGTCACTGAATCTCTGGATATCTCATATGTATATATCTAGATTAACCTAAAACATTGTTCTCTATTAGTTATCATATTTTACAAATAATAAATTTTATTAACATTTATCAATGCATAATTTTTTTTTGTACTGATATGGTAAAGTTATATTAAAGTAATGCATGAGTTGTTCCAGCTTAAAAAGAACCCACCACCCTTTGCTTACATAAAATGCTTGCAAGAACTTACATTATACTCCTTGTACGAAAAGTTTTAATATAAACCATCACATAAAAAAATAAGATATTCATTAGAAAAAATCTTAAGATACATGTTATTGTTATATAGCATTTTTTTAGTACTTTACTAAGAGAAAAACAAGACGGTTAAAAATAACTATTAATCATGTTGTCGGTAAGTGTAATAACAAAAGGTGATATCCTAAGTGACCAATAGGTGATATATATATATATATATATATTGATCTCGAGAGACGTTAAATACGTTTCTGGAAGTATGACTAAACAGTTAGTGAATTTCTTGAATAGTTGTGGATACATCAGTTTGTATAATTCACCTGTTAAAACAATAAACGCCGGTTTAAACAATTTAATGAACAAATACAAAGAATTGAACCGATATGATATTGTACAGTTAGTAATTAACGACTTGAAATTTTCGGTTACTGACTTGAGTTCAAAATCTTTAGCTGATAAACTACTCGATATCATTAATGAATATTCCTCATAAAAGTTCAAGTCTAAATTTCAAATCTTATACTTTTCTTTTAATTTAATTAAACAAGGAGACGAGCGGGATGTTCACCTGATAGTAAGTGATATGCCTGCCATAACAACGCGGTGCTAATGAGGATGTTATACACTGGCTACAATGCACTTCAAACCGGAACACGGTAATGTTTACACACTACTGTTTGGAAGCAGTTATAGGAAATTATAGCAAAGCGAGCAGGGAACTACTAGTAAATATTACATTAGGCTTCTATCCAAGACAACTACGAGACGAGTGAAATCTTCACTTAATAGTAAGTAATACCCTGGTGTACGTAAAGTAATCCCATAGTGCTTATATATACTCCGAGGCCTTACCATCGGTTCACTTGATCGTAAGTTCAATCCTGCCTATAGTATCATGATTCCCGTAAAGGTGATGACAACACAGCGCTCATCCCATTAAGATTTAAGATGTTAAATTTTGTTACTCCCGTAATTTTACCACTTGTGGTTTTTATCAAATAGACATAGTGATATCTGCACACCAATATCCGGTTGCAAAAAGGAAGTGAGAGTTTCTATTACAAGAGATTTACCACAGGTTATCGCATGAGTTATTACAATTTATTTCGAAGAATATTATTATTATTTTTTAAATAATTAACCGCCGAGACGATAGGGACGTTCACCTGATGGTACGTCTCATTACCCCAGTAATTTCACTAGCTGTAGCGCCCTTCAAACCGGAACACAGTAATGTTTGCACATACTGTTTGGCGACAGAAGTAGGAGCTGCGGTGGTACCTACCTAGACGGTCGGCAACAAAGACCTACCACCAGTGTAGACTTATAATAACTTATACATAGTATTAGTAAGTATTTAGTCCATATTAGTATTATTACCATTTACTCATATCAATGATATTGACATTACTTAATAACGCATGTACTGTTTTTTGACCGCTACAGATATTGTGTTATATCTTTAAAATTATAATGAGCGCATTAATTTTTTCTCTCCAATATAATAACTTCAGTATTCTAGTATTTAAAATGAGTGCAGTATATATATACTATATTAGCGGTTGTGACACACGCGACCTTATTTGCAGAAGCGGACGCTGCAAGGTTATCTATACTAGCCCTGTTGCCTTTCATATCGGTTATGTACGTAGCCGGTGCATTGTACTATATGTTGGATCGAATTTAATCGCTGACGCATAAATGTAACTGTAAATTACTTTTAACAACTGCATATATATTGATATATGATTATAATACAGCGATTGTATTTACGAGCTTATTTGGAATCCGCTATGAATTATATTTAGCTACTTGCTGTTCCTGTTGTATGATATACGCGCGCCGGGCCTATTCTCGTTATTAATATCCTCGCAACTCTCTTTGAGGAAGGAAGTCTGTAAAATCCATTCTTAGCTGACCTCTAAATGGCAGAAGCAATATCTCTACTAAATATTGAGTGTTTACGTTTAATAGTTTCGGAGATTTCGTGATGAGTCAATGAGTCTTTGGATATATCCTATTTATATATACATATATGTATATATATACATACATTAAAGTTGATAGTAATAGGTGAAATTAGAATAATTATATGAATCTTTTTTATTCGACGAAGCAACGAGATAAGTGAAAGGTTTATCTGATGGTAAAGGATATGACTGCCTATAGCGTTAGGATGATATACACAGCAGCAGAATATGCTCTTCGCTTTGAGAATGTTGCTACTCCAGTAATTTTATTATGGAGTTGAGTTGAGAGAGTTCAAGTATTGCTCTCATCTTTCGGACGGGAGCACCTAGATGTCAGCTGAGACCTTTAGATTCGGTGTAAAACAAAGCTTTGACTTTTTGAAGAATTATCGGCGACCCTTTGCTAACGGTAATGAACCTCCTAGTTTTTGCAGAGATTTTGCCCTCTTATTTGTGTTCTACCGCCTCTATAACGGGACGTGTTCTGATGAGCCGTTTAACGTGATTCCGACGGCCACATTTAATTATCGCACCGCTCGACATCAGCAGGGAATTCATCGTCATACTCTTGAATCGCAGTGGTCACGTACGGTCGGGTTCCAGAGATGTTTTCTCCCGAGAACACTCAAAATGTGGAACGAGTTACCTGTCGAGGTTTTCTCTAGGAGCTACTATATCAAGTTCTTCAAAAAGGGCGTGAAAAGGTTTCTGCAGGGTCGGCAACACGCCCAGTGATACCTCTGGTGCTACTGGCGGTTAAAGGCTGCGGTTACCGCTCAACATCAGGCGAGCCGCATGCCTGTTTGCCATCTAAGCGGTATAAAAAAAATATATTTATAGCACCCTTTACACTAGAATACAGTAATGTCTGCACACTTATCTATACGGTCTCCGGTCACAGAGATGTACACCAGTGTGTAATTATTTTTATCACCTATTAATAAAATATAAAACTTATATTAAATTTTCTCTTATTATTTAAGAAAGAATTATTTATTTTTACTAGTGCTAGGTCTCTTGCCGGATGCCGTCTAGGTAGGTACCACAGGTCCTATTTCTGCCGACAACCATTGCTGTGCGCCGATTCGAATGGCGTTGTAGCAAGTGAAATTACTGAAGTAACTTCACATCTTATTTCTCAAGGCGAATAGCACTTTGTGGCGCAATGGAAGTCATCCTTACCAGCGCTGCGTTATTGTATCTTCATCAAGTGAACGTTTCGCTCGACTTATCTCTTCGTCAAAAAAGAAATTGTCAGATGGATGGAACTGTCGACATTTTTTGGTTTAATCATTGCTATTGTTATCATGTTTTAACTTTATTTTAAATATAGGCCAGAAGAGTCAAAATATAATAAAGGAACTTCATTGTTTCAAGAGATAATTGAATAGTGATATTTAATCTCTTGTCAATGTTACATTTGCTTTTCCCTTAACATCAGCTGCGTTAAGATATAAGCGAGAAGAAACGATGTGTACGAACCGGTATCGATCAGTGTAATCCTGTGTAATGGTTTTAATATCGGTGAATATTCAGTTAAAGTTAACTGTCGTAACTTGTTTTTAATTACGCAATTCGTCATTTTTGACAATCAAAAAGCGTCGGTATCGGAGATGCAAGCGAGCACTTGTGCGCGAGTCATGATGCATCGGAACCGGTAACGACGGTTATACGCTCAATCGCACTTACAATTTGACGAAGCGTTTAAGTTATTTTCAAGCTTAAATCAAGTATGTAAAGCTTATAATGCATTGTGCTTGTAATGTAGAATTAATGTGTACGGCCGCGAGGTGAATAAAAAACTTGGTTCGAGTTCGGCATGATTCGTTTTGAGAAACGATCCCGACATGAGTATTATTTATTACAGAAGCGTATGATGATGATGATGATAGGAACTTGCGTCGTCGAGGAGTATTCGGGACGCGTTCGGTTCAATTTTTTGGCAATGGTTGCGGTTGATTTCGAGGAATGATCACGTTGTGGACCCTAAGTACTTGATTGTTTTTCGGTCAGTCACCTCAGCGAGCGGTCCTTTGTTATTTTTATTATTACATGCGATATTATTTCTTAAACTGGGACAGTTCTTTCTCGTAGCGTGTCATCGACCTACCCGCAGTCCGGTTTTGTAATCTCCCGTATTGCGTTCGTGGGTTAAATCGGAGCCCTGACTGTTAAATAGGAAGAGTTCAACTTCGATTTGTTGGCAACGAGACGGCCGTTGTTGTTTAATAAAGTTAACTATAGGAATTTTAATGGACACAATTACTAATAAATTGTCATGTACAGGGTTAACGGCCCTCAATTGAAAGTCAGACAGCCCTACCCAGCCCTGTATAGAGGAGGATAGGTTTACTGTTTCAATCATAAACCGTTTAGATTTGAATAATTACTTTCATTAGTAGCAACTAATCAGATTTATAGCATCCAAAATGTTCACCGAGGATTCATTGCATTAATAAAATGACAACAAGTATGTTTAAGTTTGTAAATAACCACTGTTTTTATAATATGTAGACTATGCTTTAAAGAAGTTAATGCGACTGGAACAGTCTAGATTCTCGTTATTCCTTTTTTCAATCAGCACAACACCTACAATGTTCACAGGAGTTGTGTAGTCTACACTCTCATTTTGAGCTTCAATTATATATAATTATTTTAATTACGATCCGTCTGTTACATGTTTTGCAATGAGATGTAATTGAAAGATTTAATCGCGCCTTATGTATGTATCAAACAAGTGTTCAGCGGCAGATAAAGATCTTAAGGAATGTCTACAGGTTTTAAAATAATATTATTCAATAATATTTTAAAAATCGCCAACAACGAGTCCGACTTCTGTCTGACTGGGTTTTATTATTAAATGTATAAAAACGTGAATTGTGATAGGAAGAAGAAAGTTTAAATTAGAGAAGGACAACTAGTCTTCACGCGATTGTCGTTATTGGTCTAACCTGAGGAAGGATATAAAAAATTTTTATGTTGGCAGCAATTACTCTATTTTAGAATAAAGATTAATCGATATTAAAGTATTCCCCCTCAATGAGGATTCTCTACGGAGCCCAGCAGTGAGCGTTATCCGGATAACAAGAAAAAAATATTAAAGTATATATTATATTCTGCGCCGTAGTTGTTTACTCTCAATTAAGTTACATTTGTCTGCCTTAGTAATTTTACTAGTTACAGCATATTTTTAACTTGGACGTAGTAATGTTTGCCCATCAGTTAATAGCCCTTGCAGAGTTGTACAGTCTTCTGCACCAGATTCTATTACTAGTGAACCACCACGGTTTTCTTTATCCTGGATGATGTTTAGACCATTTTGATTGTGACTAAGACTGTTCTTCTAAGTTATAACTGAAGTTAAGTACTAATTGACATATGTTTTTGTCTTCAGCGATCACCATCGGTATCAGAGTTATCGGGCCAGCCCTGGGATTCCTTCTAGGAGCGCTCTGCACGAGGGTCTACGTAGACCCGCTTTCAGACCCCGGTTACGACAATACAGATCCGAGATGGGTCGGCGCTTGGTGGCTTGGTAAGTTTATCAACATTATATGCCATTTTTCTTTTTATAGATTATCACATAGTTTATTAAGAACTGTATGAACTCAATTATATACTAGTTAGTTTATTTATAGGTTATTTTAGTTTCCTTACACAAAACCTATATATAAGTCTACACATAGTATTAGTATCGATTCTGTATAGTCATAGCTTCGTGTTGTTCCTGCAACGAATTCATAACTTCGAATCGAATTGATATAACTAAAAAAAAAATAAATAACAGCTTACATAGATTATTTTCGGTGTCTGATCGTAGACGAAAACTTCATTGTGTCCAATCCAAGGTTATATCTCGTGGTTTAGGTAGATTTATCTTTTTACGAATATTAAAGCAACAGAATTAGCGGACCTTAGACATTCACCTGTATTCCGAACGAGGAATTGCTAAGCTAATACCGAGACCATTACTTCTATAGATATTCTGAAAAGATGAAAATATTTATACCGATTTACTAAAAATAATATTATCAGAATAAATATAAGAAAAAGCAAGATAAAAAAATAACTGTTATCTGATGACTTGTATAGTTTATTATTTTTTCTCAGTAATACGTAATTTGAAAAGATTATATGTCTTTTAGATTTCTTTCATGTAAAAGTCTTTAGAATTAGAAAGTGTTATTTTGTATGTAATTATAGTATTCGTTTGCTAGTACCGAAGACTATAAATTACTTGTCTATTAAGATTTATGCCAGTAAAAAGTTACGGTTTTATGTATTGTTAATTAACTCGTCTTGGTTACATTGTTGCACCACCTCCCCCACACAATGTAGTGCACACGGTTCAAGCAACTTTATTTAGTGCTTGCAGGAATACTTGAGTTCTAAGTATCTTTTTTTTGTGACACGGAACGTAACAAGACGAGAATAATGTATATGTAGACCCGACAAGTTTATTGACTCTTAAGTTTTATGTGGCTTTATGGTCGTAAATACGTACGTTGCAGCAGCGCCGCGCGCTTGTAAGAAGGGTTCCGATCGACTATAAATCAGCGCCGCAGTGGAAAGTAACTTGCGAAATAATCGCCTTGTTACTTTGTTAACTTCGTTAACTTAACGTTTATAAACACTGCGAGATGGAGCGCCCGATATAGCGAGGGCAGCACCACATCCCTTACTAAGTTATTTTTCCCGAACGCAGCAAAGGCATATCGGTTAAGAACGAAGGTCCGGCTAACTGGACAGTTAATCCAGATATTCAGTGGCCACGGCGTATTCTCCCAATACTTGAACTGTTTCAAGTGTCGAGAGACCCCGTCGTGCATACGTAATGACACCATGGAGGAAACGGGTCCTCATTTGCTGACGGAGTCTCCTATACGTAGATGCCTAGGGTATGATTTTGATCAGGAGACAGGCTTAAGAATAGCTACAGCCAGTTTACCCGAGATGGTAAAAAATAAATTAGTTACGAATAAGTTCATAAATTATTCTATAAAGATATGTAAAATAGTAAACAATAGAAATAAGGCCAAATAAATGTTACTCTATCCATATCTACACAATAACATTGTCTATTTCTGTGTACATTAGATAGTTAAATAGCATAAGTATAGATAATGTAAAGAAAATAAATATTAAGAAAAAATTTATATAAATTAGTAGTGAATATTTTGTAAGTAAATGTTGTAAATAATAGGAAAAGGTAAAGCCCTGAATAATAATATCAAGGAAAATTAGAAAAAAATAAATAAAAACGATTATAACTTATTGACACTTTACTTACGATAAAAAATAAATTTTCAATACATCTCCGTTGCAGGAGATCGTTTTATTAATGTATCACAGCAGCTCCTATTTCTAACGTCAAACATACGGTATTTCGTTTTGGAGGGCGTTGTAACTAGTAACATTACTGCAGTAACAAGACTTTTTACAACTTAAAATGAAGAAAAAAAGATTCTTTGTATAAAACGAACGAACGTGGTGGTAGGTCTCTGTTGTTGTTGTGTTGGTAGAGACATCCGCGCCTATTTCTGACGCCAAACAGCAGTGTGCAAAGATTACTGTATTCCAGTTCGAAAGAGGCTGTAGCTAGTATCGAGATTTAACATATTGTCTCAAGGTGACGAGCTCAATGTGGTGCAGTGTATATCATTTACTATCAGGATAACGTCTTGCCCGTCTCGCCGCTGTGATGTATTAAAAATAATAAAAAATTCGCTTTATTATGTTTACATTTGTCCGGTCAGGTGCAGGAAATTTGAATAGAACAATTGAGCACCCATCGCTACTGCGTCATTGTGTTCGAGTCCACGAGGGTTCAGTACCGAGGCATTCCATCGCGGAACTGCCATCTACCGTTATGCAGCCGCTCGACCCAATGGATTTGCGCGCGAAATTCGCGAGGAAAGCGAGCACGTGACCGATGTACTAATCGTACGAGTGTGGCAACACATGAAGAATAATTTGCATCCCGAATATTATAAACCCACCCATATTGTCATAAG
The DNA here is from genome assembly GCA_029034505.1 of Ornithoptera priamus. Classification (NCBI taxonomy): domain Eukaryota; kingdom Metazoa; phylum Arthropoda; class Insecta; order Lepidoptera; family Papilionidae; genus Ornithoptera; species Ornithoptera priamus. Next base: position 3,125,714 of record JARDWD010000826.1, read on the forward strand.
GACACGGTCCGAAATCCCGTATCGCCGATACACGAACGCCCGTACAGGAGAAAAGTCAAGCGTGCGTCGACTGGTAATAAAGAATTCGCAAACACTCATTGAACGGTTTCCGCGTATTTCCTGATTATTCAACATTCTTATGAATGGATAACTAAATTTTTATGAATTATAATTTTTCGATGTAATAACTAAAATAATTACAATGTGCAATTATCGTTCTCTGAGATCTATATCGATCCCTCTGGCCTCTAAAAGCGTAACCGCTCCTATGGCGAATATGACTTTTTAAGTGCAGTCTTACTCAGTTTTTCGAGCTCTTTCGATTCGCATACTTCATCATCATCATTATCAGCCGATAGACGTAGACTGCTGGACATAGGCCTCCCCCAAAGATCTCCTACATCGATCCTGCGCTGCTCGCATCCAGTTGCTTCCTGCAATCTTCACCAGATCGTATACTTAAAGTTGCCAAATTCGCAAAAAAATGTTAATGTCTTTGTGTTTCTATTTTGGCAGTGTTTGCTTTGTATAGAACAAAATATTTATATTTTAATTCGGAAAGGTTTACTTGAGGTCAATCCCACCTGATGTAAATGGATGATGTTATCTATGGTAGTAAGGCGCACTAACCCAGTAACAGTCTACTCACTATTGTCTTAAAGATTGCCACGTCGTATTTGGGCAGAAACCGACGGCTATATAATTATAATAGCAAAAAGGCTCTTTTTCCCACGAAGCGTCGTGGTGAGCGCAGAAGTTCACCTGATATTAAGTGAAACGCTTGCTCATAACAACGTGGCGCTAGTTAAGATGATAAACACTGTACCACACTGCGCTCGTCGCCTTGAGACATGTTAAATCTCGTTACTAGCTACAGCGCCTTTCAAACCGGAAAACAGCAATGTTTGCACACTGCTGTTTGGCAGTAGAAATAGGAGCTGTTGTATCTATCTAGACGGTCTCCGGCAACAGAGACCTATCACTAGTAGAGGGACCTCTCACAAGTACAGAGACCTATCACGTTCGTTGGATATATATAATGATTTTTTTTTGTTTTCGTCTTATTGATGTACTGAAAAAAGAATGTTTTTTGGTGGTAATGCCTTTTAAGATCTGATGTATCGATACATTATTAGTGTCGACCGATCGATTAACATAATTTTGCAGATCAATATAGGGATGTAAGGGAGTCCCGCATAACTTATTGGACCAAAGCCAACCTCACCTGCTCGTGGTGAACCCTGCTAATCAAAAAACGAGCCTCTGGTTCTCACCAACACGCATTGGGCCAGCGTAGTAAGGAATGACCCAAATCCCTTCTTATTTACCCCTGCACATTGATGATGATTCGTAGTACCCGGCGGTACCGTAGGCTATGCTGACTGTTACGGACGTTAGCAAGGTGCCGGAACCGAAACAGCACAGGACCGATGTGGAGATCTTTGGGTGTGGTCTATCTCCAGCGGACGTCTATCGGCTGATGAAGATAAATTAATGTGTTTTGTTGGAGGTTTATTTCTATCGTCTGAATGCGGTTGGTCTGTGCAAGACCAGTTTCATTAAAAAGTTACGCTACTGCGCGACATTCCTCAATAACATTACCAGTGCCGACTGTATCATAGTGACTTGGCATTTTTCGTAATAACGAATTCATTGTACACTGCTATTGGCCAAATAGATCTCGTGCCGCAATATGAAAATATATTAGGCGACTATTTTCCGGTATTCGTCGCCAATTGGTATTGGCGATTTGGTCATTATCTACTCACGACGACTGTTTATTGCAAATATGTATTATTTTTAATTAAGTTATTGCATGACCACGATCTCCACCTGTTAAGTGGTGAGGTGATTTACTGTAATTGACACACCAGATTAGTAAGCTCTTCATTGTTTTGAACAAATTATAGCAGGTACATCACGCCGGCAAGTTTCTCCACTCTACTATTCATATCAAGAACGAGGAGCTATTTAATTATCACCAAAATTTTTGATTTAAACCATTTATATGATATTGTTTATTTTTTAAATCCATCATGCAACCAGACGATCGGGACGTTCACATAAGATGTTGAGTCTCGTTACCACAGTAATTTCACTAGCTACAGCGCCCTTCAAACCGGAACACAGGAATGCTTGCACCCTACTGTTTGGCGGCAGGAATAGGCGCTGCGGTGGTACCTACTTAGACAGTCTTCAGCAGCAGAGATCTACCACGTTTGTTATACACAAAGAAAGGAATATCTCTGTTAAAATTTATCAAAAATATTGATGGAAATCGATCGGTTTAACAAGCCAGCGGAAATACACCACATGTTAAAGGGACTGATTTTCTTATCATCATTATCATCATGAGCCGATAAACTGTCTACTGCTGGAACATAGGCATCCCCTAAAAATCTCCACATCGATCGTTCTTTGTTTTCATATTGAACTCACTAATTAACTAAGAAAGTCCATAGGCGTTAAGTGCGCATATTTTATGCTAATTTTAGAGTTTACAATTAAAAATTTAAATAAATAAATAATTAGAGTTATGTAATTAAATAGTCATTTAAATGGAATTCAAATAAATCTCAGTGATGATTTAAGTAATGATCTAAAGCATTTTATTATAAATATTAACTAGTTTAAATCGTATTGATGCACATGTGCCGCGTGCGTTCGTGTATCGTTTGTGGCTAGGCGAGGTGTAATTTTCACTAGGCTTTCGCTTTTCCTCGCGGTCCATCACGCGGGGCGGTCGCGTCGCCGGCTTACATAACGCCTCTTACATCACTCGCCGTCACCGCGGCTAAAATAAGCGCTCCATCCACCGGTCACGGCCAAGGCTGCGCGCCTTGTTATAGACAATTATGCCGGCGACGCTGATAATGAGGATTTAGTGGGTGGACACGCGGCCGGCGCCACGTTCACTTTTACTTTCCAACCGGACGGCTCGTCGGTGGCCTTTGTCACATACTCGACTACTACGCACAAATTGTAAACGTGTATCGACAAAGTAGTTCTTTCACAGACTACACGCCCTCCCTGCCCTTCCCGCCCTTAGATAACAGCGATGTACGCGACAGTGGGTTTCTTTATTTGTTGAGTAAACAGCTTGTAAACGCCATGTAGTGTAGTACGTCTAGCGAACGCCCTTGACTGTGCGCCGACCGGACGACCTTGTAACCGCGCAAATGTTTTCTGTTCAAATCTATCGCAAATGCTTTGTTACGTTTCAAGGTTTTAATACTGGGGACCACGTCACCCCCAAATTTTCTGTGACCGCAGTTGTTAATTACAAAAAAAAAACAAACTGTATTTGCTTATGTATTAACTAAATGAATCATTTCTTATATTCACGGAAACGGAAATTTAAAAAAAAAAATTGATACTAATGTTATTACAATCAGATCCTACTATGATGATACAGTTGTGATTATCATTCGCCCTTATGTAACGAGACGTTCGTGTTACTGATGATAAACTAGCATACCAAGCATTTTTATCTATAGTGAGCTAAATTTGACCTCAATTACACATAGTGGTCTAGTAACAATGAGGTCGTTAATGGAGGAATGTGTATCCCCAAAATAATCTGGCTCTCATATCTTGATAGTTCAAACAAATATGCTATGGAGACCAGTTCTTAATGTGAGGGTAGTAGTTAAAAAGGCTCATTACAAAAAAAAATCTAGCACCAAATAAACTCTATTATATGCATTTCTGAAAGATCTAGTTTCTAGCTATATTTGATTTTTTTTTATTGCTTCGAAGCGTCGAAACGAGCGGTATGTTCACCTGATGGTTAGTGACACGCACTTAAGGTGGCGTTAGTTAGGATGATATACACAACACTTCAAATAATAAGGTATGATAAGGCTCCTCTGGAGTCGGCAAGGCGGTTATTGATGTCATTCTGTACTGTAAACGTCTACATTCCACGGTAACCGTTTACCATCAGATCGATTGAGATACCGTTACCTTAGTTATTTCATTAGGTACACCGCCCTTCAAACCGGAAATTTGATTACTGAAATATTAGTTGGGAATGGTATCTTTCTGTCTTTAATTACGGTTCAAATTTTTTTGTTTAATTTGTTGATGTTTGGATGCGAGTCCTTTAGCCGGGTTTGATTTTTTATGAAAAAGTATTGCTAACTATTGAACTAATATTATAATGTTTATACAATTCACTATACGTTATTTTTTTTCTAATTATCATGTTTTTAATATTCTCTGACCATAGACAATAGGATTAGTGTGTACGTACGTCGGTGTACCCCCACGGCGGCGGGTAATTGGCATAATTAGTATATACCGTATCCGATATGCTGAACAATGGATAACTGGGTTCCAACGTTAGCCTCGTATTTTATATTCTGATTAGCATTATTTTTTTCGCGGAGCCTACATTGGCTATCCTCGCACGTAGACGCGGACGCTACGCGCTGAATTAATTAGATTCATTCTTACCTAGATAATGTTCGCTTGAAAATTTGCGACGTTATAACTCACTGTGCAAATACTGCGTGCGTTTACTTTGTGCGCTCATTGCGATTACCGGATATTGTTTACTGACAGGTTATCGGATGCTAGTGGAATTCCATTCGGTATATACCTGATTGGATTATCATGGTGTCTCTGTTGCCGGAAACCGTCTACGATTGGTAGTAGGTTTCTGTTGTCGGAGACCGTCTAGTAGTGGTAGGTCTTTGTTGCCGGAGACTGTCTAGGATAGGTGGTAGGTCTCTGTTGCCGGAGACCGTTTAGGACTGGTGGTAAGTCTTTATTGCCGTAAACTGTCTAGAATTGGTGGTAGGTTTCTGTTGCCGGAGATCGTCTAATAGTGGTAAGTCTTTATAACCGGAGATCGTCTAGGATTGGTGGTAGGTCTCTGTTGCCGGAGACCGTCTAGTGTTGGTGGTAGGTCTCTGTTGCCGGAGACCGTCTAGGGTTGGTGGTAGGTCTCTGTTGCCGAAGACCGTTTAGGGTTGGTGGTAGATCTTTGTTGCCGGAGATAGTCTAGGACTGATGGTAGGTCTCTTTTACCGGACACTGTCTAGGATCGGTGGTAAGTCTGTTGCCGGGGACTGTTTAGGACTGGTGGTAGGTCTCTGTTTTCGGAGACCACCTAGGTAAGTACCACTGCATCACCTGTTTCTAGCGCCAAATAGTAGTTTGTAAACATTACTGTGTACCGGTTTGAAAGGCGTTGTAATTAGTAAAGTTACTAGCGTAACGAGATTTAACATTATATGTCCCAAGTCGACAAACCCAATGTGCTGCTACGTATAACATCCTAATAACGCCACGTTGTTATACGCGTATCACTTACCATCAGGGAAACATCCTGCTCATATCACTTCTTAGAATAATATAAAAAATATTTCAACGATTACGTATGTACGGCGCCATTGTTTTAAATAGTATCAGAAGTAATAATAATAGCATTTGTGTGATCACATAGAAAATGACGAAGAATTTTAAATAGCTTCAGAGGTATGCATATATATATATATATGGCAAAGATTTCGGAGGCAGTAATCAGATCAGATTTTATAGTTACACACAATTTTATGTCATCTTAATTCGTCTCTTTTATACTGATACATAAACTATCTTATTCAAATTGGATTCATACAATGGCTTTATAATTTGCTGATGGCAAGTCTTTGTTGCCGGACCTGTCTCTCGAACGGTCTAGACGTTTCTAGGTAAGTACCACCGCAGCTTCTATTTCTTCCTCCAAACGGTACTGTGCAAACATTACTGTTTTCCGGTTTGAAGGACGCTGTAACTAATTAAATTACTGGAGTAAACGAGACTTAATAATCTTATTTGTGAAGCGACTAGGGCGTAGTGCAGTGTATATCATCCTATCTAGCGCGATTTTATTAACGGCAAGTGTATCACTTACCATCAGTTGAACTTCTCACTCCTCTCGTCACTATATAGAATAAAAAAAATAAAAAAATATTATAGTTTGTGATAAAGGAGTAGTCTAGGTATATACCATCGCATCGCTTTTTACTGCCGTCAAACATTGCCGTGCAAGCATTACCGTGTTTCCGGTTTGAAGGTCGCTGTACCTAGTGTGATTACTGGGGGAACGAGAATCAACGTCTTACGTATCAGGAGACTAGCGCAATGTCATCCAGTATATAACCTCCTAACTGACGTTACGTTGTTATGTGCAGGTGTATCACTTACCATCAGGTGAACGTCCCGTTCGTCTCATCGCTTAATTGTAATAAAAAAAAAACGAATACCCAAACGGTTTGTCTGTTTGTGTTCTTACGTAGTAGTACAGAGTGTATATTTCCAATGTATAGCATTGCTAGATGGTGATTAATAGTGTCACACGTTTTTGCGTGAAGCTAGAGCTTGTATCTAGTTTGAAGGGAAATATGTATATAATTTAAAATATAAATGTGTTTCGCGTATAGTAGTAGTGTAGTATTGGGAGGCATCCTACAAGGTGGACCGACCATCTGGTTAGTCGCGGGAAGCCACGGGATGCGAGGAACGTAGGACCGGTCGATGTGGACATCTTTGGGGGAGGTCTATGTCCAGCAGTGGACCTCTATCGGCTGATGATGGGGATGATGTTCGTTTTTCATGTATTCTAATGTCATGAGAACAGCAAACATACATGTAAACATTCCGTCTCGCTGAACCTACATCTATTGTAGTTGTTTTAATAATATAGTTAAACAAATACATTTCCGCTTAGTTTAGTCAATTTAGGTTTTTTTACATCCTCTCGAAATATCTATTTTTAATCTGTATTCAATTTTCGTTTATTTGTAGTTAATTATTCGCGGTCCTGCTTTATACTTAGTTAATAGGACTTATTTTATATTATGTTTAATAAGGTTATAGTCAAGGGGTTCCGCCCAACATCTTACGGAGCCCAAGTCAAACTTACCTGCAGGCGGTGCTCCCTGCTGAATAACAGACGAGGCTCTGACCACCCACCAATTCGCAATGGGCCAGCGTGGTGGGATAAGGCTTAATTCCCCTCAATAAACTCTAACAAGGAAATCTTTGGGCAGGCCTATGTCCTGCTGTGGACGTCCACCGGCTGATGATAATAATGATGAAAGTTATAGTAAGCTACAATGCTCTTCAAACCGAAACACAGTAGCGTTTGTTGTAAGAAACAGGAGCTGCGGTGGTACTTCGCTAGACGGTTTCCCGAAACAGAAACCTAAGACCAGTCCTAAACGGTCACCGGCAATAGAGAATTACCACCAGTCCTAAATGGTGTCCAGCAACAGAGACCTACCACCTATTCTGGACAGCCTCCGGCAATAGATACTTACCATCAATCCTAAACGGTCTCCGGCAACAGACACCTACCACCTATCCTATACAATCTCTGGCAATAGAGACTTACCACCAGTCCTAAACGGTCTCTGTCAACAGAGACATATTACATATTCTAGATGGTCCACGGCAATACACACCTACCACTACTCTTAGACGGTCTCCGGTAAAAGAGACTTACCACCTTATTTTATAGTGAAATTACTGGGGTAACAAGATTTAACATCTTATGCCTTAAGACGACGAGCGCAATCTAGTGCAGTGTATACTATCCTAACCAGGGTCACGTTGTTACGTGCAGGCGTCATTTACTATCAGGTGTACGTTACGCTCGTCTCGTCACTTCGCTGAATAAGAAAACAAAAAAAAAAAACACTCAGCGCACAAATCGCTGTCTCGTACAGTAACAAGTGTATCCATTTAAATCACTTAACTCCCGCACTCACGCAACAATTTAGAAAATGGACGGTGGTGATCTTCGATGTTATTGCTCGGCAAACGAGCCGATTGTCGGCACCGACGGGATTCGCGTGAGAACTACTCTATAACACTTGTACATTTTTTTTTAATTGACTGGACCAGCGAGACGATAATCTGTTTGTAAGTTACACGTCTGGCGATAATCAAGTGACGCTGGTTACGAAGATGTACACAGTGTTAAGTTGTGCTCGTTATTTTGAGACACTCACAACATCCCATTGGTGGTAGATCTCTGTTGCAGGAGACCGTCTAGGTAGGTACAACTTTCTTCAGCCTGAACATGGGTGTGCAAATACTACTGTGTTCCAGCAGCAGCAGACCGCTGTAGCTGCTAAAGTTATTGGAGTGACGAAATTTTACTTATGTCATAGCGATGAGCACAATGCGGTGCAGTGTATATCATCCTAAGGTCACGTTATTACGGGCAGGCGTATCACTTACCATCAGGTGAACGTCACGCTCGTTTCGTCGCTTCGTAATATAAACAAAAAGGATAAAATTTTATCTCTCTTTATCCCAGTAATTTCGCTAAGTGCAAAGTCGTTCAAACCGGAACACAGTAGTCTGTTTGGCGGCAGAAATAGGAGCTGATGTGTTACCTACCTAGACGGTCACCGGTAATTGAGACCACCAGTAAACTACATAGAGTATAACTATTGTGAAGTAAAAATATTTGTTTTATTTAAATAAGTTAACTTTAACTGTGACTTCACTTGATATTAAGTGATGATGTGATCTGTTGTGGCAAAGCTCACTAATTTAGTATTAACTATACACTACTACTACTATTCACTTATCTCTTGAAGATACCTAGGTTATATTTGTATGAGAACACCGACGCCGGTAACTTGTTCTACTCCTTTGAGGTTTTTATGGAAAATCAAGACCTAAATCACTTTGTTTGCAAACCGGATATGTTCATAACATTAGTATGGTGACACACCGGGCGCCTGGTCGTCCGGTGGTAAATAGGGGATGGGGAAATTATGTCGTGAAATTTTATTGTCCACTCTCTGAAACCTGTAGAGTAACGCGAGACCGGTTCCTTGACGCCTGTGTTCAAGTCCGTTCAGTTTAATTAATACCATTACCTTATGATAGTTTATCATCGGGCGATGATGATGATGAATTGTTTATCAACAATAAGTACAGCCATCTGAATTTGACTTCACCTTATGTGATAAAGAGGCCTGATATCGAAGAGTACTTTGACTAGTATCTGTTGACACCTTAAATACAGTAACGCAGTTATATCAGCATATTTACTTTATGAGAATGATAGGCTAATATCCAAGTGGATTTAAAAATACGCCACTCTCTTCCAAAGTCTACCATCAGCTGAGACGAATTGCTGAAGAGCGAGGTTATTTCATCCACCACACCATTTTGTTTCACATATGTTATTACTCATAGCTTACCTAACGTTCGATAGTGTATATCAATTCAAGAAATGTTATTCATTTCAGGTATGGTCTTCATAGCCGGATTCATAGTCATCCTCTCCATCTTGATGTTCTTCTTCCCTCGCCAAATAAAACAGAGCCCGCAGCCTCCACCGCCGAAGAAGAGCAAGGAAAAGAGCGAGCCGTTTTTCAAGGGTGAGGAAGTGATAAATCTATGCTTTATTGCGTGGGATGCAGGGAATTTCTCTTCTCATGATAGTCCATGATTACTGTTCAGTGTATAAAAGAATTAAATAATTTCCAGTTCTTTAGGTTTTCCTTTTCTTATAAAAGACTAGAGTTTACACAAATGATGAAGAGTATTATTTCGATACTAGATCTTTCGGATTTTCTTATATAATACATTACTTACCTTCAGTAATGAGGTAAAGCAAAAGATATTATATTAATAGATAAAATAAAGGAGTGTTTACATTTAACATCAATGATGCTGCAACCGTTAGAAAAACATTAGGATTCTTATAATGTTATTTCAGATTTCTTCGCAACCATAAAGCGGCAGCTGACGAACGACATCCTGATGTGGCGAACTGCGAGCTCCGTGCTCCACCTGATGCCCATCAGCGGCGTTTACAGTTTCCTACCCAAGTATCTCGAAAAGCAGTTCCGGCTGCCCACGCACGACGCTAACCTTGTCTCGGGTGAGGTACTACGCTGATCACTGTATATTGATAACACATCTGGAAAAACTCTTCACCGTCGGTTACTTCTTTTTATTGATAGGTACCACCGCAACATCTATTTCCACCGCCATGCAACAGTGTGCATACATTACTGTGTTGCAGTTTAAAGAGCAGTACAGGTAATAAAATGACTTGCTGGATTCATTTACAAATTGCTCGTTAACGAGACGACACTCGTGTTAATATTGCTTACCTGGTCCCTGGTTCGATTCAGAGACAGCATATGGGTGGAATTTGGTAACCTATTTGCGCTAACTGTTACCTTTACATTGTAAATCTGCCGTTGTTGTGTTTTTCAACAGCCAATTTACGTCCCCACTGTTGGAGGCATAGATCTACCCTAAATATGAGGGAGATGGGCCATAGTCACCACGCGGGTCCAATGCGGATTGGTGACTTCACACACACCTTAGAATAAATTCTAATTCATGTGCAAGTTTCCTCGCGGTGTTTTCCTTCACCGTTTGTATTACACTGTTGTAACTAAAGTTCACAAATGTACATAACTTAAATATTGAAGTCCTCGGTACATGCCGAGATCCGAACCCGCGACCTTCGGAATGAAGCCCGAACGCTCTACCCATTGGGCCAGCGAGCTACTTGTTGTGTATCGGCTGTCAAAATATGAGAGCAACTTGTATTCTATGAAAGCATGCTTCGCAATCCATAAAGTATTTGTCGCTTAACACCATGAGAAATTGAAGTTGGTAAGCCCATGGGTGATGAAAAGCAATGAAATGCTATATCTCTCTTTCTTTAAGTCGGTTCCTCAATGCTGAGGGTCTTGACTTCTTATCGATAATCTGTTCTTAATGATGTTATGCCAATCACTTCTACTTGATGCTTTCTGTATAGCGTCATATCTAGGTGTTTCAATGGTCTCCATCACGTGGTCAGTCCAATATTTTGGGTTCCGTCCACGCGGTCTCTTACCGTCAATCTTGTTTGTAACGACAAGTTTCTCCAAGTAGTTTCCCTTTTTCCTGGCAGTATGAAAAATCTCAAGTGTCCGACGCAGGCAGACTGTTGAAAGGCGCATTTGTGTATGGAGCTGTGTTAAAATGTAGTCGTTGGTCCTATGCTCTGTCCAGGATACCTTCGGCAACCGTCTCCAGCACCACATTTCAAACGCGTCTAATCTCTTGCGATCGGCTGCCTTTAATAGTCCTAGTCTCCGCTCCGTAGAGAAATGTGGAAAAGAGTGAGCTGCGAGCGAGGCTCGTTTTGGTTTGCAACGAGATGTTTCTGTCTCCCCATATTCTCGAAAGCTGCGTCATAGCACTCGTTACCATTCCTATCTGACACCGAATTGCCTAAATGCCATATACCACCAGGTAAATGTTCGGATTATACCATTGTATTATGCGATTCTTACTTGTATTGAGTTTATCTTGCCCTATAGACATTTAAAAATGATGTATGAAGCATTACGTCTACCAGTACGCGGGGGCCACTCGAAGACCTTACTCCCCCATCGGCAGTTAGTCCTTCGAGTAATGTGCCTTGCCCACTGCCACTTAAGTTTAGCAGTCTTTTGAGCTATGTCGGTGACCTTAGTTCTTCTGCGGATCTCCACATTTCTGATTCGATCGCACAGGGAAACTCCGAGCATAGCCCTCTCCATTACCCTTTGGTTGACTTTCAGCCTTTTTATAAGGCCGATAGTAAGGGGCCACGTCTCTGATCCGTATGTCAACACTGGCAACACTCTCTGGTGAGAAGCGCGGGAACCCATCGACGAACTCTTTGGGGAAGGCCTATGTCCAGCAGTGGACGTCTTTCGACTGATGATAATGATGATGATGTATGAAGCCACTTGTTTTTGCGGATTTGCTACTGGAGGTCGTATCTGGATGGAGTATAAATAACGTGACCCAAAAAATCTATCTGCTACAATTATAATCAACACAGCCAGATAAGGACACTTATAGTAACCCTTTCACTTTCAGGTCTCGGTGGTATTTTGGTGATGGGGCTGGGGATAATAACGTCGGGCGTGGTTATATTGAAAGTGGTGCCGACGGCGCGGCAGGTGGCCGCGTGGACGGCTGCATCGGCCGCTATTTACAGTGCTGGTAAATACCGAGTGTCAGGTTATTCTTATAAAATCCTCGAACGAAAGCTATATACAGGATGTTTAAATCCTTATAAAATTTCACTGCTTCCGTAACGCAGTGGCTATCCGCTTGCTAATAACATGGAGGTATAGAAGGAAATGGGATGGAGAAAGTTAGAGAAGGAAGGATGAAAGATAAGTTGAGAGAAAAAGTAGGTAGAGTGAGTGAGGAGAATGATGAAAAGCATACATGATGGTAAATGATTGACGGAAAAATAAAGACCCTGACCCAAAACACGCAGGGGAAACGCTTATAAAAAAAAAAAAAAAAAATAACATGGAGGTTCTTTGGTTTGATTCCGAGAGAAATGTTGTGGAGTTTGGCTGGTGGTAAGGATCTTAAACTTGCTTTGCTAGCTGCCATTCTCATATTTGAAAATGGCTGCCTACATATGAGGGTAAAAGTTTTCTAAGTGAGCACACTGACATCCACAGCCTTATTGTCCTTTATCACGATGTGGTATTGAGGTTAATGGTTAAGTTAATTGTACGAAAATAAATTAATCATGAAAGCTAATATAAAAAATATTTCAGGCATGGTACTACTTATGTTCGTGAGCTGCCCCGAAGAAAGTTTCAGAATGTTAAACGAGAACGGTGTGACCAGCAATCTGTCATGCAGCTCTAATTGCCACTGCGACGGTGCACCCTACAGTCCCGTCTGTGGACAGGTCAGCTTCATAAAATTTCAATCTTTTGTCGTATGCATCTAAACTTAGGCCTCTCCAGTAGATTTCAAGCGCGAATGATCCCAGTTAATACCCTTATAATTTTTTTTTGTCATTATCATCAGCTTGCAGGAGTCCATTGTTTGTCATCTCAAGTATTGAACTCATATAAATCTTTGACTATATGCGCTCATGCATTGCCAGCTTCCTTGCATAAATTGGTTGATTCTTTTGGTTTTAAAGGTGATAATACTGGAGTGATGTGGTTTATCATCTTATGTCTGAAGGTGACGAGCACAATCTTCTGAAATTGTTTCAAACTAAATAACCACTAGTTCAATGTACCATTGTCACGTGTATTTACGTGGGTGCGTGCGTCTGTGTACAGGACTCGTTCACGTACGTGTCCGCGTGCCAGGCGGGCTGCACGGGCAGCCAGCAGTTGGACAACTCCACGTGGCTCTACTACAACTGCACGTGCGTGGACGAGCACGAGCGCGGCGAGAGGGCGATAAATACGTGAGGATGGATTACCTTCTCTCATTTTTTTTTAAACAGTAATTCTAACATTTTTGTTTGAAGTAATGCTGGCCTTTTTAATCTGATATGCTTTACATGATATTTAGTAACGATGGAGTCGTGTATGGTGAAGCGCACTTACCTAGATTAGTCTGACTCTTATATATTGATAACTGGTTGACAGCAATGCCGTTCTGCAATGTAAATGGCGGCAGATTTACAAAATAAGTAGATCCACTTCCAAACTCCACAAAATGTGATCTGATCGTAAGTTTAAGCAGAATACAGTCAGAGTACATATCATTTAGCGGATATTAAATACCATACCATAACAGACAATTTACGTTCCCATTGTTGGGGCACAGGGCTACCCTCAATATGAGGGCGATCGGGCCATAGTCACCACGCGGGCCCAATGCGGATTGGTGACTTCACACACACCTTAGAATAAATTCTAATTCATGTGCAGGTTTCCTCGCGATGTTTTCTTTCACCGTTTGTATTCCGCTGTTGTTGCTAAAGTTCACAAATATACATAACTTGAATATTAAAGTCATTGGTACATGCCGATTCGAACCTGTGATCTTCGGAATGAAGGCCGCACGCTCTAACCATTAGGCCGGCGAGCTACTTATATATTAAATACTAGCAATATATTATTTTGTAAATTCTATTTATACTATGTAAAGAGTACAATAACAATTTTTTTATTGAAAACATTGAATATTTGTTTTATTCGCGACCCAGGTAAAGGAACAGTTAGTCTGGTTTTTATTGTGTAAAATTGTTTCAGCATCGAGCGGTACTCGCTGACGAACTCTTCGCAGCTGCTGCAGGGCGGCGGGTTCGCGGTGAGCGGCGAGTGCGGCGGGCCGTGCGCGCAGATCTACGCGTTCGTAGCGATATTCGCGGCCGCTATGTTCGTGCACGCAACCGGCGAGGTCGGCGCGGTGCTGCTCATCATACGATGCACCGATAAACACGGTACACTATTCTTCGGCATACCACGTTTCAGACTATGTTTTCTTTATCTCAAAATGTATATGCATGTATGTGAATGAAGTCGTGTATGGAGTTTGCCCAGAATGCTCTAGTTCTGTGTCAACATATAAACGTCAAGATCTTCTGGACTAGTAAGATTTTCCATTCGGCCTCATAATTAAACAATTAAATTTGAGTTTAAGTGTAAAGCCCCCAGATTAATTTGTAATTATAAATAAATTTGTAATGATGTAAATGTTATAGATAAAGCGATGGCGATGGGCGTGATCCAGTTTGCAATCGGTGTGTTTGGCAACGTACCGTGCCCTATTGTCTTCGGTGCGGCGGTGGACGCGGCGTGCCGGCTGCGCGACGCAGCCTGCGGGATCGTCGGCGCGTGCGCATCATACGACAACGACAGCCTCAGGCACTTGTACCTAGGTAACGCTTCTGTTCACTCTAATCATGGACATTATATCAATTGACATAAGCCTCTTGAAGCTCATGAAACCGCAGCGCCCATATCGCCCGCCAAAATGTACTATGCAAATATAAGTTTTTCTTGGAAAGGGGCTCTAGCTAGTTAAATTATTAGGGTTACACTACTTGCCATCTCACGTTTCTTCTTCTGCCTTATTAGCGCTACGTTATTATGGGTAGGTGTAAGGGGTTCCGCATAACTACTCAAGGCACTCAAAGCCAACCCCACCTGCTCGTGGTGCACCCTGATAATCAACAAACTCACATTGGGCCAGCGTGGTGAGAAAAGTCCCAAATCCTCCCAATATGAATCTCTAAAAACGACGACCTCTAGTGCCTGGCGGTTTTGAGGGCAGCATGGGATCAATCGATGTGGATATCTTTGGGGGAAGCCTATGTTAAGCAGTCGACGTCTAGCGGTTGATGATGATGTACCAAGTATCATTAGGTAAAGGATCTACCCGTCTTGTAGCTTCATTGAACAAAAAACAGATGAATACTGTGCATTTGGTAATTCCGTATAATGTTAAGATAAATAGTCACCTAAACTATGAATGATTAAAATTGATATTATTTAGCATCTTCATTGGGATTTGTATGATTATAGTTTAAAAATGTATCTAATAAACAATCTATCATCATCATCCGCCGATACACGTCCACTGCTGGAAATAGGCCTCTTCAAAGATCTCCATGGTTGTAGGGATTCATATGGGAGGACCATTTTGCAACCCGCTAGCCTAATGCGGAGTAAGTCGGAAGATAAGCAAGGAGCACCACGAGCAGGCTGAGATTGGCTTGTGTGCCTTGAGTTGTTGTGCGGGACCCCTTACACCCCCTAGCTACTTTAAAAGATATATATATTATATAGTCCAAATTAATTTCAATAGCTTAAGCACTCTTCATAGCGGAACATTATTACATCGGAATATTTATCCTTTAGGTCTGTCGGCTGGGTTGATGTTCCTAGCATTCATAATGGATATGCTGGTGTGGAGCAAAGCGGGTCGCATCGACATGAATCCGGCCGAGCCGGCGCCTGACGCCGCGCCGCTCGCCCGCGCCCGCACCCCCACCGACACGCAGCTCTGACCTTTGCATAGGTACGAATCGCACCTGTAAAGGTGCGCCGCTCCGGTCACGTGAGACCATAAGGTCCACAACTGCTTGCAATAACGTATTGAACAAACACGTGACACAACCCTGACCTCTGATATATGCCGGTTACGTATCGCGATAAGGCCGATTACTATTCGCATCTCGTCGCCTCTTCAATAGGTATCATAGACAATCAGAAGAGGTCATTATCTCTTTGAAATAAATTAAAGTTTCCTACACATTTATTAAATTAATATTTTGTTGTAACATATATAAAAGAAAATTAATATTTTTATTGGATGCATTAATAATAATTTATGACAGTAATCAAAGAAGTTTACATTGCGAAATCGATATGTTTTAGCTTTTTATTTTTAAAAAGTTTTTATAGAACAAATTTGTGTTGTGTCGTTTATAATCTGTGGTTTGTAAAAAAGCCCGCCATGCCAAAGTAGTCCTTATTGATCACACAAGAAATCATCACATTAAAATAAATATATTTTTTCTTTTTTACAAATTGAAAAAAGTTTACGTAATAAATCATGAAATTAGTTTTTAAATCTTTTTTTATTGTAAACAATACTATTTTGAGTTTTATTTTATGCTCACTAAATATTTATAGAATCGTAATATGCAAAGAATTTATTGTTTTTTAAAATGCATTTTTTAATCTTGACCTCTTTCTTTAGAGTGGAGCCTTTAATAGATTATTTCTAGAAAAAAGTTGTTAATCAATTTTATAACAGATATTTTTTTTTTAAATTAATCAGGACATTTTACTACGATAAGTTTTTTTTGTTCGCAGGATAAGTTTAAATTTATTTTAATTAACATCATAATATAGTTATAAATAAGTTGAGTGCCTAAATATTAAATAGTTTTCACATTATCCAGGACTGAGTTTATTATAACGCTGGGCCGGCGATATATTGTGCTGAATATTTTTCTTTCACATCGGATGTGTTCAATAATGCATTTAATTTACGCCATAGTTGTGTTACTTTACATAGTGATTATCAAACACACACACAGACACACAGACGAACGTTGCGCGATGAAGCCAAAGTTAAAATATATGTGACAATGTACCGCGGGCTCAGTTTAACATTTCGGTTATTGCGAATTACATGGCTAGTGATTAGACGTTTATATTAGCTTAGAACGAGTTTTTTTTCTACATTTAAAGGTACTTTATAATTGTAAATATATTGAAATATAATAATCACATAATAAAATCACATTTTACACTTTTTAGGCATTTTTTTTTTGTATTAGGATAATTTTTATCTGTTGTATTTTATATTTAATAAGTATACATATAATTTTACAATATTTTTTAAGTACGCTCGAGCTGTACCGGTCATTTTTAGATGGCAGTTGTAAAGGAATCATATTAATTTTTTATCTGTGTTCAGAAATTATCTGGTGCCAGTATACCTTTAGTGTTTTCTTGTTTGTATTTCATATACTCTGGAATGACTGTATGGCTCCTGTGTGATTTTATATTATTATATCAAAGGCTGGGTCGTGTGTAAAAGAAATTTAGTGTTACGATTGGTTTTACTATAGGATAGTTTTGGGATCATACAAATGGGTATCACAATGAATGTACTACGTAGATCTGTGATGTTTTATCACTTAATGAAAAGTAGCGTAACTTTGTACTATTTACTTTATAAACATTAAAACACTTTGTTATGCCGGAGCATGTGTTGTCGCATGGTTTTGAATGAAATACAATATACAAATTTTATTTAGCCAAAAGTTTATTTACGTTAACAGACTGAATATAACAGTAATACAAAATGATATGATACACACTGCCACGTCAAGCGGTTGATAGCTTAACTGAAATCTGTCTAATGAAATAACGACAACGAAACTAATAATTAACGCAGTTATTAATTAACCGCGATCGCATAATAATTAATTAATTTTACCAATAATTCGCTGATGTGCATTAAATTTGTGCAATTCTAGACAAATATATATATATACACATATTAAAATTAATTTTGTATTTTAAATGGTAATTTAAACTAAATTATAATTTTCAAATTGTTTATTATTGGATGATTAAAATATTAAGGCAAATAATGATATTTACATATATATATATATATATATATAATAATAATAATCACATATATTCGCTAATTTATAAGCTTTAGTGAATTTTTAATATGTACTCTTTGTTGTAGCCTGTGGTTAAGTCTCAATGTTTAGGTGAATTTGTTGTTTGTTGTATGTCTCTCAGTGTAGTCGAAAAATGTCTTTTTAAACACAATTTTAAACTAGTCTACGAAATAGTTTTAATAAATAATACCTCTGGATCTTAGATATATTGAACTCTGCGGCTTAACGCCGCTCCTTTGTTAAATTTTTATTAACACTGATAGACAAGTTGCGTATGAACAGTTGGTTAATAATTTTATATGCGATATCTGTATTTATAGCGCTGCGCCTGTTGTAGGAAATGATATATATTTTTAAACTTTTATTATCATTTAAATTACGGTAGCCTCAATTTTTTTTTAATGAAAAATTATACAATTTAATCGTGAATGTTCTATTCTAACATCTTTTTCCTTACTTCCCTATTGGGAAAGGACTGAAGCATATAAAAGTCCTTGAGGTGACGTTTACCAATGTTATGTTGTGTCTTAAATCAATATCAAAAATATATCTATACCTAATTTATCATTTAGGCGAGATCTATCGAAAAATAATATATATTTATGAGAATGAACAATTTTTTATTATAATCTAATGCCAGTTTTAATGTTTATTGTAATTATAAAAATTAATATAACTAATTGTAATTTTGCATATCTTACCAAAAACGCTTGCATGTATTTATGTATTCGACTTCATTTACAAAGACGGTAATAATATAAAGTTTTATTATTATTATTGCAATGGTAATATTAATTTATACAGAACGATTTTGCTCTGGTACTTCTATTTTATATGTCTAATAATTAATATTTTTTAGTATCCGCGTAGGTTTGTTACTGTGAAGTTTGTCGCATATTTTTTTTAATTATTTGTAAATAAAAAATTTATTGAGAAAATCATGGAGTTTTATTACATATTTGTCTAATTCCTTTTAATGGCCGAACTTTCTTTTGAATACAATTCGAAGTCGAAGTTAACAACTCTAATGGGTTACGTCTTAACTGGAATTATTCGTGTTCGTTGACAATGAGACCATAGACAGTAAAGTATAAAGATAAAGACTAATACTCTGGATCTGATATTTACTTAAAAAAAACTCAGCAATACTAGGATTATCCCACTTTGACAATAACAGGGTAAGTAGCCAAAGATTCGAGAAAATCCCGCCAACAACTAAACTATTGTAGAACTTACGTTGAATCGAAGCTAAACTCTTCGTCTTCTAGAACAAATGATTGAGATTTCTGATCCATGACAAGTTTATATTACCCGTACTATGGCTACATATTTCAAGATATCCTCAAACTAAGGATTGTATTAGTAAGTAGTAATGATATTATAATATAAAATTTGATAAATTTCAATGAACAAAAAATTATCTAAAAAGCAAATCGATTTTTTTTTCAGTAGATATGAGGAAACGAAAATTAATTTATTGATTTCATATCAACTCCTGTTTAGTTACTGCGCTGACGTAACCGTTCTACGAAATTGTAAGAGGCAGGAGTTATAATAATAGTATGTATTGACCTTGTTATTGGAAACATACGGAGTGCGCTGGGCTTGTTAGATGTTATTTATCATAACAGATATTGGAAGCGTGGTCTACAGTAAACAGATAATTTATACGCTAAGTTAATAATTGATCTACATCCGCGCAGGAATTGCACTTGTAATAACAATAATTACCTAACGCATAGATAAGTAAAAAGTATATCGAGGCCGTAGACGGTGAAGCGTTTCACAGGATAATCTATCTGTTATATGTTGACAAGAGGAACCCAGTCATGCTGATATGGCAGTACGTATACAAAACAAGGTGGCTAGCTAGCCGGTTTCGAAGGAACTGTCACCAACAAAACCATGCACGTGGTTCTGGAATTCAACGATTGTGTCACTGCGCCACAGGAACAGTTAACTTATATAGTTAATAGGTTATATATATAATGTATTGTTAATCACGTGAAAACTAGTGAAGGTATCGACATGGGATCATGAGCATTCGACGCGGTACGATTTGTAGATGGTTATAGGTTATTTATTTATTCAATTTCATAGATACTTAATCATTTTATTTCTAATAAATTTTTATATAGATTTTGATTGTGTATTATTAGCGCGGTTGCTATAGTAACGGTTGTTATAGAAAGTCATTGCGGTTGCGGTTGCTCTTAAGGAATATTTCAGACGAATTTGAAGACTAATTTTATATTACGGAGATATGAACTAGTTGTAGATATTAAATTTGAAGTACTAAATAAGTAAAGAGATATTTGAGTTCCAGATCTAGGGTTCGAGGTAATTATTACTGAGAACGAAAGAATAATAGTATTCATGTTTATTTTTACAATAAACCGTCAGAATGGATATGACATAACGATCATGTGATGGTTGAGGTAAGACCGTAAAACATGAGGTCCCAGCAAGAACGTTTATACATTACCGTAATACGCTTTTTGTAATATCTTGTAATAGCTGTAATGTTACTAATGAAATATAAAATCAAAGACGAACAATAATTACAAAACCATTTATTTCTCTTTTTGTTTTTGTCGTATCATCAAATCATTGTTTTAATATTTAAAGTTTTAAATATATACATTGCCTTTGTGGCCGTGTTCGTATGTCTTAGATGATGTGTCTGCGGAGGCAGCAGCAGACGCTGTGGCGGAATATCCAACGTGTCGGTTCCTGTTCCAAGAGCCGTCTTTTTCATAGCCATCGTGACTATCCCTGTGTAGTTACAATGTGATGATATATATTTATAATAGATTCCCACGTATGTAGAGATTCATCACGATACACCTGGAGCCATAAGGACTGATTTCATAAAATTTCTTCCCCAAGGAAGTCCCTAGCAAATCGGAAGAGGAACAGCTAATAATATATATATATATATAAATGGATGTATGAGGCCATTATCTTCTTAAATAATACCACGATTGACCACCTTCATAGAGACCGCGTTAAGGCAAATGTAACACGGGACGCCTACTGACCAGATACCAGATGGAGCGACGATCGGCGAAAGGCGGCTGGCACCAACTGGATGTGTATAACCGAAGATCGGGCTAAGTGGCGTTTCTCGGACGCGGTCCATGCCCAGGAGTGGACTGCCACAGGCTGTTGGTGATGATAGGGCTGCGGCTTGCTTTATATTAAGTACGAGTAGGTATTAAGTTCGATCCCGGGATTACATGTAGAGTTTCGAATTGATGTAGTTTTTTTTTTTACTTGTTTACCGCCATTACGGCATTGCTATTTCGGCTGAAGGATGAAAGTTTAGTAATAATCAGATAAGGAACATTCTGGAATTATTAATTTACCTGTTCTTCATGATTTCGCCGCATGTACCGCTTTCCTCGCCCACACTGGCGTCTCTCTCATTGCTTTTGTCGCTATAATCACCATCTTCCTCCAGATAACCGCCTTTTTCATATGCTCGTAGGCTCTCCTCTAAATTAATTAAAAACATTATAATCTAGATTTTCCTGTTGATTTATAAATCAGGAATAAGACAATAAGAAAATAGATAAAGCTAACAAATGTTTATTTGTTATATTTGCCAAATATATATGCCTTAAATGGAGATTTTAGGGAGGACAATCTGCAGGATTGGTGAAACGGAAAGTATTTCTAAATCATTTCCAAAATCGATCCTTATTAAAAATTATTATACATCGATCGCTTATGGTATAAAGAAGCAAAAAGAGATACAATGACGTCATAGTTCTAGAAAGCTACTGCTGTTCTGAAACCTGAAAAGTCCAGTACAGAACCGAACAAATTTTGACACTGTTAGTTGTTTGTTTTAGATGAACTAGCTCCCGAACATTGAGCTCTTCTATTCTGCAGCTGGGGATGTAAACTGAGAAGTACCATTTCTCATCAGAGAATGCTCTATGCGCTATAGTATCTAAAGGTATGATTTCGATTTTTTTTTTTAATTATTTAAACAATTTTGACCAAAAATAGATTACACTAAGGATATAAAGAGACAATAACGTTGTATTTGAAAAGGTTATAATAAAAAAAAAATGGTTCCATAGTACAGTAGTTCATGATCGTACATACCCTGACTGGCCGCGGCGTAGGCAGCCAAAATGGCAACGAGGGCAACAGCAATGATTTTTGTCATTTCGAATGACTGTGCGCTGATGAATCCGGTGTCATCTTTTATAGGATCATATCCAACTGTCACAGGATGGACGCGTCACGTCAAATTACCATGGCCGGGTGTCATTGTCGCATTTTCGGTTTTAATGCGTGACCGACAAGGTTATGGAAACGGTTATTGTATATAGGTGCACAGTTCTACGAATAAACCCAACGAAAGGTTATATATATATTTTTTCCACCTGATCACTGGAAAGTTCACCTGATGGTACGTGATACATCCGCTCATAATAACGTGGCGCTGGTAAATATAATATATGTAGAACCATTTTACGCTTGGTGCCTTTAGACTTATGATGTGTGACCTGTTTACAGCGCCTTTCAAACCGGAACAAAGTAAGTTTGCACACTATATTGTGGCGGCAGAAATAGGCGCTGTGGTAATATCTACCTAGGCGGTCTCCGGAGACCTATCACCTGTAGTGTGCAAACATTACTGTGTTCTGGATTGAAGGGAGTTGTGGCTAATACTAACCACTGAGGTAATGTGACTCAATATCTATGTGGTAAGCGCAATGTGGTGCAGTCTATACCATCTTAACTAGCACCATGTTTGTACGGGTAAGCGTATCACTTACTATCAAGTGAAGGTCACGCTCGTCTTGTAGCCTCCTTGAATAAAAAACAAGATTTTCCTTCGTTTCTTCTGCCTCCGTTTTTCACCATTGCTTTCCACAGTTTCCAATATTATACAACCATCTTCAAGCGTGCTCAATGTGGTGCTGGGTAAGTAAAAATGTTCTCTATTGGTAAACGTGTGGCCTTAGAATCGAACCTGGGACGTCTGTGTTATATCATCATGAATCAAATTCTCTACCAGAACCAGTAGTTCTAATTAGATTCTTCGTATTAGTAGTTGGTCTCTGTCGTTATTGGTGCAGTGTATATCATCCTAGCATCACAATACTATGGGTAAGAGTATTACATCCAGGTGAACGTTTTGTCGAATAAAAAAAAAAAGATTCTCTGCTGACCTTACATAAAGCGCTAAGCGATTTTGTAGTTTCATAAATGAGATCATTAAGCATACAAAAAACTCTGATATCAACATAAAAAGTTTCCAAGTATCAGGTTTGGCTTATGCTTATCATTTGCTACTAGTAAGCACTTATTTTTAGGTATCATCTATTACTTTAGTAACAATATATCTTAGACAGGATATGCGTTAGATTATGATGCAATTGATTCAACAACACACAAGGACATTAAGAGTATTTTCATGTTATTAATATCGTCGAGACAAGTGATACGTTGGCGTATAAAAATGTGAGGGTTCTCATCGCCTTCTAAACCACCCTGAGGAGGACAGTGGCTGGACGTGGTCTCTTGACTATTGAGGTACTCGCAAAGGTGGTAGGGACTGCATAAAACACACCCCTGGACGAGCTATCCCAGCATAGCGTTAGACGCCGTATTGCGTTCTGAACGGAGATCCCGTGTCCTTTCTATACGGTGAAGATGGCCACTGAGAGTTTTAGTGGGAAATATCTCCACATAACTCTAACTTTCCCCCAGAAGACAATATCTTTTCGAAGATTTCGCTGCCGAAATCAAAAAAAAGGTGATGGATGTTGAATCTTTTGTTAAAGAAAACATCTCGTGTAGCAATTGTGGGAACAAGAAGTGAGCTGTTTCAGCTGTTAATTAGTACAATAGCTTGATACAATGATAAAGATTAAACTTATTATAAAATCACTTACTGTTCCAGTTAAATTTTGACCGTTGTTGAAAAAAAAGGATGTTATCTTTGTTCACTTTGTGTAGATATCTGCATTATTACTTCTATACGTCTGTTATTAAAACTGTAGTTATAATCAGAGTTTTAGTGCTTGGCTACCTCATCTGATTGAAAGCTGATGTGTAACCTAGGTGGTAAGGCACATTAATCTAGAAGAGGCCTATTCGCTCTTCTCTGGAGGACTCCCACGTAGACCCCACTCCAGCTAGACGGAAAGAAAGAAGAAAACAAATCGGAGACGTTACATGTATCACACGTACTACACAGATGTAGTACGTACTGGTACTGGTACCACCGCATCTCCTATTGCAGCTGAGAAACAGTAATGAGCAAACATTAGTATTAACGCAACAGAGTACTAGCGGGATCTTCCTAATGGGGTTTCGACGAATTTTGGCGTTAACAGAATTACTAGCATTTGTAGTTCTAACAGCACGCGGTCGCCCCGATCTTTTCTGGTCTTCGACAGAGGAAGTGTTATTGTATCTGTTGATAGTAGGATATACGAACATACGGCTGATACCAAGCTTTTGAAGTGTCTGGAATAGGACGAACGGCTCCATATCCACTTCGTGCAAGGTGATCACTGCAATCCTATTGTCTTTTACACCCCATTTGATATTGGAATTTGATAACGAACACGAAAAAATATGTGAAATGGCACAAAATCGAAAGAAGTTTTTGAAATTGTATACGTGTTCCAAATTCAAAATAATTAAAGCGTTGAAAAACAGAAAAAAAATTATGTAACAGTATTTATGGCCAGACTAGTTATATATGTACAACTATTTTACATCACGAAGACATATAAAATAATCTATCAACGCTTCTTTGTATGGTTTTTGTTTGAGTCTGAATTAATTGCTTTGAATGGCGTGAAGTCTTCTGCATCCTAGTCTCTCATCCCTACTGGATTATTTTATAAAAAAATATTCCTAAATGCACATTATTCTTTAAGTAGCAAATGCCATTGAATGTTGATTTTTTTAAAAAAATTGTGCGCTATGAAAATATCAATTTTTGAAGTACGATCATAATGAATAAAAGCTACGACAACGTATCTGTGCCTACAATAGTTTGTCGGCCATAGTTATTGATGTACTTGTAATTAAGCTCATATTTCTATCTAAGGAGAAGATCGACCCTGAGAATCGATCGTGATGAGGATAAACCTCCGATAAACAGTGTATTTTTATAATTAAGATGTGTATTCATTTATATTTATATCATTGTGTAAAATTGGACTATGGCATTATCTTCATGTGGTCTTTGACTGATGCGATGGTTTAATCTGTCAAGTGTTTATACATGTAAAAATTATAAATAATTTGTAATATTTATGTGTTTTTATAAATAATATTTGTTATGAAATTATAATAGCATCATCATTATCATCTTATCGCTTTTATAATTTAAATGATCTTATTGTTAAGTACAGTTAATATGTTCACAGTTAAGTAATTTCATAAGTAAGATTATATCTCAAATTATTAATTTGAATAACCTTCAAAATTAATAGTATTTAAGTGTGGATAAGGTTTGTGGAGGTCTCTGGATGAGGCTTATGTCTATCAGTGGATGTCTATCTCCTGATGATGGTTGAAGGTATAAGAAAACGTATGTAATATGTAATATGTTTTATTTTACATACATATGTAAAGGTACAAAGAAACTATCTATTATCACAATGGTATAATTCGAACCGTGCCGAGGAAAGTTCTTCTCTATTCAGCAACTTCACCGTCAAGATGATTTAACCTCTGCAACAAAAAGAATAATTTCGTGCTTTATAATAAATCAAATTCTATCAACCAACATTGGGCCTGCGTGGTGGGAAATGATCCAAATACCCCTATATGAACTCTCACAAACGACGGCATCCGGCGGCACTGTAGGCCATCCTGACTAATGATGGACGTCGACAAGATGAAGGTACTAGGGCAGCGAAGGACCGATTGATATGGTGATGGTGATGAATAAATCAACACAGGACATTTGAAGTATACTTTAACTTGTCCAGTTCGATGGAATTAACCGATCTCTGGTAATACCTTAGTAATGTTACTACTTAGTGCCAATTTAGGTTACAGTAAAATTAAATGGATATTTCTTTCTATTCAACAAAGCGAAGAAACGAGCAGGTCGTTTATGTGATGGTAACCGATACGATTCCACCATCAACTCATATCATCATTTCATCATTCATCATATTTAATTTATTTGATAAGTATTCAAAGTATTTTAAACATAGAAATGACATAACGTACCTTTAATCAACGAATATAAATAATAAATTAAATAATTTACCCATAACCGCCTTTGTGGCCGCCGTAGCCTCCAGAGCCAGCGCTTGCGCTAGCACTGGCCTGGGCACTTGCACTGGATCCACCATAGCCGCCGCCCCCGTGACCACCGTGGCCTCCATGGCCACCGCCGCCAGATCCTCCGAGGCCGCCTCCATTACCGCCGCCGAGACCACCGCCATTTCCTCCGCCTAGTCCGCCTCCATGGCCGCCACCGAGACCACCGCCGTTGCCACCCCCCAGACCGCCTCCGTGGCCACCACCATTGCCTCCTCCCAGACCGCCTCCGTGGCCACCACCATTGCCTCCTCCCAAACCGCCTCCGCCGCCACCGCCATTGCCTCCTCCTAGACCGCCTCCGCCGCCACCGCCATTCCCTCCTCCTAGACCGCCTCCGTGACCACCGCCATTGCCTCCACCCAGACCGCCTCCGTGGCCACCGCCATTGCCTCCGCCCAGACCGCCTCCGCCTCCATGACCACCACCGTTTCCACCTCCGAATCCGCCACCGTTTCCGCCGCCTAGGCCTCCTCCTTTTCCACCGCCTCCGAAACCACCGCCTGAACCTCCGTGGCCACCGCCACCACCAAATCCGCCGCCGCCACCAAATCCTCCTCCACCACCGCCGCCACCGCCGAAGCCGCCGCTGCTTCCACCACCGCCGTAACCTGAAAACAATATTATTAATTTAAAATATTTATTATAAACAAAATGGCGAGACCTTTCTTTTTATTCATAACATGCAGGTATATATCTGATAGAAAAAGATTTACGTATATATGTCAGAATATATAGGCTAATATATAACTATAACTAACAAAACTACAATATAACATAAACAATGGCTTGGAAGTAAAAATAAAAAGGATGTCCAAAGGATGTAATATAATTTATCAATAAAAAAAAGTAATATTTATGTATTGTTCTATATGTTACCTGGTGCGGCATGAATGCACACAAATAGACCAAGGGCCAACGCGAGCACTGCAAGGCGAGCCATCTCGCTTCACTGTGCTCACCGCCGCTCCAGCCTCCGCTTATATACGGACCAGCTCATGTCGCGAGGCTGCAAGTGTTTGATTCCACGCTTTTTGCCGGACCTCCCATTCGCTTGTTTTTGTTAACACTTGTATTAAATCACCAAATTCAAATAAAGGCAGATGAACGGTGAACTTTGATTATCGGATACTGATCTCTGGACCTATGATCTAGTATTTCAGGATATTAATCTGAATATAGAGATAGCTTTCATTTAATTGATTGTTTATTTTGTATTTCAATCAGATATTTGTTAAAGAGTTTTCTTACTTTTTTTAAGAATATATTAACAAATAAGTTATTTAATAAACGACTATATTTTCAACTAAGTATATCTTAAAAAGCTTTGATTAAAAACATACAACTTAATTTTTATATAGAAAAACTTTATATATTAGAGGTGACCTTACTACTTGTCTGTTATATTGAACGTTATTAAGGGTAGTAAATTTTTCTAAGTTAGTTCTCAGTAAGTTTAAGCTATTACGATAAGTTCAACATGTACAAGAATTTGTTCACCATTGATAATATATTCATTTTGCCGACAAGACGTAAAAATGCCAAATGGTTTTCTGTCTAAGTA
Organism: Ornithoptera priamus; assembly: GCA_029034505.1. Lineage (NCBI taxonomy): Eukaryota > Metazoa > Arthropoda > Insecta > Lepidoptera > Papilionidae > Ornithoptera > Ornithoptera priamus. Next base: position 3,153,532 of record JARDWD010000826.1, read on the forward strand.
ATTTCGTTTACAGCATCCTTCAAACCTGAATACAGTAACGTTAACACACTGTTGTTTGACGGAGATAGATCGTGTTTGTACCCACTTGCTGGAAGACCAACGGTTGTCCATTTGTGACCGTTGACTTCAGCAGTCAATAGACTAAGTACGTGATTCGATTATTTATAACAGTAAACACCGAATCGATACCAAGAAAATGGCTGCCGAAAAAATCGAGAAAAAATCAACAAATAAATAGATTTCGTACTGTTTTTAATGGTGGTTATTTACCCCGTCCAGACAGGAAATGGGTTTTAAATTAAAAGTGTATATTTATATCTTTTATTTCATGTAAGTCTGTCATATTTCCCACAGCTGGGATACGGGGCCTTCTCATTCAGGGTCAAGGACATTTATGTAACATGAGCAGTTTATAAGATGTCGTATATTTCTGAATTCTGTTACAAGTTTGTTGTTCGACTAAATAAATAAATAATCCTTTATATTCCCGCTACTAGGATTAACGTCTGGTCAAGTACTTAAGGTCCTGGAACATATAGATTTCTTCATGTGTGGCTTCTCCAGAATCTTACGCTTAGTGGGAATCGCATTCATTGTTCTATTGCCACTGCTAGTTCTTCTTTCATATTACATACATTATCATAGGTCATCCGTTTAATTTACATGTAAAGTGTTTTTTTTTTCAGTTCTCTTCGTATAAGATAGAAGAGCTTTTTTTTTATGAATTCACGCGATGACAGAAGCAATAAGTGCTCGAGCGTTATCCTTGGCCCGAGTGAAGAACCCGAGCTGCTTTTTGTTATTGATTTTTTGTTTCGATCTTCGACTTAAAGTCGAGTGCACATCGATTTATATTTAATCAAATATATTTACATATATTGTTGTTATAATTTTACATTTATCTTTATAATAATAATCATGCTAAAGGCCATTATTCTTAACATCTTTCTATTACTTTCTGGAGTCCATAACTGAATTGATCTGAATTAAATAACAAGCGTCTTTCTTCTCCTTCTTTAACATTTGGTTAGATATCCTCATTTAAACCGAAAATGTAGTTAAATAATATCAATAATAATCTTAAGCATATAAGAAAATTACTGCAATCCGGTGCAGTCCAGTAGTAGATGTCTATAGGTTTAAATGATGATGACGATATCTTAGCACAATGAACTGCCTCATTGAAAGTAATCCATTTCAGACTATTCACTGCATTGCACATCAGATTAAGTTTCAGACCTTTATTGTTAAGTATGTTTTAGAAGTTTATTGTAATAATATAAGTAACAATCGCTGTTAAATATTACAAAATAGAAAACTGTTAATTTATGTTATTTGGTTAAAATGTTTTTAATCTCTTACATACATTAATATGTAACTATATAGACAATGCTTAGAATGAACTTTCAGTTTGTCCTCTAGCCAAATAATGTTATTGAATGATAAATCTTAAGTAATTTTATTATTACCCTGTCATTACATTTTTAAGTTATATGTAACCTTGAAGCAAGTATTATTGTATTGGTAACCTATAAGCAAGTTCAAACTATCTAAATATGTATTGGTTGTAGATTGAGTCTGTTGGAATATTAGGAATAGAACTGTAGTTAATATTATAAACCTGGAAAGTAGAAACAAAATAGAATTTCCTCTTGTTAAGATGCCTTTCCCACTAAAGGAGATTGGCGGTCAAGTCACCATATTTCACCAGTTCACTCTTTCTTTTACAGGGTGGAAAAGTTGGGCGGCATTCGCGATCCCTGTCCACTCCTTGAAAATAATTTTTAGTAACGGTTAATAGTAAGATTCATACTCTAAACAACTATTTCTATTAAGACTGATTCAAAAACATACTTCACTAAATAAAACGCGGTTATTGAGAAGTTAATAATTTATTTACTAGAACAAAAAATATTTAGAAGAAGCTGGTTTTGAGTGCTGCGCCTGAAATAGGAAGGATAACAATCCTGATAAGATGGAAGAAATAAAATCATAATTTAATTAGAGAAATTAATTATGAATATGTGTTGTATATAGTTATTATTATTAACCTCTAGAATATTAAGACTGGGATTAGTAATTCAAGACATTTTTTATCTACAGTGGGCAAACATTCCACCTCAGCACAATATGTTGTTAAATGATATTGAGGCGGTACCACTGTGCTCATCCAGATCCTATGTTGGCAGGCGGAAATAGGTATGATATTTTAGTACACGAGAATAAAACCTAGCAAGGTAGGTACGATAATGTTTATGTACCTACCTCTAAACTTAACCTAGGGATATAGTACAACCTTTTTACTTTTATTTTTAATATGTTTAAAGTTTTATATCCTTATTGTATATGAAAAAAATATCATTATTTGTGATCAGTATCATGGAGTACTCGGCCTTATTTAATAACTAGACGCACAAGGAAAGATAAGTTACAATGAATTTTTAGTTCTTCGAACTGACCGTAGTGGTGCTGGCCGCACTGCATTCGGCTTTTCCTTGAACGTTTGCGAGTGAACGTTAATTTTTAATTAAAGCCCTCAACACTTTAGATGAGGTGATGGAACTTGAAATTGAAGTAGAATGATGCTGAATATATGCATGCACAGGTGGCAAAGTGATCAAGTTACAGGTCCCGCGGAAATGAATACAGACGAATAGGAACAACGGTCTGCTCAAGGTGACAACTACAAGCAAATAGCTAAACATCTTATAGGAAGAACGTAAATAAGAAATGTGAAGAACTAAAAAGGAAGATCTGGCTAATCATTGAGACGATGGATGAAAGAAGGAATGGAATGATTAAAATTAAATATAAAGATGAGAAGGGTGAAAGACGAATTGGAGTGGAAGATGGAAGCAGGAAGAAATAATTTAAATACATGTAATGAAATACGGCACAGCCCTTACAAGTAGAGCAATGGTGGTAAAAAAACCATCGGACAGAGTAACTGCCTCCAACTTGGCATTGCTTACAGAGTATTGACTTCTTTTGTAACACGGAGATTCTCGATTGGAATCCGAAGTCGTATAAGATGGTGGTTGCGTTTTTTGGACGCATCTGGTTGAGTACCACCCTCATATCTCAATCTTTTCTGTAACATCATTGCTGTGTTCCGACTGTCTCTACTATAGGAAGAGTATTCGGCCAAACACTTCATCATACACGAACTCATCACCACTTAAGGTTAATATTATTTAGATGAAGTGTTAGCCCATTGTAAATAAAAAAACCATAAGTCTTTTTTTAATGAAACGAAGATTGACTTTTTGGTGCGGTACTTAAAAAAAAAAAGCGTCAATATATTTTTCAACAAGGACATCGATATACATACGCATTTACCTCTTTTGAAGATTGTTTGGGAAACTCCGCCACATTCTCGCAACGAAATAACCCCAATGTCTCAAGACGAAAGTCTACAACGAGCGCATCCTCTCCACCCTCATCTACAGGACAGAGACATGATACTTGACCATTGGGCTGGTCCACCGATTCAAAGTTCTACAGCGAGCGATGGAGAAAGCTATGCTTGGAATTTCTTTAAGGTACTTGATTCGGAAGGTAGAAATTCGATGTAGATCTAAAGTCGTTGATAAAGCTATCAAAATTTGGAAGCTGACATGGCAATGGACCGGCCGTATCGGTCGTGTCAGCTACGGTCGATGGGAGCGGAAAGTCTTGGAGTGGTGACAGTGTGCAGGATGTAGAGGTGTATGACGCTGGCCTTTCAGGAATATAATGAGTGGATAAGAAAAACTGAGCACCGCATTTGGTGGGAGATATCGGGGATGACATACAGTATTGAATTAATAAAGGCTGATGATGATGATCAACGTAGTACCAGTTTAATTTAAGATCAAAATTCATATAAAAATTGTTATTTCTATAGATTATAGCACAAATGATTCAATGCAAATAATGTAAGCGGATGTTTATTCAATGTACAAATATGATAAATGTGTTAATGCAGTTCGACAAGTAATTCAAGGATGGGTCCTTTTTATCACATATATATATATGTTAGATATATACATATCTATTTTATCTGGAATATAGGATATCAGCGTTGATAAAAAAGGCAGTCTAGAACAACAACGATTAGAACGAAAGAAGAATTATTGTTAAGATCTTATTTAATTCTTTTGTAAATAGTCGTCCAGGTAGCCTTTGAATATAAGGGTGTGCACAGGGGATGCGTGTAGGGTATGCACCCGAAATCTCTTTGTATATATATACTTAAATAACCATGCTAATTTTTGAGTGATTTTAAATATTATCGTCTATGTAGGTTTAGAGAGCTATTTTGTATAAGTAATGCTTATTTGATTATAGGAAGCGAAAGCCTCCTTTTTTTATTCGACGAAGCGATGGCACCAGCAAAACCTTTCACTTGATGGTAAGTAATACGCTTGCCCATAACAATGTGGTGCTGGTTAGGATGATATATACAGCACTATATTGCGCTCGTCGGTGTGAGACAAGATGTTAACTCTCGTTACATGATTAATTTCACTAGCTACAGCGTCCTTCATACCTGAACACAGTAATGTTTGGACTCTACTGTTTGTCGGCTGCAATAGAAGCTGCAGTGGTACCTGTCTAGACGGTCTCCGACACCACCAGTAAATATAACAGTATTATATTTGTATTTTAATGTAAATGTCATGTCCGGGTTGTAAGGGTTCCCGCACAACAATTCACGGGACCCAAGCAAACTTCACCTGCTTGTGATGCACCCTGCTAATCAACAAACGAGGCTCTGGTTCACACCAAACTGCACTGGGTCAGCGTAGTGGGAAATGGTTCAAATTCCTCTAAATGTATCTTTACCCGATCGATGTGGAAATCTTTGGGGTAGGCCTATGTCCAGCTGTGGCCTTTTGTCCAGATGATGTACATGTCACATTGCCTTCCTGTTAAATAAATAAAAGAAAAACATTCACTTGTCTATTGTTAATAATAATGCAACTGTTTCGGTGTTTGTTACAAGGCTTCTACATGGAAATTGTACGAAAACCCGAGATTTGATATCTTGGAATTTTTATGCATTCGGAAAACCCTTGCATTACTCATTTATATAAATTTTAATGAGTGTATCTAATTATTTCGAGAAATATTAACAATTAACTCCCGTTTCCTTTGTGTTTTAAAAAAAAGACAGATCCGCGCGAAGTGTAACGTTCCGTAACGTATAACGATAATGATAATGGATGATTCGATATTTATCTTGTTAACGTTGTATTCCTTAGCAAATTATATATTTAGATTATTTACTGAACGTCAACTTTGTGCTTATCCACAGTACGACTTTACTGTATATTGTATAAAAAAATTGTTTGGTTATTATTATCAGGACACAACCAATAAAAATAATAAAAGGCCTACTTATTATCTTACTACTACGAAATAGTCATGACTCTCCAAGAAAAACAGTCATGAATCTTTACTATTATTACATTTAAAATCTTCATTATGCTAAAACTATAATAGTTTTTAATGCGTTTATTTAATTGAAAGGGAATTCTAATATGTAGGTGTTTAATAGAAATGTTTATATCAGACGGTAACCTGAGAAAAAACGTATGTTAACCAATCGGTGATAAACCACTGATTGACCTGTCTTTTTTTTTTTTTTCATGTAAGATACTAGGCAAACGAGCAAGACGGGTCACCTGATGGTAAGTGATTCACCGCCGCCCACGTCACTAGCAACGCCAGTGCGTTGCCTACCCTTCAATGTTTCATTTATGCGCTTCCTTATCGAACACTAGTTAAACCAAGGAGAGTCCTGCAAGGATATTAAAAATGTGATCTCCAGATCTGCTAGCTCAGTATACGCTAGACTGTATCAATCAGTCAAACGACGACGAAGATCAATAAAGCATAATCCCGCAGAAATCACTGATGTAAAGGTTCTAGATAATAAAACGACATCTCAAGGATAGGTTGAACATAATTTCTAGTAATTTTACTACCTATAGTGCCTTTCTAGCCATAGCACAGTAATGTTTGTGTACTATCGTTTGGCGGAAGCAAACTTTTACACTAATACATATTAAAGTTACATGATAGGTAACAGTTAAAAACATATCCATATATGGGAATAGAGAAGAATTGCTTCTTTCCAACATAATTTATTAGACACTTACAAGAATTGTTTATAGAGGATGTATAATGATATCCTGTACAGGATAAAGACATACGCGTTGAACTAGTTAATCGGCGAATAAATTAGATGTTTAATTGAATATTAAAATGGAGCCATTGCATACGTTTGCTTAGGTCGTGTACGGAAGTTGACGATGTTTGGATGAGGACATGGCAAACAAGGACATGAAATACTTAGAGGCTGGGATTGTTAATTTAGTTGCTTTATAGCTGCCGTCTTTAAATTTACTTGAAATAATAGTGATTTAACTCAAGGATTACAGTTTTATGGTAAACTAGAAAGTTTCACATAAAGTACACGTAATAAGAAATGTATACTGTATCTTGCTACATTATATGAAACCCGAAAAATTTTATGCTTATGGATTTTCTTAGAAAAAAGGCTTTTTAGTTGCAACTTAAAGCCTCTGAGCCTCGCCATAAAAATTAGAAATCAAGTCATAATGATAGTAAATTTAAAAAACAACTAAAGTCGTGATTTATGAAGTGTTCATTATTTAGTTAACATTATTTTATTAAGTTCCTTTATAGAAATTTTATCTTAAAGCACCCAAGATGATCGATAATAGGAATAATTAATTCAATTAGTGATTTAGAAGTCAAGGATTGCAAAGGTCGTTATTACGGAGATACAATAATTTTCTAATTAATTTGTTACCACGATTTCATTATAATGGATTGCCATTTGAGAATGTTCGTGTATTGTTCGAAGCAAGGACCTCGGCAAGAAAAGATCACAATTGTGGCTTCTTCAATGCGAAGAAGCCTTTACAACAACAAATTAGATATTTGTGTACATTATCGTCTATATATATATTATTATTATTATTAATGTAAAAATTGTCTTTGGCCTATATTTTTCTCCATTTATTCGTCTGTTTTCCTTGCTTTGACCTTTTGGGTATTTACTCTGTGGCTGTCTTTGTATTTCTATAGCCTATCGATAAATTATCTAACCTACTGAACTACTTCATAAAGTTTAGTTTTATGTCCCAAATTTTTTTTATTAATGTTCCTTACCTTTTTTGCAATATATTTTTGTTAATAAAAGTTCTTGGTATTTTAGTATGATGTATACAGGCCTGAAAGGTAATAGGTGCAAAAGGTCTGGAGGGGCTAAAGTATAGCTCGTATCATATCTATCTATCTATCTATGGAATACCCCATACAAAAACAATTGTTCTGGAGTTATTAATTTTTTAAGTATTTTTCAAAAAATACCCGATTTTCCAGGAAAAAATTCGATGATTTTATTTCTATACAATTTTTAATGTAATAATTATTGTTTAATAATTGTTTTATTAAATTAAATTAATAATCATCACTTAGAGGCTAAAACTTTAAAATTAGGTTCTTTGAAAGTCGTAACAGTAAAATATAAGACGTCATACTTACATTTTTATTTAATCTTAAAATAAAATTTTATTTATGAAAAATACGTATAAAGCACATAAATATGTACCTGTCTTCAGTACCTATCCGACAAGGTATAAGAAAGTATATAAAGTTTTTAAAATGTAGAAAAAAAAAACACTTTTTTGCTCAACCTGTCGGCTACGGTTGCTGATATAAGCAAGAAGCCTTTTTCTTAAGTCAGATCGAGTGACTCGCGCTGTGAGCTGTTCTTCTATTTTGTCAGCAGTGACGATGATGCGCGACTTTAAATCTTCTAACGAGTTATTTGGTGTTGTGTACATTAAAGATTTCCTGTGACCCCATAAGTAATAATCGCAAGATGTTAAATCTGGACACCTTGGGTTTATCAAGTAAGTATGAATTATGCCTGCATACGTTTACGGAGAATCTTAGCTGATGAGCTCCTTCTCTAATCACGTGGAGATTTTTACCTCGCAGTGCCCAATAATGGTTATTATGAAAATTTGTTATGCTGTCTCTATCAAACTTCGATTCATCAGTCCACAGTATTTTGGTGAGAAAATTATTGTTTTCTAAGTCTGCATACAGCTTAAAACGGCAGAAGTCTAACCTCCTTGCAGGGTCTTCTTCCTCCAGGGCCTGGACCGGTGTATAATGGTAGGGGTAGAGCCTTGCCGTATACACAGTAAACCACACTTTCCATTGTGTTGTAAACCCAGCAATCTTGCTACGACCCTGGTTGACGTAGTCGGGTCTATAACAAAACGGTCCATGATTCCTTCTTCATCTTCAGTATCGTAGATGCGTGGCCTATCTGCGTCATATCGCCTCTGTTGAACGCTGCCAGTTTCCCTGAAGCGTTGATACGCTGCAACAAAGACTATGACTTAGTAGGTGACGATTCAGAAAACGTAGCTGATATTTTTTTCGTGCTTGTAGAAAATTTTCATCACTAAGACCATAACAATAGAAAATGTCAGTGTATTCTTCATTAAAGTAATTCGCCATTAAAATTAAATTTATTTGGTATGGAAAAGAAAAACTATTCAGAATTAAGACGACAACGGTAATGTACGTCCGCCTACGAAAGTAGTTAAATTTTAACTGTGGTACTGACTCATAACCTAAAAATGACATTGCACATGTTGTACTCTGAACTCAATATCTAAAACGACAACAATAAGCTCGCACGTGTTACAACAACAACAAAACGGTCACACTAAGGGCCGGCGCGGCGTACACTTTTAGGAGTCTCTCCAGTTTGATATTTCATGCAACTTAGGTTTATTACAAGTGTTTTTTTTTTCTAAATTTTAGAATCTTTATGTACTTTCTTATACCTTGTCCCTTGTCCCTTGTCCTGTCGGACATGAGCTATACTTTACCCCAGATACCTTCCAGATCTTTTACACTTATTACCTTTCGCCCTGTATAAAACATCTATGCTAGGAAAAAATAAAACAAAAACTAATTGATTTCATTAAACTTGCAATAGTTCCGATAAATGATTTATATTCTCCACAATACTTGTACACGTAAGACAGAGTGTTAACAATATAATTTTTTTTACAAAGATTATTTGTTTCTTGTTAGTTTTATTTTATACCATATTATTTACAGTATAAGACATAAACGTTATCTGAATATAAATTAAACAGAATACCATATTATTAACATTAATAATATTTCTATAATTTAAAATTTAATTATGAAAATATTCTTGTCCATAAAGGTCTTTAATGGAAATATAATATTAAAAATTTCAAAATGACTTTTGTGATCAATAGGTGCAAAACCATTGATTATACGTATATTTATTCCACTCCCTTTAGAATGTTACTATAATTTTCGATACAAAAAATTAATAATTTAAAATCACCTAAAAAAGTTATAGGTTGTAAATAACATAAAAAAATCCCTGGGAATGGATCTATCATCGATTAATTATAGATATGTAAATCATAATAAATGTTAATGGTGTGACGATATGTTGTAAGAGCTTATCGATAGATGGTGCTAAAATATATTGGTAGATATTGATGCGTACGATAAATTGTAGTAGATTATCTGTTAGTTTGTTACACTTGGACACATTAAACATTAATATATTTTTTTTGGACAGATGACGACTATGAAGACGGTTGTAACGGTGCTTTTCTTTTTACAACTTACAGGTGATGACAGGAAGGATAATCTTGAGTGGCGTTTTATCTCTACATATACGATGAAAATGGGTTTCTTTCGTTCGTCAATCACGTGAAAACTAGTGAACATATCGACATAGGATCATGACCATTCGATGCAGAATTATTTGTAGATGGTTATAGGGTATTTAAATTTTAAACTTCATAGATCGTTCATAATTTTGTTTCTATTTGACTTTTACAAACATTTTCATTTTGAATTGTTTATGCAGTTGCTATAGAAAGTAATTTTTTATATTACTCAATGCGGGCCGGTAATAACTAGTTGTATCTTGACTTCAAGCTGATGATAAGTGTGTCATGGCAAATGATAACATTTGCATATTTATTTTTTTACATTACTCCTAAATGCGGTAACTTAAAGATATTCCGTCCTTTGAAGATATTATGTGAAAAAAAATATTCTATAATAATTACATACTCATGTACAGATTCATACCTGTTCACAGCGTTATTTGAGTAACTTTGTAAAATGTGAGATTATTTTGTTTCAGTTGTTTAGTTTTTTACTGTTTTTATATCTAGTTCTGGAAACTTTGAAAAAAGGCTGTTGAACCAATAACGTAAAATAAATAAATTAATAGTTTTTACGTTAATAATTTCAGTATCTGTTCGTCAATCACAATCAACATAAATGTAGGCGACGTCGCAGGTAGAAACTAGTTGTAGTGTAACCTCACTATATATAACTTTTGTCTTTATTCCTATCGAAATATTCCATTACGACAAACGCCTTAATAATTACTTATATTACAGACGATTATCGCTTTTAACAATGTAATGATTATGAACGTATTATTAATATATTTTTTTATATATTAATAACATTGTTATGACGCTAAATATTTAATGTTACAATTTTCAAATAGTACAACACACAACATTGTCTACACGTCACTAAATGAAGCCGACAGATGAGTTTGCAAGAGCCGTTGGTTCGATCTCCACAGCGCGTAAACTTTCGGTAGAGGATCATTAGGTGACCGATATGTTCAAAGAACAGCTTTCGTGGACTTGTCTTACGTCAACCGGCACTTGACCAGTGTGATGGATAAACGGCCTAGACTATTTTGTTGTCAGGGAAGATCGCCGCGTTCCGTTAAGAAACATTTAGAGGGTTGTTAATTTACTTAATATTAATATAACGTATGTAATTAATAATTTCATCAAAACTGTAGGAAAGAGAGGACAGAACTTGCCGTCTGTCTCGAGCTAGCTTCTAGAGTGGTTTATAGACTACTGGACTCCGACGGTAAAGACCTGCCTTCGATAAAAAAATCAATTTGTTAGTAAATGTGTTTTACTTATATGTAAGCACTAGTGTTTATTTATACCAAGCAATGGAGTATAATCATAGTTATATTTATTGTCACGGAATATCCGTGACAATAAATTCACAAGCTGCACCATAAATATTATGAAGATGTTTTTTTCTTATCACTTAACTACAGAGATAATTATTTAGAGTCTTTTGTAAATTATCATCTTTATTTTATAATTGTCTTATTAGATCTTCACTTAGTTTAAGATATTTCTTTATATTTTCCTATTCTATTGTAATTAGTATCTTAGTTCCATCCATTACGTATGATACTAACGTTATATATATATATATATATATATATATATATATATGTGTGTGTGTGTGTTTCTTCACAAGGGGCCCGCATGACAACTCATGAGATCCAAGCCAACCTCACCTGCTTTTGTTGCACCCTGCTAATCAACAGAGGAGGCTCTAGTTCTTATCAACTCGCGTTGGGCCAGCGTGGTGGTAAATGCTCTAAATCCGCCCATATGAACCCCTACAAACGACAGCCCTTGGTGCCTGGCGGTACCGGAGGTCATGCTGACTGAGGCGGCGGGAAGCCGACCGATCGATGTGGATATCTTTGTGTGAGGCCCATATCCATCAGTGGACTTCTATCCGCTGATGATTGATTGACATTCGCAATAGATGTTAATTAATCTACTTATCTATGAATATTTGTTTGTTTGTTCGAAGCTATTAAATGAATATATCGACAACTGTACGCGGTTCGTGAACGCGGAAGACATTAATGTTATCAATAGATATTAATAGTTTATCTCGTGTGTCTTAATAAGTTAGGATTATAAGTTGTGTACCAACTTAAAATGCATAAGCAGCTGCAGTAGTATCACCATTTAAGGTCGTGTTTGTTTTTTTCATTTCCTATTCAATTCCTTTTCACTCTCATGCAACTGTCGTCTCGTGTTATATCTATAAGGAATCGTAGTTTTTATATTATTATAAATTAAAAAAAATAATGGTGGAGTTATGGTGTGGAAGTAATGGCAGTTCTACCTTCCACCTTTGCTATTAGGAACAGATCAATAGTACCAGCTGGCTGTATAAAGTGAGGGATAGTGTTTAGGGATGCAGAGGCTAAGAGCTTCCGTCACCATAAAAAATTAAAATACCTAAATATTTTCTAGACATTTATTAGGAATAATTATAAAAATAGATTATTAAATAAAAAAAAATGTTATTGTTTATATAATTGATAGTAATTTTCGGTAGAAGCAATAATTATGTTAATCATTAATATCCTAAATTTTTAGTGGTAAGAGGATGCGCCTGCGGAAGCTGAAGCGTGGGCACTGGCGGAGGCGAATGCCCCAGGGTTGTTACTACCCCCGCATGTGTTGCATCCTCCTTTGATTCCGTGGCCGTGAGCGTCAGACGTGGCGCTACTGCTAGCATGGGCACTGGCACTAGCATCAGCGTGGCTCAATCCGCCTCCGTAGCCTTTACCCCCTGCGCTCTCTGTCCCACCATTACTTCCACGTCCATTTCCAGAAGTACCATCGTTACCACGACCGTTATTAGATCCCTGTGTATGGTCTTTGGCGGTATTTCCGGATCCGCTGCTGCCTGTTTGTCCAATAGAATCACCATGCCCACTGCTAGCTCCGTTACCAATACCGGCGCCGTAACCGCCACCTTGCCCTCCCCCTGTTCCGCTCCCAGAACTACCGATTTGAGCACCTCCTTGTCCACTTCCAGAACCAGCACCTTGTCCATTTCCAGAACCAGCACCTTGTCCACCTCCATTTATGCTTCCAGAACTGCCACTATGTCCCGCGCCTGTTCCACTTTCTGAACCATCACCTTGTCCTCTTCCTGTTCCGTGTCCAGAACTATCGCCGTGTCCGCCTCCAACTCCGCTCCCAGAACCATCATTGAATCCACCTATATTTCCGCTTCCAGAACTACCACGTTGTCCACCTTTTTGTTCCCCTCCAGAACCACCGGCATGTCCACCTCCCAATCCGCTTCCAGAACCATACCCATGTCCACCTCCTATTCCGCTTCCGGAACCATCCCCATGTTCACCTCCAATCCCGCTTCCAGAACTACCACCATGTCCACCTCCTTTCCCGTTTCCAGAACCATTGCCTTGTCCACCTCCAACCCCGCTTCCAGAATTACCACCTTGACCACTTCCCACTCCGCTTCCAGAACCACCATTATGTCCACCTCCTATTTCGCTTCCAAAACCATTACCATGTCCAACTCCTATTTCGCTTCCAGAACTACCATTTTGGTTACTTCCTACTCCGCTTCCAGTACCATCACCATGTCCACCACCAGTCCCGCGTCCAGAACTACCACCTTGTCCACCTCCTACTCCACTTCCAGAACCATCACCATGTCCACCTCCAGTCCCGCTTCCAGAAGCATTGCCGTGTCCACTTCCAGTCCCACTTCCAGTCCCACTTCCAGAACCACCACGTTTTCCACCTCCTACTCCACTTCCAGAACCATCACCATGTCCACTTCCTACTCCACTTCCAGAACCATCACCATGTCCACCTCCAGTCCCGCTTCCAGAACCATTGCCGTGTCCGCCTCCAGTCCCGCTTCCAGAACTACCACTTTGTCTACCTCCTACTCCACTTCCAGAACCATCACCATGTCCACCTCCTACTCCGCTTCCAGACCCATTGCCGTGTCCACTTCCAGTTCCGCTTCCAGAACCACCACTTTGTCCACCTCCTACTCCATTTCCAGAACCATCACCATGTCCACCTCCTATTCCACTTCCAGAACCATTTCCGTGTCCTCCTCCAATTCCGCTTCCCGAACTACCACCTTGTCCACCTCCTACTCCACTTCCAGAACCGCTACCTTGCCCACCTCCTATGCCGCTGCCACCTCTTGTGCCACTTCCAATTCCGCTACCTTGACCATTTGATGATTCGCTACCAGAACTGATTCCGTGTCCTGTAGATGCTTCATTTCCACCATTACTATAGCCTCCGCCTCCGCCGTAACCGCCTTTTCCTCCATCGATAGATCCGGTGAAGGCGAATCCTCCAGACTTTCCATCATCTGATTTCGTCGTAATAACTTTTCCATTTCCACCGGCAGCGTTTTGGAGATTATCAACGAGGCCACTTATGCCCTTAGAGATTTCTTCCAAACCACCGAAGCCACTGCCGAAGCCGCCACCATAGCCTCCACCAGCGCCGCTTCCGCCGCCACTGCCGAAACCGAATCCTCCGCCGCTGCCACCTCCAGATCCGCCGCCGCTGCCGCCTCCAAATCCGCCGCCGCTGCCGCCTCCAAATCCGCCGCCGCTACCGCCTCCAAATCCGCCGCCGCTGCCGCCTCCAAATCCGCCGCCGCTACCGCCTCCAAATCCAAATCCGCCACCACCGCCGCCACCACCAAAACCTTCATGGCCATCGCTGCGACGGTATCTCACTAAAAACAATTAATCATAAGTAACCATTAATTATATCACACGACTGGTGCTATATGCCACTGCAACACCTCCTCCGTCAAACGGTAGTGTGCAACCATTACAGTGTCCGGTTTAAAGGGCGGTGTAGCTAATCAAATTACTGGGATATCGAGTTTTAACATTTTATGTGTCGAAGCGCAAATTTGTAATGTTTATCATCCTAACGAGATCTTTTACCATGAACTGAAGGAGTGACTTCTTGGAATAAACAATGGCAGGCCGAGGGTCAGTAATTGATCATTATTAGAAATGAATGGGCAAACTAGTTTATGTATTACATCGCCCAAATTATTATAATAATCTTAATAATGTACTCCAGTTTTTGTGGGCAACAGAGGCGAAGGTTGCCCATGCCTTTGTGTTGAATAATTAATTTTTTTTTACTCGGCTGCATATTCATACCAGCTGTTCGTTGTCGGTTTATCCGTTATATAAAATTATTTAACACGACCAAAACCGTAAATGACTTTCATTACAACCGTTGCTATAGCAACAAAATAATACAAAATGAAATTGTAAAAGTTAATTAGAAATTAAATGATGAATGATCTATGAAATTCAAAAAACAACCTATAACCATCTACAAATCATTCCGCGTCGTATGTTCACTAGATTTCACGTGTAGTTTAATTGTGTTTGAAGCGAGAAAATTGAAATTGTTCATCAATCACCTGATGGTAAGTGATACGTGTTACCGTAACAATGTAGCGCTAGTTACGATGTTATATATTTAGGATATTGTTTAAACCGGAACACAGTAACATTTGCACACTATTGTTTGAGGGCAGAAATAGGCACTGTGGTGGTACTGCCTCGATAAAAATGATAAATAGTAAAGGAATAAGTATTATATTTATATACAAGTTTATTTATACATAAAAAATTATAAAATGGCGGACTTTATGCCAAGGATATTTTCATCTACTATACAATAGGGATGAACAGAGAAAATAGTGAAGGCGTAGTTTACTGTTAGGATATAACAATAAATATAGTTCTTTGAAATATGATTTATAGATATATAGTGAGAGAGAAAACAGGGGTGTAAAGGGCCCCGTACAACAACTCATGGGATCCCAACCATCCTCAGCTGATGAACCCTGCTAATCAACAAACGAGGCTCTGCTTCCCACCAATCCGCATTGAGCCAGCGTGGTGGAAGATAGCCCAAATTCCCTTCATTATAAACGACTATAAACGACTGAAGGGATCGATGTGGAGACCTCTGGGTGATACCTACGTCCAGCGGTGGACGTCTATCGGCTGATGATGATGATGATGAAGAGAGAATATATATATTAACATAAATATACATATAAATATTATAGTGCATGAAAGCATAAAAAAAATTAGAATAAAAAAGATATTTTATAATAACATATACATGGGATATATTGTTAATAATAATAAGTTACTTAAAAAAAACTTTTTAAATCAATACATAATAAACCTCTTGTAATAGCACACATATATTTAAAATATCCTTTTAAGCTCCTTTTAAATTGTTTAAACGACAGGATAGCTTCAAAAATCGGTTAAGTTAATTAATAAATAAAGTTTCGTTCGTTACCTGCCGTCTCTCCGAAAGCTATGAGGAAGCTTATTCCAAGGCAGTAGAGCGTTCGTCTCATGGCTGCTAGATGAGATACTTAACTGCAGATAGCCGAAGAAATAACAGTCTTATATACGACTACTGAACTGTGTCAGCGTTAGCTACTTCGCAGTAACTTAAGTTATCGGAACAGCCTTATGACGTAAGTATTAAAATGTATGTAGAGATAAGTATAAATAAAAACACATCACGAAGCTTTTAAATTCAATGAATGTTACATATATATGTATATAAACATATATATATGTGTTTTTTTATCATCATCATCAGCTGATAGACGTCCACTGCTAGACATAGGCCTCCCTCAAAGATGTCTAAGTTTGTAGGGGTTCATATGAGACGATCTTAGCCGTTTCTCACCACGCTGGCCCACGGGATTGGTGGGAGCTAGAGCCTCGTTTGTTTATTAGCAGGGTGCACCACGAGCGAGTGAGGTGGACTTGGGTCCCGTTAGATGACGCGGTTGTGGTCCGAACGGAGATCCTGTGACGTCACCAAACACCGAAGGTGAACACCGAGGGGCTTTTAATGAATAAAAATCATCAGATAATTCTGATTTACCCCCAGAAGAGAGAGTATCTTTTCGAAGATTTCTACCCCAAAACAAAAAAAAAGGGTGCCGTTAGATGTGCGGGATCCTTTATACCCACGATGGTATAGACAGCACCACATTGCGCTTGTCGCCTGAGACATACGATGTAGAGCCTTGTTACCCCAGTAATTAAATCAACTACAACACCCTTCAAAGTGGAACACAGTAATGTTTGCACACCACTGTTTAGACGCTGCTGTGGTACCTACTTAGACAGTCTCCAGCAAAGGGAGACCTTCCACCAGTTATGTACGTATGTTCATCTTTATACGTGAAGGTTTTTTCTATATGATTTTTTTTCCGAAAGCTCAAGCTCATTGGTAATCGAACCGGTAGCTTGTTATAACCTAAGTTATCACCGTCTCTACCCTAAGCACACGATGGAGTGAATCAGTACTTTAGTATGAGTACGTATCACTCATTATCATCATCATCATCATCAGCTAATAGACGTCCACTGCCGGATATAGACCTTCCTCAACGATCCCAACATCGATCAGGTGAGGATTTGGGCTATTTCTCTCCACGCTGATCCAATGCGCGTTGGTGGGAGCCAGAGCCTCGTTTATTGATTAACAGGTTGCACCACTAGCAGGTGAGGTTGGTTTGGATCCCGCGAGTTGTTGTGGGGGAATCCTCTCACCCCACGTATCAATTTACATTATTTCCCCTTAAAGATTCCAAACCGTAATTAAATATAAACGTGTGCAATATTATTTATTAATACGATACAATAATACATTTTATGGACCATGGCAGCCAATTATCCAATTACAGACAAGATTTCTTTGATCTAGATCTATTTTTATTGCTCTTGGAAATGATACACGGCATTTAATGGCATTATAAGTACGTTCATCATCATCATAATCAGTCGATCTATGACCACTGCTAGCCATAGGCCTCCGCCAACAGACGTGTAGTCTCGGGCTAGTTAAGAATAGGACTAAGGTAAGCCCTGCCTGTCGTACAAGGCGACTAAAAGGGACCTTGGGTTCGTGAGCTTTGAAGGTGGCGGCCTTCAGAGCTCACCAAGCGAGCTCCAGGAGGACGGCAAATGCACCCTCAGAAGAAAGATATCTTTTAAGAAGATTTCTCCCGCGACAACAAAAAAGGCCTGTGCAAAGGTTCTTATATAAATCGGGAAGGGAATCATATGGGAGAATTTAGACCATTTCCCACTACGAAGGTCCAAGGCTGGATGGTGGGAGCCAGAGACTGGTTTGTTGATTAGCAGGGTGAACCACTAGTAGGTGAGGTTGGCAGGGATCCCGTGAGTTGCATATCAATACGATATAGTTCATGTGAAATTAAAGGGAATCATTTACATAAATCTGTAAAGAACTAGGTGTCGGTGGTTGGGAATGTAGGGGGTGACACAGTGACTAATGAGACCTGGTGCGCCCTGCTAATCAACAGACTCTGGCCCCCGCCAACCCGCATTGGGCCAGAGTGGTAGGAAATGTCCCAAATCTCCCATACGAGCGTAGAGTCTTGGTGCCCAGCGGTACCGGAGTACATGCTGTCGATAAGACACCAGAGCCAGAGCAGCGTAGGATCGATCGATGTGGAGATCTTTGGGCGAGTCCTATGTCCAGCAGTGGACTCGGTTACTGGAGACAGTCAAAGTAGGTATCATTGTATCTTCTATTTCTATCGGTTTTACTTGTGTTGATACGATGAGAGCAATATCATCCTTACTAGCGCCACGTCACTATGGGCAGGGGACCGCCCTTCAAACCGGACAACAGTAATTTTTGCATACAACTGTTTGGCAGCAGTAATTGTATCTGCCATTTCTATACACTTAGACGATCTCCGGTATCAGAGACCTATCACCAGTAATTGTATTATTTACCATCAGGTTTTTTTTTTAAAAAATCATTCTGACTTCTTGAAGCCGATTAAAAATAATATCGCTTTCAATATTTTTTATCTGTAATGATGCTGTTTGTTCTTCGTACAGTTGAATATAATTAAAACTATAATCAGGTTCCTCTCAGGGAAATGCAAATGAAGGTGTGGTTTCCTTAAGCATTGACATTACTCAGAATATCTGCTGTAAAGGTACCAATATATGTGCTGGTTTTCCTCAAAGGATGCTATAAAACCAAAAGCAGAAGCTAGTCGCGTTCAGATTATCAATAGTCTAAGAAGGTTGTTCTTCTTGGACTATTCACCCCAAGGATAAAAAGAAAATATTACTACTTATCGATAATGGAATGTATTATAATCTCCTCACCTGATGGTAAATCTCTGCTGGCGGAGACAGTCCAGCGCCTATTACTGTCGCCAAACAGTTGCATGCAAACACTATGTTCCGGTTTGAAGGTTGCTGTAGCTAGTATAATTACTGCGGAGACTAAACATCTTACGTCTCAAGCGACCAGCACAATGTGTTGCAGTGTATACCATTCGAACTACCACCATCTCGTAATATGCCGGTGTATCACTTACCATCAGGTGAACGTCCCGTTAGTATCGTCTCTTCTTAATATATAAGAGATTTTCATCTTTGTAGAGATTCATCACGATATCTCTAGAACCTTAGTGCCTGGAGACTAGGTCAGGTAAGAAGGTGTTTTACAAATGGAGATGGAGATCCTTTACTCAAATTTATTTAAGGCTAGATCTTTTGCTTTCTATTATCTCCATATAATCCTGTTGAGGATCTACATCTTCTTGGTTCCATCACTCTTGACATATTGGTTATTGTCATAAGGTTCTGTTTGATTGGACAGCAGACAGTCTGCTGATAGTTAACCAGACACGTTATCAGAGCTTATTATATTAAAGCTCATTTTAACTTAAAACTTAGTATATATTAAGTTGGTAATTAAAGTTTGAAGCCTCGAAGGTATGTGTTCTGATTTATTTGACTCTTAACAGCATCATCGTTAACCTTCGTTAAGACTGGTGGTATTTCTCTAATGCCAGAGAATGTATAGGTACCACAGCAGCACCTGTTGCAGCAGATAACCAGTAGCGTGACACCAGTACTGTATTCCGGTTTAAAGGGTGCGGTAGCCAGTGAAAGTCAAGGCGATGAGCATAGTGTGGCGCTGTGTATATCATCCTAACTATCACCATGTCGTTATGGGCAGAAGTGTAACTTACCATCAGGAGAACGTTAAACCATTGGTTGTATGCTTACCATGTAGACCTTCTGGGGTTCCTCATTCGATTCCGAAGCCACACGTTGTGGAGTTAGTAAGTTGGTGTAGGAGTCAGTTATATGCCTTGCTGGCCATCACCGTCACGTAATTCTATCGTTTTTAGAACATCGTTGTTTTCCAGCTTTCAATATCCGAGGATATTCTGGGTGAGCAGGTTGTACCACTGACTTTCTCATTGTAATTTTAAACTCATGTGAAAGGGTGTAAGGGCACCCGCACACTCATGGGATCCAAGTCAACCTCAACAGTTCGTGATGCACCCTGCTAATCAACAAACGAGGCTCTGGATTCCACAAACTCGCATTGAGCCAGCGTGGTAGGAAATGGTCCAAATCCCTCCGTATTCGTGAATACCTACGCGATCGATGTGGGAATCTTGGGGGAGGGCCATGTCCAGCAGTGGACGGCTATTGGATGATGTGAAATTAGGGTCTAGTGTTAGTTAGTTAGACCAGTAAAACTATGACTAAATTCGAAGAAAAAGGACTAAGATTACTTTAATATCTCCTAGTGCAGGATATCACTTTGATACTGTCTATTATTTGGTTGTGATCCTTCTCAGTAGATTTGTTTTACCCACGAAGCATCATTACTACTAAAGAGTAATTTTACTGTTTTCTGTTTAGAATGGTGTTGTAGTTAGAGATCTTTTTTCTTCTTGTTTATTCAATTAAGCTACGAGAAGCGAGTGAAAATCACCTGATGGTTAGTGAAACCCCTGCCCGTAACAACGTGGCGCTAGGTAGGATGATATATACTGCACCACATTGCGCTCACCGCCTGAGGTAGATGTTGAGTCTCGTTACCCCAGTAATTTCACTAGCTACAGCGTCCTTCAAACTGAAATTCAGTGGAGTATGTTTGCGCACGACTGTTTGGCGGCAGAAATAGATGCTGCAGTGGTACCTACCTGGACGGTCTCCGGCAGTAAAGACCTACCACCAGTATTCCTATCAAAATTTATTTATTTCCTTAGCCAGATATCCACAAATAGGTAAGAATTCTTTGCTGAACGTCAGCCGACAGACGTCCACTGCTGGATACCCTGGATGGCCTCTACAATGATCTGCACGTTTGTAAGGGTTGATAAGGGAAGATTTAGGCAATTTCCTACATTGCCTCAATGCGGGTTGGTGGATGCCTCTTTTGGTTATAAGCAGGGTACACCACCAGCAGGTAGGCTTGGATCCCGTGAGCTGTTGTGTGGTTTGTTCTGAGTATTGAAATGGTTCTATGATATAGTATATCATTAGTTTATATTGCAATATTTAATTACTGTTTATAAAACGATCTAATATCAGCAGCCTTCATAATGTTCCCACTGCTGGGACTCAGGTATTCTCACACAACAGAGTCAGTCAAACCTACTACACCATCTACCACAACCTACTACATTAGCAAAATGTAACTAATCAAAAATTTCAAAACAAGTTATACTTAAAAAAAAAAACATTTTTATTCAGAGCTTACTGTTAATCAGTAAATAACTACAATCACAGAGTAATCGTTCTATAAGTACAATGATAAACTTTTTTTTTATACTTAAGTTTAACATAAGTTCGTGTCATAGTAAACACAATATAAAAATTTTCCCGATTCAATTCATTACATTAAGAGTACATTTAAAACGAGATTATTTTATTGAGTTTTTCATTTTATCCGTAAGTGCTGGCGCTCGCTGATGCTGAGGCATGGGCGCTGGCTGAAGCAAAAGCTCCGCTGTGCCCGTGTCCTCCGTAACCACCACTACATGACCCTGTTCCGCAGCCGCCTCCCTTAGACGCGTATCCTCCGCATGCACCGGAGCCACATCCACCCGCGCCCTGCCCATTACCTCCTCCAAGTCCATTACCGCCGCCAAGTCCGTGGCCACCGCCAAGACCGCCTCCCAGACCGCCTCCGAGACCACCTCCCAGGCCTCCACCTAAACCAGCGCCTCCGCCTAATCCGGCGCCTCCTCCAAGGCCACCGCCAAAACCAGCTCCTCCACCGAAACCTCCGCCGAGACCTCCACTTCCACTATTTCCGTAGCCGCCTTTACCTCCTGAACCTCCATAGCCGCCTGATCCTCCTTGGCCAGAACCTGCGCCTGACCCACCTCCAAATCCACTGCCACCTCCATGTTCACCGCCCAATCCATTGCCACCGCCAAAACCAGCATTACTGCCTCCGCTTCCAGTTCCTCCGTAACCTCCAGCTCCCCCAAAGCCACCGTTTCCTCCCGAACTTCCTCCTAATCCACTACCGCCGCCATATCCACCACCTCCACCTAGCCCAGCGCCGCCTCCGAACCCACCACCAAGTCCACCACTTCCACTTCCACTTCCTCCGTAACCTCCTTTTCCTCCTGCGCTTCCATAACTATTCCCTCCTCCAGAACCTGTGCCTGATCCAGAATTTCCACCTAAACCATTACCTCCGCCTAATCCTCCACCGGCACCAATTCCACCTCCTAATCCACCACTGCTTCCTGAGTAACCACCTTTTCCACCGGAGCCCACGCCGAATCCTCCCGAACTACCATAGCTTCCGCCTGAACCAGCTCCATTTCCTCCTCCAAAGTTTCCACCATTGCTGCCTCCTGCTCCACTTCCGCCACCGTTACCATGACCTCCGAAACCTCCTCCTAATCCGCCAGAGCTTCCGGTGCTTCCTCCAAGACCACTGCCTCCTCCAAGACCACCACCTCCTCCAAAACCACCGCTTCCTCCAAAACCACCAGCTCCTCCAAAACCACCAGCTCCTCCTGCACCACCTCCGTATCCATTGGTACCTTTTCCGCCAAAACTTCCTGATCCTATTCCCGCGCCTGATGCACCGTTGCTTCCGCCGACACCGGCACCACCACCTCCTCCAAGACCACCGCCTCCTCCAAAACCACCAGCTCCTCCTGCACCACCTCCGTATCCATTGCTACCTTTTCCGCCAAAACCTCCTGATCCTATTCCCGCGCCAGATGCTCCGTTGCTTCCGCCGAGACCGGCACCACCACCTCCTCCAAGACCACCACCTCCTCCAAGACCACCATCTCCGCCTGCACCACCTCCGTATCCATTGCCACCTTTTCCACCAAAACCTCCTGATCCTATTCCTGCGCCTGATGCACCGTTGCTACCGCCGCTACCGGCACCACCACCGGCACCACCACCGGTACCTCCACCAAATCCAGCGCCACCGCCATAGTTGCTACCTCCACCTCCGCCGCTGTATCCTCCACCTCCACCGTATCCACCTTTTCCGCCGTCCAAAGTACCGGTAAAGGCAAATCCACCGGATTTTCCGTCGTCAGACTTTGTGTATATTACTTTTTCATCTTTGCCTCCTAATCCACTACCTGCGCCACCTCCAGCGCCACCTCCAGCGCCTCCACCAGCGCCTCCACCGGCACCGGCACCGGCACCGCCTCCGATTCCCCCTCCGATGCCGCCTCCGATACCTCCTCCGATTCCGCCCAAATGCGATAACCCGGAGTGGACTTTTCCAAGAATATCGTTTACTCCTTTGTGGATAACATCGAGGCCACCACCGAGACCTCCACCGAGACCTCCACCGAGGCCACCTCCTAGGCCTCCTCCGAAACCACCACCGCCGCCGCCTCCGCCACCTCCACCACCGCCGTAACCGAAGCCACCGCCTCCGCCTCCTCCAAATCCGAATCCACCTCCGCCTCCACCGCCGCCGCCTCCGTAGCCTCCGCTACGGCGAAGCCTCTCTGTAATTGAAAACGTATCTCGCATAAGAATTCCTGTCTTTACTCGGAAGTATTTTCATATCGGATTATATAACTTAACTTTAAACATAATATAACTTGAATTGTAAACGATTAGCTATTTTGTAATAACTTAAGATATAATAACGGTTATTATAATAATCGTAGAAGAACTTAAAAAAAGTCTATTGCGTCTAAATCGCAAAAAAAAACTTAGATCGTTAGTGGGGAACGTATAATGGATACTTTGGAGCCAAAATAACCTCCACGTGATCTTTACTTCATCTTGTATAATTATCTAAAGTTAAACATGAGCTATTAATTATAATTATAAATTACAATTATAGTTATGACTTAATAACAAAGCAGACGGATTAAAGTTATTTTAATTAATTACATAAACTATTTATTACTTATTATTTATAACTTGTTTTCGAGAAGGAAAATACGTATTTAATATAAAGTTCAGTTTTTTCGATATATCTGATTTTATTTATAAGGATTTTGTTATTTTATTAGATAAATAAAATATTAGAAGTTTTAGTATTAGATATTAAATACTATCGGAGGTCTAGATTATAAGTAAAACACTAAAAATCTTCATAGAAAACCTGATCAAAATCGAAATAGATTTGCTTAAGTACATTTCGTATAAATATGTGAATAAATTATCAGAAAACAATTTCAATCAATTTGCTGAACAGCTTAAGATTATTATCTGTATTTTTAATTTAAGTTAAGTTTTAAGTTTAAGTTTAAGTGATAGTAGCTAGTAGCTACCAACCATTATCTCCGTCTTTGAAATATTGAAGCACATTCAAAACTACATTCGCATTATTGAAATCACATAATACATTTGTAATTCAAAACAACGAATGCGACGATACTCGAAATTATCCATAGTCGATAGTTCGCCGCCGATAATTAAGTTTAAGTTTATATTCACCTGAAGCATCGCCAAGTGCGAGCAGGGACACCAATCCAAAATAGCACAGAGCCCGTCCCATGGCTGAACGCTCACTTAACTGAAGATGACTTAGTACGCATAACCCTTTTATACATCTTAACGGATTACGAGCGACGTAATAGCAAACGCTTGCGGGAACACTCGCGAGCACTCGGAAACAATTGCTCGGTGCGACTAGCCTCGCCACGCGACTGTCGCCTCCTCTTACACAATCATATTCACGTTAAATTATAATAAATAATATAGATTTTCGGACCTGCAACCCCTTTTTGTAATGGT
The DNA here is from genome assembly GCA_029034505.1 of Ornithoptera priamus. Classification (NCBI taxonomy): domain Eukaryota; kingdom Metazoa; phylum Arthropoda; class Insecta; order Lepidoptera; family Papilionidae; genus Ornithoptera; species Ornithoptera priamus. The sequence goes on from JARDWD010000826.1 coordinate 3,178,385, forward strand.
CTAATAATTAAACTCAATTTCGCACGCTGTTAAGTGCTTCATAAGTTAACAGCGGGAACGCGGCGATACTACAAAGGCTTCAGATTTACGATACGAAGTTGGTATCTACACATATGTCAGCGGAAACAAACGCGCGACCCCCGCGTTACGAAACGAGCTCTCAGCCACTGGGGCATTATACCACCAGCATTGACATTTTGTAGAGTGAGCTAGTTACGTTAGAATGAAACTATTTGTGGTTTGAGTGCGAGAAACAAAAGTGATTAAGCTAAAACACAATGAGTTGTATTGTATGCTGATTGGCTTGTGTTTGCATTCGTGCTTCCTTGCTTTGTAAACAAATCCGTCTATAATGGCCTTAGTATCACACAATTTAAACCCCATTATGTGCCTTAAACCCTTTCAAAGTTTAAAACAGTTACTTAATTAATCACTTATAACGTTAAAGTTATTTATATAAACTAACAACAGACAGCTTTACTCTCAACTAGTAACAAATATTTAATGCTCGGTGTAAGATATTGCTAGTTTGTAACTATCTCAAATTTTTCTTCAATTTTAACTACCAGCAGTTAGTTCACCTAACGGTAAGTGATATCACAATAACATGGCCCTGATTAAGCTACTTGTACAGCACCAAGTTGACCAGCACCTTGAGAAGTAAGTTGATATGGTTACTCTAGCAATTTCATTAGGTACGATGTCTTTGAAATCGGAATATATATTTATATAATGCATATTACTGTTGACAGCAAAAAAAATTTTGAGAAGTGGTCTTCGGAGATACGTTTACTGATAGTCCACTGTTATTTCCTCATCTTCCATTCCTTACAAAATGTGATTAAAGAACTCTTAACATTCCCGATGTAAGAAAATGTAATGCAGTTTCTCCGTAAACATAGATAAAGTAAACGATAACGACTAAATACTATATTTTATGTAAAAACAAATCGTTAATTATAAACATTCCTTTATTATCAAGTTATACTTAACCGATTGATGTTCAGAAAAGCCGTATTTACAATAATATTGCAAATTTCCACATTTGATAAAATTCTTCGAAACTATTCACAGTAACGACCAGTTTACGACAAAAATATCTCAACGTATCTCCGTAATGGTTAATATATACTCACTCCGTGTTATTGAGTGTTGTTTTCACTGTGAAGTATTTGTCTCATTTCCTATAACATATTTGGCTTTTCCCGATTATACCGAGAAATGTTGTTTACAAAGCTGATAACACTTATTTTCCTTTCGAACGTCTGCTAGTTGTTTTCACATACATATATATATATATATATTAAGGCTTCATATAACATATATATTTTCACTGGTTTAGGCAGATGTATGCAGACTATATTTATATTATATAATTAACTATCTTCAAGTACCTTCTGATAATTTAATATATAAGTTTTTACCTGAAACAATTTTCGTAATCGTTTTGCTACAATTGTATTGTCCTTACTTATTTGTAATGTATAGAAGTAATAAGTTATTAAGTTAAAACGTAACGAGAGCCCACAGCACAGGGTAACCTTGTCTGAGGCTGTGTGATAATCGGCTTTTACTATGTTATTGTTATAAATAATTATTTAAAATAAATCTTCTAATCCTGCCGCCACGAGAGCACTATGTTCTAGATTTTGATGTACTAGTTCTAGTTCTGGTAGAGAATGCATCAACATATCCAAACATCACGTCTAATTGATTATTATTGTTGACTAACCATAGATAACAAAGCATCCTTTTAAGGATTTCGATTTGAACTCTATAGTGTTAATTAATATCGTGTATATTTAAAACTAGTCCAGATAATTAATTTGCAATATAGAATAACATAAAGAGTGAATAAAAAAAAATTATATTTGCATACAATCAGACGAAATATTCTTCTCGCTGTTACTTATATATATATATATAAAAATATTAATAAATTAGATTATAGTTTTTAAGATCCTTTTATTAGAAGATAGATAATATAATAGATTGTATCGTGTGTGAGCGCTGCGGGCGGCACTGACTTCGCCTTGACCTTATGCCACAGAGTAAACAGCTGAGCAACTTCGTGATACTTCCCCATGTTATTAAAAAAAAAAATACATTTATATTAAATGTATCACAGCATCCGCTACCACTTCACTACTTTATACTATTGTATTTTATATCAGAAGTACCATATGAACACATTGATAATTTGCAAAACAGTAATTATGTAGTATTAAAATACTAGGTCTTATTAAACTGTTTAAATACCAACAGATATATTTTTTAATTATGTATTTCAATTCGCAATTAAATCATTAAAAATTGCTATAGTTACTACTGTACAAATTAATTATTCTTTTTCATGTTCTTGTCATGTCTTTTCATGCCAAAAAATTATTACAATTTCACAGATAAGGAAATCCTGAAACTATCTCCGAATGATTAAGATTTCCGCTGTTTCATTATTCTGATAAGAGATTTGAAGTTCTTTATTAAATACTCTGTACTCTTACTCTTTACGGATGATCTTTAGTAGGTTATCCGACTGCATTGTTGTTTATGGTTAGAATTAACATATCCTGTTGAGAATTATAAACATGCAATATTTTTGTTTTTAGTTCATCATAATTTAAGAATTACAAGGTCAGATATTTCATCATCATCAGCCGATAGACGTCCGCTGCTGGACACAGGCCTCCCCTAAAGATTCCCACCTCGATCGGGTAGGGATTTATTTGGAGAGATTTGGACTATTTCCCACGCTGGCCCAATGTGGGTTGGTGGGAGCCAGAGCCACGTTTGTTGCTTAGCAGTTGAGGTTGACTTGGATCCCGTGACTTGTTGCGAGACCCCCTTATACCCTTCAATCCTAACAATGATTTAGAATTAGATGTCGTGTAAGTTAATGTTAACATTCGGAATTTTAACATGGTTCAAGTTAATTACTCATCTCTTCTGATTCTCCTGTTCTTTTGTCCACTAGTTTAATTTTTGATAGAATCATGACGTTAAATGATTATGAAACTGAAGATTACAAGGCATATATGATCACATCCACAACCGGAACTCGGCAATGAATATGGCAACAGATTTTATGAGGACGGTACCTGGCCAGACTATTTAACTACATATAGTCTTGGAATCCAATCATAGGCCATATTATAAGCAATTCTGTAATTGTCTTTTTTATATGAAAAAAGAATTTTTTAATATAGAACTTAATTAGACTATAATCAGTTATATTCCCTATTGTGATTTCTGGTTTGTTTAGAAAGCATTTTTATATATTCTTTGGATATCTTTTCTTCATTTATTTTATAGTATATATATATACATATATATATATATATATATTTACATATCTGTATTAAGAGAAACTTAAAACGATTTACCCAATTTCATACAGTTTCCAGTAATATTAATTACATTAAATCGAAATTAGGTCATAATGTTATAGGTCTAAACTCTTTTTCGCGGTATCCTAACTATTTTTTTTTAACAAAATTAGCCTACGTCAGGCCGAGGGGAAAACCAACAGCATATCTAATCACGATCTCTCCTTTCGCGATAGGTTTCGCTGTCGTTTGTGGTGATACCACGTAAGCTTGTGGTAGTGGTTCGAGGAATACATTATAATAAATAAAAATCATGTACAAATGAAGCTAAGTACGGGTAAGGTCACGGGGTGGCGTGTGCGGTATTAACGTACATCCTTGGATATGAAATAGTGGTGGTGAGAGTTTTTATATTGACATTACTTATATATTTTAAACTCTGTGATCACCCACGCGCATTGTGGGTTAGCACTTCTACAGAAGATGCAGTTATCTCTGACACCTTCACTGTCCTCAAAACGGACTCCTGCTTGCCGTACTCTCCAGGCTCCAGATGCAATGATAACGAATCTATGAGGTTACCTTAGTGATGTGCTATTATTAGTGTAGTATTATTAATGAGGAACTAAGAACAGACTATCGTGGAGACAGAAGCATTAATATGAACTCGTTCTTTAAACAATAAGAATTTCGTATAATATGTTAATGCTGCGATGTGGTATGTGGTGGTAAAGCACAGTAACCTATTCACTCTTCTCTTCAACACACGTTCGTATTTGTATGGGAACACTGACGCCGCTACGTTGTTCTACTCCTTTTTTGTTCTTATGAAGAAAGAGGAGCTAAACCTCTTTGTTTACAAAATGAAGATGTCCAGAACATTAGGATGGTCACTCCCAAGTATCCTTAAAGACTTGTCACTTTGAAACATGGAAAAATGATTGTTAAAACTTATTATCTTTATATCTAGTGGTTGCATATCATATGGCGCCTTTTGTCTTCAAGCTAAGACTAACGATCTTCATCTAAAGACTATTCCTAGGTCTTTTCTGTTTTATGTAGTGATAAGTGTAGTCTTGATGAGATCTGTTCGTAACAATGTTTTTAATAATCTAACCGCTTACCTATCAAGGTAGTCAATCAAATAACATCACTACTGGCTACAGCGTAGTCCGTCTACTTAAAAGCTCAGTGGAAAGTCAAAGGAAAACTGGTTCAGTGTTATCTAACCCAAAGATATCTCGGAACGATTCAAGAAGTATTTTCTGATATTTCTACATAGGATATACATTATGTCTGATTACATTTGAACTTTTAGCTTTTGCTAGATGATGATTTACGACAATAATCAAATGTATGAGCTCAGCTCCACAGCCGCACCACAAACTATTAGCGTATATAAATAACCTGTATGACAGTTTAATGCCTTATCAATTGTATTACACAATTGAATGGTTATTATTATAATAAGACGTGGCCACAATAAACTGTTTAGATATTGTAAATAAACGAAATCATCACAAATCAAGTGACGAGTTATCGTTTATTACTTATTAAGCTGACGGTTGGATTTTCTATGCATCGGCGTCGCCGTATAATGTTGAATCTTGTCACGAAGCTGTAAGTGCATCACATTTTATGCGAAAAAATACCGCATCCGGGTCCGCGCGTGGGCATCGACTACGCTGCCCACGCTTTTTGGAGACATTCCCGACTAAGAAAATTGTAACATTACCAGCTTCATTTCGCAGTAACACAACAGTTGTTAATGAATTCTTACCCTCGTTATTCGTCTGTGCGGTAGGTGGCGAGCCGGACGCAATATTGAAATCGAGGGGCTGGTTTGCGAACTGAACATCATGGGAGCAGATAAAGCCCCACAGGGCTTCACTGGATGGACCATTTGTTAATGCGTGAGAGGCGATCGTAGCGTCAAGAAAGCGTTCTTCAGAACCCCAATTGTCCGCCTACCTGTCGGCCGGCGCTGATGTCGTTGGAAGGATGCTGTAAAGCATGACTGAGACGAGCTTCAAGCAATGGATTGGCAAGAGGCAGTGCGAGACAAACGATACTGGTGCTATTTTCTGTCAGTGGCCAAGATTCAGTTCCAGTCGCTGCGCTAGAGGAATAAGTAAGTAATGAATTCGTAATATAAATTATTAGTGTGTGTATACAAAATTCTACTTAGCGAATCTTTCAACAATTTTCTATAACACAATTCAATAATTTACAATTAATCCTTAACAGGATATTAATATAAATATAGAAAAGAGGTTTAATTATATAATGAGATCATGAGATTTGGATTTTACCTCAAGATCATATTCAATGTTAAACCTATAAACTTATTGCTTCATTCTAAATGATTTTTAGAACTTAAAAACACTACAGGATTAATACTAGTTTTTTTTTTTGGGAGTGGTATAAATTATACAATCCAATTGGCTTCTGACATTCTTTCATTAGCTCTGAAAGGCTTGGGTATTGTGTTATAATAAATCATACTGATTTAATAATTATCAGGCCATATATAGGTTACATACTCACGTGGGAGTTAATTATTGAACAGAAGGTGCTCTAGAAGGTATCCACAACATTGTAGAAATGAAGAGTTAGGTATCAAGATGTATCTAATAGCAACACACAAGGCAGAGCAGCATATTCGCATAATTATATTTATAAGTTACGTGATATCAATTCCTGATGATCATGTTGATAGCCACCAATTTTTTGGATACTTAGATAAATTCGTTTTAAGATTGTAGATAAATTTCCTTTAAGCGAAATTTAACCATACAACAATTTTAGTAGTACTGGTTGGTCTTTAGGTAGAAGTTTCTAGAACAAGGTCTTACAGGAAGTAGGATCTTTCCATGGTAGGAGACATGTGATTTTATTAGGTAGCTTGTTAAGGATATTTACACTGGTTATGCATCTGATTGAAAATAAATTCAACCGTGATGTATTGAGGCAACTTACTATGAGGTAATATCAAATTGTGTCGAAATGGCTTTACAACTTCGTTTATTTTAACCGTAATAAATAATAATAATCGCACCAGTGTATACTCCACGACCAGATACATATTCATCTTTATCTTCTATAAAAAAAATACAATTTCTTTAATAGTTGAACAGTGTGGTGACCCTAGTATCTGCGCGGGCTTTCCGACACAAGCTATATAAAGACAATGTTATTACGTGCGAAGTATGCCAATAGTACGGGTTTAACTGGATTACATTTTGGGCCATCCCACTCGCACCGTCAGGTTCTATTGACTACAATGGAAGTGGAGAAGATAAAAAAAAACATATATAATAATCGTTTATTTTCGCCATTTGTATGCGCGGTGGGAAAGAAGTTTTTACAGCGGTGATTCATCGGACGTACAGCAGCACGAAGTGTGCGCGAATGGAAAATCTGATGATGGAAAGGCCGTAACTTTACCAAAAATATGATTCACGGAATTCTATTTTCATTATACTTAATAAATTTGTTTCCTATAATTATCGTAAGGGGTAGGTAAGGGTGTAAGGGTTCCCGTACAACAACTCACGGGATTCAAGCTAACCTCACCTGTTCGTCGTGCACACTGCTAATCAACAAACGAGGCTCTGGTCTTCACCAACCCGCATTGGGCCAGCATGGTGGGAAACGACTCAACTACTCCCAAAAAGGAAATGAAAGATAAGAACAATACGTACGATACGAACTATACGAATGATATGTATCCCTACGCGATCGATGTGGGAATCTTTGGAGGAGGCCTATGTCCAGCAGTGGACGTTTATAGTCTCATGATCATGATGACTGTAAGTAATGATATGATACATCTATTAATATTAATCTGTGCTTTTAAATTATCATTCACAATATATCCGTTTGTCTATTGTGTTCGCTTTTTGTGGGTGTATAAAAAAAAAAAAAGTCATACATATTTAGCTGTCTACTTTTGGGTGAGCATGCATTCTTGTTACCATCTCATTATTAAAGTTACTTACCACCAGGTGATCATTATGCTCGTCTTGTATAATAGTCTATTTTTGTACCATCTCCTTGCTGCTTGCTTATTAGGTCTTAGATTAGGTTAGCCAGTTTTTAATTCTATTCTAAATAAGAGAGTACATCATGCTAGTAAAATTACTGGAGTATCGTGGATCAATGATCTATGTATGGGACCTCATAGTTATTAGAAGTATCAGTCAACATCGGTTGAATGTCTCTATAGTTGCATCGCTTAGTATGAAAATAATATACTCCTAATAAAATGGCTGAGCTGGGTGAGTAATTCAATGAATCAATATACAACTGATTATTCGAAACATGAAGGATGGGGTAAGCGATTTAATTGTGATGAGGACACTGTGCCGTCATTGTCTCGCCGTATGCGATGGCGGATGATAAATAGACAGCGGCATCAACGCCCCGACGGCGACCTCAAGGTTATCCAGTTCTGTCTAATCTGTTGATGTTTACTGTTACAGGATTGTTTCTTGCAACGGCTTCAAGGTCACAGGCATTCTTGATATTCGATCTCATGGTACAACAGAAGTAGAGGTGCTGCGATGCGAATTACATAAGCGGAGCCTGCAAGTGTCTTCCGCTACATTGACGTTGGCTTACGAAATGGTAAAAGACTGATACGAAGGTGAGAATATATATAAAAAGAGTCCAGGCCTCAACTTGGACAACTGTAAGCAGCGGCTGATAACATTGGCGTGAGCTGCAGGAGACTGAATTTGAAGACACAACAAAATTATTTATAATTACGACAGGGGATCAAAAAGTAGTGAGAATACCATATATATACTCCTTGGTCAGAAAAAAAAAATGGTGGCATAGCTCAGATACATATTTGTAATATTAATAAAGAAAAAAAAAATCGATTCTCTTGTGTTTTTTTCTGAATGTAGTCAATTGTTTGCTCCGTGTCGGAACGTGTTCTCGGAAATGGAGAAATACTAAGTGCGAGTGCGTTATTAAATAACTCTGTTTCAAAAAGTTAACGACGCAAGAGATTGATTGCGATCTAGAGGCAACATTAGGAGAGTCTGCTCCGCAGTGTTCCTCTATCGCAAGGGTGGGCTTCTCAATTTCGAGTAGGGAGAACGAGCACGGAAGACGAACATCGTTGCGGCCGTCACCACGTGCATCGATGTCAGTGACCCATGTCGATCGAAGAGTTACCATCCGATACTTAATTCAAGAAACGGGCATTTCGTATGGAAGTATTCAATACATATTGAAACAATGTTTGAATATGAGAAACGTCTCCGCAAGATGGCTGCCGGGAATGTTAACCGACACTCGGAAACAAAACACGACGACGTCTTGACATTCCGAAGATATTGTCGGACAAGTTTCAAGAAGATTCTGAAAACTTTTTGTCTCGTTTCGTAACAATGGACGACGTAACATGGGTCCCTCATTTTGATCCCGAGACAAAACGGCAATCTTCGCAATGGAAACGGCCATCATCACCGACCCCGAAGAAGTTTCGTGCCGTGCCATCGGCTGACAAGGTTATGGCCTCAATATTTTGGGACTCGAAAGGATATTGTTGATTGATTACCTGGAGCGTGGGAGCACTATTACAGGTCAATATTATGCAGATTTAATTCTCAAGTTGAGGAATGTCATTAAAGAGAAAAGGAGAGGGAAATTTTGAAACTTCTTCGGGCGTGCTGTTTCATCACGACAACACACCCGCGCACAGTTTGGCAGTTGCGATGTCTGCCATTCAGCAAGCTGGCTTCGAATTGCTTGACCACCCCCCTTATTCACCAGATCTGGCGCCTAGCGATTTTTATCTGCTCCCCAAATTGAAAGAATACTTAAGGAGAAACAGGTACGAAGACGATAACGAGGTGATGGATGTCGTGGAGAGCTTTTTGCAGGACTAATACAAAACTTTTTTTTAAAGGGATTGAAGCCTTGGCAAAGCGCTGGACTCAGTGTGCAGAGAGACTCGGAGACTATGTAGAAAATAAATGATTAAGTTATCAACAGTCATTATATTCTACCTCATTCTCACTACTTTTTGATCCCTCCTCGTATATACTGGTGTTAGGCCTCTATTGCCGGAGACCTTCTAAGGTCCGCCGCAGCGCCTATCTGTTAGAAGGGCGTTGTAGCTATTGAAATTACTAGGGTAACGAGACATGTTTCAAGGCGAAAACCTCAATGTAGTGCATTGTATCGAACTTAATGAGCGCCACGTTATTATGGGTAGGCGTATCACTTACCATAAGGTGAATGTTCTGTTCGTCTCCTCGCTTCGTTGAATAAAAAAAAAATATATAATTCCCCAAGTGCAACTCATGTCAAGTGGAAATAAACACTATTTGATTTTATTGCTTATAACAACGACACAACTTTACGATGCTTATGTTTTAAGTTGGAATCGAACCATGAAACACGAAGAGCTAGGAATACTCGTAATGGTAAGTGATACACATGTCCAGTATCAAGTTACCTTGCTTCTAAACGTGTGACTTGTAACTTGATCTCATTACTTTTTTATAGTCGCAGCGTCCTTCATACTAGAACACAGTAATATTTGTGCATGACTATATATATATATATATATCACTCTTATGAAAAGGGGTCATGGGTTAGCTTCCAAATGAGGAAATCGTATAGGTTATATCCTTTATCTCTTGTTAAGGACCTTGACAAGGTGGACCGACAATATCAACAGTGAAGATTCTCAGAAGCCGTTAGACATAGAACAAGACCGGTTGGTACGGATACCTTTGATGGAGCAATGTCTAATAGTGGACCTTTAGCAACTGATGATAGAAGATTGAAATGGTTTGATGGAAGATGAGCCCAGCTATATCAATTAATAATAAGCTGTTAAAATATTCTCTACAAGAACTATTAATGTATTTTTAAGATGTGTTTATAAGATAATGTTTTAGTATCATAAGATTTCTCTTGAGAGGAGAGACAACTGCGCTTCTGGATTAGTGTGTAAACCATAAAAGCTACTTATCCGTTTACAATAATTTTTTTTATTCAATTAAGAAATTAGACGAGGAGTATGTTCACCTGATGGTAAGCGATAGGTCTGCCTATAGTAATATGGTGCTATTTAGGATGGATACAGCACCACATGGTGCTAATCGTCTTGGGACATAAAAAGTTGACTCTCGTTACTCCAGTAAATTCACTATCTGCAGCGCCTCTCAAACCGGAACACAGTCCGCACACTACTGTTGGTCGGCTGCAATAGGAGCTGCAGTGGCACTTACCTAGACGGTCTCCGACAACAGAAACCTATCACCAGTAAAATGTTGGAACGGGATCGTAGTCAAGCTCTATTGTATATAATCAAAAAAGTATATGACTTTAAAGTCTAACGACTCGGAGATGTACTGTAGACGGATTCAGATAGATCTTATCACAACGAACATATATTACAAGGTCGAAATTAAATGACAAGGTTCCCACCAGCACGGATCGATCTATTCCTAGAACTTGACACACACACACGGCCTTAATGTTCAGATGTATAGAAATACAAGTCACATATATAAATACTATATTAACCAAAGCCTTATTATTTGCATCATCCGGATGTAATAAAACAAAATTACTATGGTAATACAGCAGTCAAAGTTTAAAACAAAACTGTATAATTATCCTTAGATTGTTATAGTAAGTTAAATAGAAATATCTTGTAATATAAATCTTAGAGAAGTAATTGTTTTTGATTATAACATATAACTTATATGTTTATTTATATGTTGTTTAGATTCGTTGAAGTTATAAAAAAAATTATCATTCCTTCAATTTTGACCGTTGCTCTGATGCGTCTGGATTTGTCCAAGAATAAGGAAATGGGAAATTAAACTAGGTACCGTCTTTAGTTGATACTTGGTGCAATATATATTTCTGATGAAACTAAAATAAACTAAAGGAACCGTCACAAAAAAGTAAGTTTAATAATTAAATACTTAATTATTGTAACTTTATGATAACGATAAATACTTCACTGGTGGTAAGTCTTTATTGCCGAAGTCCAGCTAAGTAGGTACGACCGTCAGTCCTGCAGTCTCGGGCTAGTACGAATACGGACTAAGGTAAGCCCTGCCAGTCGTGAAAGGCGACTAAAAAGGCCTAAGAGTTTCGCGGGCTTTGAGGGTGTGGTCACTCAACAAGCAAACCAACAAGGGACAGCGTATAGCTCAGCAATGGGTTAGGTGCCTAGGAGGGTTATGTCCCTCTTCACAGACGTGTTAACACAAAGTGGAGAAGGGCACCGGTGCGTTCTATAAGAAATCCCGGAGCTTCTTCGAATGCACTGATGCAGACCACCGCGAGGATTTTAGTAAGAATCTCACATAACCCTGACTGCCCCCAAAAGCAGGATATCTTCACCATATAAGATTTCTCACCCAATATAAAAAAGGTAGGTACCACGTAACGTCTATTGCAGCCGCCAAACAGCAGTGTGCAAACATTACCGGGCTCTGGTTTGAAGGGAGCTGTAGCTAGTGAGATTACTGGTGTAGAGAGACTAAACATCTTATATCTCAAGGAGACGAACGCAATATGGTGGTGGCATCATTCTAACTAGTGTATCACTTACCATCATGCGATGATATCTGTTGAATTTACTTTAAAGTATAAGGATACTTTTTTATTTATCAAAAATTTTATTATCCGCGGAAATAGAGGTTAAATAAATGCTTTATTATCTCTGTCACTTTACTGACACTACTCACTTTAGAGAGCAAGGTTAAAAAAAGTTCAGAGGTCTGTTCTCGTGGTCCAGATTACTGTTCGCATAAATATCTTGGATAAATGGCGTAACACAAAAACTATATTTAAGGTATAAAAACTCTTTCTAGAAACGATTGGACATAAAGAGAGCACGTGTCCCCATTGCTCACACTCCGACCCTTTCTCTCACAATGGAAGACTCAAAGTCTCGAAATACTTTTTCGCATTATCAACAAGTGTTCTGTTAAGAATAAACTTTTTTTTTATCTAACAAACCGAGGAGACCAGCTGCCGATGACAACAGTGATATAATGTTATAGACAGCACCACATAGCGCTCGTCGCTTTGAGACATAAGTTGTTGATTCTCGTTACCCCAGTAATTATATTAGCTACAACGTCCGTCAAACCGGAACACAGTAGTGATAGCATACTGTGTGGCGGTAGAAACAGGCGCTACTGTGGAACCTCTCTAGACGATTTTCGGAACCAGCTCTTTTAAGTATTTTTTAATTTGTACGTTTGTGAGCCTGTGCTTCAATTTTCCTTTTTATCACAGTTTTGTACTTTGTTTCCTTCCTTCTCTTCTTTCTTACTTTTCCTCTTTCCTCCCGTTCTTATCTTTCGTTACCTTTTTTATTTCTCATGCATTCACCATTCTATTTTCTTCTGTCGTACGTCTCGCTTCAATAAGCGAGACAGCCGTTCTTTATTTATTTCTCATGTCTTATTACGTTGTCTTTCACTCTCAACGCTAAGGGAAGGAGTGTGTCTAATCATACGACTGTCTCCAGGGCGGATCTTAAGTCGTTCAATATAGTACATGACTGATCACATAGCGACTCCCTGGCCGCGTACCCCGTCGCTTCCACCAAAGCCAGCAGCTCAGCTTGGTAAAGGGTGCAGTAGTCCTCGAGCTTGAGTTTCTTGGTCTTTATCTCTGCGGCGTCCCGCATAACGTAGGACGCCGTACCTACTTTGTCTTCTATGAGGTTGTCGTCCTTGTACAAGGTGGCAGCCGCCGTGGAAAGCTGGTCTCTTTCCGCACCCTCCCCCAGACAGAAGAACTCAAAACCAACCTGACTAGACGGGTGTGGTAGTCTCCTCTAACTTACCGGTACCTTCAGTTTCCGGTCTCCCGGTACTTGTTGGGAGTGGCCATTCTTTATTTAAAATAAAGTGACTGCTTCTTGCACCTGAAGGTCTAGAGGAAGCAGCTCGGCAAGTACTAGGGCCGAGTGCAGCGACGCGGTCCGATGCATGCGCGCAATTTTTTGCACGGATTCGAGCTATCTGCCGACCAGCAGCTTCTTAGCCTCCGGCGCCCACGCACTGGCTGCATACAGAATTACCGGCTCCACTACTGCCAGATACATCGTCCTGATTATCTCCGGGCTCAAACCCCACGATACTTTTGCGGCCCCGCACAGCTGGCAATAGAGGTTTTGCACCTATTTTCTCACGTTCTTCACGTGCGTGTTGAACGTGATTCTATCGTCAACTGCGAGGCCTAATATCCGGACTTCAAGAGTTTGACTACGGGGCTCCCCTCCCATGGATTCTGACTTCCCAATCATGCACATTGGCGAGAACCGCGTTAGCCTTCCTTATGATGTTCCCGGTCTCTTGCCCCGAGAAGACCAGCACGATGACATCTGCGAACGCCTGGCAGTGTGTCCTGCTTTTGCCCACAGCCTCCAGGAGTGGGCTTACGATGAGGGTTCAGAACGTTGGTTCACCTACGGATCCCTGCACGCACTTCTTTGTGGTCTCTCTGACCCACTCCGCTCCCGCGTACCTTACGGCCACTTTGTGATCGCTAAGACAGCTATACGCAAGGCGCCGCAGATTCACAGAGCAGCGAGTTTCAGCCAGTCTGCATTGTATAGCATGCCATCAGGCGTACCGCCGCTTGCCTCCTTAGGCAGAGGAACCTGGCGCCGCGACCGACAAGGGCTGTCGGTCCGGCGCCCCCCTTGGAAAGGGTTCCTGGGGCGTATCTAGCGACGCGTCTCGTATTCCGACGCGTCGCCGCTTAGTGATAGGGATTTTGTCAATTGGGAGGGATGCTTCAGCATCCCTCCCCGAGGCGGGCCCGTTCGATCCGGGCACCGAACGGGGGTTGCGGAAGAACTGTTTAAAGCGTTATCCCGCGACCCTCGTGCGTTACTTGCGGATGTGATGGAATATCGTGTGAACCTTTTAGTCGGTTGGAGGCCGACACTACCCCACTACCGGCCCAGTATTGGTACGGGGTGTGCGTTCCGTTAGCATTTTGTTACACACGTTAATAAAAAAAAAAAAAAATGCAACCAGGCGTTGTGGATATATATGGTATATGCTCTTTTTGTCAAAGCGCCATCTTTTAAAGGTAATAGACGGTATTTTAGATACTGGTGGCAATGGGCGATCTTTCCAAATTATTAGCTTAGTATCTTTAGCTAAGATATTCGACTTGTTAACTCTTTTTTGAATTTTCCTTATACGATAAGCTGCAGCCGTTTTTAACCTAATTTCAGGCTAAAAAAAGGTGTTTCCCTGTTAAATATAAAATATGAAGCTTCGCTGGGTTTTCATTGTTCTTCCGCGCTATTGTCCGTACTAATTATTGGAGCAAAAACATAACCAAGCCCGTGTACGGCTCTTGATGTTTATCATCATCTATTACTCATGCAATTAGTAGGTTTTATTAATTACTTTGTGACGTTTGGTATTTTTCTTTATATCGTAATGGAATTGTTAACAAACTGTTGTTATGCTGTAATTTGCTATGTTATGTGAAAATTTGTTATTCAATTAATTGAAACGTATTTAATAACAATATTCTCGTTTTTTTTGTTGTAATTTTACTGTCATCTAGCAATGTAATTATTACTATTTAAATATCGCATTCAATGATTGCAATTTTTACAAAAGATGGCGTTTATTTATAGTTTTTACCTGTTGTTGAAAATAGTTCGATGATATTTTTAAAAATTCCTTTACCAAAAATAGTTTTACCTCTGATTACTATCTATAATTTTATAAACCAGATATATGAAAAATGATATTAGAAAAATTTGAGTAAACCGATAGATACCAATATTTTTTGGACGTCAGTTTCGGCTTTCGGTTTAAAGAAATTTGCTTTTCATTAAAACATTTGATGCTGCTATAAGAACAACAAGTAGAATAAAAGCAAGATGTAGATACACATGAACATAACGTAGTCTTCTGCTAATTCTACACATTACGACTTTCATCATCACATCTTACGTATTTACCGCTTCTTGAGGACTTTTTATATATAACTATAAAAACTTTACCTTGAACGTTACCAAAGCGCCTTATACTTCAGTAATAGCAAAATTTTGATAATAATAATTTGCTTGCTATTTATGTACGCTCCTTCCATAACGATTTTATGGTTAATGCAGCTACAAAATGTTCTTTCTATCATATTATTATATTCTGTGCTATTGTTATTATGTTTATATAATACATACTTTTGTTCATCTGTAACTGACTTATATTAGACTCCAGTTTTATATGGTTTTAGGTAAGACTAAGATTGTGGACAGTTAGCGTGCTCGCGCAGATAAACTTTTACTCTATCATGTTGGGTCGGAGCAAAAAACCGCTGTTATGTCGGAACACTCAATACTAGCTGTGCCCTGCCTGCTTTGTCAGCCATGATATAGAGGTAAATTTAAAATTTAGTCTTGAATTTTATCAGAAATATTCATGCCTGATGGCAACCAGTCTCTCGCCCCCGGGCCCCTTTCTTTCATACCCCTGCAAGTTCCTTTGGGGAAGCAATTTTATAACACCTATTCTTAGTCAACCTCTAAATAACAGAAGCATTATTTCTACCAAATTTTGAGTCTATGTCTAATAATTTCAGATATCTCGTGAAGAGTCAATTAATCTCTAGATATGTCCTATATGTAGATAAAAGTAGCATGACAAGCTGGTTCAAATACCACCATCAACAAAGTTCTACAAAACATATGCGGAGTTAAATCTTTTTACATTAATGGATTGCGAAATGG
Source organism: Ornithoptera priamus (assembly GCA_029034505.1). Lineage (NCBI taxonomy): Eukaryota > Metazoa > Arthropoda > Insecta > Lepidoptera > Papilionidae > Ornithoptera > Ornithoptera priamus. Next base: position 3,194,471 of record JARDWD010000826.1, read on the forward strand.
TAACCGATTTCTATCTTCCGCCCAAAGATTCAATTAATTGATTATGAAATAAATTAAGGGAGTATTTGCTATTTCTATATTATATTGATTTATTGTGGTTTTTATGTTCAATACGGTTCTGTTTAGTACAGAAATATGATGTTTTAAGACCTAGATATGGTTCTATAAAGTGCTTTCATGTAACTATGTACAGAGGTTCTTTACGTAGATATTTTAACCATCATCTTTGAGACAATTTTCTAACGCAACATTCTCTCTGTAGGCCTATAATGTACCAGCCTTTTAACCTTGGACTATTAAGAATAGGACTAAGGTAAGCCCTGCTTGTCGCAGAAGGCGACTAAAACGGTCTTTAGGTTTGTATGCCTTTAAGGTAGGGTCCCTTATAACTGGATAAACGAGCCCGAAGGGGACAGTAAATCCGAGCTCGTCTTGTATTTGCCATAGCACAGCAAGAGTACTAAGGAGTGCTTTATCTTTCCTTGAGACTTGTTAAGCCAAAGTGCAGTGGCACACCGGTACCGCGCACTGGTGTTCCATTGGAGATTGGGAACTCTACTAAAAGTACTAAATGAGACCACTAAGGGGTTTTACTAAGAAGAAATCGAAAAGAAGAAGAAGAAAGGCTCTTGGCGGGAGACAGAGTAGTATTTTATTGAAGATTTTATCCCAAAAAAAAGTTGTAGTGTTCACAAGGATTGTTACTGATATGATAAATGTTACGACTAACTTCAAAAAATCAAGGGTTGATATAATAATAGTGAAATAAAGCTAGTTACCACCCGGTTCCGGTTTTAACGGCACGGTATCTAATGAGTCTATTGGGTTAGTGAAGTTCTACATAATTAAAGACAAGTAAATTGATACTACTTGATCGGCATACCATTGTTATACTAGAAAACGCCCTGGACATCTTCTACTCATCAATTAAAAAGGTATTATTAAAAAAATTACGTAGAAATCATCAAGAACAAAATCTTGCGGATATCTTATCGTTCTGAAAACGTGCTCGACCCCACTTCTGATAGAGATAGTATTTTTGGGTCTCGTTAGGCAATGACGGGTAATTGCTGTTTTACAGTCTCCTTTTCTTCCGGTTGAGCTCCTTCTGTACTATATGTGATTTCCACCCGCCTGCTACTGAATACCACGACTACAGTGGTTATGATATTGTCACTTTGCCGCCATAATAGCATTGCTGTGTTTGAGCTTTCAACAATTATGAGTTCATCTCCAGCTTCATTATAACAACACCATTTGTTATTGATTAGCGATAGGTAGATAAATATTAAGACGAAAAAGGTTATCCCAAATCAAGTAGATCCCTAGGATAATGCAAACATGGAAGATGGATAGTTAAAATTTATCATATTACTAATTGTATAGTGAATACAATTTTTCAATAGGAGTTGAATGCGCAGGAAGTTGGTGGGAGGTGAGTAATAAAATTCATTAATATTTTAAACAATGATATATTTCAAGACAATATTGGCAGCTTTCCTAAAGTGATAATGAATATTTCAATGATAATATAACACTATTCCATACAACGATGTATATATAATGTACAAACGAGAGTTACAATGCGGTACATCTAACAGTTACACATACGTGAGTGTTGTGGCAGCCCAATGATCGGTTAGAACACTCATCACATCTAATTTCACACAAAATCAATCACTGATCAACACATATCTGCTGGATGGCTCCGTGTTCCTGAATAATGATTTACTTATGGATCAATTCGTCGAACTGTGAAATCGATTAATGCATTGCTTATTGTAATTTGGGTTTGTCGGCTCTTGGTGGTCCGTAGGCGGTCGCGTGGCTGGTGGCGACGCCGCCGCGGCCGGTGCTGAAGGCGTTAGCGATGGCCGTAGCGCCGCTTGGTGCTCCACCGGATGAACGGCCGCCACCCCCCCATCCGAAGAACATCGGGAAGAAAGCACCGTTGGGCATCCTGGGTGGGTAATCTTCTTCTTCGTCATCGTCTTCATCAATGGGCTTCTTTACTTGCTTCTTCTTTGTCACTCTCTTCTTAGGAGCCGGCGCGAGTTCCTTTGACTCTTTCGGTTCTTCCACTTCTTCGATTTCCGGTTCTTGTAATTCGGGCACTGCTACAGCTTTGACGGTCGTCGGTATTTCTGACTTCTCAGTGGGAAGGGGATCGGCGAGCTCACTGGGTTCAGTGGCGAAGGGCTTTTCGGGCGACTGTGGGTAGTATACTTCGTTTTGTTGAGGTGGGACATAGGCCTCTGGGGTAGTTTGGCGACGTCTGTCAGGTAAATAGTACTGGCTGGTCTGGGCCTGGTTTTGTTCTTCGGGTTTGAACATGAAGGCCGCCATGCCACCGCCGGCGGGAGTGCGCTGGTTGTAATACGGGTTGTAGAAGCGGCTCAGCACCATGCCGCCGTGGCTGCTGTCGGCCGATCCATAGGACACTGCAAAGATGATCATTTATTGAGATGTACGGTTCTAAAGCATGAGATATATTTTTGGCTTTATTGTTTATGAATGGAGATAAAATTTGAAATATATTAGAATAATAAAACAGCTAAATATTTAAGTTTCAAAATCAAGATTGTACATGAAATAAGATAAACAAAATCTTTGATAATAATTTGATTAAATTGATTTCAGTCTACTTACAAGTGTCCATGTTGCTACCATAGTAGTGGTACGGGTAACCGTTAGCCCCCCAGAGGGCGCAGGCCAGGACGAGGAGCGTTGCGTGATTCATCTTTCCGTTTCTGCACTGCTACCCTTTGTTGCCAAGGGAGTTGTACTGTTCACTGCTGTTGGTTGCGAGTTTGTGATGATGATGCTCGTCCGCCGCGTTATATAGTCCAGACTGGCTGGACTCATTAGGATGCCGAGCACGGCCCGTGGCGTGTGCCTGCGCATGTTACATCGTCTTGCTTGTTTCGGCGTTGCTCTCCACCGTTATGGGAAATTGGACATCCTAGTATCAGACGGAGAATGCTCGACACGTCGTTCTCTCTTTGGCGGAGCGGTGATCTTTTTTTCGATTTTCACAATATTTACATTGTTTTACTTTGTGCACGATGACTCACCTTTATGGCTTCGGGACACCGGGAAATAGATGTTTGGAACGGGTTTTCATTTTATTTATTTATCATATATTTGTATGAGGCGCTCCTTAATAACAATCATCACAAATTCAGCTTTTTAATCTTCCTTCACTTCTTTCAACCCTTGTCTATAACCTCAATTTCCTTCAGCAACACTAACTCATCATAAGGATCTTTTGTAATAGTTAAATTCTATATTTATGTATAACCAGTCGAAAGTAGTTTAACTTTACACTATCGTATGCGCCTATTCATAATTATGTGATTTCAGTTAAGATAAATACATTGCACTTAACACGTAATAGTACGTGTAGTTGCCCTTAATAATTTATTGACAAGATAATATGTAGGACTTCTGCAAGATTGAAATTAAGTACAATTTTTCAGATTACAGCTTTGTTACAGAATATCTCCGATAAGAAAGGTCTTCATCTGTAAAACTACTATTCGATTGTATATTTACGAATTTTATTGATTTTTGTATTCTAGCAATATTTATCATTACAATATATGTTTCTATAACGTTTGTTGAGGGTTATGTTGTAACATCATCAGTAACCGCCCTAAATTGTTGATAAAAATATTGCAGTTTTCAAATATCCCTTACAAAGTATTATTAAGAAGTACAGTCCCATCTTTTTGGCTAAGGATATCACTTTGCTCTTTTTTCAAAGATCGGTTCACCTGAAGCTGTCAAGGACTAATGTGGATGTCCCATATTTATGGTAAGTTGTTAAATATTAAGTATGATAACTAATCGAAAGTGTTGATGTTTAAAACGATTGAGTTGCGATTTACTATTGTGTATGTTTTCTTATTAGACCCTCATGGTTATCATGCGATTCAGAAAGTTATTTATATTAGTACTGACAATATTAACATAGACGTAACTCTAGGTGGGCGTCAGATTGCAGCAGCATGTTTAGTATCAATAAATCCAGTCAGTCTAACCCTTGGCTTGTTTATTCGGCTAGGCGCCATCCCGACAAACGAGTGATTGAGTGAAAGATTACTCACTCACCCTTCAGACTTTAAATAGAAAATGTATGCAGATGTTTTAACACTATTTTATTTGTTATATTTCTATATATTTTATATTTGCAAAAGTGATTAAACAAGGTACAGATGCAAATTTTTTGTAACATACTACCTTTCAATGTTATTTCCGTCTATTTTAAAAGGCGATAAATGAAGAAAAAGAATTTTGAATGGATGAAATGGTAGCAGCTTCCTCTGGATCTTTTCAGTTTCTCCTTTTCCTCTCTCTCTGTTAGCTATAGTTTGAGTTCAGCTATTACCTCGCATAAACCCATTTCCGTGAGCCTAAATTCAGTAGTGACCAATAGGAAATATGTCGATCTTTTCGTATATCTTAATGTATAAGTATTAGATGCTGATCGTCGTGGAAATTTTTGTGGGAAGCTTATCCTCAGCAGTGAGCAACTATTAGCCATTAATAATGAGTTTTGTCTATGTAACCGTACTACATAAAAGATTAAGACAAATAAGAGCTGGAGCATATTTCATATTTTTCTATGGAGGGTAGCTAAAAGGTTTTATGTAATACCTATTCCAATTGATTGGGTATCCTTTTAATAATATGAGATAATCTTCAAAATCTTCAAAATTGCATCATCAGTTCATGCATGCATTGAGCAGCTCTTGACCTACACCCATGTTGTTGACCGTTTCCCGTTAAATTTGGTGTTCGTTCGTGTGAAAATTTAACACAAAGTGCTATAAATAAACAAATGTTCGTTTTCAACAGTCGTATGTGATGTCGGCATCTCATCAATGCACGCTGCAGCCGACGTGGAATGACAAGGAGGTTCATTGAAGCCGATTTATAAAGCCTGTGATACGTTTACTCGACTTTTAACATATTCTCGGAAAGGATACGTTGGAGCTGGACTGCAATTCTAATGGCCCAAGTCAGTGATATACGATATACTTCTAAATAGTTAAAATATTCGGATTGATGACCCTTGGTTTCCTTCACATTTACTCCATGCGGAAGACGGTGTTGGACGTTCACATCTCGTTACGGAACGAAGACCTCGTAAACAGTTTATGTTTATGATTCCGACTTTAATAATGATAACAACTATTAACTATCTATGTATATATTAGTCAATTTGTCAATGTGTTTCAATCTGTCCTGGCTTATGGGATCACGGTTTGGGGTGGTACCTATAAAACTACTATAATTAGATTGGGAAGGGCTCAACGACCATTACTTAAAACCATGACATTTCAGTCATATGGATACCTTACTCAGACTATACTCTAACTGTCAGGTGCTTACTATGAAACAACTATTATATTTTGCAGGTTATATATCAGAAACATCTTGTCACTGCGTACCTTGAGGATGAGATGAGGAGACGAACGACTAATGTCATAATACCACTTTATTTTCGGACATCTTTTACTAAAAGACAGCACAGTCATCTGTCTGTTTGATTATTATTAAAGATTGAACAAGAAAGAAATCATTATGTATTACTAATTTCATCATTATTGTCATCAGTCGTAAGACGCCTTATAGGTACTGGAGGTCTTTAATCATCTCCTTACTGATCGCGCTGCTTGCATCCAACAGTTTCCTGCGGACTTCAGTCATCAGTGATGAGTCCTTGTAAATGTATTGAAAATGCTGCATCTATCTGTTTAATAGCCATCACTTTTATTAATCTACCAAGCGCCGAGATGAGCGAGACTTCCAGCTGATGGTGGTGTTAGTCGAGATTGTATATAGCACCACAATATGTGCTCATCCCATTGAGGCTTAAGGTGTTCAATACCGTTGTCTCAGTAATTTCACTAGCTACAGATACCTTCAAACTGGAACATATTAATATTTGCACACCGCTGGTGGTGGCAGAAATAGAAGCTTCATGGTACACCTATTTACACGGTTTCGGCATCAGAGACCTACCACCAGCAAACTTATGCCATTAGAATGGCAGTCAAAGTTAAGTTGTTTTATTCCTTACTGCAAAAATAAAGCTTTAAAACACCTCAAGAGTATAAAATTAGAACTAGCATTTTTAATTAGCTTTAACGAGCTTGCAATATGGTAATCGCCCGAAGCTAAGCTGCCGGCAGTGTCATGGGTGTACTTCTTGTTATCCTGACGCCGCATGGCATTCAAGACACGCGCAGCGGCGCGCTCGTGAGCGGCATGAGCTAACCGTACCGAAATCAGTGCAATAAAAATAAGTTTTGAATATGTGAAGATAATGAGCGCCAGTAATCAGGATCCTCAATAAATTGCCCATTTAACAATAGTCAATTTGTTATGTTAAATACCAAACAATTCCGTCGAATATTTTCAATTTATTTTCTTATACAGGGTGAAAGGTAATAGGTGTAAAAGATCTGTAAGGGCTGAAGTATAGCTCGTATCCTATCTATCTATGTATGAAATATCCCATACAAAGACAATGCTTCTGGAGTTATTAATTTTTTAAATATTTTTCAAAAAATTCGCGTTTTTCTTAGGAAAAAAGTCGATATTATTTTAGTTCTTACTTATTTCTACACAAATTTTAATGTAATAATTATTGTTCAATCATTATTTTATTAAATTAATAATCATCACTTAGAAGCTAAAACGTTTAAATTAGGTTCTTTGAAAGTCGTGACAGTAAAAAATAAGGAGTCATACTTACATTTTTATTTAATCTTAAAGTAAAATGTTATTTATAAAACATACGCATAAATAAGTACCTGACTTCAAAACCTATCCGACAGAGTATAAGAAAGTGCATAAAGTTTTTTTTTTTTTTTTGTATTCCTCTGCGTGTTTTGGGTCAGGGCCTTGTACATTCATTCACTTAACATCAGCTTATGTTTTTCAGTTTTCCTCGCTTATCATCTTTTATCCTTTCATCTTTCTTCCCATACTTATCTTTCACACATTTCCTATCTAAATCATTCTCCATTCTATTTCCTTCTTTCATCCATCCTCTTAGACTGAAGACGCCTTCTGAAGAGGGGGGGGGGGGAGCCTGAAACAAAGCATACTCTGTAACATTTTTCCTTCTTTATTCTTTCTTCTTTCTTCCTTCTCTGTTCTTTTACTTCCTTCTTTGTTTCTTCAATCTGGACACCTTGGGTTTATCAAGTAAGTATGAATTATGCCCATCCATACGTTTACGGAGAATCTTCGCTGATGAGCTCCTCTAATCACGTGGGGATTTCCATCTCGCAGAGCCCTATAATGACTATTATGAATTCTGTATGTAATTATGTACTCTCTGTCAAACTTAGATTCATCAGTGCACAGTATTTTGGTGAGTAACATAATTATTTTCTAAGTCTGCATTCAGCTTAAAACGGCAGAAGTCTAACTTCCTTGCAGGGTCTCCTTCCTCCTGGGCCTGGACGGACCTCTGTCCGTACCATTATACACCGGTACCACCGTACATACGGCAAGACTCTTCTTTCCGTATGTACAGTAAACCACACTTTCCATTGTGTTAAACCCAGCAATCTTGCTACGACCCTGGTTGACTTAGTCGGGTCTATAACAAAATGGTCTATGATTCCTTCTTTCTCTTCAGTACCGTAGATGCGTGTCCCGCCTGTGTCATGTCGCCTCTGTTGAACGCTGCCAGTTTCCCTGAAGCGTTGATACGCTGCAGCAAAGGCTATGACTTAGTAGGTGACGATTCAGAAAACGTAGCTGATATTCTCTTCGTGCTTAAAGAATTTCCATCACTAAGTCCATAACAATAGAAAATGTGAGCGCGTTCTTCATTACCGTAAACCGCCATTGAAATTAAATTTATTTGGTGTGGAAAAAAACTATTCAGAATTAAGAAGACAACGGTAATGTACGTCCGCCTACGAAAGTAGTTAAATTTTAACTGTGGTACTGACTTATTACCTGAAAAAGATATTGCACATGTCATTTTTAGGTTTGTTTTACAATGAACTCAATACCTCCAGAACCATTGTCTTTGTATGGGATATTCCATACATAGATATATAGGATACGAGCTATACTTTAGCCCCTCCAGATCTTTTACACCTATTACCTTTTACATTGTATATATATTTTTTTTGTTGCTGGAGATATTTAAAGCATTTACTGTTGCTGTGGTTCTTCTTAACGTCAATCAGTAATGAGATCAAAAAAATTATTTGATTTTATATAATATCGACATCCTATTCGTTTTTATTTTAGATTTTTTTTTTATATAGTTGAGGAGCAGGAGATTCACTTGATGGTAAGTACTACGCCTGCCCATAACAACGTAGCGCTAGTTAGGATAGTATATATTGCACCACAACTCCCTTGACGCCTGAGATATGAGACGTTGGGTCCCAAGTAATTACACTACAACAGCACCATTCGAACCGGAACACAGTAATGTTTGCATACTACAGTGTGGAAGCAGAAATAGGTGGTATCCGTTACAGGTCACCGGTAACAGAGACCTACCATCAAGAGTATATTCTTAAAATTTCTTCTGAAAACAAAATATTTAGTATAGTTCAGATAATTGTAGTGTTTTACAAAGTAATTGTTAGTAAAACTAAGTAAATGTTTTTTTTTATAGGAATAGTGGGCAAACGACCGAACAGTTCATCTGGTGGAAAGTGATCATTGACGCCCATAGACAGACGCAACATCAGCGGAGTTGCGGCTGCTTTATCAAATAGGCAGGTCATAAAATACGAAAATCTATTGATCTCTAATTTATAGAACTAGTCAACTACTAGTAAATAGTTTTTTTTTTAATTCCAAATTAAATGCAAAGAGCGCATTATAACGCATATTAATGAGCATTCCGGAGGTCTTTTGGCAGCGTGGCGGATTATCTGTGACATCGGACATTTGATTACTGTTAAATATTAATTACACTGCTACACCGTCTCGTTGTAACGTCCTTCGAAGATTTAAAGAATAACTAATGTTACATTAAACAGTAGTCGCCACAGATTTGACCGATATAACATTGAAGTTAAATAGACGAATTTGTATTGCGCACACGCAGCACCCGCGATAGGTGCCGGTGCTCGTGTTGCGATCGGTGTCTTTCTACTGGCGATACAATCAGATGCGATGGCATAACGTTAACTAAATGGTTCATAACTGTCAAATTTGCGGGCCCGCACGTCGTTTGGGACGCTGTTTGTGCCGGAAACGTACTGCGGCGGACATTAGTATGGCCGGCGGGGTCCACTGATTCACGCAGACGCTCAGCGCCTCTAAACTAAGATTCCATCTTAACATTGGGATTTATCCCACACACAACGATCAAGCTAAAATTTTTCTTTACCTCGTCATCAGATTATAGTCGTTCACAGCTGGCAATAGGCATCCCCAAAGAAATTTCCCCTTTTCAATTTTAGGTTACGTTAACTTACATTAGTATCCAAAAACTTGCTCAGTTAATATTATATTGTTGTATAACATGAAAGGAAATTCTTGTCCATAGCTTCATCATCATCATCAGCTGATAGACGTCCACTGCTGGACATAAGCCTGCCCCAAAGATCTCCACATCGATCGGTCCTGCGTCGCCCATAGTTTATTATAACAAATTCTTCAAACATTGATATGGATGTAAAATTAATGTAAGTTTTCAAGTACTTTGTTTTTATGACTTATGTTAACTTAGATATGATTGAATTTCATATTGTAAACAAACGAAGTACATTTAAGACTTTTATTGCTCGCTGATGGAATATTCATTAATTCTAGGAGATAGTCGTGTCAAGGAAAATCATTTGGAATCCAAGAAAAAGCGTAAAATTAAGTACTCGTCCCTTAGTAATAAATATGTAGCACTTGATACAATCTACTGGATGTTAATTTGTGTATTCTTTCCAGAATCAAATTCTGTGATAGAACAAAAAGAAAATACTTTAGATATTAAATACACTTAGAGTATCCTGTAACATGTATCCTTTATGAAGTTAATAAGTAAAAAATCCAAAATAATCTAACATTTATTACGAATAGCCGGATAAGAATACTAGCAGAGACGATCAAGATGGAGCTGTGGTAATGATGATCGCGGTCCCCACCCCAAAATTTAATGTCCTTTTATATTTAATGAAGAGACGAACGGGTCGTTTATCTGATGGTAATTGATACTCCCGCCCATTACAATGTAGCGCTACCTACAATGGTATTCGTAGTATTACATTGCGCTCGTCACCTTGACACATTAAGATACTAAGCCTCGTTATCCCAGTAATATCACTAGCTACAGAATCCTCCACACCGGAATACAGTAATGTTTCAACACTACTGTTTGGCGGCATAAACGGGGGCTGCGGTGGTACCTACCTAGGCGGTCTCCAGTAACGTTGATATAAAAGTAGCAACAAAAATCCTGTTATCTATCTAGATAGCTTCATTGATCTCTATAATGCATAACATTATATATTTTGAGCAGCTACTGGAGGTAGGGCTGTTGCCAGAGACCGTCTAGGCAGATACCACTGCAGCTCTTGTTGCATCCGACAAACAGTAGTGTGCAAACTGTGTTCCGGTTTGAGAGGCGCTTTAGCTAGTGTAATTACTGGCGTAACGAGACTTAACACCTTAGAGTCTCAAGGCGATTAGCACAATGTGGTGCTGTTTATACCATTCTAACTACCGCCACAGTTGTTACTGGCATTTCACTTATCATCAGGCGAACGTCCCGCTCGTCTCGTCCATTCGTTGAATTATAAAAAAGCTTATGGGACGATACTGAATGTTTTTGATATTTTCCATAGATTTCCACTGTATTACGGGCGAACGCTTTGCACTGTCTACGGTTTCATTGTCAATTGACACAATGTCAAATTGAGATCACGAGGTAGGTCATTGATACATAGGTAGAAGAAAGGATAAGCGGTTAAAGTAATACATTTTTTTTAATATTGATTTATATCTAAAAGATATGCATCGGAACATATTAATGTAATGGTAGTTCTTTCCTAAAGTATCAAATTCTTCCCACAAGACCGAAGCCCCTTAATTCATTCCACCATCATACTATAACTTGGACGTTTTATTACTACTATGTTTACTTAAATCTCGATGAATGTAAATTCGCGTCGGTTTATTGCCAGTTTTAGCGCTTCTCTGTTCCACTCCGGCGCAGAGACAAAGAGCTCCGGCGCGCCGCGTACATTTACGTCGGCAGACATTCCGGCTGCGAACCGCACGTCAGATGCGACGATACCGCGCCCAGATGGCCTGATAACCGCTGACCACGCACACACACACGGTGCAAGGACCTCCTAAATCTAAACCGTTACACTCCCATATCGGATAGACTGCCCACCCACTCCTCTGAATTCGTAAACCTGTACTATATTATAGTTTCAATTATTATTCAAATTTGTTTCTCGATTATAACTTTTCTTAACAATTACAAGGATACATATATTTACGCTGACATTAAAACAAATTGGGTAACATCCAATTTACGTACCCACTGTTGGGGCACAGGCCTACCCACAATATGAGAGCAATGGGGCCATAGTCACCACGCGGGCCCAATGCGAGTTGGTGACTTTACACACACCTTAAAATAAATTCTAATTCATGTGCAAGTTACCTCGCGATGATTTCCTTCACCGTTTGTATTTTGCTGTTGTTACTAAAGCTCATAAATGTGTATAACTTAAATATTATAAGCTATCGGTACATGCCGAGATTTTATCTCGCGATCTTCGTAATGAAGGCCGCACGCTTTAACAATTAGGCCAACGAGCAACTTTAAAACAATTTACTTAAGTTTTTATCACAAAAAATATCAAAGTAAAGACAAAACTTCTCAAATACTTTTCAACGTTTGTCTGTAATTGTGTTTGAATCTTTTATTATAGTTAGTTATATTTTGTTTTGACAATAAGCATGTGGTTCAAATTGCAATAATTCTTCACATCGTAAGATCTGTAAAGACACGGGATAAATCCTAACTTAGCTAAATCATACGAAGAAGGAAAACGTCACGACGGAACCAATAATTTCCAACCTGCATAAGCATTACAGGACAAGAGCCATGACTTTCTACTTTGTAAGAGAAGACCAAATCTCAGTAGTAGATAAAATAATAGGACTGTTTATAAAGTAGAAATACTGGTTGTCTAAATACACTAGGAAGGCGGCCATCAGAAAAGAATGAAGAAGAAGAAGAAACCAGTTACTTTTTATTTGTGCCTGCACAAAATTTAACTTTATGGTAATTAAATTGTAACCTTTTTCATTACAAACAACTATATATTATATCATTTAGAAGTAGCAGCAGCCGCACCAACGTTCAGTAATGGACTTTTATCGGCTGATGATATTCATGATTATCTAAAAGCTGGATCATATTTTACACAAACAAATATACTATAGACGTTGTGTAATTTTCCCACGGGCTACTGTCCTGTAATTTCATTACGTCAAACTGAACTCTTCGGGTGTCCAGACACTGTGCGCCTATTGAATGCATATGTTTGTTGACGTCATAGTATATCATATTAAAATATTCAGTCGGCTGAACGACGCGTATGTCATCACGTATTATTTAAATCAGTATTTCGTTCATATCGTTTACAAGAACTCCAAGTTATACCTTTCGCAGTGTCACGAACAATAGGACATTTAAAAAAAAAATGTTACTTGTCAAGAATGTGCAAGATTTTTTTTCGATTTGCGAAAATGTGTTATTTGTGTTCATCCCTGTTTTGTGTACTTTCAGTAATTACCATCGATTATTAAATTTTGGAATAAAGTAACTGATATATCCCTAAGCATTGTTAGGTTAAAACCGGCAATGCACTAGACCTAGGACTGATGGCCGATGAGGTAGTAAAATATTCAGGCGTCGGCCGAATGCCGGTAGTCACAATATTAGTATGCCCACACAAGATAGATTAAAGATCTGGTTGAATTCGCAAGAAGAAGCTAAATCAGGAAATCGATGTGGACATATTTAATAAAAGCCTATGTCCAGCAGTGGCCGTGTAATGTATCGTGGATCATTTGTTGATTAAATTTTGGAGATGCAAAAATCTTTGACGGAGGTCTGTGCACAACATTGTGCGACTTCCGGCTCATGTGATTAAATTTTGGCCTGCTTGTTTTGTCTTGAAAATTAGTATTGTTACACAAATACTTCGAATAGAATTTAGAGCATCTTACAATAACATTTCAGATATCTAAATCATCATAACTCAGTATGATATACTTCTTCTATAGACTATAACAATAAATATACAATTTGGGATAATAAATAATCTGATAATTATTCCTGTCTTTCTCTCTTGCAATTTTATAGTAAGTAAATGAAGTAAGACTATCAACATTATCAAAATTTCCTACAATCGAATAGTGAACATGTTGCCTCAGATTTTCATCTAATGCCTGCAACCTTAAGCATCAGAATTTTGTACAGTATTCATAGGTGTTAGATAATGTTCATTACGATTGTAAATTATTTAACGAACGTAATATCAAACAAAAATCTTCAGTTAGTTTATGCGTAGACGAAACGGACATTTTCCTGCTCATTGTATTCTCCTGTTACATTAACCATTGCTCGGACGTTGGCTACGTGTTGTAATTCACGATCAATGTTGTTATTTACTTATTCTTTATATTTTACGATCACCGATACGATTCCTTTTGTCCTATGAGGGAGCACAAAGGATATCCATTAAGGTACATCTTCGCAATTTCATTAACCTATGTTACTCTGTCTGCAGTTCTAACGTGTTCAGAATCGCGAATGTCTCCAACGTCTACTAATCTTTCATAGATTGTAAAAGGAAAATGAACTCAATATATTATTTATTTGTCTTTTACTTGTCAAAGCTATTCCTGGATGTTAACATTTGATTTTGTTTGGAAGGTACTTTTCAAACAGACCCAGTAAGACACGTGGTTAAGTGTACAAAAAAAATAAAGATATCTATTGAACTCTAACTGTAAGAACATGCTTTGTGGAATACATATGTTCACTAGTAGAGCTATCCATCTATTGAGATAAGTACGATCTTGTAAATTACTGTAACATTTAGATCAACATTTGTCTTCCACGAATACTCTGACTTTCCGTTTGTGGATAATCGGAACAAAGCAATTTGGACATAGGTTCAAAATAAGAGTTCAAAAATATCTACCATCATCTAAAATCCATCCAACCCTGAAACTTATACACAAACTTTCACCACTTGTGCAGTAGCTAGCACTATAAATGCTTTTTTACTCTCATGTTATAAAGGAATTTGGTACAATCGAAGTTGTTGGCGGAAACTATTGTATGTATTAAGTAGAGTATATATTTTGTGTTTTCATTTATTGATTGTATAAAAAACATCACGTTAATGCAAATCGTCTCACGTTACTTCACTAAAAAAAAAAATAATTGCCGTGTGCACCAGGTGTTGCCACCACGCATAATACACAGCCTACAATATGATTCAATCCTAATTTGCATTGGTTTGTTATTTCATAGACGTTCTCGATCACAATTAGACGCCTAGAATATTGCCTATCAAATTGGTACACTACACTTTGGTATGCGTGTAAGAACAGATCTAATGCCTATACTGGTTTTCTGTTTAAGAATTTACTATATTAATGCATTAAAAAATAGCGTTCAGATTGTTTATACTACTTGCGTCTGTTGCGCAGTAAAATTTTTTGGAAGCGATTTATTTAGGACACTTATACGTCAGCATCTGTGTGGTCGAAGACCGGAGGTATCCATCACTGGTCTTATATCTACTGTTATAGCTAGTGATTAGACAAAATAGATACTAGTATTGGATATTGTGTATCTCTAGGCGACGACCAACAGGTACCTCAGCGTAATTAATGTAAGTAGCAAAATAGTTAGCGTGATTATCTCTTACCTGTTAATACTGTACCTTTCAGCATCTATAACAACCAAGAAAGAAATATCATTTATATTCGTATGTTTATGTTTATTATAACCCTTTGCTTACTAAATCTCGTCTTATCTGATCTGTTGGATAATGCAGAGAAAATTTTATACTAATACACAACGCTTGGTAGCAATTGTTAATTTATTGACTTTTTTAACTTCTAATACTACGTTACTTTAGAATATAAGTAATCTTTAAATATTTCCTTTTTTTATATGATATAGAACAAAAAATATCCTTGAAGAAATACTAGGATACGGTATAAAGTCATTTGAAAGTCGATGGACTCTTAACGATACACTTCTAGTATAATTGATCCTATTGAATTTAAATGAATCTAATTATTCCCTCCCGCTCTAACGGTACCGGGTTTATGCGAGTGCGAAAGAGACGGACGAACATTAGCAACGAAGCACGTGTTTCGTAAGTTATACCCATTGTGGGCAGGTAAAGGATGTTGTGGGAGTTTAAGGATGCTTTTTTTGCATGTGTGGTGGGACTGGGTTACAAATACCAATTGATGTACGCAATTTTGGACCTTTGAACTGTTTTTTGTACTATGTAATTGTTAACTATTTTGAGTGTGTGATTTTTATGACTTTTGTTTGTTGGATGGAAATGGAGTCTTTGTTTTTGTTTTAGTTTTAGGTGTTATTCGCCATTTTAGATGACTCTAAAGAAATAGATACTGAGGCAGAAGGTTAATTTTCTTTATGATACTCTGATTTTATTGTCAACTACTAAATAAATACATAAATATTAAATATTGAACAAAGTTATGTGTCATTGTATTCGAATAGCATGTCTGCGGCTTTGTGACGCAAACGTCGGCCCAAACGCGAGCGATTATATCATCGTCTGTCAATAATCGGTACAGCCTCGAATGTCTTGCTGCTGAACCAATATGTCCACGGAAATACCAGTCGTATGACATACGTTATATTTTTTTTGTTTCTATCTCCACAAATCGTATTGCTCACGTCTGAGCGTCGTGATATCTCTTCGTCTTCATGATATTTGACTACTTTAAGAGCAGCGTAAACTGTGGAATCGAGTGAGTTGCGGATCTGGTCAGACATCACTTGTCAGTAACCACAAGTTTTTAAAGCTTATCTCCGTCTTCCCTGGCCATGTGTCCGAAGTACTCTACGATTCGCTTGAGGCATACGGAAGAAAGCCTTGTTCTCATATCTATCTAAGAATTTCATTAGCTACAATGCTATTATAATTGGAACATAAAAATCGTTGTGGACAGCTGTTTGGCTGCAGAAGGAGACGCTGCTGTGGTATTTATCTAGACGGTCTCCAGAGACCCCAACAATAATGTCCATGCTGCTATCTTATAGCTGATAAATAGTAATAGTGAACATTAATTAATCTGTTGTCTTCTTAAAGCAAAGTTGCAGACAGTGCCGTAAGGTTTTTATGGTACATCAGCGTAATAAATTAAACTGCTACAATTGCAAATAATGTGGTGGCAGAATATAAATCCTTGCCGAGGTCGTACTCCGTTTAGGAAAAAAAAAATATAGAACTATGCACAGATTATATATAATTCGTTAGAATACAAAGGCCGAGCGGCACGAGCAATTAAATGAATATTTCATTATTTTTTTTTAAGCATTCAAATTTTTGAACGAAAAAAAAACCACGCAGGTGTTTAATGTCCAAGTTATGTAAAGCGTGTTACAGGTAATTTACTTAGCGTACAAATGAACGCTTAAATTCGTCCTACGGCAAAGTTTATTACGACGTATGTTTTGTTTATTACCTCATTTCCTCTACTCTTCGCTTCGGCCCTTCAGCCCTTGCGCAACTGTTCAATTTATAATTCAACTTAAAGTGAATTTTACCCAAAAACAATAATGAACTTACCACGGCAGTATTTGACCCAGGTCTGATGACTACCGAGAATGACGTTTGCTTTATGCAGGAACTGAAACTGTTCGGACACTTTTAATATATTCAAATACAATACATTAACAGCACTGGTCATAAAAAATCTAGCTTTTTGCATATGCAAGCTGATTTAAGATTTATACCCACTAAAAAGCCACAGTGCATTATGACCAGCACATAAATTTTCCATTGACTCCTTAGCAATACGTAATCATGTTATCCTACGTCCTTGGTGTCGTTTAGTTGGGGATGAGAGTAAGGTCTTAGATATTGAGCTCACTGTTACTAAAAATAAATACTGTATAGATTAGCTGCTGTTTAATGTTGTTTTTTTTAATTCGACGAAGCACGAGACGATCAAGACGTTCACCTGATGGTAAGTTAAACTCCTGCCCACAACAACGTGGCCCCAGCTAGACTGATACACACTGCACTATATCGTGCTTGTTATCTTGAGACATATGATGTTAACTCTCGTTACCCCAGTAATTTCACTGGATACAATGCCATTCAAACTGAAATACAGTAATATTTACACAGTACTGTATTGCAGCTGCGATAGGAATTGCGGTGGTACCTGCCTAGACGGTCTCCGGCAACAGACTTTCTTCTTCTTGTGCCCCTCCAACTAATGAAGATTGGAGACCAGTTCTGGAACAGGGACCTACCACCAGTAATACGTATGAAGTTTGCACTTTGATCTTTAAAAACCACAGTCTCACAATGTGCGGCGAGCAAAGCCTTTTGACCGCTGTCACCTTCATAATGTGTGCAATTTAAAGACAGCTATTGAAGGATAAATCTACATGACGGCCGATGTGATGACGTCTCGCGCATGAAAATCTCATATTCCGAGAAGCTGTAACCGTATTCTGGGCATACGTATGAAATAAGTAATCGCTGATAGTGCGCGCGAGCTAACGGTGGCGCGCGGCGCTGCTCGCCTGATTGTATTCAAATATGGTATTATTCTCCATGCAGTCGGCAGATGCACAGCGTGCTCCCTTTCTTCACACACTCCACTTCATCAGGGACATTTTTATCTGATTGCAAGTAATAAATTGTTTTCAGTATATAAATGCTAATATGGTTATTAAATGTTTCTGATTTCGGATAGAAACAAACAAATCTATATACTTATTCACAAAACAATCACTAAAACACAAAATACTTGCAAGTACTCGTACGTAGTAGTAAGTACTTATTAAATTTTATACTTGTAATACTTCTGACAAATTTTGTTGTTAATGTGATTTTTTAGTTGTTTTCTACACTATGATTGTTTTCATGATTTGATCAGAATTCAGAAAAATTTAAGATCTGTAATTCATCATGAACTTTTAGTATTTGTTGAATAATAAGTAAAATGGGTCTACTATATTTTTTTAATGTTTGATCATTTTCAGTCATTAATCATCACAAATGTAATGGGGTTAAGTGGTAAGATTTTATGGATCCCGCCTGGTTATCTACAACTGTCATATTGTAAATCTGTCGCCATAACAACATCGTGGAAAAATCAGGGCGTGCACTCTTTATCATCATCATCGTCATCAGTCGATAGACGCCCATAAGGCTATCTTCTTATCCTATCCTCTGTTAAAGATCTCCACATCGATCAGTCCTGCCTTGCCACGTATCTATCTGCTTCCCGCGACATTTACCAGATTGTCGGTCCACCTCGTCAGGACCTTCCAACACTAAGTCTACACATAAGTGGCCGCCACTCGAAAACCTTACAGCACCATCGGCCGTCTGTCTTTCGAGCAATGTAACATGCACATTACCACTTAAATCTAGTAACCTTTTGGGCTATGTATGTGACATTAGGAGTGTAAGGGTTCCTGGACGAAACACAAGGGATCCAAGACAACTTCACCTGCTTGTTGTGCAGCCTACTAATTAACAAACGACGCTCTGGTTCTCGCTAACCTCCATTAGGCCAGCGGGGTGGGAAATGGCTCAAATCCTCCATATAAATCCCTACCCGATCGACGCGGGAATCTTTGGGGTACACCTATGTCTAGCAGTGGACGTCTATTGGCTGATGATGAGGTAACCTTAGATTCGATCGCGCAGAAAAACTTGGAGCATAGCCTCTCCATTCCCCTTTGAGTATTTTTATAAGGCCGATAGTAAGAGGCCACGTCTCGATTCCGTATCTCAACACTGCCAACACGCACGAGTTGAAGAATTTTGCCTTCAGACACTGCGGTCTATGAGACGAAAAGATGCTGCGCATAGAGAAACTCCGAGCATAGCTCATTAACGGTTTATTCTCAGTTAATATCATGTAATATTGTGTAATTTGAAAAATATCCAAAAAAAAACAACGTCCTATATAACGTCGGGATGGCGTTTAATTCGCCACGCGTCGCCGTCTCATCGCTGCGCCCGCGCGCGTCGCGCTCTATGAATAACATTAGCTCGATTTAGCGCTTTTTTTTCGATCTATGATATATACAGACAGGCGCATTCATTGACGGAATATCTTAAGGCATCTGATATTTGCCCATACGTTAGCAGTCCATGACCGATTGTCGTTAGACAATACTAATTCTAAGCTTGCGCTTCAAATGCCTTCCACGCGTGCACGTTTACCGTACGCTTTTTGTTGATACGCCGACCGAAATGTCCGTCATGTATCTAACGTACGCTCCATACGAATTCCTTCAGCTCATCTTGATGTGAAGTCAACATTAAAATGACCAGATCAGTCATCTCAATTTTATCGCTAAGCTTCATTTTGAAAGAGCTAACCCATGAAGATGATGAAGTGAGATCGTGCCGTGTGAAAAAATCATGGCTTACGTGCCACACAACTGTTCGCCTCGCAAGGAGCGGCGAGCATGATCAATTGACCATCAATCATCTCTACATGGAGTACCTTAAGAAGAAGAAGATACTATAGATAACCTTTCTAAAACATATTGTAACGCGGTTTTGCTTTTAAAAGATAAGAAAATCGCAAATACTATTGCACTACTTTCTCCAGGTCAGGTAATAAGACTAAAAGGAAACTACTAGGTACACGTAACGCTATTGGAAAATTAACTTTTGGAGGAGATAATTGGAGATGAACATTTTGTTAATAATTTAATATTAAAAAAAATACAAAATGGTCTAGGTTTTACTATAACATATAGTAAATGTCCTTGAATGCAGACCCTTCCGTTGACAGAAGCAGATAACAAGCTGGTGCAGAAAAGTGATGCTCTATACTGAGAAATTTACAATGACCCGGTGAGGTGATCAATCGGCAAGCTAAGTAAAATTACAAAGTTTTAAGGGAGGAAAAGACGCAAGAATTTAATATCGAAATGTCTCTGAAAATGAAAATGATTCACCGAACATGACACTGATGATGAAACTTTCCCGTATATTAAACAGTGGCAACTTTCTCTCTTCTTCCTCGCTATTATTCCATATGGTGGTAGAGTTAGCTTTCTTTATTTTTCTTCGCCACTTAGCTCTTCATCGTCACCATCACTAAGCACTCACGCACGTCTCCAGACACTAGATTTTCCCACTTTGTTTTGAACCTGCCTGTGGGTCTCCGATCAGAAACATTCCCGTACATTAAACGGTGCCGACTAAGACACTAAAATTTAATTTGTATTTAATTAAAAAAAAAAATTGTTTTCAACTAAAGTATATAAATTATATTAAAACAATTTTTTTTTATTTTATATACAATAGCATTTATTGATATAATTCTTTTAGTAACTATCAGTGTTACCCATTTACATATCCTATAAGTATTTTCTATTAAGAATTTTGCCTGCAGTCAATAGGTTTATCGGTAGATGCCCACTGCTGGTCATAGACCTTCCCACAAAGCTTATAATCATCGATTGATTGATAGTATGATTGACGTTTTATATTTAATTTACCTTTAATGTCTTCTAAATACTTTTCTCTCAAAGTATTTTTCCGCGTTAATTATATAATCGACATATTATCAGTAAGATAACCTTACTTTTATTATTTTATTTTATATATAGAAATCATATTTAGTATTAGTAAGTAATGATATTAATCCCTCCCCATTAAGGACTCCTGTGGACATCAATAGTCTAAATTTGTTTATGATAATATTAAAGAAATATATAAAGGAAGCAATACAAATAATTATTACCGACTTCCGCCATTTACAGGCACAGCCGAACTTATAATAAAGTAGTACAATCAATTAGTGGTGACAATGTATTGGAAAATGTGGGACGTCCGACGACCTGGTGGATTGATAACCCGTGAAGGTCTACAGCAAATCGATTGTGACGGTCTATGTTCAGTAGTGGAGTAAAGTCTGATTTAAAGACGATGGATCTTTTTTTATTTAAAAATGC
Source organism: Ornithoptera priamus (assembly GCA_029034505.1). Lineage (NCBI taxonomy): Eukaryota > Metazoa > Arthropoda > Insecta > Lepidoptera > Papilionidae > Ornithoptera > Ornithoptera priamus. The sequence goes on from JARDWD010000826.1 coordinate 3,215,709, forward strand.
GTCCGGACGAGCAGGATGTTCACTTGGTTGTAACTGCCTATTCATTACAACGTGGCGCTGGTTAAGATGGCATACAGCATCACATTCCACTCGTCGCCTTGAGGCATAGTATGTTAAGCCGTTACCTTAGTAATTTCACTAGCTACAAAGTCTTTCAAACGGGAACATAGTAATGTTTGCACAGTACTATTTATTGGCTGCAGTAAGCGCTGCGGTGGTATCTACCTAGACATCTCCAGCAACAAAGATCTATAACCAGTAACTACTAAATCTATATAAATTATACATTATTACGCGATATGAAATAACTATAGTAGGAGAAACTGATGATAATGGGTATACATCCAAAAAACCATCATCATCATCATCGTCAGCCCATAGACGGCCACTGCGGACATAGGCCTCCACCAAAGATTCCCACACAATCGGATAGGGATTCATAAGGAGGGATGTCGGACGCCATTTCCTACCACTCTGGTCCAATTCAGGTTGGTGGAAGATTTGGTGGAAACCAAAGATCTGTCCTAATTCTTACTGGTGGTAGGTCCAGGTAACAGTTATGGTGGATATTAAAATAACTATTAATTTACCAATTATCTTTATTAAATAACATTATTAGCCTCTGTTACAATTTTGGTATTATGTTAATATATCGTATAACATTGTTTATTAGTACGTTATTACTATACAATAATTGATATCAGGTTTAAATCACTTTATTCTCTGTGATTGAGGACCCGTTTTTCAAGTTCGTTTTGGTGTTGGCGTGGTAGTTGCGTGCCACCGCCGGTCTTCTCACGTGGAGAACCGATTCGACCACCACCTCCTCCACGTACGGCTTGCTCCCTACATCTGGAAATATATAACAAGTCTTCATCAATACTAGTGTGGTCAGTTCCGCGAGTCCGTGTATTGGTTACAGGAAATATTTTATAAATACATGGTTTCCATTGTTGGCTCTCTAGGTGGGAACAACTGTCAGTGCTCGGATTATTAAGAATATGACTAAGGTATTCCCTGCCTGTCGTAAAAGGCGACTAAAAGGGTCCTCGCGTTCGTGAGCCTTAGGGTGGGATGTTTTATTCAGAGTGCAAAATGGCACAGATGCGTTACGTAGGAGATCCTGGACCCCCCCCCCCTAATGCACTGAGAGAGACCACCGTGGGGGTATTAGTGAGAAGAAGACCCACGTGACTTTGTCATCTCCCCAAAAGCAGGTTATCTATTAAGAAGCTTTCCCCAGTGATAAAAAAAACAGGTGTGAACAACTGCAGCACTTGTTTTAAAACATTACTGCTTACTGGTTTGAAAGGCGTTGTAGACAGTGAAATTAATGGAGCAACAAGACAGCATCTTATGTGACAAGATTATCATCCCAATAAATCTAAAGTATTTAGTCTAAATTATTTATTTTTACCAAAATAATAAATAGGAGTCTAAAAGAAATCTGGATTTCAGTAAAAAAAAATTGATAATATAATAACTAGACTTTCTTTTAACATTGATACCTCGATTAAGATACCCAGGCTACTCTCAAAATTGAACTAACCCTGAAAACTTATAATAATATTTATTCATTCATAATCATCCGACAGACGTCCACTGTTGGACATAGGCCTCCCCGAAAAGATCTCCACAGAGTTCAATGAGGGGAGTCAGGCCTCAGCCCACCACGCTGGCCCATTGAGGGTTTGTGGGTGGTCAGAGCCTCGTCTGTTGTCCAGCAGGGTGCACCGCGTGCAGTGGACTTGAGTTTCGTAAGATGTTAGGCGGAACCCCTCACACCCCTATAACATATAATAATATGTATAAGTGTAATTCTTTATTGATAGATAACGTGAAGTTGTACATGTAACCACGAGCAACCGGAAATAATTGACTATGGGCAACTTCCAAAATAAATAGCTCATATAAAATAAGAGGGTTATTTCTAACCTTCAAACGTTTTGTTTAAACAAAATGTTTATATGCACTATTTATCCTTCGTCCTTGTAGAGACGGAGTCTGGAATGCAAATAAGTAAAAGATGATCAATAAAGAGGTCCTCATTCGTTACTTGTTGGACTAGTTTAGTTCTTGATACTTTATTTAGGAGTCATCTCGATCTATTTATAAGAAACTAGAAGTCGGTGCAGTTAAAATGCAAGAACACTGCGGATGCTGTCCTGCTGATATATATACATATAAAGATTTCGTCTTTACCAATATGAATATGAGTTGAACTGTAGCGGATATATCTGATATCAGATTGCAACATAGACACTGCGAATAGTATTAGAGTTTAGAAACTATATTCGTACTAGTTTTTATGTCGCAATTTGGGTCTTACTAATACCTCGGTCATGTCACTAGATTCGACGGCGATTAAAGTTATTGGTACTGAGCTACATCAGATCGCTGCATAGGAGATGATAATAAAAAACTTTGTTCATAAAACAGACATGAATGTATCAATTTATATTTTGTATACACTTTATGATATATGTATAACGTACCAAATAATTCCTTATAATGTATAAGTAAACATATATATTAATACGTACATAAATAAAGCTTTAAAACAATATATAACATCTTGAACATTTAGATGACGAAAAGGCGTGAAGTAAAATTTACATTGAGGCAGCATCTTTTGGAGATTTTGCAAGGAAGATTAAAGAATAATGATATTATATCATATAATTTGAAAAAGGAAGCAAATAATTTTCTTTTATTTCTACTATATAACAAATTGATGAATTTGTTTACTTTCTTATAATTAAAGGCTAATTGGTAATATACTGTTTATACTATAGCTAGTGTCATAGTAAATGTTGCGATTGTATTATAAATCAAGTATATAACTCTTATTTATATTGAATGTTATATTTAGTAACTAACAGTACTGAGATTTATTAAATATTTATAATTTAGAAATATTTGTACTGTTATTTATAGGTTTGAAGAAAAATTTAAACACGATTGTAACATTACTAGAGATTATTGGACCGGCGCCATCGACGCAACGTTAATACTAAACGTCCGACGTAATATGTGAGCAACAATTAATCTGCGAACAACAATGCTGCATTTAAAAAAAAAAAACTTAAACAAACAATATAAATAACAATAAAGTAACAAAGCTGTTAACAAAGGCCCTTGTATGGTAATGGGCAGCATCAACACAAGGCTGTATCGGGCTATGAATTGAATGAATGGATTTAGTGCGAATAAAGTCAGTGTAAAGTTATTTCAATTCTGATATTACCATCAAAACGGCTTAACCGATTTTATTATATTAGTTTTATTCAATTCAGCAGTGATTTACGCTTAAAATTATACTCGGCAGTCATCAGCCGTTTTTGTCATTGAAAATAATTTTGGAGAGAGTGCGATGGAAATCTACGATCTAATTCCATCATACCCTTTTCTTCATTCATCCTCATGTTGTAGACGTCCCGAGTTTGCGAACAAAGAGGTCCAGCTCCTCGTTTTCAATGAGAACGGTTAAGGAATGGAACAACTTGCCGGCATCGGTGTATCCAGTACAATTACGACGTGGGTGTTTTCAAGAAAAAAGTGAACAGTCTGTTACTAGGTTAGAGCGCTTTATTATTACAGATCACATCATCACTTAACATCAGATGGGATCGTGATCAAGCGCTAACTTTATCGATATAAAAAAATGGTTACATCTTACTACTTACATTACTTATTTGTAACATTTAAAAGACATTTGTATATAATAGTGTTAAAAATGATGATTTTGTTTAGTTACCTTGGTTCACTTGGAGCTTGGACTGGGGTGCGGCGGAAGTTACTACTATGAGGAGTATAGACAGCGTGAGCAGTAGTTGAGCTCGCATTGTGACGGACGTACTGATACTGCGCGTGCGCCGGTCATACTGCGTTGCTTGCGTAGAAGGGTCAGTCCCGATCGCCTTTCCAATCGGCTAATATAGCAATTGCAAAACGTACATATTGCACAGTAAGACGTAATAAAGTATACAAGCTGATAATCACATTATTAATACACTCACGTCATACTAAGTAAAAACTAAGTCGATATTTTATATTACTTACATATTTTTAGTCTCACTTCTTCACAGTTCAAATTAATCTAAACTTTTATTTGAAAAGTTCAAGGTGGAGCTTATACTTTCAACGAAGAAACGAAACGAGCGGGACATTCACCCAAAAGTAAGTGATACGCCCGCCCATAACAACGTGGCGGTAGTTAAGATGTGAGCTTGTTTCCCTAGTAATTTCACTAATTAATTTTCTTTCAGTCCGGAACACAGTCATGTTTGCTGGCGGAAATAGTAACTGCCGTAGTATCTACCTAGATGCACTCTGGCAAAGAGAGACTTACCGCCAGTAGTATAAATAAGTAAATGTTAACGATGATTTCTTATGTTAAGGCTTTTAACAATAATTGATAGATTTGTTCTATTATAAATAAAAAAAAAATGTTCATTGATGATGGGGGTTAATGCGAGTCAAATTTATTATGGAGCTATTACCGCACCACCAAGTTGCGCTCGTAAAAATCTGATTTAAAATTGTTATGAGAAATACCTGTTGAACTGTTATATAAGTGGCGAGGGAATGTGGACGAAGTCTGATCTTGATTTCTAACAGCATCATCTTAGAGAGCGACACGGTCTGTTCGAAAGAAGAACAGTAGCTAGTAGAAGAGTAGTAGCTCAACATAAGATATTATTAATGAAATGAATTATAATAATCTATGTATATAATGAAAATGGATTTACGTAGAAATATAGACAAGAGAAAATCGCAAAACAAAAAATGGACAACGGAAGTTGAAAAATGAAAATCTAAATGGCAAATTAATATTAAAATATATAAGAGTATATATATAAGAGATATCAGAGATTCTTCTACTCTTCACAATTCTTCGAAATTTTAGACGTGAACACATAAAATATGGTATTTATTGTTTCTCTTATATAGAGGTCAATTAAGAATAGATTTTAAAATTCCTTCCCCAAAGGGAGTTTTTTTTTTATTAACAAGTGTAACAATATGCTGACGGAATGCACACCCCGGAACCAAGGGCCGGTAACGGAGTAGTGTCGGACTCCGACCCGACTAAAAAGCTTCACATGGTATTCTAATCACTTCCGACATTACGCAGGAGGGTCACAGGATAACATCGAGCAGTTGTTCTGCAACCCCATGATCGGCGCCTGGATCAAACGGGCCCGCTTTCTCCAAAGGAAGTTGCGAAGGTGTTTCGGCGCGGAGCAGCTGGTCTTCTGGATATTAACCTATGATAAGAATTCTGAATTCTGAAATCTATACGTAACAAACAATCAACAAGGATTACTTATTGATTTATTACTTTATTTGTTTATTGATTAATATTGCATCAATTACAGTACATAGACATAGGCTTAGACCACACCACATTACACTCCTCGCCTTGATATATAAGATGTTGTGTCTCGTTACCCCAGTAATTTCAATAGCTACAGCGCCCTTCAAACCGATACACAGTAATCTTTGCCCACTCTTGTTTGTCGGCAGAAATAGGAGCTGCCATGAGAGATCTACCGCCAGTAAATATGTACCTATCTACTTTATATAGACTGTGTAGTATTATTACATTTAAAATTCATTGTTGTTATATGGGTTCATACACCTGTGTTTAAAACATAAACAAAATTATTAATAAACGATAACATAATCATCATTTATTTGATAGTTTATTACATAAATTATTCATGAAGCTGTAGCACATATACATTAATTGTTAATAATAAAAATATGTATATATATCTAACTCAACAGTATGTTAAAAGACGGCAACATTATTATGTCTAATTTGAATTTGAAATAGTAGGTAATATGAAAATATTATTGCTCGTGTAAAAGTTGAAAATTTGGGGTCGTTAGACGAAGAATTAAGTTTATAATAATATTTATCTTAATCGATAAAGTTTATACACTAAAAAAAGAAGCGAAAACTTTTTTGAATAGACTAATATAGTTTTTGCTGCTCTAATACCAAACAAGTTGTTTATTATCAATTTTATTGCCAAATGTTTACGAACGGGTTGTAATTGGGAAACATCCACGTATTACTGGAAACCGGTTTAAACTGGTCGAAAGCATCCATCACGTTTCTAAAGAACCATGGATATATTATTTGTGGTCCGGAAACGGCCATTTGAGGTTGAACGCCGTAGTTAGTCACCATCGGCCAATTCGTCATATGATCGAGTGCTAGATTACTCTCCTGCCAATTTGGTACCATGCTGTAAGATGATGATGCGACTGCTATGGCGCCAGGTTTCATTCGGATAACTCCTGTAGCGATTCCCCGGTTCTCGTTTATTGGGTAAGCGAACGACATGGTATCGCCATTATTACTCATAGTCATTCCGGGTATGGGAAGTGATTTACTATCATCGACTGTAGTAGAACTTCCACTAATTGCTGAAACGCCTGTTACTCCATTTCCGTTTTGTATAGATACATAGTTATAAATTCCATCCCTTCCATCTGTGTCACTAAATGCATCTGTAATGAGACATATATGCAATTAATATAGATAATGATATCCGTTAATATATATTGTACTTCTTACACTATTCATATATTATAATTATTAATGTTAACATATGGTATATAAATTAATAATAAACATATATATAAATAAAGTTTTAATGTTTTAAGTAATCTTTGAAAGAAAACAAGAATGCTTTCTTAAAGTATAAAGAAATCCTTAGGTATATTACCTACCCGTGGACTTCTTACTCATACCTACCAAGCTCAAATGTATTGAAGTGGTTTGTTTCTACCATCATGTTGCATATTCACCACCATAAAAGTGTTATTGTGTTATGCCTATCAACATATGAGAGTATGCTTGGGTTTCAGTGTATTTAGGGAGAAGTTACTTCACCATTCCGTGGCTTATTGTCCTTTAATATTATATGAAATTGAGGTCAAATATTAAGGAATTGCAGGTAAAAATTTTCACTATCAATTTATCCCTTGTTAGTGCATAAAAAAACGGTAATTATTAATACTATATAATATTCATTTGTTAAATTTGTTAACAAATATCAATAAATATTTTATAAATATAGACTGATCATAAATAACGTATATAGTGTACGAATATTAATGAAATGAATAAAATGACCATAGCGACGGGTCAATGACATTTAAATTCAATTTAAATAAACAACGCTCTAAAATGTAATAAGATGGCGGCGTTGATTATACCTGCGCACGTTGCTATGGCAACGACTAATACACAAAGTAGGACGGACATGGCGGCGCGCCTTAAAATGCAACCAAGTGGCACATCTCTCTTTTTATATTCAAATCTAAAATGGCGACCTCCCATTTATAAATCCGGGCATCCGATACACGAACTATCGACACCGGCTATAAATTATCATAACCATAAAAGCTGGTTAATTTTATTTTATTCGACGAAGAGACGACACGAGCGAGACGTTTAACCGATGGTAAGTATACGTCAGCACTTCACATGTAACTTTGCTTAGGATGATAAACACTACACCGCATTGTGCTAGTCGCCTTGACACTTAAAAAGAGAAGTCTCGATGCTTCTGTAAATTCATTAGCTACAACGCTCTGCAAACCAGAATATAATAATATTTGCACGATACCGTTTGGCGGCAGAGTCACGAGCAGCGGTGGTACCTATATAGACAGTCGCCGACAAAAAAGACTTACCACCAATGCAACTTAAATAAGTACCGCAGCAATTATTAGTGAAATATTTTGGGCTCAGGCTTACCTTCAAAATGAGGATGGTGGGGCCATAGTCACCACGCGGGTCCAATGCAGATTGGTGACTTCACATACACCTTAGAATAAATTCTAATTCATCTGCAGGTTTCCTCGCGATGTTTTCCTTCACCGTTTGTATATCGCTGTTGTTACTAAAGTTCACAAATATACATAACTTGATTATTAAAATCATCGGTACATGCCGAGATTCAAACCCGCGACCTTCAGAAATGACGGCCGCACGCTCTAACCATTAGCCCAGCAAGCTACCCCTGTCTGGTCGCTTGGTGGTTTGAAATGAAAAGATTAAATACGAGAACTCTGTATGCGGATGGCCTAAGTATCCGGTATTTTTTAATTTATTGCTTCAGATGTACACTTAACATCTTTAATTAATTATATATGCAAAATTTACTTTATAGTTAATTAAATAATTAATGTCAGAAAATATATATTAATATAAACTTAGTCCTACTTCTAACTGAAGTGCATAGGAAAAAAAATTTAAATAATCACTTATTTTATATAAGTAATCAATATGCTACTGTACTGCTATACGTATAAAAATTTCATAAAATATTTTTTTTTATTTAATTAAGCAACGAGGAGCGCGGGACATTCACGTGATGGCAAGTGATACGCCTGTGCATAACAATGTGGGGCTAGTTAGTATGATATAATATATCCTGACTGCATCAGATTGTGCTCTTCGTCTGTAATATACCCCAGTAATTACATTAACTTTCAATCTGGAACTCAGTAATGTTTACGCGCTGCTGCTTGTCAGCTGCAATTGGCGCTGGAGTGGTATCTTGATGGTCGGACCTACATCCAGTCCACAGTCATAGTCACGGTCAACTCTTGTTCATTAGAGGGAATTTCTCCAGAAAGAAGACTTAGTTATGGTGGATTTGTACTCATCAACCTCATCGTCATCCACAGTACGTTACAAAGCGCCCCGAAATCTCTTAGAGAATACCCTATACTATACCTTAAAAATTATCAAAGAGGTCCGTATACCTCAACAACACGCGATATGTAGTGATAAATACGAAACCAGCATCATCTAACCATACCAGGGGGAGGTTTTAGAAGCCAAGTGATTAGCCACCGCGCCACAGAGGGTGTTAAAAATAGACTAATCTATTATCTTATATGTATAAATGAAAATGGGATTCTTTGTTCGCCAATCACGTAAAAACTAGTGAACGTATCGACATGGGAACCTGACTATTCGATACGGAATGATTCGCAGATGGTTATATGATCTTGAACTTCATAGATCCTTCATAAATTTATTTCTAATTAACTTTTATAAACATTTTCATTTGGTATATTTATGCGATTGCTATAGTAACGGTTGCTATAGAAAGTCATTTGCGGTTACGGTTGCTCTCAAAGGAATGTTTCAGACAAATTTCAAATCTAATTTTATATTACGGCCAGCAAAACGGGCGGGGAACATCTAGTAAACCCATCGGTTTCTGTTATGTCTACATAATATATTCTATCTATCTATATTATATGTCTGTTTGTATGTATATATATATATATATGTATTAAATGTCTGTTACAGTGTATGTGTGATAGAAATTTTTTTTTAATCTCAAAAAATTAAGCAAGTAATCTATTAAATATTCAACAGCTTACATCGACGCATCAACAGTATCATATTATAAATTTCATAGGTTTTTTAAAATCCACGTAGAATCATAAATCACAAAGTTTTTAAAATCCACCATCTAAGTTATATACTTAATATGCCGAAGTGCAAAGTATAAAGTTGCCGAACCTCCTCGCCGATTTGTTATTACACGTGATCAAAAAACTTGATCAGACTTGTTACTTCATTTGAATGAATAATGACCTGTTTGACATATAACGGTTTTTATATAATGCTAGGTTAGAATAATATACACTGCAACATATCACTTCACTACAATGGTGATATGGGGTGAAAGGGGTCCCGCACAACAACTCACGGGACCTAAACCTCACGACACCTGCTCGCGGTGCACCCTGCTAATCAACAAACGAGGCTCTGACTCCTACCATTGGGCCAGCGTGGTACGATTAGCCCAAATCACCTCATATGAACCCCACAAACATGGAGGTCTTTGGGGGAGGTCAATGTCGAGCATTTCACGTCTATTGGATGATGATGATGACGACACTGGTGATAGACTATTTTTATCAGAGACCGTCTAGGTAGGTACCACGGCAACGTCTATTTTTGCCGCCAAACAGTAGTGGAGAAACATTAGTGTTCCGGTGTGAAGGCCGCGGTATCTAGTGTAATTACTGCGGTAACGACACTCGCCATCTTATGTCACAGGCTACGAACACAATGTAATGTTGTGTTTACCATCTTAGTTAGCACCACGTTGTTGGGCGGGCGTATCACTAACCATCATGTGAACGGCCAGCTCGTCTTGTCGCTTCGTTGAATAAAAAAAATCATTGCACTCGTAACATTGGCACAAGTCTCCTTACCTGAGTAATTTCATTAGTTATAATCATCATCAGCCGATAGACGTCCACTGCTGGACATAGGCTTACCCCTTAGCTTATCCCATAGCAATAGTGCGTTTCAAACTTGAACACTGTTTACGCACTATTGTTTAGTGCTGCTGTGAAGACGTTCTTCTAAGATATTTATCATCACACTGCGTCCACCAACCCTCATGTCAAAGGATCATTTTCAATAGGGGACGTCTATATTCTGAAGTAATCGTCAATAGATTCTCATGAGCACCTTATAAACCATAACACAGCAACACCATTGACGGTTCATTTGCATCAAATATTTTTTTTTTTTTTTTAGAATTCCGATGTATCTCTTGATATCTTATGTTTAAATACACACATATATTTTTTTATATATACATACTAGCTGTTTCCCGGTCGCTTTGCTACCTGTGGGATAAAATTGGAATTGAAATTTGATATATTCCTTTGAGAGTAAACGCAACCGCAAATGACTTTCTATAGCAACCGTTATTACAGCAACCGCAAAAATAATATGAAATGAAAATGTTTACAAAAGTTGGTTAGAAATAAATTTATGAATGATCTATGAATTTCAAGAAATAAATAGCGGATAACCATCTATGAATAATTTCGCGCCGAATGTTCATGTTCCCGCGTCGATACGTTCACTAATAATCACGTGATGCACAAACATACAAAACCTATTTTCATAATGTATATACAGATATAAATAGATATATTATTTTAGTAACTACTAAGTAACGACCGATAGAACAGCAACGGCGTATAAGTAGACGCAGTGTTCTATATCCGTAAGTTGTTAATAACTTGTAATCTCTTGTTTACCTAATAAATAAACATCTTGCCTAATATTCCGGTTGTTAGGACTCGATGACTACTCTCTCAAAGAGAGAGTGGAAACTACTCATCCAAGACCCGAAGCGGACTGGAGGATGTTAAATATTAACCAAAATTTATGTTCTCGGTTCATTCTGGGATTGGACTGGCATATCTGAGGCGTCCGGATTGGTCCGCCGAACCAGTTACAGAAAGGATTGTACCACGCTGATCGCCAACCTTCATTAGTTGGAGAGGCATTTTAAGAAGAAGAAGTTCCTTCAAGATTTTTCTCGACTCTAGTCGTACAATGCGCTGAACTGCTAATAATAAATAATGGTGTTCAAAAAAAATTGTGAACAGTAAAATGAATAAGATGTTGAGGAGACATGTCCAGCAGTGGACGTCTATCAGCTGATGACAATAGTGATGGAAATGAGTAATGTGATAAATTTTTATCTAGTCCTTTATTTATGTTTCAAAAATTTTGCAAATTTACAAGTTTTTCTTAGAAAATATATTCACAAAAATTTAGTAAGCTAGTATAGTTTAACTATTTTAAACGCCGGTGTTGTACGCGTTGGCTGACTGGACGCCGGGCGCGTTCACACTGGTGGCAACGCTTTGTTGAACCTGGTTACCCTTTTGTTTGATGATTTGAGCGGTGCTAGACTTGTATTTTCCGTTGTTCTCCGCCGAAGCAAACGCCGATTCATAATTGCTGTGACCGTTCAGCGTTTGTGCAGAGGAAACGGCTGAGCCTTGATTGCCAGAACTCTGTGCAGACGATAACGCAGACCCTTGGCCGAATCCGCTAGAGTTAGCCGATGCCACAGCGGATTGGAACCCGTTGTAGTTCTGAGCCGAAGAGACTGCTGTCTGATGTACGCCGTTGCTGTTGACACTAGATGAGGCATAACCGAACCCGTCATGAGATTGGGCTGAGGCCATAGCCGATCCAAAGTTGCCGAAGTTTAGTGGTGTAATGTAAAAGTGTCCTGGATTGAAGCCCAGTCCACTGACATGAATGTTTGACAAGTGTTGGTTGCTACCTGGAAGCTGTACAATTTGAGGACGCTGGTTAAGATGGATATTTGTAGTTTGTTGCTGATTAACCGGTTTTTGGAGTTGGATGGGTTGAGGAGTTGAAGAAATTACGTCGCTACTGAGAAGGTTGTTCCCTGCCTGTTGGTTGTTGAAAGGTTTTTGTTGTGCTGGTAAAGCTTGGGTGATTACGCCGCCATTGAAAAGGTTGTTGATTGCCTGTTGGTTGTTAAAAGGTACCTGTGGTACGGATTGGGGGCCTGGTGCAATCGAACCGCTGTTGACAAGGTTATTCGTTGCTTGTTGGTTGTTGAAAGGGTTCTGCACTTGTATATATTGAGGAACTACAGAGATAACGCCGCCATTAACCAGATTGTTCAATGCCTGTTGGTTGTTGACAGGTTTTTGATGTTGTACAGCTTGAGCTTGCACTATAGAACCGCCATTAACCAGATTGTTCACAGCCTGTTGGTTATTGGAGGGTATTTGAATAGGTTGAGGGGCAAGAGCCGAAGCGCTGCCGCTGACAAGATTGTTTACTGCTTGTTGGTTATTGATAGGTTTTTGCTGTTGCACGGGTTGAGTTTGAGCGATTGATCCGCTAATGAGAAGGTTGTTTATTGCCTGTTGATTATTTAAAGGTTTCTCCTGTTGCACGGGTTTAGGGGCCAGAGAAATTGCGCCACCACTGATAAGGTTGTTCACAGCTTGTTGGTTGTTGAAAGGCTTCTGCTGTTGGATGAGTTGAGCTTGAGCTGTTGATCCGCTAATGAAAAGGTTGTTATCCGCTTGTTGGTTGTTGAAAGGCTTCTGCTGTTGTACGGGTTGAGACTGACCGATTGATTCGCTAATGAGAAGGTTGTTTATTGCCTGTTGATTGTTTAAAGGTTTCTCTTGTTGCACGGGTTTAGGGGCCAGAGATATTGCGCCACCACTGACAAGGTTGTTCACAGCTTCTTGGTTGTTGATAGGTTTCTGCTGTTGCACGGGTTGAGCTTGAGCGATTGAACCACTAACGAGAAGGTTATTTATTGCCTGTTGATTAATTAAAGGTTTCTCCTGCTGCACGGGTTTAGGGGCTAGAGAAATTACGCCACCACTGACAAGGTTGTTTACAGCTTGTTGGTTGTTGATAGGTTTCTGCTGTTGGATGAGTTGAGCTTGAGCTGTTGATCCGCTAATGAGAAGGTTGTTCACTGCTTCTTGGTTGTTGATAGGTTTCTGCTGTTGCACGGGTTGAGATTGAGCTGTTGACCCGCTAACAAAAAGGTTGTTACCTGCTTGTTGGTTGTTGAAAGGCTTCTGCTGTTGCACGGGTTGAGTTTGAGCGATTGATCCGCTAATGAGAAGGTTGTTTATTGCCTGTTGATTATTTAAAGGTTTCTCCTGTTGCACGGGTTTAGGGGCCAGAGAAATTGCGCCACCACTGAGAAGGTTATTCACAGCTTGTTGGTTGTTGATAGGGTTCTGTTGTTGTGCAGGTTGTGGAGACAGAAAGATTACGCCGCCATTGGCAAGGTTATTTACAGCTTGTTGGTTGTTGAAAGGATTCTGCTGTTGGACGAGTTGAGCTTGAGCTGTTGAACCGCTAATGAGAAGGTTGTTTATTGCCTGTTGATTATTTAAAGGTTTCTCCTGTTGCACGGGTTTAGGGGCCAGAGAAATTGCGCCACCACTGAGAAGGTTATTCACAGCTTGTTGGTTGTTGATAGGGTTCTGTTGTTGTGCAGGTTGTGGAGACAGAAAGATTACGCCGCCATTGGCAAGGTTATTTACAGCTTGTTGGTTGTTGAAAGGATTCTGCTGTTGTACGGGTTGAGCTTGAGCTGTTGATCCGCTAATGAGAAGGTTGTTCACTGCTTCTTGGTTGTTGATAGGTTTCTGCTGTTGCACGGGTTGAGCTTGAGCGATTGATCCGCTTACGAGAAGGTTGTTTGTTGCCTGTTGATTGTTTAAAGGTTTCTCTTGTTGCACGGGTTTAGGGGCCAGAGAAATTGCGCCACCACTGACAAGGTTGTTCACAGCTTGCTGGTTGTTGATAGGTTTCTGCTGTTGTACAGGTTGAGCTTGAGCTGTTGATCCGCTAATGAGAAGGTTGTTCACTGCTTCTTGGTTGTTGATAGGTTTCTGTTGTTGCACGGGTTGAGCTTGAGCGATTGATCCGCTTACGAGAAGGTTGTTTGTTGCCTGTTGATTGTTTAAAGGTTTCTCTTGTTGCACAGGTTTAGGAGCCAGAGAAATTGCGCCACCACTGAGAAGGTAATTCACAGCTTGTTGGTTGTTGATAGGGTTCTGCTGTTGCACGGGTTGAGCTTGAGCGATTGAACCGCTAACGAGAAGGTTATTTATTGCCTGTTGATTATTTAAAGGTTTCTCCTGCTGCACGGGTTTAGGGGCTAGAGAAATTGCGCCACCACTGACAAGGTTGTTTACAGCTTGTTGGTTGTTGATAGGTTTCTGCTGTTGGATGAGTTGAGCTTGAGCTGTTGATCCGCTAATGAGAAGGTTGTTCACTGCTTCTTGGTTGTTGATAGGTTCCTGCTGTTGCACGGGTTGAGCTTGAGCGATTGAACCACTAATGAGAAGGTTGTTCACTGCTTCTTGGTTGTTGATAGGTTCCTGCTGTTGCACGGGTTGAGCTTGAGCGATTGAACCACTAATGAGAAGGTTGTTCACTGCTTGTTGGTTGTTGATAGGTTTCTGCTGTTGCATGGGTTGAGCTTGAGCGATTGAACCGCTAACGAGAAGGTTGTTTATTGCCGGTTGATTATTTAAAGGTTTCTCCTGTTGCACGGGTTTAGGGGCCAGAGAAATTGCGCCACCACTGACAAGGTTGTTCACAGCTTGCTGATTATAGATAGGTTTCTGCTGTTGTACGGGTTTAGGGGCCAGAGAAATTGCGCCACCACTGACAAGGTTGTTCACAGCTTGCTGGTTGTTGATAGGTTTCTGCTGTTGGACGAGTTGAGCTTGAGCTGTTGACCCGCTAATAAAAAAGTTGTTACCTGCTTGTTGATTGTTGAAAGGCTTCTGCTGTTGTACGGGTTGAGATTGAGCGATTGAACCGCTAATGAATTGGTTGTTCATTGCCTGTTGATTGTTTAAAGGTTTCTCCTGTTGCACGGGTTTAGGCGCCAGAGAAATTGCGCCACCACTGACAAGGTTGTTCACCGCTTCTTGGTTGTTGATAGGTTTCTGCTGTTGCACGGGTTGAGCTTGAGCGATTGAACCACTAATGAGAAGGTTGTTCACTGCGTCTTGGTTGTTGATAGGTTTCTGCTGTTGCACGGGTTGAGCTTGAGCGATTGAACTGCTAACGAGAAGGTTGTTTATTGCCGGTTGATTATTTAAAGGTTTCTCCTGTTGCACGGGTTTAGGGGCCAGAGAAATTGCGCCACCACTGACAAGGTTGTTCACAGCTTGCTGATTATAGATAGGTTTCTGCTGTTGTACGGGTTTAGGGGCCAGAGAAATTGCGCCACCACTGACAAGGTTGTTCACAGCTTGCTGGTTGTTGATAGGTTTCTGCTGTTGTACAGGTTGAGCTTGAGCTGTTGATCCGCTAATGAGAAGGTTGTTCACTGCTTCTTGGTTGTTGATAGGTTTCTGTTGTTGCACGGGTTGAGCTTGAGCGATTGATCCGCTTACGAGAAGGTTGTTTGTTGCCTGTTGATTGTTTAAAGGTTTCTCTTGTTGCACAGGTTTAGGAGCCAGAGAAATTGCGCCACCACTGAGAAGGTAATTCACAGCTTGTTGGTTGTTGATAGGGTTCTGCTGTTGCACGGGTTGAGCTTGAGCGATTGAACCGCTAACGAGAAGGTTATTTATTGCCTGTTGATTATTTAAAGGTTTCTCCTGCTGCACGGGTTTAGGGGCTAGAGAAATTGCGCCACCACTGACAAGGTTGTTTACAGCTTGTTGGTTGTTGATAGGTTTCTGCTGTTGGATGAGTTGAGCTTGAGCTGTTGATCCGCTAATGAGAAGGTGGTTCACTGCTTCTTGGTTGTTGATAGGTTCCTGCTGTTGCACGGGTTGAGCTTGAGCGATTGAACCACTAATGAGAAGGTTGTTCACTGCTTCTTGGTTGTTGATAGGTTCCTGCTGTTGCACGGGTTGAGCTTGAGCGATTGAACCACTAATGAGAAGGTTGTTCACTGCTTGTTGGTTGTTGATAGGTTTCTGCTGTTGCATGGGTTGAGCTTGAGCGATTGAACCGCTAACGAGAAGGTTGTTTATTGCCGGTTGATTATTTAAAGGTTTCTCCTGTTGCACGGGTTTAGGGGCCAGAGAAATTGCGCCACCACTGACAAGGTTGTTTACAGCTTGTTGGTTGTTGATAGGGTTCTGTTGTTGTGCAGGTTGTGGAGACAAAAAGATTACGCCGCCATTGGCAAGGTTATTTACAGCTTGTTGGTTGTTGGAAGGTTTCTGCTGTTGTACGGGTTGACCTTGAGCGATTGAACCACTAATGAGAAAGTTGTTCATTGCCTGTTGATTGTTCAAAGGTTTCTCTTCTTGTACGGGTTTAGGGGCCAGAGAAATCGCGCCACCACTGACAAGGTTGTTACCTGCTTGTTGGTTGTTGAAAGGTTTCTGCTGTTGTACGGGTTGACCTTGAGCGATGGATCCGCTAATAAATTGGTTGTTCATTGCTTGTTGATTGTTGATAGGTTTCTGTTGTTGTGCAGGTTGTGGAGACAGAAAGATTACGCCGCCATTGGCAACGTTATTTACAGCTTGTTGGTTGTTAAAAGGTTTCTGCTGTTGGACGAGTTGAGCTTGAGCTGTTGACCCGCTAATGAAAAGGTTGTTACTTGCTTGTTGGCTGTTGATAGGTTTCTGCTGTTGTACGGGTTGAGATTGAGCGATTGAACCGCTAATGAATTGGTTGTTACTTGCTTGTTGGTTGTTGATAGGTTTCTGCTGTTGTACGGGTTGAGATTGAGCGATTGATCCGCTAATGAATTGGTTGTTCATTGCCTGTTGATTGTTGATAGGTTTCTGTTGTTGTGCAGGTTGAGGAGACAGAAAGATTACGCCGCCATTGGCAAGGTTGTTCACAGCTTGTTGGTTGTTGACAGGTTTCTGCTGTTGGACGAGTTGAGCTTGAGCTGTTGACCCGCTAATGAAAAGGTTGTTACTTGCTTGTTGGCTGTTGATAGGTTTCTGCTGTTGTACGGGTTGAGATTGAGCGATTGTCCCGCTAATGAAAAGGTTGTTACTTGCTTGTTGGCTGTTGATAGGTTTCTGCTGTTGTACGGGTTGAGATTGAGCGATTGAACCGCTAATGAATTGGTTGTTCATTGCCTGTTGATTGTATAAAGGTTTCTCCTGTTGCACGGGTTTATGGGCTAGAGAAACTGCGCCACCATTGACAAGGTTGTTCACAGCTTGCTGGTTGTTGATAGGTTTTTGCTGTTGCACGGGTTGAGCTTGAGCGATTGAACCACTAATGAGAAGGTTGTTCACTGCTTCTTGGTTGTTGATAGGTTTCTGCTGTTGTACGGGTTGAGATTGAGCGATTGATCCGCTTACGAGAAGGTTGTTTATTGCCTGTTGATTGTTTAAAGGTTTCTCTTGTTGCACAGGTTTAGGAGCCAGAGAAATAGCGCCACCACTGAGAAGGTTATTCATAGCTTGCTGGTTGTTGATAGGTTTCTGCTGTTGGACGAGTTGAGCTTGAGCTGTTGACCCGCTAATAAAAAGGTTGTTACTTGCTTGTTGATTGTTGATAGGTTTCTGCTGTTGTAGGGGTTGAGATTGAGCGATTGATCCGCTAATGAATTGGTTGTTCATTGCCTGTTGATTGTCGATAGGTTTCTGTTGTTGTGCAGGTTGAGGAGACAGAAAGATTACGCCGCCATTGGCAAGGTTGTTCACAGCTTGTTGGTTGTTGACAGGTTTCTGCTGTTGGACGAGTTGAGCTTGAGCTGTTGACCCGCTAATGAAAAGGTTGTTACTTGCTTGTTGGCTGTTGATAGGTTTCTGCTGTTGTACGGGTTGAGATTGAGCGATTGAACCGCTAATGAATTGGTTGTTCATTGCCTGTTGATTGTATAAAGGTTTCTCCTGTTGCACGGGTTTATGGGCTAGAGAAATTGCGCCACCATTGACAAGGTTGTTCACAGCTTGCTGGTTGTTGATAGGTTTCTGCTGTTGTACGGGTTGAGATTGAGCGATTGATCCGCTTACGAGAAGGTTGTTTATTGCCTGTTGATTGTTTAAAGGTTTCTCTTGTTGCACAGGTTTAGGAGCCAGAGAAATAGCGCCACCACTGAGAAGGTTATTCATAGCTTGCTGGTTGTTGATAGGTTTCTGCTGTTGGACGAGTTGAGCTTGAGCTGTTGACCCGCTAATAAAAAGGTTGTTACTTGCTTGTTGATTGTTGAAAGGTTTTTGCTGTTGTACGGGTTGAGATGGAGCGACTGAACCGCTAATGAATTGGTTGTTCATTGCCTGTTGATTGTTTAAAGGTTTCTCCTGTTGCACGGGTTTAGGAGCCAGAGAAATTGCGCCACCACTGACAAGGTTATTTACAGCTTGTTGGTTGTTGATAGGTTTCTGCTGCTGGATGGGTTGAACTTGCGCTGTTGATCCGCTAATGAAAAGGTTGTTCATTGCCTGTTGATTATTTAAAGGTTTCTGCTGTTCTACGGCCTGGGCTTGGAAGATTGAACCGACGTTAGCGAGGTTGTTCACAGCCTGTTGATTGTTGGAAGGTTTCTGTGATTGTATAGACTGAGATGCTATAGAGATCGCGCTATTGCTGACCAGATTGTGGAGTGCCTGTTGGTTGTTGACAGGTTTCTGTTGCTGTATGGGTTGCGCTTGATTGATCCCACTGCTAATAACAAGGTTGTTCAATGCCTGTTGGCTGTTGATAGAGTTTTGTTGTTGTACAGATTGAGGGCCTATAGAGTTCGCGCCGCCACTGACGAGGTTATTTCCTGTTTGTTGGTTGATGATAGGTTTCTGTTGTTGTATGAGTTGAGAGGATGATGAGATCGCGCTCCCTACCAGTTGGTTACTGATAGGTTTTTGTTGTATGGGTTGAGATTGTGCGATTGAACCAACAGTTACAAGATTGTTTATCGCCTGTTGTTGACTGAGAAGAGGCTGCTGTTGAATCCCAAGTGGACCTTGATTCACTGCTCCACTATTAACAAAAATATTTGATGCTTGTTGTTGGCTTATAGGTTTCTGCAATTGCGTGGATTGAAGTGCTTGTGAAATTGCACCCCCGCTCATGTGATTATTTGTTGCATGTTGATGGGTAGCTGGATACTGCTGATATATGGGGCGGGGTGCATGTGCTATCCCAGCTTGATTAATATGGGCGGTAGATGTCTGTTGATGACCGAAAGGGATATATTGTTGTACGTTATTTGGTGCTTGAGCGAATCCACTTCCACTAGCGCAGTTGTTGCCGCTATTGGCAAATCCAGCTTGAGGATTATAGCCTTGGTAGTAGCCTCCGTATCCACTAGCCTGGCTAACTCCGCCTACGTTGCTTGCGAAAGCACTTCCATAACCATAACCCGCGTTGGGGGAACGATTATTTTGATACTTAACTTGCGGTAATTTTGCTGTAATTAAAAAATATATATTTTAATCTCTTTTACAGGTTATCTTTAATGTACAGTTGTCATCATCATCAGCCAATTGACGTCCACTGCTGAACATCATCATACACACTACAATACATATACAGTAAAGTACATATATCATATGGAGTTATCATATATTTAAGTAAAAGATTGTGTACATAATTTTAATAAATATACTTATATATAATACATTTTAAATCTTTTGAAGTTATAAACTTAACAAAATGCTTTAGCTTTTTACTTAACTTACTGTTTAGGTTATATTAATTATCTGTAGTCGTAATAAACTTTTTGAGAGTCCCGATAATATAATATACTTACAGACCCATGCAGGTGTACCTTGACAGGCAGAAAGCACTGTCACAAGGGCGAGGAGCTTAGCCGCCATTTTGTTTAGCGCATGGACGACTATATCTATCGCTCGTACCGACAGTGACCGTGAAATTTATCTCCCGGTTTATATATATATATGGAAATGAACCCCCACTGCCGATATTGACTAGTTCGCAGATATACCACGCGGAGACATTGACACTCATAAACATATCTCACAACTTGCGGTATACTAATTTGATTCGCCAATGCTCCTATAACGTAAATTTCTTAAATAGAATCCAATCAACTTGTTAGATAAGATCAGCATTTGGTATTATGAAACGGCCAACTTCGCTGCTGGAACATAATGGATCTTTTATTATTTATTTTACTGAAATTTAGAAAATTATTATAACAATTCGCTACTGGAGAGATCCTGGAAACATAAATTGCGAAAGACCAGTATCCACCACTATATGGACGTCAATAGCTTGAAATTCCGCTAACGTAAAATTTTGGGTGATTAAATATTTTTTAATAACTATGTCATCATAAATATCCAATGTTATGTTTCTGCTATTGAGAACCATTCGACGTTGCATGCTATCTCATTACTGCTATATGATAGTTTCTTTATGATGTTTTCATTAGACATTGGACAAATCGGTGCAGTTCGACTTAGACGGACATATTCCGATCAAATCGAGAATGTCCTAAAAAATGCCGGGTCAGGAGTACTAGCAACTGACAAGCATGCATGAAGACGCTCATGGAAGTGGAAGCGGGAGAGGTGTGCCAGGATCGTAGCGAGTGGAGAGAGGTGATCTCTGCTTACCCCACTGGGAACGAGACTTTATATATATTTATGTATATATGTTTTTATTCAACGTAAGCTTAAACCTAGTGGATCGAGCTTTTCAACCATGCAATCATCCATTCAAGTGTTTTGCTAACTTTTGATTAATGTCTTATTAAAATAAAAAGTTACAAATATTATTAATATCTAAACAAAAGTAACACTTTTTGAAAACTGATCAACAAAGCATCAACCACTCCATCCTTCTTCATAATATAAATAGTCTTTTTATCGATTTTCAACTAAATTAATGCAAACTGGTTTTTTTTTATTTTATGAAGCGACTATTCACCTGATAGTAAGTAATACGCGTGTTCATTACGTGGCGCCATTTAGCGCACACTGCACCACACTGGGCTCATCACTTGAGACATAAGATATAAAGTCGGGACTTACTATATTTAACTAAGTTCCTCGAGTGTTGGCCGCGTACCAGTAGACGTACTGCCGGTAGGCCTTCACACAAGGTGGACCGACGATCTGGTCATAATCGTGCCAGCACCAACCCACTGGATGCGACCAAAGCGTGACCGATCGATGTGAAGATCTTTGGGGGATATCTATGTTCAGCAGTGGACGTCTAATGTCTGATGAGTGATACTATATAGATACTTTGGGTAACGAATTACCCCACTAATTTCACTAGGTACAGCACCTATTCAAACCGGAACACGGTAATGAATGCACGCTACTGTTTATCAAAGGAAATAGAAGCGGCGATGATATCCACCTAGACAGTCTCCGGCAATAGAGACCAACCAGAAAAGTAAGCTTGAGCTGTAAGAGATTAAGTGTACTAGTAATAAACAAGAGACCTATGTCCAGCAGTGGACTTCCATAGGTTGAAATGACGGCTCTATCGACGACGTAATATACGTAATAAACACTGGTTTTCTAATAAGTAAATGATGTTATAGTAGGTTAAGAAGACATAAAGTAGCGAGCACAGCTAATAATATGGTCAAAGACCTGCGCGAAGCATTAAGTTTTATTGTGAAGGCGAACCACAAATGTGAGAAAAAATTTATTATTTTGAACTTTGATCTCACATAATGACACATTTCTATGATTTTATTATAATATAAATAAATTATAAAATTTAATTGTTAACTTCTTGATAATTGTTTAATTAATCACATGGATCGTTTATTTAAACCACATACATTCACTTCACGGTTATACAGCTTTCTTGTAAGACGAGTTCCTCATTTCTAAACATCATCATCATTACCAGCCGATAGTTTAGGATCTTCACATCGATCGGTCCTGCACTGCTCGCATCCAGCGGGTCTCCACGACCTTACACTCAGCATGGATTCCGGTGCCGCCGGGCACTACAGGCCTTCATTTGTAGGTATTCTTATTGGGGTTTAGGGCCATTTCCCACCACGCTGACCCAATGCGGGTCGGTGGGAGTCAGAGCCTCGCATGTCTGATTAGCAGAGTGCACCACGATTAGGTGAGCTTGGCTTGGGTTCCATGAGTTTTTGCGCGGGATGCCTTATATAAAATATTAACTTAAATAATTAAACCTAAAAATATTATTTAAAGTTACATATATGTTTTTTAAGATCAAGTTGTATATTTTTATATAATACTTATGCCCATAATGATGGGTCATACTTAAAATTCTATAAACCTTCGCCATAACAATATTACTTGTAAACATATAAAAAGCTGAATACCCACACGGCTCCTCATCTTCCACAATTGTCAATTAACTTCATCTAAAATTAGGGTTCAATGTCAATAACATTAAATTTCAAATTTCTATAAAATATTCGTATTAATATCCTCATGGGTGTTTTCTCCTTAGCGACAAGGACGTGATGTTTTTTTTTTCTGCGATATCCTCTTATACAGTTTGATGTAAAATACAAAACATAATCGTTGCTGTATATAAACATAAATCATTAAAATGTTTTTATTCATCATTAAAAATGATGATGAGGTCTTGTTCAGTTATTTGAATATTAATGAGTATGTATTAGTTTAAATGGATGTAATAAAAAACCTTATTTCTCTTATATTACTATTATTAACACAAATATTATTACAAGTGTAGTTATCACAGATCACAGATCGAAGTAAATCTACAAATTACTTCTACCACCATCATAACTGTCTCCGCGTCCGTATCCGTAATTGTTTGGTACATTTTCATTGGATTCTTCATATACTGGCTTATCCTCTCCATCATCAAAATAGTTACCTGACCGTTCATCCGCTCCATGAGAATATTCGTCCCTACCATTATAATAATTTCCATTGAACTGGTTATTATTGGATCCATAACCGTTATAGTATCCTGGTCTTTTATGAGCTCCGTACAATCCGTAACCTCCAAATCCTGATTGGTAAGGGTAACCTCCGTGATATGGATGGCCTCCGTTGTACTGGTAGTTGTTTGGGTAGTAACCACTACCGAAACCACCACCGCCGGTGTTCGACGAGGATTGCGATTGGCTGATGCCAATGTTTATTGGCGGGTAGGGATAGCCTCCTTGATAGTTCTGGTAGCCACCGTAGCCGTTACCACCGTTACCATGACCGCTGTACTCGCCTCCGCACAAGCCGAGCTTGTAACATAATTTCTTTTTCAACAGAAAAGTACGTTTCACTCTGCCGTGGGAGTCGTCACCAGCTCCTGAAAATATGATATATAAATAGATATATGAACAACAATATTACAGATTGATTGATTTCAAATTATTCTAGACGTAACTTAAAAAACTTATTTGTTGTTATATTACCTCTCATACGTTTCTTGTAATGATTTAAGGGTTGCTCTTAACTTTTTTCATCACAAATTCAAGTTTAATATACCAAGTTACGAACACATATACATATATTTGAGAATCAATTTAAGTTTCAATCAATGCTTTACAATAAAAATCGAGTTTTGTTAATCAAATTCACATAACATAGCGGCAAAGATGAAACTAGAATTAAAACAGTAGTTTATGATACTGTGAAAACATTTATAATATATAACAAAAACAATTACCACCTTCCGCTAAGGCTAGACCCAGAGCAGCAGCAAGGAGTATAAAAACTGTTGAGTTCATTGCTGGTTTGGTATGCCGTTGGATCCTTCGCCGAATATGTAATCCTTTGAACAGTTCAAAGCATATATATAAGTGAAACCGAGGTCTTAACCCACGCACTTTGACATTGAACAACGATACAAACTCATTTCCGGCAAACGAAACACACTATTAATTTTAGAAACAATGCCCTTATATGGATAATCGGAAGTAATTATAATCTAAACGATTTGTCTTACGGAACATTCAAATTTAATATTTTATCTATGGTATATGGACTAACCAGATAAAGGCGGCCGGAAATGGCTGATCATCGTTACCAGTATATGAATCCAACAGGAAGGCGGCCATCAGAGAGGAATGGCGACGTGTCGTTAAGCTTGCGACCAACACCTGAAGTGTTGATCACGATCACTCCGCCAAGAGTGATACTGACGAAGAAGAATATGAAATAGTCCAAGTTCCACTACCAACCACACAAAAAGGGATAAGAAGCATTTGAAAAATTCAAAATTAAGGCGTTCTGAAAAGTATTTTATAAATACTAGGGCTAGAAACCAGGTTGCAAAATACTTGAGAGTATTTTTAATGTTCGATAAATTAAACTGGATTTGATGCTGTTGTTGTAAAGTGGAAAATTACAAACAAAATACATCTTGGAACTTGAATTTTAATTTCCTGTATTTTTATAGAAGTTTTATGTTAATATTACTTTTCAATCGTGTATATTACGTACTATGTAAAAGGCAGAGCAAGGTAAAAAAAATGGAGGAAAAAAAAGGCAAAATATATGGAAGACGTGCATCTAGTAGACAGCGGTAGAAATGGTTTGACGACAGAAAGGAGTGGACCGGGTTTAAATACCATCAGTTAAAATGAATAGCTGAGGATCTTATTGGTTTCCTCAACCTGATCGCCAAATTTCAGTTTGAAGATGTCACCCAATGATTACGATGATAGTAAAAACTGCGCAATAATCATAAATATTAGGTTCCCTCTTCAAACTGAAAATTAATTAGACTCTATGCTAATTTGGTTTTTATCTTTATTAACAATTTATAAATGAAAATCTTCAACATATAGTGTCTTGTAAAATAGTAATAAATACTAGTAAGGTGCTCAGGATTTGATACGCGTACGTAAGTAAATACCTGGTGTTAAAACCTGTTCCTTTAAATACATATGAGCGTCCCATGGTGCAGCCATCTACCGTAAAATCAATGTAATAATATTTTATTATGTTTTCCCGTATTTATCTCGATTTGTAACATAAAGAATAAGACTTGTATAGTTAGTTCGGTCATGTTTTTTTTTAATTAACGTGGGTGGAATGCCTGTGCATATCCGTCCTCGCGGGGGCAAGGACAGGTTATGTCGGACTTGCACCGACTGAAACCCCCACGATGTTCCAACTCGTCGCCTGATGGCAGAGTCACGGGAAAGCATTCGCTCGCAGCCGTGACCCTGCCGGCGCTGGCCGCTTTCGCAGCCCCACCTCGGGAGGGAGGTATAAACCCTCCCTTTCTAGGGCGTGTAGGAACATGCAGCGCGCCCCCTCCTCGGCCTCCTCCACTCGCGCCCGTCGACGAGTTCCCTGAACCCGAAAAAGACCATGGGAGGCCACGGGAGAAAACCTCTTCCAGCCCCCTGCGCCGGAGAGATGTTGGGCCCACTGCTACCCGTTAACGGCCACGGAGGATAGGGAGACCGGCGCATCGCAATACCAACACTCCTTTTCTCCCGCGGCCCCATCGCCGCCGCATTGCCGGTGCGAGACCGGTTAATAGCAGAGGGTACTCGCTCCGCGACTCCACCTCGGCTGCAAGGGGTAGTATGAAACCGCCCCTGCAGCTCCCGGCCGCTACGGTGAGCTCCAGTTATCCAACCGGTTTTCTAACCTAGAGCGGCTCTCGCGGGCCGGCCGAATCGGTTCCTCTTCACTTCATCATGGGCGACCCCGCCACTACAAGGCAGGAACCTGTTGGGGGGAAATTCCGTCATGTTGACTCTTTGATATTTCCACTAAAGGTAAATACGATTAAGGACTAAATTATTTAAGGGTTTAAGTTTAAATAAATCGTAATTTATATTGTTCTTGTAATTACCAAGAGTCAAAAAGATTTATATTGATATTAAAAAAGGTCATGTTATCCATCAATAATACAACTAAGGTATCAACATACCTGACTGTGAGCGAAGGCCTCACTGTTATTCTGCCTTTTGGTCTGTGAAGTACTTACTCTGTAATGAACAAATTATTATCGAACTTCGAGATTGTATTTAATATGGACTTTGAGAACTGTAACGTAGTTACTAAATTAACATACCATTTCAAATAATAGTATAACATAGATTTTTTTTTATATTGTAAACTAAACTATAAGTATTACTGAATTTGTATACAATTAATCAAATAATTTGAGTATGCTTTGTAAACGAATTTCAAATATTCTTAGATTACATCTTCATATTGGACTGTTACCAAAGAACTACATTATGCGTGAAACTTGTTCCGCTTAATTACTAAATGTCTCCTATATATAAAAGATATAATTGATTTATTAAGTAACGTATGCAAATTGTAATGGCAGCTATAAATTACTATGGTAAGGAATGTAATATTGTTTACAAGCTCATCGTGTATCATTCATTTTGTTAGTGATTATGATTACTGTGCTGCTTCACTAAATAACTTCAATATCCTTATTAATATTCAAAACGGAAAGTAATTCAATAAACAATGTATCACAATGTCATCTGATTGCGATCATGTCGTTTGTCTTAGCAAACGTTTCATTACTTTTAATTAATGTTGATAATTAATGAAGCCATCAATATACATATGTAAGAGGTGCGGCTCAACAATTCACGGGATCCAAGCCAAGCTCACCAGCTAATGGTGCATCCTACTAAACAACAGATTTTAGCTCCCACCAACCCCTACTGAGCGAAAGTGGTGAGAAATGGCTCAAATCCCTAAATGTGAACAAAGGTCAGCACAGGACCGATCGATGTGACCTTTTGGGGGGAAGTCTATGTACAGCAATGGACGTCTATCGGTCGATGATGATGATGATGATTTTTAAAATAAAATATACACTATTATCTACTTTCAATACTAAAATAATACATTTTAACTAAAAACTGATGACATACAGTAAAGTGTGAAAGTAATGTTTATCTGAAATGATTAAGATGATAATTTACAAAAAATTTACTACTTTTATTAACTCGTGCATAAACTGTATAATTTATTACTAAATATCCTTAAACATAAATAAAACTTAGTGTTAATTAATTGAATATTTCTATTTCAAGGCCACGATCACGAAATTGTGTAGATTTTGGAAATGTTGTTTGTATATTTGAAAATATCTGTGGTATATTTGAATGGCGACTAGTAATAAAACAATCTTACTGATTTCATCTCGTTTATTAAATAAAATACTCTCTTTTAGTTTTAAATGCTTTACAGCCAAGGTCACAGGAGGACAGAGGTGACAGACATCACGAAGTAACCTACAGCTTTATATTGTTATGCTTGATTTAATGTATATAGAGATTCATTGACTCATCACGAGATTTCTGAAAATATCAGACGCAAACACTCAAAATTTGGTAAAGGTATTGCCTCTGTCATTTATAGGTCAGATAAGCGGGTATTTTACAAAATTCCGTCCCTCGAAAGGAGTTTCGGGGGTGATACGGCCAAAACGGGCGAGCAACAGCTAGTTTTAATAATAATGGGATCTCAGGCCGTTGGTTGATGTGTAAGGAGTCCTGCACTACAACTCACGGGAGCCAAACCGACCTCGCTTGCTCGTGGTACATCCTGCTAATCAACAAACATGCTCTAGCTCCCCCAACCGGCATTGGGCCAGCGTGGTGGGAAATGGCACTAATCCCCCCAAATGTACCCTTACCTACAACAGCGCTTAGTACCTAGCGGTACTGGAGGCAATACTAACTGTATGTGGAGATCTTTGAGAAGGCCTATGTCCAGCAGTGGACGTCTATCGACTGATGATGATAAAGCCGTTGGTATTAACCCAAGCCTCGCGAATCATCGTCGGTAAAAATCGATGATGTCTACCAAAGAGTTGTGATCTTTAAAATGTGATGTAATATAAATCTTTGCAGCAATAAACTGCTTTTTTTTTTCTTTGGTCGTATCCGGCGAATAATGATGTTAGCTCCAACGTTAGGTACGATGGAAAGTCCGCGAATTTCAAGAACCAGTGCAGAAATTAAATTTAGAAGTTAGCATGTCCGCCGCCGAGGCATTACCAAGAAACTTGCGCTAAGAGAAGCAGTAAAATAAGAGAATAGATAATAAATATGTCTGCGCTAGCTGTTACTTGAATACAGATGTACTGCCGGCTTCATTTTATAGTAATTTTTTTTATTTTACAACTACACAGCGAGCAGCGAGGTCAATGACCGCCATTCAAATTCGTTTATAGTTTACGTGTTTCATTTGATAACACTTGAACTCATTTTCACACCGCATTTGGTCCAGAATACTCCAGCTCTTATAAGATGATAGCTAGTACAAGATAATAATGTTATGGGGGTTGTGACTCTTCCATTAATCATATTCCCATGTTCAGAATCGAAATAAGCAACCTCATTACAAAGCAAGTGGTTAGCTAATGCAACATAAGGGTAGTTAAATTTTACATAACGCTATAGTCGTTATGATTTCTAGATAATAAATAATAAGTTTGTTTTTGTGGCTATTATTTTTATAGTCATTAAATCGTTTCCTATAATTAAAAATATAATTTCGCGAAGAGTTATGTTTAAGTAAAGTTAATAGTGGTTAAAATCCTCATCATACGGCGTTGTTAAATGAACTGGAGCTACTAAACTATGGACTTTAGGGAGGACAGCGGTTTTTTTTTTTTTTTTTTATAGCATAGATAAGGCAAACGAGCAAGACGGGTCACCTGATGGTAAGTGATTCACCGCCGCCCACGTCACTAGCGACGCCAGTGCGTTGCCTATCCATCAGGTAAGAATATGCTCTTTTCTTGAATAACCCAATGTCGCAGTTGTCGGGGAAGACCGCTGATGGCAACGAGTTCCAGATATTTACTGTGCGTGGCAGAAAACTGTTTTTAAAACGCATTGTAGTGGAACGCCAACCATCCAGATGGTGCGGATGATAGTGCCGGCGAGATGGTCGGTAGTATATACTATAATTCTTTTCAGGCTCTCCCCCTCCCTCCCCCTCCTCAAGAAATACAACAAAGCGGCGGTCTCCACTTCAGGCAGAGAGAATGAATGACAGAAGGAAATGGAAGGTAGAATAATAAAGAAGAGAAAGTTTGAAAGATAAGTAGAGAACAAAAGACGGATAGAATGAAAGATGATAATTAGGAATATAATATGAAGAGATGGTAAAATTAATGGCAAATAAAAGGCCCTGACCCACAACACGCAGGGGGGAACGATTTAAAAAAAAATGTATGAACATACTTAGAAATGTTAGAGGTCATTGAAGGGAATCGGGCCTTAGGCTGCCTAGCACGGATTGGTGGATGGTCAGAGCCTCGTCTGTTATTCATCAGGGTGCATCGCATGGACCTGAAACTAAAATTTTATAATGATGAAGTAAATAAGATTACAATGCCCAATGGTTTGATATACGAAAATTTCGCCAAATGTGGATGTAGCAAGGTTGCTCCTGTGGAGGCGTCGTTCAGATAACAAGATTGTCTGATAAAGCTCATTATGTACCATAAACGATTTTTACACTTCATCCCCATATACAAATACAGGCAATTATTATTAATTGTATTTCAAAGTATATACAATAATGGTATATGAGTGTTAACTTGACAGGAGAATGAACTAACAAACATATATAAATAGTAAATAACTTATGTGGCCTTGACTGCAGCTTATTTGTATGAAAACTTATTAAGTAATGATTTTAGATAATATTTACACCGTGTTTATAATGAAATAGACTTCAATAGTAAACTTAGTACAACTATAATTATCTTATTACAAGTAATCATGTATTATGATTTTTTAACCTTTTACTATTTCCTTTAGCACTTAATATTATTAACAAATCCTTTTATACTTAGTTTCTCTTTCAAGATATTTGTTAAATTTAAATACTTAGGAATAATATAACACATATATACATTATTATTGGATATATAATTAAAGCAGTTCGTTTTAAATCTTGCACTGCGAACAGATATAATAATAAGACAATTCGGATTCAAACCGGAATATGTTTGTATAGTGACGCCGGTCGCTGGATCTATGTGATAAGAATCGTTTGAAATAACCCATCGATTATTATCCTTACTGCCTTTAATATATCGATTGTATAAATAAAAGTATTTCTGCGATTTTTCAAATCCAACTAAATGATAAATCTGTTTCATTCTTAATATATACAGAAACCAGTTAGGCTAGACTGTCGTTCTACTACCATTATATAAATATATATCTATATATAGTTATTTTATTTCATATACATGGTAGTAAAATAAACTGTCCGTCTAGGTAGGTACCATCGCCGATAAACAGTAGTATGGAAACATTACTGTGTAATTACTGGGGTAACGTAACTTAACATCTTACGTCTCAGGCGCCGAGCGTGATATGGAGCAATAAATCTCATACTAACGCCCCGTTATTACATAGGCGTATCACTTAACATCAAGTGAATTTTCGGCTCGTCTAATAACTTAATTACACAAAAAAAAAATTACTGCACGGTATTTCAATAGCGTTGTTTTATATCATCATATATATGCCAGTGAAAGTATTGTCATTATGGATCCAACCGTATCACGGTTTATCAGTAATTAACAGATAACTAGACAAAAAATGTTTAATGGTGTAAAATATAAACAATATATAAAAAATAAACAAAAAATCTTATATAGATTTTGTCATCGGATACTTTAATTTTATTTATTTGAATAGATAACATTGGATGCGAACCAGTTTATCATTGATAGCTAATTAATACTACATACAAACACTTCACCAAATCATTAACGTTCATATAGTAAGATAAATTCAATATTAATACTAGATATATCGAAAATATGTCATTTAGATATAAATATCGATAAGATCGATTAATTTTTTTTGTCTTCTTAATCTTAAATTTTTTTTCAGTCAAATAATGGTTAGAAATATTAAGTCAAACATATCCGACATATGTACATGACATATAGTTCCTTCCTGTTGTTGATTTATATATTATTCATATATTTGTCGATTTCATAATTAAATAATAAAATACATGTTTGTATATATTAATATATCTTTATTAGAAAACTAGCTGTTCCCCGTCCGCTGCCCTGGCCATAACACCACTGCAACTCATATTGGAGAAGGAATTTTGTAAGATCAAATCTTAGCTGACCTCTAAACGCCAAAAGTAATATCTCTTCTCAATTTTATAATAAAAACAAACATCAGCCGATAGATGTCCACTGCTGGACATGAGCCTTCTCTAAATATCTCCACAGCAGTTCATTGAGGGGAATTGGGCCTTAGCCCACCACGCTGGCCCAGTGCGGATTGGTGGGTGGTCAGAGTCTCGTCTGTGCACCGCTGGCAGGTGAGTTTGACTTGGACTCCGTAACATGTTGGACGGAACCTTTACACCCCCCTTTTTGTGTGTTTACGTGTAATGATTTGGGAGACCTCGTGATGAGTCAATGCATCTCTGGATATCTCCTATGTATATTAAGTCAAAGCGTTAATCAAGCTTTTAAACGATATAAAGCTGTAGGTACTCAGTGATAGTTATCGTCAGGACATTCACCTCTTCCTCCTGTGACTTCGGCTGCAAAGCACGTAAAACTGAAGGAGCGACAGCAAGCAATAACTGAACAGCTTGCCATCAGCAGATTAAAGCTGTAGTATTCTCATCTTTAAATATATGTAGGTGGAATATAAAAGATTTTTATATTGTTGAAAATGACAAAAAATACAGTACTGTGTGTCAAAGACAGTCCATTACATAAATTTTGTAATAAAGAAGTCAAGGGTGACAGATGAGAGACGCTCTCTTCACGGCAGGGGTGGAACGGTGTACGATGCGAGATATGTTTTTTAAGTTGTTATAAGTTGAATAAAGAATAAACAACAAGTGACATTTATTATTTAACGACTCTACACACAAAATGGGAATGTGTTCTGTTTGTTAGCCGATCACGTGAAAACTGGTGAACGTATCGAGATAGGAACAACCATTAGACGCGAAATTATTTGAAAGTGGTTATAGGCTATTTGTTTTAAATTTCATAGATCATGATTTTATTTCTAATTAACTTTTATAGACATCTTCATTTCGTATAATTTATGCGGTTGCTATAGCAACGCATGTTACAGAAACACGTCTTATTTTATTAGGAACAGCTAATACATAATAAAATCATTGAGTACATCATAAATTAATATATACGACATGCTTATGGGGTATAAGGGGTCTCGTACAAAAACTCACGGGAGCCAAGTCAACCTCACCTGCTCGTGGTGCACCCTACTAATCAACAAATGAGGCTCTGACTTTTACCAACCCGCATTGGGCCAGTATGGTGGGAAATAACCCAAATCCTTCCATGTCAACCCATACAAATACTAGCACAGGACCGATCGAAGTGAAGATCTTTGGGGGAAGCCTATGTCCAGCAGTCGTCGATTGGCTAATGATGCTGATGATGACGTGCTTATAAATTATCAATATTCATGTATTGCTAATTATATATATATATTATATTATGGATTGCTGTTGATCACCAGTAGTTATGATAATACCTCCGCTAGGTCGGAGAGGTACCTTAAGAAGAAGTAATGATGATAATGTTTAACCTTCTACCACATCAGCTGTGATAGTTGAACTTGAATCGAGGCAGTACGGGATACACGGAAGAAAGAAAGGATAAAGAAAATGTCCTGATGAAAAGGAAAATTTCAAGGAGTAACAGCTTTTTGTATATATCTGATATTCGCCAACCCACTCTAAACGGCCTTGACCCTTTCCTTGAAGGCCGCGAGGCTAAGCAATCACTTGTTTTGTAGCTTTATACCATATAATGTAATTATTAAGTTATATTAATTGATCCTTACTAAGAAACTTAATATAGTAGACTTTTTATTAAACAAGTAAACTCTAGAGAAACCTAAGTCCGTTTTACTAATTTTCTAGTGAATTAGTAAATTAGGCTATAACTTCGAGGCAGAGACATTTATGAGCTGACATTTAACTTGGTATTTTCGTGTTTTTTTTTTCCTCACCAATTAAAATTTTATTTCTCATTTCTATTTACTACGAAATCTATTGAATAAGGAATTAATTTTAAACACTGGTATTGAAATTTGGCGTTTCCTTTATTTGCGATTTGTTTGTTTTGTCCTGTATCCTATCCACTGTTTCCTTTAGAAACGGCTATTGCGATTGCATCTCCTGTGTCGCTTTTAGCATTGCTGACTGCCAAGTTCTTCCGGCCACATTTCTCACACGGTGGTCTGCTTCCGCCGTTGTAGTTACCGAATTGATTTTCATCATATCCGATACTGAAAGGCTGAGCGTCATATTGCCCTTGATCTTCTGTGTTTCTTTCATTGTGCCTCTGTTGACGTTGGACGAACTGCTCCCATTTTAGACCGCTGTTGGTTGGTATGGGATACAGGAACGACCGCGGCACTGGTGCTGGTGGCGGTGGTGGTGGCGGTGGCGCTAGTTGAGAAGGCGGACAATAGTATGGAGAACGTTTTATCCTGGATAGGTCATCTGAAATGATCAAACCAAATATGACTTACATGGAGAGAGTTACTGGAGGAATTAGAAAGTTGTTTAGTTTATTTTTCTATACCTTTACATACAAAGATAATGGTAATACTATAGTAAAAATATTATACAGCTGTAATATTTAAAATAGAATTTAAGAATAAATTAATTATATCTACTCTTTGTTTAGTGTTAACCTCAATTGTATTATTTAGTATTATCACTAAAATTAGCATTTCCTCTTTCCGTTTTAGATAATTTGACTCGACAAAATCTAGAACTGTAGAGGTATTGAGGTGGGGTGCGGAAGCTTTGGTCAATGACAACGCAGGGCTATTTAACGTACACAGCACGTTAGTAAGTATAATAGTATTTCGAAGATCCAGAGAGATCCGGTTAATGGATACAATTGTATACTCCGCAATAACTTGTTGACCAAGTCTTTGTACATAGATGTACCATCCTCATAAGGATTTGCGCTAAGATAAACGATAGCGTGATCTATTTATCATGATGACGCCATCTGTTGAATTATTTGAAAACTTCTTGTTACAAAGTATAATTATTTAAAGTCTAAGACTAAAAAGTCGCTGATAAAGAAGGTAGTTTTCATTTAAATGAAAAAATTTATATAGTGCTTAAATTTTCAGATTTACTACATCTCTGTACAAAATAAGTACTTACTTTGAAATTCCCCTGCTGAGAGTGCGATCAGGAGGAGAATTACTAACAGAGATGACTTCATCAGCAACATTCTGATAGACCTAATGACGGCTTGTGTTTCGTTTTACAATTTATACCCGCCGTGTATCAATATGATACGGATACACAAAAAAAATACCAAGAAACGATTCCTGAATCCAACATAAGTGATAATGAGTTGTGACGACTCGTGAGGTCAGTGCCAAAAGAAGTACATCAGGTTATTCCTTCAGTCAACAAGTGTTCGTGCTAATTCGATTATTTAATATTATTTCATTCGGCGTAAAACGAAATAGTTCTCATCTTAAATACCAACAAAGGAGTTTCACTTTTTAATGTCTTATATAATAAACAATTATCATTATAAATATCCTAGGTCTAAACAAATTAGTACATAGAAATTAATAAATACTTTTATCTTGATCAAACGCTCATTATATATATGTAGATATAAAATGGGTAAATCTATTAGAACTCTAGTATCAGATAAATACTACAGATGAAAGGATAGATGGAAGGTGGTCATCAGAGAAGAGTGGCGTGTTGTGAAGCCTATCACCAACACCTGAAATGATGACTACGACCACTCTGTTAAGAATGATACTGACGAAGAAGATCAGATAATAAAATAGCATCCGGTAAAGGTCGACATAACTAATGAGAAAATTAAAGAATATTAGTTAATTTAATAATAAAATATGGCAATAATTACTTGTCTTGGTTGATATTTAAATTGTTATATTTAAAAAAAGAGAAATAAAAATCTTAATAAATAAAAAATTATAGATTACCATGATATACTATATACAGTGGAATTCATTATAGCAAAGTCTCAAAAGCATTAACTTTATTACTATTACTTTACTATTCTTTAAAGTATGTGGTTTAAACAGTTAAATGTTTAAATACCGATTCCTTAAAGAAAACTACTACTACTTTGTAATATATATATATATATACACACAAATACAACTTAACATACAGTTTACTACATAGTTATTATGTTAAACTTATAATTATTTGTAGCAGCCTCAGTACGTAAGAAGATATTTATCCTTGACAGTTATTCTTAATATAAACAACTGCTATATAACCAATACATTAGGTCCATACATACGAAATTATCGTTTTGTCGCACTGACCACTTTGATCTGAAATATCTCC
Source organism: Ornithoptera priamus (assembly GCA_029034505.1). Lineage (NCBI taxonomy): Eukaryota > Metazoa > Arthropoda > Insecta > Lepidoptera > Papilionidae > Ornithoptera > Ornithoptera priamus. The sequence goes on from JARDWD010000826.1 coordinate 3,251,319, forward strand.
TCTTTGGTTAAGAATTCCATATTCAAATTTATAAATTCATTTAGCTGCTACATTTGAGTTTTGCAAACAGTCACTCATTTGTTTTGTTCTCATTATTTTTTTCTTTGTCCTCGCTTATTACCGCACAATGGAAAACGTGAAATATCGGTATATTTACGAGTAAGAGTTCTACCGTGGCACCAGTACCAGTGCAGCAGAAACAGCTCGAGGGATTAATGATGTGTACGGCGCTGGTGTCGCAAAAGAAAGCACGGTGCGTTTTTGGTTTCAACGTTTTCGTTCTGCAAATTTCGACCTTCAAAACCAACCCCGTGGACGGCCGGAGACCAAGGTGGAAAATGAAGAATTAAAGGTTATTGTGGAAGCGGATCCATCACAATGCACTTCAGAAATTGCTGCAGGCTTCGGGGTAAGTGACAAGACTGTATGAATCCACTTGAAGCAAATCGGGAAAGTAAAGAAACTTGAACGACGGGTACCTCATGAATCGAGTGAATGGAACTTGCAAACATGCTGCACTGCTGCTGCTGTGTTACTTTGCTCAACCGACACAATAATCAAGGGATTTTAAATCGAATCATTACTTGTGATGAAAAGTGGATACTGTACGATAATGGACGCGTTCATCGCAATGGCTGAACATGGACACCCAGCTAAACCATGTCTGTTACTTGTGAGTGTTTGGTGGACTAGCGCCGGTGTAGTTCACTACAGCTTTCTAATCTATTGTCAGCAACTGCAGACCCTGAAGGAAGAACTAGCTGCTAAACAACTGAGATTGGTCAATCGCTCTAGGCCACTGCTGCTTCACGACAACGCAAGACCACACACTGCACAACAAACAACCACTAAGTTAGATGAGCTACAATTGGAATGTCTGCGACATCCACCGTACTCCTCGGACTTTGCTCCAACAGATTACCATTTTTTCCGGAATTAGGACAACTTCTTACAAGGAAAAAAATTTTACTCCGATGTGGCAGTCCAAACCGCCTTCAAACAGTTTATTGATTCTGGCCTTCATAGTTTTTCTAGTAAAGGGATCAATGACCTACCTATGAGATGGCAAAAGTGCATACTTTGATCAATTAAATATATCTACAAAAAAAAATACTTTATGTTCCTCCCGTACAAAACGCCAATTTCATATGTAAGGACCTAATATTAAGAACTATCCTAGATAGATCCAATTACAAATGATAATAAAATAGATATTTTTTAGTTAACCTTATTGAGATAACGAGACAACATCTTATGTCTCAGGCGACGAGCGCATGTGGTGCAATGCATACCATCTCACCTAGCGCCACGTTGTCATGAGCAGGAGTATTACTTACCATCAGGTGAACGTGCCGGTCGTCTCGTCGCTTGATTACATAAAAAAAAATATTATTACTAAAAAAACTGAAATGGCATTAAGAACTGTGCCCAGTATGTTACATATATTTTTATCATAGCTTTATACTCGTTTAATAGCTATATCAAGATTTATCTCTTACAGTACAGATTGAAACAGCTTTATCTAGGAAAGTTACTGAAGGATCAAAATTTAAAATTTTGATCTTCAGAAGTGACCAGGTTTTCAAAGGCAGCAACTTATTATGATGTACTGGCTTAAGGCCCTTACCGTCAGTTGAATACATTAATAAATAAAACATAACCTTTTCAAGAATTCATTTAATCAATAAATTAGAAACTTTATTTGATGCTGATCAGCTGTTTTAGAGTTCTTCAATCTAACCAGCAACGGAGAGAGCGATAGCTGAACCACTATGACTCTTCGCATTGCTGAGGGCGTAGCTGCTTTTGCCACAAGTACTACAAGCACTGTTCTGTTGTTGAGCTTGCTGCAGACCCTGTGATGCAAGCTCCAGAGCTCCGCCTAAGCCGGTGTGGAGCTCGCCGTAGCCTCGTTGATTCGAACCATAACCGCCTGAAGCTGAACTAGATTGGCTTGCACTTGATGAACCGGATCCAGATATGTAACCGTCCTGGCCACTTCCGACGCCTGATCCGTAGCCGCCTTGCGATTCCATTTGCAATTGTTGTTGTTGTTCGCTTCCAGAGAATCCGTTCTTTTTACCGTACGAATTGAAATCTGATCCTGAACCAGATTGACCGTATTGAGCGTTCTGACTTTCATATCCCGCGCTTCCACCTCCATAACCTCCACTTGAACCGTATCCAGCACCTCCGCTTGAACCGTATCCGGCACTTCCACTTGAACCGTATCCAGCACCTCCGCTTGAACCGTATCCAGCACCTCCGCTTGAACCGTATCCAGCACTTCCGCTTGAACCGTATCCGGCACTTCCGCTTGAACCGTATCCAGCACCTCCATTTGAACCGTATCCAGCACCTGCACTTGAACCGTATCCAGCACCCCCACTTGAACCGTATCCAGCACTGCCGCTTCCAGCGCCTGACTCAAAACCTCTTTGTGATTCGAACTGCAATTGTTGTTGTTGCTGTTGTTGATTTCCAGAATAGGCGGAGCTTTTGCTGCTTGAACCGTAACCAGATCCAGAACTCATTTGTCCTTGCTGATAGTTCTCACCCCTGTAGCCGGAGTTATCGTCATTAAAATGTATTGCTGATCCGGCATCACCTGCGCTGCTACCACTTGAAGCAAATGAAGAGCTTTGAGCAGCGGAACTTGCGCCAAAACCACCTTGAATTTGTCCATTTCCATCAATTCCTCTACTCTGTCCATAGCCGTGGTGATGGTGGTGGTGGAAACCTGCGCCTTCGCCGCTGCCTTGGAAACCATTTCCGTTTTCGTATCCAAAATGTTGTCCACCTCCGCTCTGATACGAGAAATGTGATTCTTTGAAACTGCTCTTACTTCCGCTAATTTTCTCGCCGCCCCCGTATCCTGAGGATCGTCCACCGTAGCCACCGTAGCCGCCATAACCACCCGATGATTGACCGAAACCATCAAAGTCACCACCACCAAACCTGCTAGATAACTCCGGTGCAGCAGTTCCGTTAGCGGTACCAGCGCCTACAGATGTGGAAGCTAAAGAAAAGGCTTGACTTCCAGACGACGAGTCTCCGTCAATGGAAGCGGCTGCACCACTGAACACCCCCTGTCCGTCCTTGCTATGGGTCACACCTGTCCATTGTTGCGTATGAACTACTGGCGGGGATGGTTTACCTGACGCCGCTTTCTCGTCTGGGGATCGCGCAGACCGACTTAAAACTGTATCTGAAATAGTAAAAAACCTATAAAACCTTTGTCGACTAGCGAAATCGAAAAACTAAAACATTTACAGGAGTTTTTTATTATGAAAGATGTACCTTCACTCCTTAATACAGCTCCTTGAGCAACAACAGCATATATTCCTAACAGAAGTAAAGTTAACCTAGCCATCTTGTCCAAACTCCTAAATTATTCTGCCGCGGAATCTGCCGTGCTGCCGTTATATAACCAATGTACGATATATCTTCCAAGAATAGTATTCTCATTGGAAACAGCAAATTGTAATGTAAACATAAATGTTAGCACTGCTTTTAAGAAATTTGTGCGGATTGTTAATTGTATACATATACGGGGATTTAAATTCCAACACAAAATGTACGCGGTATATACCAACCAGATTATTTATTGACATAACTGATATTCTGGTATTCACCAGCCACCGCGCTGCAATGGCTAATCGTTGACCTTGTATCCTGAAGATCTCTACTTTCATTTCAGATCCATCTAGCTGTACCCTTATATCATTCATTCTTGAGTTCCTGTCTAGGTATACAATCTAGTGTTCAGGGAGTTATGGGAAGTCGAGGAGTAGTTGAAGCCCTTATGTATTTTCTATTAAAATAATTCCCAATATTTCACAAAGAAACTTTTGTACATCAGTTTTAGTGGACATTTTTTTTTTTTTTTTTTTTTTTTTTTTTTTTTTTTTATTAACGTGTGTAACAAAATGCTAACGGATTGCACACCCCGTACCAATACTGGGCCGGTAGTGGGGTAGTGTCGGACTCCAACCGACTAAAACGCTTCACACGGTGTTCCGCCTCACCCAATAGTTACGAGGGTAGCGTAATGATACGCATTATCCGCAACCCCCGTTTGGCACCCAATTTAAGAAGGCCACTCAGACAGCGACAGCACCCCACCCTCCCCCGTTCGAACAGGGGAGTGAACGATCATCGAGGGCTGGCGGTGAAGCACCGCCGCCCGCCTCACGCTCAGGGCACCGCGCCACGTCTCCTCATCGCGGCTGGATAGATCTCACATAGTGTGAAAGTCTCGTGAAGAGCTTACTATAGAAATGATCCTATGAAGTAAGGTCTTCTTTAGTGGACATTTAGAAAATCGTGAATAGGACATTACTTTAGAATATTTGACCTTCAAAGACTACATCGCTTTTTTATGATCATTATAAAAGCTTGACTCCATCGGAAACAAATTATTGTATTGCCTTCATGGAGTTCTCGGCAAATATTTTTTATGAAGAATTTTAGATTCCAAAGAAAAAAAACATCAGGCGTATATGCTGTAGAGTTAGCCACAGAGTAAAAATATACAAATTAAATATAATATATAGTTGTAACAGTTAATTCGGTTTTAGACCTGATCATAGATATAATAAAGACAAACTGTTTGTTATTAATTTCCATGGCCTAACTGCTGATCTGTAGCCTAATCCAAATCCATAATTGGATCCACCACGCCAATATTATTGAGATTTTGGAGGGTTTTTTCAAAATCGCCAAGTTGGCAACAGCTGTTCTATTATCTGTCATTATTATTATCAATACTAATTGTATATCTATCATTATTATTAATAATTGTGTATATAAACCTATCACCACAACAGCACAGCTTTGATCCGGCTATTAAGGAATTGCGACAATTCCTCTTCAACGGATATATTCACCACATTTGACTTGGACAAAATGTTTAAGTGACAAAAATCGCACCCATGATTAACTTGAATCCTTATAAAAAATACAAATACTATCTTCAATAAAGAAATCATTTATTGAAGTGAAGGATAACTACACGAGGAAACTAACATGTTCTGAGAACAGCTTTCAAGAGCATGTAACATCTACCAACTCACACTTGACTACTATAATAGTCTTGATTTATTGCTTATAAGAGGTCTATTCATTTATTTTATTATAATAAATAAATGATAAAATAGGCGAATCAGTTTTTTAAATTATCATCATCAATGTACGTACGTCCACAGCTGGATATAAACCTCCACTAAAAATCTTTACGCCAATAGGTCCTGCGCTGCCTTTATCCAGCAGCTTCTCGCAACTATTAAAAGTACGTCAGTCGACCTTGAGGAATGTCTTCCGGCATTGGATCTGCTGGTACACAGCCTCCACCCGTAGAGGTTGATACTTGAACAGCCGACTGTCCTTCGAGCAATGTGGTCGTTCATTATCATTTCAATCTAGCAATCTTATGATTGATTAAAATTTGAGTACAATTCATCTAACCAAATTCTGCGATAAGTGGCCCCGGAATTGAACCAGGTAACTTTCGTGTTACAAGGTATACGCTTAGCTACGTTGCCACGGTGGCAGTTAAACATAAAACAAATGGCTCCTTAAACACTGTTGGATCAATCGTTTAAACAGAATTTGCATCTGCGACTTTTCGGAATGAGGTAAGCGCAATGCACTCGGCAACAAGATCAACAAACACTACGTTCTACATGGAAATTGATAACGTCATTGGTTTTTTATTGATGTTCTAATCCTTAGCCGTCGATAGTCCCCTCCCGCCTCCTGGACATAGGACTCTCCTAATAAACACCAATTAATCCGATCTTCGACCACCGCCTGGATACTGCCTTTTCTATAATGCTCTTAATCATTACCTCGCAAAGGTATTACAAAAATCAAATTGATATGCACAAAAAAAACACATTTAATTGTAAACTGTGTGATTGTTTATTAGGAAATAATGCAGATCAAAAATAAAGCTGTGATCTCAAAGAAAGCGATATACCAAAAACTTTAATTTACTTTACCCACTTAATAAGCAAACAAAGTAATACATGTGAACCAGACATCTATAGCTCATTGTTAATTATATTCTGTGTGTGCATCCTCAGATGAATTTAGAGTTGTTTTTGATTATTTATGTTTTATAAATCAAATACTGAACAGAAAAATTTTGGGGTAGTATGGGAGATAGATAGTTTTACCTAAAATAAGATACAATTTTATAGTATCTAGTATACTATAAATACCATGTTAGTGCCAGTTTGTAGTAACTTGTTGAGCACACCACATTAAATTCAACTATAGTATTTGTATATAAAGAAAACATGATATTTTTGAATAAAGCAAATAGTTTAGTGTACATTACTTCTTTAGCGCAGCAGTACGCTTGTTTTTACAAGATGCAACTTTTCCAGCTGCTTTGGGCTTCGGTGAAGCTTGGGGTTCTATTTGGTCTATATCACTTGAACAGGATATGCGATGTCGCGAACCATCACCTTTCACTATATATACACATCCTTCTTTGGTCCAACAGTTGGCGACGCCAGACTTCTCACGCGCAGCCGTAAATGCTTCATGTCTTCGTTTTGTTAAAAACTCAGAGAGGGTAACTCCTGTCCCCTTTAGACTAGATTTAGAAAACCAGATTTTGTCACGAAGAGCAGTATCTCGAAACTTTATAAGGATTGGTCGGGGTTTATGAGTGGCTGTTGACCGCCCCATGCGATGGCACCGTTTTATATCACTGTTGGAAAAATCACCAATCTTTACTTTTTTCTGCATCACTTCAACTATAACAGATGAGGTAGTTTCTTTTGTTTGTTCGGGAACTCCATGCAGTAGCAATATTTTCCTTCGGCTCCTCATCTCCCTGTCATCAGCATTACGCGCTAGATGTTCAACTTGCTTTTGAAGATTGCTCAGTGCTTGTCCAATAAAAGTTTTAAATACAACAAAATCAGCGGCAAGACCACTGACTGTGGAAGTGGGCATGTTAGAGGACTTGCTCAGTTCTTCTTCGAAACATGTCATTCGCTTGTTGAACATTTCGATCAGGTTCGAGAGAGTGGTGGCCTCCATGATCTGGCTTTAAGTCTAGTGGAATTATTAGATTAAGGAAATAACACTCACTGGATAATGTATTATGCTAACATTTGTTAATATACACTCACAATACTTAAAATAACACTTATTTGTTGAATTTTAAAAAAATAAAACGTAGAGCGAAATTTATGCGTGTTGGTCTATTGACTACCCACAGCGGACTTCTATATACACCAATTAATCCGATTTTCGGCTATCGCCTGGATACTGCCTTTTCTAAAATGTTCTTAATCATTACCTCGCAAAGGTATTACAAAAAAACAAATTGATATGCACAAAAAAAAACACATTTAAATGTAAACTGTGTGATTGTTTATTAAGAAATAATGCAGATAAAAATAAAGCTGTGATCTCAAAGAAAGCGATACACCAAATAGAGCGAAGTGAAGTGAAAGCAGTAAGAAAGCAGACTCTGTCATAAGACGGGATAAATGCTAAGAAGAAGAAAGAGAATACAGATTTAAAATAGAGGAAACTCAATTGTATGAGATGTCTAATATTAAAAACCTTTATATCGAGAACTGTAGAATTATTACGTGTATATATTTTTGTGGAGAATGTTTGTTTATTTATACTCCCTGATAGAAGACGTATAGAAATAGTTTAACTATTTCTATATAATTCTTCTAACTTTCATTGCGACTGTTGGACAGTAAACAATCATTTATAGATATAGTAAGATAAAATTATTTTAAACTGATCGGACAATACCTGCTCGTACTTAATATAATGACAGTAATCCCAGAGAGACATTCTCTAAACTGGGTATAAATCAAAATTAGAAAAAAAAAAAATTATTTAACTAAACAGTTATTATAATTTCAACATTATATAGAATTCAGTTAGTACTAACTGTGAAAGTTGTATAATATAAAATAAAATACCTCTGGCTTCGGTGGCCGTAACCTGACCGCAATTCCCTTTGGGTCAGAGATTTTGTTAAATCAATTCTTAACTGATCTTTAAATTTCAGAAGCAATATTAGCAAATTCTGTACATGGAAATCATTAACATCGTTCACCGGCTGTTCTCCGTCTGCTTTGCTGGCCGTGATATAAAATTAGACTTGAAATTTGTCTGAAATGTTCCTTGAGAGCAACCGCAACTGCAAATGGTTTTCTATAGTAACCGTTACTATAGCAACAGCATAAGTAATGCGAAATGAAATAGTTTACAAAATCTAATTAGAAATGAAATGATGAACGATCTATGAAATTCAAAAAGAAACCCGTCGAAGGTTCATGTTTCCATGTCACAACGTTCACTCATTTTCACGTGGTTGGCGAACAAAGGAAATTGATTTTCATTATATATATAGATTATATGTACATAGTAATTGTTTGCTATCATCTTTTAAGCTCATCTTAATTACAAAACAAGCTTACGGTTGCGCTTGATTCAGGCTAAAGTTATGTTAAGTTACTTATGTTTTATTTTACAATTGATAATGTGATATATTTCACAAGATCTAATAGAAATTGTTATCCTTCCTGTTAATTTGCGAACACACAAGCAATATCCGTTTTTAGACCATTCGTCATAAGGCTTTCAGTCGCATATACTTTTCATACATAGTTCTTTTTTTCACCAGAAAATTCGTGGTCAGTCGTTCAGATGTATTTGTACAATGATGTTTACTTTCGCGTTCAATATTTAGGTGTGCAATATAAATTGGCGGCTATGATGAAGCTGCTGTATTAGGACCTAGTGTTTCGGCTGTTCACGATGTTCTTTAAAGTTTGTATTCTAGCCGTTCTCGTCGTGTGCGTTGTTGAAATCAACGCTGGTGAGTTTTGAATTCAATTCCCTATATATTTAACTAACTAAAATAAACAGTAGCCATTTTTAATGCATATTCGTTATGTACAGTATTTTCTAAATTATAGTAATGCAAGGAAAAGTTTTTCGCTTCAATTTTACTACATCATCTCAATGTACAATTCTAATAGAAACTCTTTTATAGAAACTCTTTGTTTCTTACCGAGCTTCACAAATATTTCATATAAAATAAATTGTTATTTCTCACAAACATTTTTAGGCGTTCGAGTAGGTCGTTCACCCCAGTTCGGCTCAGCCAGTCAAGCGAGCGCGAAAGCCAGCTCGGGTTCGTTTGGCCAACCCGGTCATTTCGGTAATCCCGGCTTCGGTGGTCCCGGATTCGGGAAGCCCGGCTTCGGAGGGCCCGGATTCGGTGGGCCCGGATTCGGCGGTCCCGGTTTCGGTGGGCCTGGATTTGGTAAGCCCGGCTTCGGTGGGCCAAGTTTCGGAGGGCCTGGAGCTGGTGGACCCGGATTTGGAGGCCCAGGGTTCGGTGGCAACAGACCAGGTTCCGGACCGACCATTAACATAGCGAAGAGTGTCAGTATAAGCAGCGGTCGCGGCGGCGCTGCTAAAGCTAACGCGAAAGCATCATCTGGTTAATCCATCGGCATATATGTAATATAGTGTTTTATGTAATGAAAAAATAAATATGTTATATAAATTACATTTTGTATTTCACTTACTAGTCTGAGTTGGTCATCATCATCATCAGCCGGTAGACGTCCACTGCTAGATATAGGCCTTCTCCAAAGATCTCCACATACAGTCAGTATGGCCTCCAGTACTGCTGGGCACTAGGGGCTTTGGTATATAAGGGTTCATATAGGGTACTTCGTGAAAAGATAAAAACCAAAAAATTTAGTTTTCATTTGTATCTGTTAATAAGTAATTTTGTAAAAAAGACTTATTTAAGTGTATAGAACAGATAACTAATATAATCCTTTTTCCATTCGGTTAACTGTACTAGCTTGGCTTGCCTTACATCCAACTTGCGAAGTCTCGTAAGAGAACGTGACTGCCGGAAATCTAGTCTAGAGGTTATACAAAGATCTAAACCTTACCACTAAGAAATAGGCTAATGATATTCTGAGCTCAACAAGTATAAATTTGTAAAGTGAATATTTTTTTAAAGTAATCAAAACATATACAATAACTTTGCAAAAACATAAATAAGATAAACATAGTCCGATAGTGCTAAAATATTAAAATAGTCTTTATTGTGTTCTAAATACGGTAGATAATCGCTTGACTGAAAGTACAAAATTTAGACTGAAAGCAATTCTGATTAGCTGGAACAGATTGAATAATAATTGGTTAATACTTTGTTTTTACATTACTTAACATTTGTTTATCTATTACTATGTTATAAAGTTAATTATTACTTACAATTTTATCTATAATATATTCTTTTTTAGGCTGGCAGCAAGTACTCACAATTCAAGAAGTAGTTTAACATAAATTATGAATTAGCGGTTGCTTCCACGATTTCCTTAACTAATATTTGTGATAAACTCAGAAATACTCTGTTATTTTATTATAACATTATACATATAATTGAGGAATGATTGATGATATCTACAAATATTTATTATCTGTACATAAAAATCATGTTTTATTTTCAGACAAAGAATCTTTGTATCCTGATTTGTGATCCCGTTTTATGTTATCAAAATTAGTCCCATTTGATTTACCGGCCTAGATGTAATAAAGGCTTACTTTCCCATTTATTTATCTATAAGGTTTAAGAACTTCCTAGTACTACAAAATGACCACTTCCTCCATCAACTGTATCTAATATGCAATCTTCAATCATCTGTTCTCTTTCTTTCCGTTTTCTTCAGCTATGATGTTTTCTATTAATCTGTTTATCTAATTTTTAGCTTCTTTAATGACTTGATTGTATTTGTCTTCGTTAGACAACTTGTAGTGAAAAGAGGATGATGATTTCGAATACTTCCAATCACACTTCACTTTCATATAACAATCTGTAGAATCTCTTTATTTCTTCTATAATTTTATTTACTTCATTAGTTAGATAAATAATATATATGTAGGTTTGTGTAATGTGTATTTTACCTTAGTCCAAAGAATAAATCTTAATAGTAAACGACTTGCTTATTTCTATAGATCTTACGTATGACGTAATCGCTCAGTAACCGTGCCAATGTTAAGTATATATTATTTAGAAAATAACGTATCGGTTTTGATCAAACTTTTTGGTGTGTAAATATGTGTTACCATCGCGACAGGTAGGGGAATTACTCGTCGACATTGATAAAAATATTTTTTACGAATCTTGTGTCAGTGAAATATAGTCGTTATGTTTATTAGGTTAAAGTGCAATGTTGAATGAGCGTTATGTTTGTTTACATGGTTCTCGCTGATATAAGTAGCCTTTCGTGCCGACGGTGGATTATTAACGCGCGTCATCAAAGCCGACACGATGCTTACGAAAAGTCTTGTTTTCGGTTTCCTGTTGCTGTGTGTAGCTCAATTGACTACCAGTAAGTATTTTACATCCACTTTCTGTATCACGTGCAACCAGCACCAGCTTAATTTTATAGAACTACGCGGCAACACATACCACCTATTATTCTGTTTCGCTAAGTAATAAGAAAATCCAGACAAATTTTATTTCCAGAAGAATAATAGATGTTTAAAGTTAGATACGTCTTAATGGTTACTTTTTACTTAATTTGTATTTATCTAATCAAAAGCAAATTAAAATTTCATTTGTATTGAGAACCGTATTTTATACCAAGTATGTTAAACTACATAGTTTATAAATTTTTTTCGTCCCATTACGTGTTTTTTTTAAGTTTTATTATGTATTTGGCATCGAAAATTAAATTTATGTAATAACAAAACCAATAACATTATGCATATATTCAATAAGCTGTTTCTCCGGAAGTCGGCAAACGGAAATGAAATTGGCGTTTATTTACGTACAAATGAAAACGACAGATTCGTATCGAATCCCAAAAGTATTATTAACAGTCAGTCGACACGTATCGTTTAGAAAAGTATTTGTTTTTTTTAATATTACATCTTTAACAGGCGTTCCTGTACCTGGTGACGTATACTCCGCACCGGACGTCGTCCCATCGGAGAATTCTGACTCCGGCTCCAACAGCGACGCGGGTCCTTACACACCACCACCCAATGGAGATAATTTCAGTCCAATATGCTGTAAACCTCTAGTTTAATTACATAATAATCCACAGACATGTTCTTTCATTTTATATTACTATTAAGCATTCCCGTTTTAACCCACCACAAAGTTCGACTTGCTACGAGATTTCTACCCACGTGGATACTCATCACGATATCTCTGTAACCATAAGACCTGGGAACTTGAAATTTAATAGGAATATTCTTTAAAGACGGATAATGGCGGCTAAAGACGGATTTTACAAAATATTACCCCCAAAGGAGGTTGCGGGTGTCTTCTTTCTCCTGTCCTGGTCCCACTGTAAAGCCGGCAGGAACATGTTCTTCATTGCTGAACATATTATAAATAGTATTAGTTAAACGCTTTACGACCGGCCGCCTAACTGACATTAACACTTTTTATTCTGTAAAAAATCTTTGGGGATTTTTTTTTTTTTTTTTTTTTTTTTTTTTTTTTTATATATATCTTTGTGGTTGTAGAATCCATTTTATAGCCCCCCACAGGCTGGACATCATTTTTCTTTATAAATATAATATCCAGTACTTACTGCTTCGCCCCTCAAAAGTAAGTAATGCTCTGTTATACTATAAACTATTTAATTGGCTTATTTAATGCTGCCGAACTCCTTGTCTGTATTCGGGGTTCTATTGTACTTCATGATCCAAGGTCAATACTGGCAATTTTCCCGTATTTACCTGGCAATTTAATCGATTTGTACTCCTATGGCAATAAACATAAGACTTAAAGTCACGTCGACTGTCATGTCTATTTGAATAAGTCAGGGTCAAGCTCTGTGTTATATTGACATTATGTTAGCATTCGCGTTTAGTGTACAATAAAAAAAAACTATAGTTAATATACCGAACAGTTCGTTTATACATTTTTTAATTAGAAAGTTATTATTGATACTTAATAAGTAATTATAAAGTAATCCCGCCAAGTAAAGAATCCCGCCAAACAACTCACGAAACCTAAGCCAACCTCACCTGCTTGCGGTGCACACTGTTAATTTTAATCAACAAACGAGGCTCTGGCTCCTACCAACTCGCGTTGGGCCAGTGTGGTGGGAAATTGCCTAAATCCCACCATGTGAACTACAAAAGACAGCCTCTAGTGATCTGTGGTACCGGAGACCACTCTGATATTAAAGTCGCGGTAAGCCGTTGGATGCGAGCAGCGTAGAACCGACCCATGTGGAGATCTTTAGGGAAGACCTATGTCCAGCAGTGGACGTCTATCGGCTGATGTTAGATTGAAGTAATTTTATGTCATCTATACGTAAATCAGATTGTTGACATTGGAATCAGATTTGTCAAATAAAAGTTACAACCCGACTCGAATATATCATAATCATCATCATTAGCCGATAGACGTCCACATAGGGCTCCCTCGAAGATCTTAACATTCAAAAGTTCATTGAGGGGAATTGGTCCTTAGCCCACCACGCCGGCCCAGTGTGGGTTGGTCGGTGGTCAGAACCTCGTCTGTTATTCAGCAAGGTGCACCGCCTGCAGATGAGGTTAACTTGGACTCCGTAAAATGTTGGGCGAAACCCCTTACATCCCTTCTATCATCTAATAATTTATATACCACCTGTAAAAACCTCTTTAACCTTTATACAGTTTTTAATAATTCCAATCTGTTGGCTAATCCTTGAGTCCTCGAGTGGCACCCGCGTATCGGTAGACGTAGTGTTGGAAGGCAGACAAGGTGGTAGGACGATCTGGTGAGAACCGCGGGGAGCCACTGGATGCGAGCAACGCGGGACCGATCGAAGTGGAGATCTTTGGATATATGTTCAACGGTCCACGTTTATCGGCTGCTCATGATGATGGCTAATCCACATTGATAATCATCATCAGCCGATAGACGACCACTGCTGGACATAATCCTCCCCCAAAAATCTGATCTGATGGTAAGTGCCTGCCCATAACAATGAAGCGCTAGTTTTTTTTTTATTATTAACCTGTGTAACAATATGCTGACGGAACTCACACCCCTGAACCAAGGCCCGGCAACGGGATAGTGTCGGACTCCAACCGACTAAAAAGCTTCACACGGTGCCGGAGCAGGCGGACCTCAACCAATATCTACGAGGGTCACGGGATAGATACAAACTCGTCCGCAACCCTCGCTTGGCACCCGGTTTGAACGGATCCACCTCGGGACGATGCGCTAATTAGAATTAGGGTGTGATATACTGCACCACATTATGCTCCTCACCTTGAAACATGATGACGCGTCTTGTTACTTCAGTAACTACAGCAGCTACAGCGCCCATCAAATTGAAACACAGTACTGTCTGCAGACTGCTGTTTGGGGTCTGCTACAGGAGCTGCGGTGGTACTTACCTAGACAGTCCTCAACAACAAAGACCTTTTTTTTTGTTTCGAGGGGAAATCTTCTATACATACCTTGCTACTAAGAGGAAGTCAAGGTTATGTGAGATTCTTACTCACTAAAACTCCCTCGGTGGTCTGCATCAGTGAATTCGGAGAGGGTCCGGAAACGCTTATATAACGCACCGGTGCTCCTCTACACTTTGTGTTACACCTCTCTGAGGAAAGGCCTAACCTCTTAACACCATCGCTGAGCCATACGCTATCCCACGCAGGTTCGCTTGTTGAGCGATAAGGGCCCTCAAGGCCCGCGAAACGCCTAGACCCTTTTAGTCTGCTTCTACAACAAGCAGGGCTTACCTTAGTCCTATTCTTACTAGCCCGAGACTACAGGGCATAGCAACAGAGACCTACCACTAGTAGCAATAGTAATAAATATTAACATTTTAATTGTTATCTTTATAAGTAATTAAGGTGATTGATTATAAGTGTTAAAAAAAACGAACAATAGGGGTGTAAGAGTTCCCAATTCGAATTTCGCCAGCGTGGTGGAAAATGGCCGGATTTCCTCCAAACGACGGCCCCTGGTGCCCAGAGATGCAGGCAGCGCAGTACCGATCGATAGGAGGATCTTTCGGGAGAGGCCTATGTCCAGCAGTGGATGTCTATTGGCTGATGATGATGACGAAATAAAAATAAAGTTACCTATATGTAATGTAGTAAGTATTCGGGTTACGATTAAGTTTATCGCTAAGTTTTTTGCTTACACCTTACATCATTTAGTTGCCAATTTACATAGAACTATTAATATAGGCGGAAAACATTTTCATCCTGTCAATCTAATATAGTCTCTATGTTTTATGCAAATAGGGTTCATAATGCGATTAAGTAATTTTTTTTGTTTATTTTAAAGTTAGCAATATAAACCGATTTCTGTGTCCATATATCGTTAAAGACTCGCACGGATCCGAGACATCATGTTGTTCAAAAGCTTTATTTGTGGTTTCCTGGTGCTCTGTGTACTACAGCTGACAACTGGTAAGTGTAAGGGGTCCTGCACAACAGCTCACGGGAGCTAAGCCAACCTCACCTGCTCGTGGTGCATCCTGCTTAACAACAAACAAGGCTCTGGCTCCCACCAACTCACATTGAGCTAGTGGTGTGGGAAATGGCGTAAATCTCCCCATATGATCCCCACAAACCACAGCCTTAGTAACCGGCGGTACTGGAGGCTGTGCTGTTTGTGTGAAGGTCACGGGAAGCCGCTGAATGCGGTCAGCGTAGGATCGATTGGTGTGGAGATATTTGAGTGAGGCCTATGTCCAGTTGTGGACGTCTATCGGCTGATGATGGTGATGATGATGATGAAGCGACGAGACGAGCACATAGTTCTCTTAGTGGTAAGTACGCCTAGATGATATACACTGTACATTGCGCTCGTCGCCGACATAAGATATTGAGGCTTTAAAGGCTTTGAAGATGTTGTGCCCTTTAAACCGGAACATAGTAATGTTTACACAGTAATGTTTGGCGGTTACTGGTACCTACCTAGGTGATCAACAAACATACAAAACAACCTTAGCATCAGTATTGCTGTTGTAGAATATCAGTCTGTAGAATAGTTTATAAGGGAGATAATATTTACTAACATTATATTAAAAACAAATACCTAAATACAGTATAACACGGTACTCGTATAACACATTTTCATATGCGATTTCAATCCCCGTATAACACGGGTATTCCCCCATATAACGCGGTGATTTCCCACGTTATATTTCTGTACTGTGATGTTTATAATGATTTGTACAGTTCATAATTACTACTTAATTGAAATTAACTCATTCTTTTAGTTCATTGTCTTAAGTTTTTTATTTAAAATGATCTAAATTTAGTTTTAAAAAACCTTATATGTTTCGTTTATAATAGTTTTTTTTTAATATTCGATTTAAACCTCCTTTAGTGAGAAAAGTTAAACGTGAATAATTTATACGTAACGAGTAATACGGGTATACTCCTACAACGCGTTTTCCTTTAACGCGGAACCAAACCACCGTGTTATAGGAGGGATTACTGCATACATTTTTCGATATGATTAACAAAATAATTTAGTTTTATATAAAAAAGTAAATTTTTTAATACAAATGTATATAAGGTATTTAATTGGTGGTAGATCTTTGTTACCGGAGACCGTCCCGGTAGCTACCAACGCTGCCCCTATTTCTGCAGCCAAACAGTAGTATGCAAACATGCTCCGATTTGAAGGGCGCTGTAGCTAATGTAATTACTGGGGTAACGAGGCTTAACATGTCTCAAGGCGGCGAGCGATATGTGGTGCTGTGAATACAATTCTAACTAGCGCCACGTTGTTATGGGCTTATCACTTATCATCAGGTGTACGACCAGTTAGACTCGTCGGTTCATTAAATTAAAAAAAAAACTATGTATAATTTAATCAATATTTATACAAATTACTATCACATAGATTTCCATAAGAGAGAATTTCCTTACCTCTTTGGATGTAAATGTGTGAGCGAAGTGTTGGTGCAGGGAAAGCTGGTGCTCTTAGCCTTTTTATCAGCAAAAAAAATATGCGAAAAGTGAGAATATAAAATTAGGTATAACCTTATGTCTGTGAGAGAGAAGGTATTTATTGTAATATATAAATATAGTTAATGCAAGAATAATTTTGTTTACAGGCGCTCCAGCACCGGATGTCGTGTTGAGCTCTCCGTCATACTACCCCATTTACGATCCCAGCGTTAAAATAATTGTCACTGACTCCCCTACCAAGGATGGTACACTAAAGCCTTTTCCATGTTGTAAACATGTATAGCCTGAAGTAAACTAATATTACAATAAACAATTGTTTTTTTTTTTTTAAATGTTAATAATGATGGTAGGTCTCTGTTGCCGGAGACCGTCTAGGTGGGTATCACCGCAGCGCCTATTGCCGCCGACGAACAGTGCTGTGCAAAGATTACCGTGTTCCGGTTTGAAGGGCGCTGTGGCTAGTGTATTCCCTGTAGTAACGAGACTCAATGTCTTATGTCTCAAGCGACGAGCGCAATGTGGTGCAGTGCATACCGTCTTAACTAACGCCACCTTACACGGCTTAACACTTACCATCAAGTGATCGTCACGCTCCTCTCGTCGCTAGATTACATAAAAAAAATCAAAATCAATGCCAACTTTTTAAAGATGAAACTAACTCACACTTCCGTCCACTCAGTATTCAATTATATATATACATATCAACATGATCATCATCAGCCGATAGACGTCCACTGCTGGACATGGGCCTTCTCCAAAGATTTTCACATTGACCAGACCCGCGTTGCTCGCAGTCAGTAGGTTCTCACGATTCGTCACCAAGATTGTCGGTCTACCTTATGTTAATCCTTTCATATACATATATATAGGATTTCTACCTATGTAGAGACTCATCACGATATCTCTGGAACCATAAAACTTAGACACTTAAAATTGGATAGGAATATTCCTTTGTCAACTATAGATCAGCTAAGAAGGGATTCCACCCCCAAAACAAGTTGCGGGGGTGTTACGGTCAGCGGGCGAGGAACACCTGGTAACCTATGTACAATTACAATACAGATGAATTTTGTATATATATGTTATTTTGTTATAAACATACATATAAATAAATGATTTTTTAGTCTATTTATGACGAACTTAAAGCTTTTTACTTAATTTGTACAAATTAACTTGTGAAATGATGTAATACTTAAACGGAAACACCAATCTGATGTACTGGTTTCTTTTATAGATTGTTTGGTAATTTTTTCAAGTAAATCGTTAACTTTGTTATTAACTATTCATGTTGTTTTTAACAGCAATTGTAATGTTAATATAAATAAAATAAATATATAACGTCTGTCTGTCAATTAGTTAGTTGTGGCGATGACTAAAAATAAGGCTCTATTAGTAGGGGGCTCTTTATAAAGTTAATACAAACAATCTATGTAAATACTGATATTAATGTCATAATTTATCCAGTGGTCTTACTGTACTATCTCAGTCGAGGGGTAAAGGGCACAAAAACTTAGGGGATCCAAGTCAAACTCACCTTCTCTTGGTGCACCGTGCTCATCAACAAACGAGGGTCTGGCTCCTACCAGCCCGTGTTTGGCCGACATGGTGAGAAATCGCCCAAACCCCATATGAATCTCACCCGATCGATGAGGATATCTTTGTGGGAGGCTGATTGTCAATCCGTAGACGTCTATCGGCTGATGATGATGATACATCAGTCAAGAATGAAAATAGTGTACTATTAAGTTAAGAGTAGCCAGAGAATAAGAAAAGTACAAGAGGTCTCTGTTTAACAGATGCAAACAGATACTAAACATTGTAATGTGATGAAATAAAGGTGTTTTCGCGAGAATTGCTGCAGGGGTCGGCGGAGTAAAGGCCACAGCCTGCTGGCTCCTCTCCATGCGGAAACCATGATCTATAGTGTGATGGCTAAATAACATAAATATTACCCTAAATAAGTATGCTAACACCGTCATTTAGCTTTGAAATTAAGGATCAGTGACCGTGACTCGCTGAGTGATGGGCCCGGGTGATATGGTACAACCTCCAACTTGCCACCTCGGTTGCCGATTCGGCTATTTACACCGACGAGCAGCCGCATCGACGACAAGGTGGGTGCGGCGTTCAGCGTCATGCGTAACGCCGCAGAGGTTACTACTAAGAAACTCAAGTTGGGCAACTTCTGCACAGTATACCAGGCAAAGCTGCTGGCTTTGGTAAAAGCGACGAGGTACGCGGCCAGTGGGCTGGCGCATTCGTGTGCCGTACTTAGCGACTCCAGGTCCGCCCTTGAAGCAGTTATAAAACCTGACACCCTCCGCCCCTTGGCTATCGCACTGAAAGAGAACATTATGAAAGTGCATGAGGAAGGGACGAATGTGAGGCTTTATTAGGTGAAGGCGCTTGTGGGGATAAAGGGAGACGAAAGGGCGGACCAACTGGCGAAAGAAGTGGCTCTAAAGGATAAAAGAAGACCGGTGTACAAGGATTGCCCAGTTTCCTTCGTCAACCGTCAGCTAAGACTGAGGACGCTTGACGAATGGAACAGGAGGTACGTGCAAGGTACGACAGCTTCAACAACGAGGGTTTTCTTCTCCAGCGTCGCGTCGGCATATCACGCACTTCGTCGGTTCGAGCTCGACATGGTCTTAGCCCAGATGTTCACGGAGCACAGGGGATTCTCCGAGTATCGTCACAGGTTCAAGCTCAAGAAGAGTCCCGCGTGCCTTTGTGACTCGGCGGTGGACCAGACCGTGGTGCACATCATGATTTCCTGTCCCTTATTTGGGAGGGAAAGAACAAACTTAGTTATTGAGATTGGTAAAAGGTGGGATACGGAAGTCATCGCCTCTCTGATGAGTGAGAACGGAAGTCGCCAAGTGTCGTGAAATATTGTAAGAAAGTAGTAGGAGACTTAATTAAAAATAAATAAAGTATAAATAAATAGAAAAACAAAAACAAAGA
The DNA here is from genome assembly GCA_029034505.1 of Ornithoptera priamus. NCBI lineage: Eukaryota > Metazoa > Arthropoda > Insecta > Lepidoptera > Papilionidae > Ornithoptera > Ornithoptera priamus. Next base: position 3,271,251 of record JARDWD010000826.1, read on the forward strand.
AAGAAAGAAAGAAATGTAATGTAAAGTATAGTAAGTTAAATGTAAAAAATATAAAAAGTAAAAATGTAAATAAAAGTAAAAATAAATGTAAAAGTAAAAATTGGCAAGAAGTAGAAGAAAAAGAAACAAAAATGGGATGATTCTTTTTCAGATGACGAGACGACGGCCTTCACAAAATGAAAGAGGTATGAAAGAAGGAAATGAGATGGAGTATGATAGGAGAAATAAAGTTGAAAGATAAGTACGGAAGTAATGATAAGAGAGAGTGAAAGAAGAGTATGAAGGGAAAATTGTATAAGTTGCGAAATTGATGATAAGTGAAATGTATAGATAGGCCCTGACCCACAACACGTAGAGGAAACAATTAAATAAAGAAGAAAAAAAAATAGTATAACCCCGGGGCCCGTATGTTTTTGCAGACCAGGGCCCCAGTCTACCAAGCCTTGCGTATGACTCGATAACTAACTAAAGATGGTTATTACCATTATTATAATAAATTTAAAGTATCAATGGAAGTAAAAAAAAACTATTTCCATAACTTATAAATATATCTTATTCATATACAGCGTAAGTGTGTGTGAATTTGTCGCCGATAGCTTATTGGTTTGTTGCGTGACAGTGACAGCCAGTGGAGTGAAGTTCGCGCGGAAGCTAAATAGTCCATACACACTGATATCATGCACGCAATTAACATTGTTAAATTCAATTTCCATAACAATTAAACATTGATAATAATTAGATTTTAATGTAAAACAGCTGTTTATACACACACATACATTTTCACTGATTTCCACAATATTTAGTAATAATTATAAGATTGTATATTAACAAAATATTCACTGATTTAATTCAATTTTGACGTATCTAGAACAGCAGTCAATTCTGTTGACTGCCGGGCTTTTACTAGTATATATATGTATATATATACATTAATTCAAGAGTACCACTGAACAATAATATTACATTCACTTTGACTTTATGACTTCAGATAAACTTATAAATAACTTTGGAGAGTTATATGTTATAACTAGATGTATTTAATTTTTATTGAGAATTATTACAAATCATCATTTTACAAAATTATTACCGTTTACCGTAGGAGCCGGAATTTGCACTAGATTGTGCGGCACTGCGACCAGGTCCCGCATTGATGCTAACACTCTTGGAGATGCTGATTGATTCCTGAGGTAATTGTCCGTATCCGGGGCCGCCGCCGTACCCGAACTCGCGCCCCCCATAGCCGCCGCCACCTCTGCCACCGAAACCATAGCCAGGTCCTCCGCCAAAACCTCCGTATCCCGGGCCCCCGCCAAAACCACCGTATCCCGGGCCCCCGCCAAAACCACCGTATCCTGGACCCCCGCCAAAACCACCATATCCAGGACCTCCTCCGAAACCGCCGTGGTGATGATGATGATGGTGGTAGTAAGGATCACCGCCGCCAAAAGATCTTGCTTCAGCGTTCGCCTCACTAAATCCAAACTGCGGTGATCGCTGAACACGAACACCTGAGGGTAATGTTTTATTTTGTACAATATTGCATTTTAAATAGTCAATTCTAACAAACTATTTTTAAAAAGGTATAAACGATAACTATGAAGACATATCCGGCAGTTCGATTATCTCGTGAATTCAGCCTTAAATCCTTGAACTGCAATGATCACGTACAGTCCGGTTCCGGAGATATTATCTTCCGAGAACACTCAAATTGTGAAAGGAATTTCCTGTCTAGATTTTCCCTAGGAGCTACAATATGAAGTCCTTCAAAACGCTAATAATAGCTCTAATGTTACTAACAGATACAGACAGCTGTGCCCTCTCAACCCCAAGGGCGGCAAGCTTGTTTACCACCTAAATGGTACAAATCCTGTGCTTCCCGCGACCTTCGCCAGATCGTCATTTCACCTCATACACAAAAGCCTAACTGTTTCGTCACAACAAACTCTGGAGAGGCATTGACTTTTATTATTGTTTGAATAAGTAAATGTGCTGACATACCCGCTTCGACCCTCACCAATACGAAGAGCAGAGCAATACCGAGAAACCAAATTGTCCGAATCATCTTGATTCTGGGTAGACCACTATTCTAATACTAGAGCCATTACAGCATGAATTCATTTTATACATCACAACAAAACCACTCCGCTTCAAATTAAAACTTCAAACTAATGCATTAACACAATTTATACCTTTGTGGTTAAACATAGAGTAATAATGCGACAGAAACGTTAAATACTTTTTTTTTCTACCTCATGCTAAATGATACGCCTGCCTATAACAACGTGGCGGTAGAGTGATATATATGTAGCACCACATTGCGCTCGTAGCCTGAGACATAAGATATCGAGTCTCGTTACCCTAGTAATTTCACTAGGTACAACCCCTTTCAAACCGGAACATAGTAATGTTTGCACACTACTATTTGACGGCAAAAATATGCGCTGCGATAGTACCGATATAAAGGGAAATCTTCTAAAAAGATGCCAAGCTTCTGGGGGGAAGACTAGGTAATGTAGGATTTTTATCCATTAAACCCCTCGTAGTGGTCATCCTCAATGCGTTGCGAGCAGCCCCGGGGTCTCTTGCGGAACATACTGGTGTCTCCCGGCACTAAGCCTAAAACACGCCCCAAGCAAGGTAGTCGTCCTCGGCACCCTCGCTTTGGTACGACACGCATTAGACCACGTCGTACTAAGCTCATCCCGGGCTCGCTTAGTCGATAGGACCTCATCTTCAAAGCCCTCGAAAAAGAAAACCCTTTTAGTCGCCTTCTACGACAGACAGGGCTTGCCTGACTCCTATTCTTAATAGCCCGAGATTAAAGACCTACCACCAGTGAAATGTACATCATATATACTGACCCACGGTGGGAATAAATGGTATATAAGTAAAATGTAAATAAAACAAAAAATGGGGTGTAAGGGATTGCGCACAAGAACTTAAGGGATCCAAGCCAACCTGACCCGCTCGTGGTGCACCCTGCTAATCAACAAAGCAGGCTCTAGCTCCAACCAACCCGCATTAGGCAAGTGTGATGAGAAATAGTCCAAATCTCTAGTGCCCCTAGTTATGGGGGATATTGGGCTATTTCCCACCACGCCGGCCAAATACAGGTTGTTTGGAATCGGATCTGCGTTTGTTGATTGGCAAGGTGCACCACGAGCAGGTGAAGTTGGCTTGGCTTTTTTGAATTCTTGTGCGGAACCTCTTACTAAGATTATTAGTACGACCATAAAATGTTGTTTGTAAGGAACAAATAAGCTATTAAAAAAAAAACTAGGCAAGTTATTTAAGATACACTATGATTAGATCACACGGTGTAGGGGAATACCATACGTAAGTATTAATGTTTGAGTGTCATATTGATTCAGGAAACAGAATACAGCAAACATTTGTCCGTTCATTCATTAACATCCTACGGCCCCAAGATGGAGCAAAGGGGATCCACAGTGATTCTCCATCGTGTTCGACCTTCGACCTTCGCCTCGTCTGCTACTGTGAGGCGACCGTGCTTGCGTTTTCGCTGCAAACTCCAATCAAGCGCCTGCTTGGGAATAAGTTTGGGGTACTCTTCGTAGAGTATGGCCAAGCCACATTTGTCAATAAATATTACTTAAAGGTTATAAAAGTAAAATATAAGTAAAACTGTAAATTCATCAGCTTATATATATAACAAATAAGTTATTATTTTTTCTAACTTATCAAGAAGTTCAGAGACTTGGGGAACAACTTTCACTAAACGAATGACCTTGATACAATTGACCAGGAAAGTAAGAAGAAGACTTAATTCCGTATTCATTTAAACACTTTCAAAGTTGTCTAGATTAAAAAAAATCTACACTCGACCTCAGTAACGAAAGTTGGGCAGAAGGAAGAAGTCATGGTTGAGGGATATCAGGGAATGAACCGGCATATCTGGCGCGTCCGAATTGTTCCGCCGAACTAAAGAGAGAAAGGACTGTGCCACGCTGACCGTGAGAAGAACAAGTAACAAAGTGTCCGATACTGGTGAAGATGATCGGAGAACAGACCTAAGCTCGTCTTCTACGACCGAGTAACCTCGTCTGAAATTAGGAAACCTAACCACAAACTTAAAATCCGTAGCCGGATAAATACACTACGAGTAGTATACTAGTTTTAAAAACAGGTCGTGGACCCAGAACTACGAGCCCAGTATCAGATGAGTTGTAAGAGTCAAAATGACTACCAAGCGCTCGACATCATCAAAGAATAGACCTCAGTATGTATCATCAGTAGCTCTAACATCAAAGCTCTCTGTTGCCGGGGACAGTCTAGGTAGGTACCACAGCAGCTACTATTTCAGCCGCCAAATAATACTGTGCAAACTTTAATGTGTTCCGGTTTGAAGGGCGTTGTAGATAGCGAAATTACTGAGGTAACGAGTGTCAACATGTCTCAATGCGACAACCGCAATGTGGTGCTATGTATAGTCATCCTAACTTGTCCTTATGGATATACTCCGAAGACTGTGAAATGTCTCCTACATTTTAATTCTTGCAATAAAACCTCAAACTTTTTGCTAGAATATAAAAAAAGTTAAAGCCGACTTTCATATCAAACGTCTTCTAATACTGTAATATAGTTACGCAACATAATATTGCAGAATTATTTAAAAACGAGTATAAATAAAAAAAAATATTCTGTAGCGTTTAATGTACCCAGTGTTCAGTCGTGGCAATGTCTTTTGAATATAAGAAGAATGTTCACAGCCGCATGCAGCGACAAATAAAGCTCCTCGTCTGGAAGTCATATCTCCAGAGACAGTGAGTTAATAAATTTTAAAAACGTGCAGTCATCATCATGAGCTCATAGACGTCCACTGTTGGACATAGGCCTCCACCAACAGCCATGTACTGCCGGGCCAGAAGGGTCTAGGAGTTTTGCCGGTCTTGACGATGGGGGCCCTTATTATTCAACAAGTGAACCTGCGTGGGACAGCGTATGGCTCAGCGATGGTGCCTCGTGAGGGTTAAGCTCCTCCTCAGGGTCATGTAACACAATGTGTAGAGGGGCATCGGTGCGTTTTATAAGAAACACTGGAGCGTCTCTGAATGCACTGATCCAGACCACCGACGGGGTTTTAGTAAGTAAGAATCTCACATAACCCTGATTTCTCCTCAGAAGCAAGGTATCTTTCGAAGATCCTCCCCCCCTCCCTCACCTCGAAAACAGAAAAAGGCGTCCACCAAAAATTTCCACTTTTGTAGGAGTTCAAATTAGGGGATTGGGGCCATTTTACATCACGCTGGCCTAATGCGGGTTGGTAGGAGACAGAGCCTCGTTTGTTGATTGGCAGGGTGCATCGCGAGCAGATAAGGTTGGCTTGGGTCCCGTGGTTGTGCAGCTGCTTCCCGCACCTTCACGGTCGGCCCACCTGGTGGGGTAACATTCGAGAACCTTAGTGCTCCCACCGGCTGTCAGTCCTCCGAGCGATGTGTCGGGCCCATTATCATTTTAAAACTAGCAATTTTTTGGACTATGTCGTTGACCTTAGTCCTCCTGCGGATCTCCTCATTTCTGATTCGATCACGCTGTGAAACCCCGAGCATAGCCATTTCTTATTAAAGCCAAATGTGCATGTATTCACTTGAAATGAATGAAAAAATTAAGAAAGAGAAGTTAGGATTTTAGACATAGCCAAACTCCTCAAATACTAAAGATTGTCCAGAGATGAAGAATATGGTAATTTCACCAAATGCCCATTGAAGGGTTGTTGTTATACAACACTGCCTGGTAAACAAAATGGTTCCGAAAGCAATTCTATATTCGATATAATAATTTGTTATACGTTTCCAGAAGAAGATGGCCTATCTTGGTGATGGAGACATTGTTCGCCGGAGTATTCTTCCTTTCATCGGTATTTATCGCGAAGCCGGTATTCCTTGCTCCGATAGAAACCGAACCCAATGCACCACTGAAAGCTGATGAGATATTGAGCTCTCTGAATAACAACACGATCCTCGGATTCGCTCCCAATACATCACCATTCGACTCGATCATGAAACGAGCTGAGTATTTTCTGAATGTTGGTAAGAAATTCAAATATTAATTAATTTTTTTTTTTAATTACGTAATGATCAATCCTATTCACTATTATTTTAATGAATGCCACATTATATGGATGAAGGGAGACGCTTTGTCCTTGTATATCGACTACATAAGGATAATTCCCCTCTTTCTGCTGGCGAAAGAGCGATGGCGGTAAAAAGTATTTACCGGGCTTGAAATATTTATTCTAAACATATTTAAGAGGACAATCTTTAACAATATTAGATAATAAACATTAGTCTTTGTCTCATTAAAAGCATTAAGCACTTTAATTAACATAAATTACCATTTTGTTTGACAAACCAATTTTCTAGAGGATATAATTTATACTTAAAAACCAGACCTCCTATTACCAAGAAAAAAAGTATGAAATGTATAGAGAATCCATATTTTATATTGTTCACAGAGGTCACATAGAGGACTTATTCATTAAATGTATTAATTTTTGTAGAAATCCTTCAGGGTAACACTGAAGACGATCTTAACAGTAAGTTGTACAAACTGTCCAGGGGCACCACTTTAAACAAACAGGTCATATGGGTTATATGGAAAGAAAAAGTAAGTCAAATAGTTAACATTTTAAGTAAGGTGACTTAAGTTAAAAAGCAATACGTTTTTAAATAAAACATCTAATCAAGGTTCAGTTTGGAACCGTTATATTACTACATTTATCTTACAGCAGCGTGTTTGTACTCCCTACCCCAACCTACCAGTACAGGGGTTCCTACCAAAACTAATTTCAATACGATAGACCTTTTTTTTTGTCGCAGGAGAAATCTTCTTAAAAGATAGACCTTGCTTCTGGGGTGAAGACAATGTTATGTGGGGCTTCTACACACTAAAACCACTTCGGTGGTCTCCCTCAGGAGGGAGTAGTATAGACCTACCAAATAGTAAATAAACTACAGTAATAAGTTAAATAAGTAGTGCACTTATATTACTCAAGGAGCTAGGCTGCTGTAGAGATCTATTATTACAATCTCATATCATGATAAGAACAGATTGTATTCCAAAATTCCAGATTAATAAAATCTATTTTTGAGAGACATAGGTGTAAGGGTTTCCGTCCAACATATTACGGAGCCCAAGTCAACCCCACGCGGTGCATCCTGCTGAATAACAGACGAGGCTCTGACCACCCACCAACCTGCACTGGGTCGGCGTGGTGGGCTAAGGACCAATTCCCCTCAATGAACGTCTAACAAAAAGTCGAGATCTTTGGTAGAGGCCTATGTCCAACAGTAGACGTCTATCAGCTGATGATGATACTTGTGAGGAATATTTTAATGCTTCAGTTTATTATAAAATACTCCTACAATTGGAAGAGTTGATAAACTTAGCAGCTACATAAATTTTATTAAGTTATACATAGTTGTTAATTAAATAAAAAGCTGAAGTCTGTATTGATACAGCTTGGAATTATGACGCCGAAGACCTTCATGTTAAACTCTGAACACATTCCATCTTTATCTTAATATAAAACATATAACGTTTTATTTATTTATTCACATAGGACACGTAAAACCTGTATAGGAAGAAGTTCATGGATACTACTTAGTCCATTATAGAATTTCTTCTAATAAGATTTTTTTATGTCGAGAGGAAATCTTTAAAAGATGCTGGGGAGAAAGGCAGAGTTATTTCAGATTTTTACCCACTAAAACCGTCTCCGCGGTCATTCTTACTGCTTTGCTAAAGATCCCTGCATTTGTACGGAACACACCGGTGCCTATCTGCACTGCGGCTAAGCACGTCCTGGTAGGTACCGTCACCCTCCCCAGAGCCCTCTCTTTGCTGCAACAAGCACGAAAACATCTCACAGTTCTCGTTCACCCCGGATTCGTTTAGAGAGCAATGATTGCCACTACCCTCAAAATCCATGAACCTGAATACGTTTTTAATCACCTAATAATCGTCCTATCGAGGCAAGGCTTACCTGAGCTCTAGACTAACGTAAGCACTGCCCCAGACTACAGAACAGTCTTCCAGAAGACCTATCGTTGGAATACATGCTCATACACATACTCGAACTAAACTTATTTTGTTTTGTAGGTGAAAGACATTTGGCGGTTCAGCGTGAAGAGTACGGAACAGGCGCGCCTGGCCATCGAGCCCGAGGCAAACTACTCTCCGAACCAGTACCTCAGCACCGGGTTCCTGGCCGTGCAGATGGCGGTCAGCCACGCCGTGCTGGAGCACGTTTCTATGGGACCGCCTAAACTGGATGTAATTAATAGCACAGTTTCATTTAATACAATAGAAGGAACAGTAAAGACGGATGACCACTCGTACTAGGTATCAGTTACCATCCTTCCGACTGTCGATGTAGTTACTGCCGCAGCTCCGATTTCTACCACGAAATACCACTATGCAAATATATTCCGATATAAAGAATGTTGTAGTCAGTGAAATTACTGAAGTAATGACACTTAACACCTGAAGTTTCTAAGCAACAAGCATAACGTGTTGCTATGTATATCATCGAAACTAGCACCACGTTGTTTTTGGGTAAGCTTATTACATACCATCACGTGAACATCTCACTCATCCCGGCGTTTCCTAGAGAAAAAACAAAAATATCTAGACAGACAACGATCTAGAAGGACCCTAACGAAAGAACTCGATGAGAGTTTCACAGCACACCACGATTATTGGGCTTAGGTATAAGGAAAGACAACCCCAAAAAAACTAGGAAGCAAAGTAAAGGAGGGTAGTAGAAATAATGAGAGAGGAAAGGAAGGATAACTTTTAAAATATTCTGCGTCTGTATGAAGGAAGTTAGAGTTGGGGAAATTTTTACTCTGTTGCTGTCGTTCTTCAAATTATGAAAGTCTCAAAATGTCTTTACAAGGGTGAGATTATATTCAACTATATTTCAAGTTCAGGGGGTAATCGTTGCCTTATAACACGATTAAAAATACCTGGTCCTACTTCAGACATAGGTCAACTACAGCCGAAAGCATGTATCATGTTATATTGAGTACAAGTATTAGCCAATACTTAATAAAAAAAATGTAACATATACAAAATATAATATATATATATATCAAGTAACCCTATGAATAATAAAGTAAAACATAAAAAAGGTAGCTGCCGAAACCCGGGATTGAACCGGGGACCTTTAGATCTTCAGTCTAACGCTCTCCCAACTGAGCTATTTCGGCTGATACAAATCAAATGAAATTATATAACTTTCTATTAGATTTTCTGTAGTTAATAAATATGTATAAATATCATATATAGAAATTAAATTCTTATATAAAACACTTTAATTATATATCAAATCATATATTTTTTATATATGTATATTATTAAAATTAAAAAATAATATTCATTAGTGCCGTATCTGCCTATACATATCTGCCGCAATTGTGACATATGATTTATATTTTATCTGTGGTCCGCGTATTGCGGATGTAAACGGATAATATTGGACAAACCGCTCATCAATTTACACGTCGACCGCAGTCATTGCACCGGCGTCATCGGTACATTATATCATCACATGTCATCGCGTCACTGAACGGAGGCACTGAAATGGTACATAAAAGGTCATACCAAGGTCTAAGCGAATGGCTTTTTCCAATATCTGAAACGCAACTTCAATATTCTTACTGCGCCAGAAGAAAGGAAGAAGTCTTCTTTCCTTCTAGTGGGTGGGAGGAGAAATCAGATTATGGTTTTGATATTTGATGTTAAAGATATCCTCGAACTAAAACCAACTCGGTGGTATCCTTTACTGCGTCACGAGGCATACACAACCTCCTAAGTAATGCAATAGTATCCCTCTTTACATTGGCTCAGTATCCCTTATGGGGTAAATACTAAACTACATGGAATTTATCTTCCTCCTCGCATTCCAGCCTTAAATCTTCAAGAGCGGTTTAACCTGAAAAGTCTTTTAGACAGTATTCATCTTAAACCTATTCTCATAATCACTAAATTACCTTTTTTTAAATAACGATATAACATAAACAAGTGTTGTTCCGTTGGCAAGTTAACTTAACCTATTATCTGCTCCAGATGTGCTTAGTTTCGATGCCAACGTCCACGCTGATGCAGCAGACGGCTGTGAAGAAGGCTCTAGCGGGTATACTCCTGTGTTTCACAGTAGCGCTGCTGCCCCCTGTGCTGGAGGTAGAAGCGCTGGTTGTTACTGAATCACTAACACGCTTTAAGGTAATATAAAACATTGGATATAATTATTGCATTATAGTTTCTATTCTCTTTATAGTATATCCGTTTTATTATATTTCTAACCTAATCTATTTGTGTGTTTGTATATATATATATATACATACATATAAGACATCTCCAGAGATTCACCTTCACTAGATCTTTAAAACTATTACACATAACAAGTCAAAATTATGATAGAAATATTGCGTCCGCTGTTAAGCGGTCAGCTAAGAATAAATATTACAATATTCCTTTCCCAAAGGGAGTTGCGAGGATGTCAATCAGACCCTGGAGGAGACGAACTGAATATTTCTGATGAATTTCAAATCTAAATTCCAAATCTATTTCTATTCTACGGACAGCAAAGCGGGCAGGGAACAGCTTATGTATATATAAATGAAATAAGCGCGTTTTATTTAAACAATTCCTGCTCACTTACAATATATGAGGATGTAGAGGTCTTTAAGATCCGCTGGTAAGTGATCCATCTTCCAATAACAATACCCTCGTCAGAATAATATGCTGTCTATTATATTGTGGTCATTGCCTTTAGACATTAGACGTTGTGTCGTTACGCCACTAATTTTACTAGGTGCTAGAATAACTAGGAGCTGTGATGATATTTATCCAGACGATCTCCGGCAATAGACTTATTCTACCAGTAAACGGTTAACGTATACGCAAGCTCATTCGTTTTTTTAGATATCATGAACGCGTTTAATGGGAAGAGATGCAGGTGTTATAGATTTAATGTTTATTTTCTTATTACTCTAAGTAAAATATTCTTAAATTAAGAGTTACAAGGAAAAAGATTACGAGTTACGTTTCCAGCGCGCGCTGCGAATCCGCTACGTCTCCTTCTCTTCCATCTACATCGGCTGGATGATGTACGCCTATATCACTGCGGTACCGATCTGCCTCCTCGCCGGCATCACTCTCATCCTCATCTTCCGCTGGGTTCACCTTCTCTACGCGTTCATCACCGTACTAGCGTACAAGACCGTACTGATGCTACTTTCTTTCATCATGGCTATGTTTCATAACAAAGGTAACGTGTAATATTTATCTAAATATAATAATACATACTATTTAGCTTTCACTAATAAAAAAAAGAAATTTGATTATAATAATGTCATTAATTTACTGTATTTGATTAACAAGCTGTCTTTTAAGGTTAAAGTTTAAACAGGTTAACACAATTTTGACAGTAGATGGCAAATATTGTACTTTGGCTTGAAAAGCCTTGTAAATATTAAATTTACTGGTTAACGAGACTTCACATCTTGTTTGTTAAAGCAACGAGCGCAATATGGTGCAGTGTATACCATGTCCTACCCAGCGTCAGATTGTTAAGGGCGGAAGCATCTCTTAACTTCGAACGACCTGTTTGTCTAAAATTAACACAACCATCTATACTCTCGTTTCAGCATGCGTGGCGTGCGTGTGGACCATGCTGTTCACCCTGATGCAGACAATCATATCGGAGTTACTGGTTTACCATAAGTTCGACATAGAAAACAAAGTCTTCACCTTCGCCCTCCAGGTCATTCTGCCGCCTTTGGGGCTAGTGCATGCTTTCAACGAGTTTGCTTTACTGCAAACCGGTCGTAAGTTCCCTTGCAACTGTTCATCAGTGGTGGGGTAGTTTTTTATTTTAATTAAAATGGGCTAGCATTTGATATATCGAAAATTCACATATGTTGAGAGCGGGAATACTCAGATGTTCTAATAGTGAAGTCACTAACTAGGTTTAAACATTACAGTTCAAATTTGAGGGTTTCTGTAACTAGTTAAAAGTACTCGGGTTAACGAGACATGAAAGATAAATATGGAAACATCTCGAATAATGTGTAACTGCTGTTAGCAGGCACAGATCACATACGGAGAGGGGTGAAGAAATAGCGTGTCATACCAAGCATGATGACGGATACTTTGCAAGGTTTGCCGTGTCCAAAGTAACGAAAATGTTCCAACCTCGAAGTTGTGCCCCGTCCTTCGGGTCTATTATTATTTTTATACCAGGCCTATTATTAGACCCTATTTCGGATCCTGCAGGCTTTACAGCTTTTGTTAATGGAGCAACATTAGATTTTATTATTACGATAGTAATTAATTAGACTTATTTTTTAATACATTCAATATTTTATGATTTTTAATCATTTATGGGATATCGCAGGTGAATTTGACAATTTGAAGTCATTGGCTTTTCCCACTCTGTCTTGGCTGTTTATGATTATCTTTTACTTTTTGATTCTGATGCTACTGCAACGAACTATTGGTTACGAAAAGGCGATTGGTGGTCAAGTGTCATGGAAATCTATCATCTTTAAAAAAAGCGTCGTGAGTGTAGATAAAGTTCATTTCTTTAAAATTATCATTATTATCTCAACTAATGAACGTCTACTGCTGGTCTCTTTTGAAATATTCATCACCATCATCATCATCGCCATTATTGTCGTCGCTGTCGTCGTCATCATCAGTTGCTTCCTTATGTACTACTTACTGCATTCAGCAGTTTGCATTACAATTATTTTTAACATTCAAGGATTTGAACAAACTGTGTCGTATTGAATCTTTGTCGGGAAACGAGAGATCCCCTCTACAAGAGGTGGACGAACTTGTCGCTAAAGCTATCAGCTTTAGGAATGTTTCAAAGGTACTTAACATGTTTTTTATTATTATTATATAAGTAACGCACCAGCGTCTGGATACTTCTACACCAAACTTATAAAGCTATTTATAAATATTTTTTGTAAATAAATTATCAGGTGTAAAGGCTTTCCATTGTAACACAATAACTACAATTTAGTACCATTTAAATTGTGTGTATGGTCTCATCAAATGTTTACACTTAACTATATTTTAATTTCAAAGCCATTTTACTTTTTAGAGCATAATGGGAACCTATATCTTGAACAACTTAACCTTTGATATATATCGAGGGGAGTTCACGTTGCTGTTCGCAGATCGAATTCACCAGAAGATGATTTTTACAATAGAAGATTTAGTGACGGGTAAATATATCGCTTTACCGATGTAGTCTGACCTTTATTATTTTCCGGTATCACTAGAAGGAAACAAACAATAATGGATACTTATTCAAAAAATACTTTAGATTGTCAAGTTATGGACTATTCAAGTAGCCTTTTTATACTTGGGCGACGGGCGCGATATGATGCGGTGTAAATACAATAACAGCACTACACTATTATGAACTGATCTGGACACTACTACCAATTCAGCATTGTACTTGTCTCTTCGCTATTTTTTTTTTATTCTATAAAGCATCGAGACAACGAGGCATTCACTCCTTCAAGGGTTTGCTCATAACAAGGTAGCGCTAGTTATGATAATATACACTGCTCCACATTGTATTTCTACTTTGTGATAAAGGATATTAAATCTCGTTATTCTAATACTAGTAAAAGCCCGAAAGTCAACAGAATTGAATACTGTTCTAGTAACATTGAAATCTTGTAATTATTATGGAAATTTTATTTAATAATGATTTGAATTCTGCGCCAACTTCACTCCATTGGCTGGCACTGTTACGCAACAAACCAATAAGCTATCGTTGACAAACTGACATAAACTTAATATGCATATGAATAAGAAGATAATTTCACTAGCTACAGCGACTTTTAACCCAGCGTAAAAGATATGACATTCGATATCCAACGTTACGTAGACTTCTACATTCTCATCATTGTAGTATCTACGGAAATATAGAAATGACTATCCACTATGCTTTTTTCTAATCCTTTTAATAATAGATACTGATTTGGATTGCTTGAAGCGAAAAAAATCCTGATCATTGGAACTAGATTTTGCCATTGTGGACATAGGAATGATATATCACACCTTCACCCGAAACTCTTCTTGACTTAATATTTGTAAATTCTCAATTAAATCCCCACTCCGTAAACGTTATTCATAACGATGACCTTAGTTTTTTTTTTTTATGGTGATGTTCTCGCCGCAGTTCTTTTGACAACTATAGCGGCTTCATCGAACTCAGGACTCGCGGATGTGGTATCCGCGAGCTAATAATATAAAAATAAAACTAACATATAAAAGGGAAAGGAGAAGAGTGAGAAGATATTGGATGCGGATGGGTTGAAGGATTGAATAGTGTTATGGAGGGGGAGGCAAGGGGGAGGGGGATGTGATCAAATATATACATAGATATGATCTTAGTGATCACGGTTTAGTTATAACCAATTTAAGCCAGAAACTACGAAAATCCGCCCTATAACAATTTCTTATAGACAGCTTCATCAAAATGCAGATGCTATTAAAAATGCTCTCCACTCTGGAAACATTAATGATATGATCGCTACATTTAACTACCTAGTGTTAGACTTAATTGAAACGGTTGCACCTATGCACACGAAGACGTACAAAGAACCTCCTACACCTTGGTTAACTGACACTATAAAATCTCTGCAAGTGTTGCGGGATAAGACGTGACAGAGTGCAAAAAGCTAAAGAGTGATTCGTCCTATCAATGTTATCGAGATTTGCGCAATTATCACAATGCCGCAGTCCTTAATGAAAAACGGGTTTATTTTAAACACATTCAATAGCAACAACAAAAAAACCTCTGCGACATGGAAAAGGCTAAACAACCTTTTAGAACCTAGTTCTTATGACAATTTACCCCGGGACCTCACAAATCCAGATAAATTAAATACTTTTTTCATTAATGGTGTACCTCATTCGGCTTAAGTCAAAAAACTTATGTTAAAAATGAGAGACATTCAAAGTCAGTGTTTACATCTACGGAAGTTTCTCCTGGAACTATTACTTGCATTATTGAGTCATCACCAACTAACTAAAAAGGCTGTGATGGAATATTTATGTTAAGCGTATTCCTAGTATATTAAACTAACCCTACTTCCTTTTTCATTGTCAACATATCATTATCAGAAAGTATTTTCCCCTGAGCAATGGAAATGTTCATTGATTACACCCATCCTTAAGAAGTCCAAGATAGAAGCTATGAATGATCTTAGACAGATAAGTATTCCGGTTTAGATTTTGTTTCTGAGGTGGTTTTAAAATTGCTGCATTAAAATTTTGGAAGGAGTTACCGCCTCCGCTGTACCGTATATCGGTTTATCTTTAAACACAACTGTCGCGAATGGCTTAGATGCAGCATTCACTCGGCACAAACTGTTCTGGCTGATTCGTGTGTGTCCGCTATTTGTCATTACATTGTTTATGTAACTTAATCAAGCATTTATACAATTAAGTGTTCACTTGTTTCAATAATGTCAGACCAGGGTAGAATATCAAGACTTGGCACCAGAGCCAATGTACCGACTCCTGGACATTTTTCTCTAATGTATTTATTTTTTTGTTTTGTTTTAATCTTATATACATAGACTTAAGTTTTTTTTAGACAAATAAATGGCTTATTATTATATACCTATATAATAATAATGATGCTTAACAGGTTTGACTTACGCCGATAAAGGATCGATCACGGTGCTCGGCCATGAACTCGGACCTAACACTAGTTTCATGAACATGCCTTACATGACCGGATTCTGTCACCGCAACGAATTCCTGATCCAGGATCTCACCGTGGAGGAACATCTTATACTTTTCCTCGAGGTAAAATTAATTATTTATGAACATATTTATTATGATGGAGTCGTCAAGATTCCTCTTCTCAAACAGATACTGTCTTATGATGATAACTAATTTTAATACTGAACAAGTACAAATCACTTTGTGAGATAAATGTTAATTCTGTAGATGTTTTGTTTCGTAAGCTGGTAACTAAACCAGATATTTATTATTAAACTAAGTATTAGACAAATTTATTGACATTATTTTATTACTATTGTATCTTACAATATTAGGAAAGCAAGCATTTTTAGAGATCTTGTCAATTTAACTAGTTACTGCTGAATTAGAAGTAGTCCTTTTTATTTTTGTACCCATATTCTCCATCATACACCTTTAAGAAAATTTTATTGCAATAAAAAAATATTAAGTAGATAACATTTTTTTTATTCGCAACAGATCTGTCTGTGGTACGAGTGCAGTGAAAACATCACTAATTACAGTCAAATACGTCTGCCGCGGCTATTGAACGATGGTGATCTTATAAACGTGAAAGATAAAAAAATAAAGGAACTAGATATATACTACCAGGCTCAATTATGCTGGGCGATAGCGCTGCTATTGGAACCGAGGGTACATCACCATATTATTATTACCATAATTTTTTTTAGTTTTCTTTGATTTCATGGCGCCGGCCTTTGTTTTCTCCTTATGATTCTTTTTTATTTGATTTCCCTTTCACATTATTTTATCTAACATGCTCTCTGTCTCCTTTCATTCTTCCTATTTGCTTTCATACTTTACTGTTAACAATTATTTCTTTTTTCTATTGTTTCATACATTGAGATATCACTCACAGCATTTGTATTTACTTATTTTACTTTATGTTACATTTCGCTTTACTCTACATTATCTAACTAGTTGAATATTTCTTATATTTTATTCGTATCTCTTTTTATATATTCAATTTCTTTTACATTTTCGTCTTTCATTACATATCTATTTATTATTACATTTTTTACGTTTTATTTCTTATAATGGCTTCTGCGATAACGATCCTGGAATGTTCTTAGAAAATCGGGAGGCGGTGCTGCCAATGTTTATCTGCTACTCCAGTTTAAATTTTATTCTAAATTCTATCTTCCATGAAAGAGACTACTATCTTTTGCTCAATTCGGTTAGGAATAATAATCATCCTTGTTAATATATGCTATTTGAACCAATTTACACTATCAATTATTTTTTTTATTTCATAATCATTGTTATATAGTACCGATTTCAGATTATCATCGTGGACAGCATCGCAACTACAGCGATGTACGAAGCGGTGATCAGAGATAAGATAATGGTAAAACATTCAATACAACGAAATTAGAAATATTTATCGATGAAAATAGACATCTCATAGCTTTTATAAATGAACACACGGTGGTTATTGATAACATAACAAATAGAAAAACATACCCCATTGCCGAGAGTTAGAGCCTTCTTCCACAAGGCTGTCTTTGATTTGTCTCTGTTTTCAAGGCCACGTGTTTACGAGAGCGGTCACTCTTAAAAGTTTTCGGTTTCCTCGCAATGTTTCCTTTTAGCTTACGCTTTATCGGTATCGGACCCGCGTTTCTCCGAGACGCGTCGACCGTAGGACTATCTTACAAACACAATATGCTTATTATCATTGTTAATACAGTATTTAAAAGTTGACAATTTAAAAAAATCCTTGAACGATCATAATCACTGGAGAACAAAAATTAATTTCATATCAATTGTATTAGCGAGAGAGATTCTCCTTTTTTCACTCATTCAATGTAAAAAGTAGATCTCACCTAAGAACGCTTCTCAAACTCCCGTTGTGGTTTTTTTTTCTATTCTCTTTTTACTTATAAGCGATTCTAGATTATATTTAGTTTATAACTTCTATTCTATTATATCATATCATAGTGCATCGGGTTCATTGTCACTATAATCAAAATTTCCCACCCACAGGCCTACTGGAAGAATTTCCATATTGGAATAATTAGTATCTTTGCACTTATTTCTATATATATTACATTTTCATAGTAATTTCTGTGTGCATAATTAAATAAAAAAATAGTAAATTCTACTCTAATCAACGAATTATGACCGAAATGTAGTGTTATGTGAAGTAATACTAAAATTATTAAGAAGGATATACTGGACCTTATCTGAATTAACAATATCAAAACGTTATTTCAGCGTTACAAGAAATATATAACTGTTGTGAAGTTTTGCTTCTCCAGCATCAAACTGGAATTCGGTGATCGCGTTTTCTTGTTTGATAGCAAAATGCTGATATTTGGGGGCACTCCTGCTTACTTATTCTTCAAATATGGTAAAACTTGTATTATAAGTTGTTGAAAGTAAAAACAGATCTGAGAACATTTCCCCGCTTTGATAAATTTAACTGCGTTCTTTAATCTACTAGCTTACTTTATAATACTAAGCTTCCTTTTGATTCCGGCGACAAATATTTCAAAATTAAGATAATAGTTAGGTTTGTGCAGCGGTAAGGCTAGCATACAATATATATTGTAAGTCAACCGCCATAATAGCACTGGATTATTTCGGTTATCAAAATGAGAACCTCATTATTCAGGTAAGTATATATCCTTAAAATTGTCTATTTTTGCTGTCTACCGCTTTTCTCTTCTTCTTCTTCATAATCTTTTATCATCTTAAATATTTTAAATGTTCACAGGTCGTGAATATAGAGTAAGACTTACATTCAATTTTGGAAGTTTAGAGAAAGAGGCGATACCAGCAATACTTACCAAAGCGGTCGCAGTCGGAGCTAAGGTTCGGGCACATCTGGGCTCCTTGTTGATACTCAGGGTGCCCGCTTTCCCCACCGCTAATATCGCGGCCCTGATCAAAGACCTGACCGTGAATTCCGACGAGTACGGTATCACTTCTATGAACATCAGCGTGCCGGACTCGCAGGAGATTTGCAACAGGTAGATTTTATCATTTTCTTGTAAAAAAAACATTCACAAATTCACTAACATATATAACGTTAATAAAAAAGTTATATCGTTAAGCTGAAACGTTGTAATACGGATATCCCTGGGTTGTTTCCGAGGCCACATAAGTTGGACTACTGTTGGTTAAACTTCTCTCTTTAGAACCATCTCTTCACGGTCTCATTGTCATTTAGCATAATGAAAAATGGACGTCAGATCATTGTAGATTAAAAATTTTAAAATCTAGAAATATTTATAGGGCTATACAAGAATGTAAACCCCGGATGCGTACTGACGAAGCGACGTTGGTGCAAAACATATCCAAATGTGCATTGATACAAATCGCCGGTAATTTTTTTTTATTTTTATTTAATTATTCATGGGATACTATGTTAACAAAATCTTAATTATAACAAGAAGCAATTCCACTGCATTTACCAGCAAAATATCCTCGATTAGATCATACAGTTCTGTGTACATATAATTGTTTTCACAATAGATTTGATAAGAAGATCCCGAATGAACACTATACATGTACCTAACATATCTCTAATGTTTTTATATATATTACAAGCATCTGATGAAATGTGTTAATATCAATAAAGTTATTGTTATATGATTTACATGCTCGACCCACAAAAGAGGTATTTGTACAATTCGTCCTTGCGATCGGTAGGAGTAAGTTTATATTGGAATAATTGTCCTAATTTAGATAAGAGGACAGGAGATTTAATATATCTCTTAATTATTTTATACAAAAATATTTGATCGCTTACCAAAAGACGGCTAGACAGGATGTTGGATCTGGTCTTGTATAAGAATCGGAATGTTTAGAATGTTTATATTTTATATATTTTACACAAATATTACTCCGTACTGGTCAGGTGTTTCGAAAACTTTCATACTAAAACACAATGATATCAATGGACCAATTAACTAAGTTACTTAAAAAATCCGGCAGCGGATGTAGTTGCAGTTGTAATTTTTTTATTCAATCCTTATCAAGGTTATATTAAATCTTACAAAACACTACAAAAATAATCTGTACTTCCTGTATTATTTGTTATTGGTTGAAAGCTTTACAAAATATAAAAGCGCTTGTTTTATGTTAAATAAGTTTTAAATATAGAAAACACCTGCAATCATATAGCTTATCATAATACTCGTCACTATACTGAGTGAAAAGAATAAATTTAATTTTTCGAAGAAGCAACGGGACGAGCTGAACGTAAACCTGATGGTAAGTGATACGTCAACCGATACCGTTGAGGTTCTAATAACAATGATAGAAACTGTATCACATGGCGCGAACATTGAGACACAAGATCCCACTTATTCTCAACGACCTACAAAACACTTCAAACTGAAACACTCTTTGCACTCTGTTTGACGGGAGAAAAAGAAGTTGTGGTAGCACCTGAACAGTCTCCAGCATATGAAGCTTATCAGTTACCAGTTAAAGTTCCTAAATATACTCGTATCTATATAAACGTTTGCCTGCAGATTTTCCAACATGGAAAAGGAAGACAAAAGGGTGCTGCGGCGGCGCTCAATTTAAAGTGTTCGGAAAGAAATTTCTTACATTTTACGCTTATTATAAGATCTATCTTATAATGATGGTAAAGTACAAATTGATTTTATAACCTATTCGAATAAAACAAAAGGTTCTCTACATCCGCTGTATGCTGTAGAATTCCTCCTATTAAATGCATGCCTAGTTGTTATACATCAAAAAGAATAACTCAGTGGCAAACACATGACCCATTATCATCATCATTAACCGTAGACATCCACTGCTGGATGTACACCTCCCCTAAAGATCTTCACACCAATCGGTCCTACGTTGCTCGCATCCAGCGGCTTCCCGCGACTTTAACACGGTCAGCGTTGCTTCCGTTACTGCCGGTTACAAGGGCTGTGGTTTGTAAGGTTTCATATGAGAGAATTTAGCCACTTTACCAGCACGTTGGCCTAATGACGGTTTGGTGGGAGCCAGAGCCTCGTTTGTTAATAGCAGAGTGCACCACGAGCAGGTAAGGTTTGCTTGGACCTCGTGAATTGGTGTGTGGGAAGTCTTACACCCTTTGTGAGGGAGCATCAGCTTAATTATCACATTTTCGCTAATTTTGCTTTTTTTAAAAAAAAGGGTATGTATTAAATTCCAGTTTTAATGTTTATTTAGTATTGTGTATGCGTTGACTATTTAACAGATGACATCCGCAGTACTCGCTGGTATTACGATTGGAATATCTCAGTCCCACCTATTGATACATTTGGAAGAGGACCACGCTACCGGCAGGATTCTTCACGGCGAAGTACGTGCTTTAACATATTCCCTAATGATTTTCGTGTAGATATATCTTAAACTGAAAATATTAGTTTCAATTCTATTAAAAAAAAATTCTAGTTTTTTCCATTTACCGCTTGATATTTTGAAAGTCATGCAGAGTGATTTTATTAGTTTGACATGTGAACATGAATGACAAATATTACTCCGTGCCTTGTTCTCTCTTCATGTGGGATAGATATAATTTGACATCTTTGGAACTGGAGAATGAATGGATGATTCCTTACCGTTCTATAATATGTTAACTCACAATCCACTTCCTTAACCTCATTTATATATATACATTTATCGTTGTTCTATAATTTTTCCTTGCCTCCGTATTATGTGTCAACATATAATTACGACCATAAAAAAATATTGGTTAAAATATAACTGTTCATCCTTTATAGTCATTTAAAAATTTAACCCCTTCTCAGTTTTACAAATTTGTGTTACTCTAGAAGTAAGCTTATACACTGCACCATCATTTGATGATTAGCTGTATCTATACTACATCTTTTCTTTTTTTTTAAGTGCTAAACAGGTAATCCAATTTGATCCTTGTAAACTTTTAGCTTCTGACTGTAGAAAACAGGAATGAGAACACTACGTTAGTACTACATTTGGATAACTCGAGCGCCGCTGTCTCAATCGCCGACAGGTTTGATAATGTGCTAAACGAATGACATCCGTTTTCAATGGTCGAGTAAATCTTAAAACTTAGGCAACGTTTAAATATTTCAGCTACGTCCTTTCTGAAACAAAATCATCAGCGGAAGATATTGAAAAAATTCAGTATACAGCGCTTACGAAAAAGGAGGTAACATAGATTTATATATATTTCTATACAATGAAACAACGAGACTAACGAGACGACTTACTAAAATAAAATGTTTGTTTTCAGAGTCTAACGGAGTACCTGGTGACGCGGGCGATCGACTCCCCCCAAATATTTGTCCGTCTGTTTGCTTACGGCATCGACATACTGACCCATAACAACAGCAATATAACCGTACGTACGATCGGTGCATTCGTTACTCATTAAAAAATTAATTAAGTAAGCTTAGCCATTAAATTAATTAATTAAGTAATTTTAAACAAATATATTTTAACTAAGGTAATTTGCTATGTAAGCAACGCTTAACTTGACTAAACTTATATATTGTATGTTATATCCATTATAAATATTCTTAATAGTACAGTTTATTTAGTATGAAGAATTCTATTTAAAAAGGAATTGCACCTTTAGTATAAATTAAACTTATCAATAACTGGTGATGGATCTCTGGTGATGGGTCTCTGTTCCTGGAGATCATCTATATAGGTATCACCGCAATTCCTATTTCTGCCGATAACTCGTAGTGTGTGCATTGCTGTGACTGTATTTGGGTAATAGACTGGTTTCTGAATAAATGAATGTTATTCACAGGTCCGCGTCTTCTATAGCCCTCTCCACCACGATTCCTGGGCGGCGCCTCGGGCCTTGGCCCGTGCTTACATGGCCTTAATCCGGCACTACACCGGAGTCTTGGACGCGACCATACAAGTCACCGATGATCCACTCGGTTTAGATTTAACTCAAGTAAGTTTAAAATACCAATACAAGAAGATCACCTAATCCTGATGCCCATAACAACGCATTAATAGTTGAGATACAATGCAACATATATACGTGTGCGTCCAAAAGACATTTTTTTTTAATTCGTCGAAACAAAGTAACACGCCCGGCCATAACAACGTGGCGCTAGTTGGGGTCACATACCACCACCACTTTGCGCGCGTCGCCTTGAGATAATATGTTGTCTGTATACCCAAGCGAGTTCACTGGCTACAGCGCCTTTTAAACCGGAACTACTGTAGATATAACAGACAGGATCGGAGGCGTTCCATGCTGTCGATATCAGTGCACGCTAGCGCTCCGCCCCATCCCCGCCCGACTCGCCTGAGCCCCGTGCGCGTCGAGACGCCGCTATGTCGGCCGCCGATAGCGCCCTCGAGCGCTAATGCCAAGTGCAGTGAAGTGATTTACCGATGAAGTTAGTGCGCGAAAACTCTGCCAGAGCTTGTTTCCGGCACTGTACTCGTAAATAGCCTTTTTATTCGCCTCAGAGGCGTAGTTATAGTTACTCTCATTCTCACGAGTCTCCAACTCTCCCCGGAGGGAAAAAAAAATCGGTATAGACCAATTATGCAACCTCACCAGCGTCAAGGTAGAATTCCCGCACAAAAAAGGCATCATCAGCTAATATCACCGAGGCCTGTATTACGACCACTCGGCTCGAAACTGCTACGCTTGCCCGAGATACGTCAAATGCACCGGGGACTACGGGACTAAAGAGTGCTCCCGCATAGCGGAAGCGACGGATCCCCCGAGCTGCATCTTGTGTAAATCCGAGGGGCACCCTGTGAACTATCGCGGGTGCTCCAAAGCCTCGAGAGTCCCTAACACTCAACCACCGCTCTGAGCCACATTCCCCCGTTCTCGGAAATCCAGGACCTAATCACTTAATTACAAAAGGGAAACATAAAAGACATTCTTGTTTTCCGAGAAAAACTGCGAGTCACGAAGAAGCACGACGACACTCTTGCCGCGCTGGATGAAGACTACCCCTAACTCTTCCAGGACTCTGTGCGAGACCACTGGTTCACCTCAATCATAAAGGTCCCCCTCTATAACCGGTCTCCCCCGGTGAGGTTGTTCATATCATTAAGAAGCTGAAAGCCAAATCAGACCCGGGCTCTGACAATATGCCCAATAGAGTAGTGAAAAGTAGTCTTCCGTTCCTTAGCATCGGCCTGCTAGTGGTCATCTTTAACGCCTTTCTAGCCCACTGTTCCTTCTCAGATGCCTGGAAAAAGGCCGTAGTGATAGGTATTCCGAAGCCTGGAAAACCGTAGAAATTATCCAAGAGCTTTCGCCCGATCAGCCTACTTCACACCCTGGGCAAAGTCTACGAACGCATCATCCTAGAATGTTTGCGCCATTTCACCGCAAACAACAACCTCCTCTCCGACGAATAGTTCGGGTTCAGGAGTAACCACTCTTGCGTCCAACAAGTCCACAGGCTGACGGAACACAACTTGGCCGGCTTCGCGCTGAAGCGACCGATTGGTACTTGCGCCGTCCTATTCGACGTCGCGTAGGCGGTCGACAAAGTCTGCTACGAAGGTTTGATAGACAAGCTTTACACTCACAAAGTGCCAGACCGACTCGTCACCATCATTCGAGCCTACCTCTCGAACCGCACCTTCCGCTTCCGCGCCGAGCACACTCTTTCCTTGATTCGGCCGATCAAAGCCGGCCTCCCTCAAGGCTCTTGCCTCTCTCCGCTACACTTCGCGCTCTACACGAGCCATACGCCCAAAGACCTCAACGTCAACCTCGCTCTTGTCGCGGACGACACCGCTCTCTACCACTCCGGCAGAGCTCCGGGCAATATATTGAGTCGCTTACAAACGGCAGCCACCCGTTTAGGCGAGTGGTTCCGAAAGTGGCGAATCGACGTAAACCCGGGAAAAATTGAAGCCATCCACTTCACCCACCGAACGTCTCACGACCCTTCACAAGCGATTATCGCGAGCCAGAAACTCGGCCAGATCTTCCTCTTCGGCCAGTCCATCCCATGGAGGGACTCGGTCAACTACCTCGGCGTCACACTCGACGCCAACCTGCGCGGTGCTCCAAAATCGGTTTACTCTGCCTCGCAATCGGTGCCGAATGGTACCAGCGCAATGTGGATCTTCAGAGCGACCTCAAACTCCCAATCACAACGGAGCATTTCAGAGAGTGCCCCGAAACCTACTTTGTCAAGGCATCATCTCACTCCAACCCTCTGGTGGCCAAAGCCGCCAACTACGAGCCGCCTCTGTATCCCAAGACCCATAAGCGCAGACCACAGCATGCGCTATTGCCATCATCCCCAGGAGTCCTGCACACCACACACATTTCAGACACTACCAACAGGTTCCGAATTTCAACATCACGCTGCCCTCTCTTTAGCACGCGGCGCCACAGCTACACACACACCGCGTACACGAAGTACACCCACGAACAGGGACGGTCCTCACCACCCACAGATTTCGATTCAGGCGAAGGTAGTCGAGAAACGGGACCGCGCCCGTTCTTGAAGACCGAATAGATTCGCCATAAAACCAAAAATCCAGACACAATGCAAAAATCCACCGTCGGATACCTACACTCCACGTAGTACACTTTTTAGGAAAAGGCCGTGGATCCCGGTTCACGAGTCCAGTATCAGACAAGCTGTAAGAGTCGCTATTGGCTTGCAGCGCTTACTTCATCACGAATCTAGATACAACAGGCAACTAGTTTATAAGGCGGTCAGACGTGCCCACTTAGTATCTTTCATGGCCTTGATCAATGACATTGAATTATCCCATTACTATAAGTAAATTACAAAGTAAGAAAGAGACAGTTTTTTTATTAAACGTTAAAACATTTTTATAAAATTACAGTGGTTGATTTACGCGGGTGAACCACCACTGCTGACGCAACTACTGCTCACCCTGACCATCGTGCACATCACTCACATGCCGTCGAAAGAGCACGGCCTCATACGGCATGTACAGGTAAGTGGTCAGTTGCGTACGTTAAAACTTCGACAGATCATATTGTGGATTTGTCATCATCTAATAAAATTCCACCAGGGTCAGATATACTAAACATATCTCTCTTTATGGATATAAAAGTATTATCAAGACACACATGATTAGTACATCGTCATCAGCCCATAGACGGCCACTGCCAAGCATAGCCTCCCTCATAGATCTCCACATCGAAGAATTCATTGAGAGGAGTTGGGCCTTAGCCCACCACGCTAGCCCAGTGCGAGTTGATGGGTGGTCGTGCGGGTCTGGTTGTCGTTGGGCTTCGTAAGACGTTGGTCGGAACCCCTTACACCTATACCCATACCCATAGAGATATTGCTTTTTCTATTTCGCGTTCAGCTAAGAATGGATTTTACAAATGGAGTTGCGGGGAGGTTAATAACGGGACCGAGGCGCAGGGTACGGTGGGTTGCCGCCGGTTATGAATATTTCTGAAAAGGTTTGTCTAATTATATATTAAGGCCAGCAAAGCGGGTGGGGAACAGTTACTGTGTATATATATTATATATCATCATTATCATCATTTAACTGATGCACATTCACTGCAAGACAGGTCTCATATACATATTCATGTACATTAATATTAACTTTCCCCAGCAACACGCACTGAACTTCTCTCCCTTATGTTACTGGTTCACGATGTTCATATGCGACTTTATATTGTATATCCTCCTTGTCTGCTTGATGACGGCCATCATCATCGCTATTATATATCTGTTCACGCCGTTACCCTTCTTTCAGTACGAAGACTTCGGTGAGTAACATTTGATGATATTTTATATATTTTGGACCTCCGCGACAAACATTAGAGTATAATCTGTTCATTTGTAGCTCTTGAACACCGGAGTCGATTTTTTTCGTTTTTTTCTTGTATTTGAAGAACTATGTTTACTATTTAAAATTATGACCTAATGTTGTTAATATTGGAAGTGTTTTATATGATAAATTAAGTATTCCTCATGATGATCATTACAGCCTATTGTCGTCTATTGCTGAACGTAGATCGGTCTGACGGAAATACTTTCTGGCTCCCGATAATTATACCTTTAAAGAAAGCAGATAATTACCCTCTAGAACTTCTCTACTTGTAGAGTTGTGGTTCTTCGTAGTAATCTTGTATTACTTTAACGTTTCAGCAATAGTGTTATTGATTTAAAGTATAGATTCACAGGGGTGTAAAGAGTTCTCCACAGCAACTAAACAGGACAGGAAGCCTTTGTCCAGCTGTGGAATTAGAATATAATAATCTCTGTTTAATCGTAGTATAATAAAGCCCACTAGGAAGCGATACCAATACCCTTGTAAACCTATGACTTAAGTAACATTTATTATAACTATTTTTTATGTAATTAAGCGACGAGACGAGCGAGACATTCACCTGATTCTAAGTGATACGCCCGCCCATAACAACATGGCGCTAGTTAAGATGGTATGCACTTCTCCACAGTGCGCTCGTCACCTGAGACATAAGATGGTTAAGTCTCATTACTCCAGTAATTACACCAGAAACAAAGTAGTGTTTACACAGTACTGTGTGGCAGCAGTCATAGGCGCTGCGGTGATACCTACCTAAACAATCTCCGGCAGCAGAGACCTGCCACCAGTTCACTTTTTCCACGTTGAGACCAAAGCTCCTTTGGAAAGATGCGTCTGTCTCATATCAACAGAATATTATTACATTTCAGCCATACTTCCGCTACTGCTTACCGTTTACGGAGTGGGGTGCATACCACAAGCGTACCTTTTCAGTTTGGGTCCTCAGGCCGCTCTCAATTCTATGATTTTCGTTATAGTTAATATTATTTTAGGTAAGTGTGTGTGTACATATTGTAGCAGTTACTTTTCTTAATTAATCAAAGAAACTAGCAATTACTATCCAAACTGGACTACTTATCTAACTGAGGAATCGAACCAGAGTCATCCATGTTATTATCCACTGTGCAACGGAGACACAATAGTCTGCGTGAATTGAGTTGCAGCAACGCCAAAAGTATATGTATCATCGCCTCCCTTATGTAAGATGATATCTCTTGTTATCTCAATTGTTTCAATAGCGACATTCATACTAGAGCACAGATGAACTAATATAATGGGTTTGGATGTTCTACAATTATGATCAATGTTATTCTTACTTCTTAATCTGGATGCCAATCTTCATTAAGAAGGTATTTTTTTTTATTCAACAAAGCGACGAGAAGAGTGGGAAGTTCATCTGATGAAAGGTGATACGCCTGCTCATAAAAATATGGCGCTAGTCAGTATATACTGCACCACATTGTGCTAGTCGCCTTGAGACATGAAAATGTTAAGTCTCGTTCCTCCAATAATTACATTAGCAACGGAGCCTTTCAGACTCATCATGATGACGAGTAATGATCATGTTAATGATGGCAGGCGAAACGGCAATAATTGCTAAGATCCATTACGGGTACGCGTGGAACTACGCGATGCAGTTCATGAGTCTATCGCCACAATTCAACATGGCATACGCGTACGCCAAAATCAAGAAGATATTCCTCTACAACATGGAGTGCGTTGTTTTTAAGACGAAGAACCTTTGCTCAGCTAAAACACTCCATAAATGCTGCGGTGAGATTATACATATCGATATGATCAATTTGTTTTTTATATTCTTGCAAATACTTCATTCGTCTTGACAGTCTGCTAAAGTTCCCGCTTGTGGTTTACCCGTCGTTAGACCTCCTCCTTCGATCTCTTCCGAGTCCAGTTTAATATGCGCACGTATACCCACATCTGGAACGCTTCGATACGTTTTCTAAGGTCTCGTTTATAGTCCAGGTCATGCAAGTGACAGGGCGAAATATGGTGAACTCGTGACCGCCCACCTCCGCTATACAGAGAGACACCTTAAGAAAGAGAAGATTCTTGTAAATATAAAGTTTTATAGATAAAAGAGTTTCCAAAACGAAAGTTAGATAAACAACAGCTACGTTCGCAGGTTAAAAGGCAACTAAAGAAAAAATAATTTTATAGAACAGCACCTGGTTTCCTTGACTGATACCACATAGCGTGCCAAGTTAGAAGAGGTCTATATTTAAAAGTAGACTTGAATACGCTGAAGAATCTTGCTCAAAATTGGTATTTTTGTTAATTAATATCATAAAAACGCGGTTTTCGATTAATAACAATCGATCTATCTAAAAGATGAAACTGCCCTGATCATCCCAAAGCTGTATAGACTTTGGGATGATTGGGTAGCGGCTACTTCTGCCGTCTCAACTCAATTTATGTACCGGTTGAAAGTATTGGAATAACGGAATTTCTTATGATTGCCATGTAATCATCCTAATTAGTAGCTCATTATTAGGAGTATGGTCGAGTGCAAGGTGCACGTCTTGCCTGTTCGGTTGCTTTGTATAAGAAATATAATAATTTCAGAAAAATGCGGCATACTACAGCAATGTTTCAAGAGACAATCTTACCTCTACGACATAGAGACCGGTATTCTGATGGAACTTATAGCCATCGTAACGACCTCGTGTATGTTCATGGCCGTACTTCTGCTGTGGGAGTACAAGTTTATACAGAGAATGTGGACGTGCCTTGTGCAGAGAATGCACCAGGTGAAATACGCACTGGGGCCAGAGGCAATAGGAGTCCAGAGGGAAAGAACCGACACTATGGAAAAAAACAGGAATCTCCGTTCCGAGAGGAGTACGATTTTATTATTTTTTAAAACAATAAAGCGGGAGCATAAAGCTAGTCGAAGACCTGGTTCGCGCATGTGGAATTAGTTTGAATATTTATACCGTAACGAATGAACACGAGACATTAAGTCGCGTTACTACAGTAACATTATTAGCAGTAACAGCGTAATGATGCCGTTGTCGATGAAATATAGAATATTTTTCCCCTACTAAGTATTTTTTATGATCATGAGACGGAAATATCATCTGGTTGTAAGTAATACGCCTGTCAATATCAATGTAGTAATTGGGATGATATATTTTGGGACTACTTAAGCCACGTTATCCCAGTGATGTAGAAATTGTCACATTCCTGAATGAAAGTCACTACGGCAATATGAGTTAGGATTTGTCGGTAGTATACACACTAGATTTAGATTATTTTAGAATCTTAGTTACGACCTTTACATTTATGTAGATCTAATGGTTGACACGTTTGGCGAATACCTGCTCGCTATCGACGTAGACATGGAGGGTACCGGCGACAGTGTTATTCGCCATCTTTATTTGGGCATAGATAAGGGCGAGGTGAAGGCTCTTTCGGGGCTGATTATACATGGCAGGAAAGAGTTATGCGCGTTATTGGCTGGATATAAAAGACCAATCAGAGGCAAGTTGTGGGCCATGTCGCGTTGGGAAGTTGGGAAACATCCTCATAAGGTACTTTATAGTTAAATTCATAATTTTTTTATTATCAATCATTTGTAAAATTATAATAAATTACTCGTTTTGTTTTCAGTATGCCAGCCAAGCTGCACTTTGTTCCGATCTTAACCCTCTTCCACCCTGGATGACTGTAATTGATGCGCTAAAAATGGTTGCAATACTGCGCGGTGTGCCAAACAAATACGTGAACAGCGAAGTAATGAACTACATCTACGCGCTTGGCAAGTTTTCGTAGTGTTCAGATCTTTGTTTGGCATTCAATTGCAGAGCTAAACTCTGAATAACCTAACATAGCATTAAATAGACACGGGTTTATCTTAACCAATATTACTTAACCGGTAGACGGCTTTTTACACCGTTGATCTAGTGATCATTACAATAAAGATCAGTCACCTTAAAAATATACTGATCAGCCTCATATATTGCTTTTATTTATCAGTTCCGTAACATTAATATCATTTACAAGTTCCGTAATATGATTGGTTAAATCTTAAGGTGGCGAAAGGAATCACCATCAAATTAAAGGATGTGTCAATTAAGAACCATATGCCATACTGGAATGCTTCTGGCTTTAGTATATATATTGCTATTTAACAATCCTCTTTGTTTGTTTAACTCCTCGACCGGAGACCTTGTTAATTATTGAATACGTATGAAGTTGTTAATACAGATCTACATGATAAAATGGGCACGGTAATCGAGAAGCTGCAGCTTGCCGACACGGGGAAAGTGCACTTCGCGGCAGCCGTCGTCGGCGCTCCGCCTGTTCTCGTGCTGGATGAGTTCACCGCCTACCAGAAGTATTACGTCCGGCGCGCCATGTACTTCATTCTTCGCCAGTTGAGACAGCGGGGACACGCCATATTCATTAGTTCCAGCAGGTATATATATTACGAGGACAGCAGCGCGCAGATACGTCGCGTTTATAGCGATGGAAACGCCTAGAAAGCCGCTGCCATTTAGGAATTATGACCACAGTATAACAATGGTGGTGTGCAAATGCCCTTAACATTATAACTCACAATATTTACCCACCACCGCACCGCCGTCATAGTAAGAGACAGAAATCTCTGTACCCCTTGTGTCTGTACATATTTGGATAGCAACAATGTTTTTTAAACCGAAGCGGATAAATCTCAAGTCGAAAGATCTGTCATTTTACACTGACTAACAGTGTTTTTTTATGACATTATTATATTCTTTGCCTATTAATAATATATTATGAATACTTAATTTTTAAATGATAGGGCACCCCATGAAACTATTACAGTATCCCCGAACGAAATGTGCATAACATCAGATGGTAAATTAATCGCCCATAACAATGTGACGCTAGTTAAGATAAATAATGCACAACATTGTGTTCGTCCCCTTGTTATACACCCCATTATTAATACCCCAGTAATAAGTGAAATTACTAATTTCTCTACTCTTCAAAACCCGAACACAGTTGTATACCATTAACGGTTGGCGACAACAAAGTATTGCAAATAAAATTTATATACACTATATTGGTACATGCAAGCGGAAAGAGCTTTTAAAAGCTTTTTACTAAAGGACAGCACAGTTATCTGTCTGTTTGTTTATACAACAAATTTACTAAGATTTTATGTTTTTACCAACTCCCTTATCATAAATGTAGGGCAAAAATTAAGAACTGGCTTATGTTCTTGGACTATAAACAAACGGATGACTTATTGCTGCCTATTGTGTATAATTTAATTAGAGTTTTTATCTTATTCCTTTTTCCATCTCATACTCCTCTTTTCAATCCGTACATGTACATCTACGCACATATACATATACAACATGCATACTCATACGCATTCCTAACACACCCCCATCCGCATACATACACACACATATGCATACATAGACGGCATCAAAAACCACTAAAACATGCATAACACACCTGAAGACAAACGCAAAGGACTTTTCTAATTTTTTTTTATTTAAATTTTGGCAATATTGTAATTTCTATATCTATAAGATATTGTATTTACGTTACGATGAAACTGAGAGGAGGAATTTGACCTGTATCTAAGGAAACAGTTCCTTAGATACAGGTCAAATTCCTAATTCAGGATCCAGGGGGCTTCAAGTATCGAAAACATGTAAAATAATGCAATAAATTATCTAAAATTCTTTTTTTTAGCTTTGAATCAGTACGAAGTTATCTTTTCTACTTTGTTCAAAATTAAGATAATGTTGTTAATTATCTATGTTTACTTTTACTCATAG
This sequence comes from Ornithoptera priamus, assembly GCA_029034505.1. Lineage (NCBI taxonomy): Eukaryota > Metazoa > Arthropoda > Insecta > Lepidoptera > Papilionidae > Ornithoptera > Ornithoptera priamus. Next base: position 3,303,623 of record JARDWD010000826.1, read on the forward strand.
CGTCGAGAGCCATTTGCCAATGACGAACCGCCTCGCCATACTTTTGAACGGCGTCATCTACGACATGGACAACGTGGACGAGCTGGTGGACCGCTACAGTATGTACGGGTACACCGTCGTACTGCATCTAAAGGACGAGGTTCATCTGGAGGACATGCTCTACCGTTACTTCAAATACTTTGTTATTAACGACGTATCTGAAGTGAGTGGTTTTTTTTATTAATGATTGCATTAACAGCACGGGGTACATACATCCTCGTTTTAAATTAATTTCCATAATTCTACATTTTCTTTTACTTTCTTTATTATAATGTAGATCAGCTACTCAACCTGCGGCAGGCGGGTGGCATGTGGCCCATCGGCCTTTGTATTTGGCCCATCTTGTCTTGCTTAACCGTTTGAATTACATGCTCGTTAGAAAAACAGTGCCATTAGAAAGTTTAAAATGTTGTATAAGCGATAAAACTTTCAAAGGTTTTCAAAAATTCTGGAAAACCTAAGAATGGAATCATTATCGATTTTTTTGCTTCCCGCACCCTATAACTAACAAGTATTTGTGGTCCCCATTGAAAAAAATTGAGTATCGCTAATATAGTACTACGCTTAACTATGGTTTCCTCTGATATTAAATGGTGACGTAGTTTTTGATGGTTAAACGTTGTAGTTTAGAAGTCAATTCACACTCCATTTAATAATTTCATCATCAGCCGATAGACGTCAACTATTCGACATATGCCTCCCCTAAAAGATCCCCACATCGTTCGAACCTACGCTACCCGCATCCAGCAACTTACCATGCCCTTCAGTCGTTTGCGAATATTTGTATGGGGGATTTGAGCCATTTCCCACCAGTCTGGCCAAATGCGGGTTGAAGAAAATCAGAGCCTAGTTTGTTGATTAGCAGCGTGCACCACGAGCAGGTTAGGTTGGCTTTAGTTCCGCGAGTTGTTATGTGGAACCCCTTACACCCCATTTAATAATTTGTTATTTATTAATTCGCAGTAAACAATTAACGTCTTAATTGACTGTAAAACATTTTTTGTGACAAAAAGCTTATAAATTTATACTTTATTATCGGGCAATATCTATAAGGCATAAGCCATTCCCAATCCCTCCCACCATAAGCGATGTGGGTGAAGCGCATCTATAATTTTCAATTACATACATTTAATTAAAAGCAAATATAAATTAGTGATTTTGAGAAAAAAAATTTAAATAAAAAAAAATCGGTAAAAAGCAGCTTACGTAAGGGTGGTAGAAATAAAGTCATCTCATCCCTCCTATCTTATTCTCTTTCATATTTCCCTTTTTAATAAATTATTTATTTATTACTAGCTCCTGAATACCGTATCCGCGAGAGTGGTCCAATGAAGATGTAAAAGTCCTCAGTGAGTCTAACGCGTCTAAGTTCGATCCCAAAAAAAAACCACTAATTTGACATTTTAACTCTTATGCCAGGTCCTTGTGAACGTTCAGGTGTTGGAAAATGAACTGTCATGGATGACAATGTTTGAAAAGTTGGAGCTGCTTGTCGCGGAGAACAAAACGGTCTACTCGTACATAGTGACGGCGATACCAATCGACTACGTGTACAACTGGATCGTCACGAACGAGACGCGACGTGCGGTCAAGGTCCGGGAGCCATTGTCATTCATCAGAAGACTATTCGCGTCACAGCAGATAATCAGACCGACGCAGGAGACGTTGAACAACCTGATACCCTTTGAGCCGAAGTACCACATAACCAAGTTAAAGGAGCTGCCGTGGTCGGTGATCTTTCACAGATAATCAGCATGTTCATAGAAACTACTTACCACAAGAGATAGTCTCATAAGAATGATGTACTCATCAACGATACTAACTGGTTAACTATGCTGGTGGTAAGCTGCCTGTTGCAGAAAGAGTGTATATGTAGATACCAGTGCAGTACTTTTTTCTGCCGCCAAACAATTGGGTGCAGACTCCCTGTTTAGGTTTGAATGCTGTGTTATTAGCTAGTAAAAATCAATTCCTTGTATCTTACCACCACCTTGCAACTCAAGGCAATGAGCACAATCTGGCGCAATGCACATTAATTCAACTACCACTACATTTACCATCAAATGAGGTCCTGTCACATCTCAATGGAATAATAAAAGCATAATATACAAATGCAGGATTACCACTCTAAAGCCCATAAGGTGTCATCTTAACCATTGCATAGGGGTTGGAAGCCATTTGATTAAGTTTTGCATAAGCTCATACTTAATTTTAAGCAGTCGAGTTCATTGAAGCAAAGAAAAACGTAGCAGTTAGTTTTGTTTTATTTCATAATTAAAGTTGGTTATGCACACATTTAAGTTTTTTCATTAATTCAAATTGACTAGAACATAAACTACTTACACTTACTGTTATTGACTGCAAATCAATGGAGCAGTAATTATACAAATAAAAAAATAAGACAATATGAGTATTGGACATTTTGAGATTGACAACAAAAATATCCCAATAAATATAAATTATGTAATGATTTTCTTGTTGTAAATCTGTAAAAAAAAAAGATTCAGTGCAAAGCTATTAGTGTAGAAGTTCTTGTTTGAGTATAAACAGAATGTATAAGACAGTAATGATTGACGACCCAGTTAAATATATAAGCTGTAATTGATTAAATTAATATAGTACAGATGAATTCCACACACACACACATATATATATATATATTAAAAGCATGAGTGGAAAGCTTTACATACTTTATAAAGCAGGAAATGTGTGAACAGTCCATCCCAATGTTTTAGTTGTCACCAATATTAGCAGTTTCTAATTGAATAGTTTTTTTTATAAACAAATCTGTGATAGAAAAAAATTTACACATCTTGGTTAACTGACATTGCCTCATCAATTTTATCTGAAGAAATTTTGTTGGTTTGGTCATATCGTTATAGTTACTCTTTTAATGTTGTTCCAATAATTAAAGTATTTAGTTTAATTTTGACATATTGTTCAAATATTGTTATTAGTTAGGAATATTCACTAAGAAAATCTAATTTCCGACCATTGTCATGAAGATACTTAGTACATTATGCTAAGATTTTTATGGACTTCATGATATGCGCTTTTTGTATTGCTTATATATAATGCAAACTATCCAATTACTTCCAAAACTGATTATTATCTACCACTATCTATAGATTTCATATGTTGCAATGTGCACTGTAGGTTTTTATTTGTTTTCAGTGAAATATCATCTAAATTTAATGTTAAAATTTATTGCAACTAAGTAATACTTTGAATCAGTCAGTGTACGACTATGACATGCTTTTTGCAATTGTCAATATATCATCTTAAAGTTCATCTAATCTTCCATAATATGCTATGACATCATGTGATAATTTTATTAAACTACCACTAAATACTTTACCTCTCATGAAATATGCTAATGTAATGTTGTGTGCGACCTCTGCAGTTCATTATTAGAACCACGAGCATGTGCCATTATGTTTTCTAATCTATTAGTTGTTTCACGAACCATAGAGAAATCTGAGAGATCTGGTAAATCTAAAACTATATGAGCAGAGAGACGTTTATAAACAGAATTTGTATCTTTTTTATTTCTCCTATTCTCCTCATACTTTAACTGTTGTTTAAGATAGATGGATTGTTTTAACATCTCTTGTATGTTTTTGAAACTGGTCGCAGCTGCATCCATTGATTTAACAGCACTGTAAGTTAATGAAAAAAAAATGCAAGTAAGTATGAATTATTTAAGATTAAAAACAACAAATACTTTTAAAAAGAGTGAAACAAACAATATACATGACCACATAATATTTTTTCCACACCTAATATTTTTTTTACATATATATCTTTATAACATCAACCAAAGTTAAAAGAAATTGTGTCTGTTAAGGACTAGACTTAGTAAAATCCTTATTTGGTTGTGAAGTTGTTACAATATAAATATGTTAATAGATCCTCAACTGTTCGTGATAAGTTATTAACAATGTTATAAAGGAATTTATCATACCTCAATGCATATTCAACATCATAACATCTTCCCTGTAATTCATGCTGTAATTTAGTAACCTCCACTCTTCTCTCTACCATTGGAGGTAAAGCTTTTCTTACATGTTCTTGCAGTCTATATAGAGCAAGAGAAGGCTCATTTGCTACTATATGCATATTTTCAGATATCCTTTCAGCAGCTGTAAGTTATAATAAACCCCATAAAAATAGATAATAATACTAGAATGAATTAAAACAAATTTCATATCGTGTTCTTACTTTTTCTAGCTTTCTTTTCCAATTCTGCATCACCTTGATAAACAAATGCCATTTTGCTTAATTGACAATATAATCTTGGTAAAAATATAAAACACGACGAGACATGAAATAGGCCTATGTTAAAATTTTTTCTCCTTTTTGATTTGTCAATTTGTTTTTTGACAGAAAAAGTAAACAAGTGTAATTTTTTTATATTTATTGACTTTAACGACTTCCAATATATCCGTACAGCCAATTCTCCGTTATTAACGATTATATTCCATTGATTCACTTTGCGCGGATCAATACGTAAATAGAATTTAGAATTTACCGTATTTTAAAAGAGAACACTGCTAGTTACCATAATTATGATTTACATTTGCGCTTTATGCAATTTTTATTTTTTATTTTCAATCACATAAATAAATTAGGGACCCTAACAAATGAAAAAAATTAAGCAGTGCCGCTAATGAAATATGATTAGTTAAAGTTCGTCCTCAGTCACATGAACTTAAATTTTTGAACCGGTGATAGCTCTACCACCAAACAAACTAAATAATAACTTGTTATAGATGGGCGTATCGCTTACCACTAAGTGAAAAATTTGCTAAATTCGTCAATTGATCTAATAAAATAGTTGAATAGGGTCGAGTCCAATTTATAACGGGGACGGTTGGTAGTTATATTGTAAAAATTTTATCTGTGTGGATAGTCAAACATCAGTATGGCAATAATAATTGTGATGTCATAATAATAATTCGTGTTGACTGTCATATTGCTCATAGTTTCTGTTTAGGCAATGATAACTGGGACCGCCACAGAGATTAACATTGAAATTTTGTTGTCGTTATCAAATAAACCCCGACTGATAACAAGGAATGTCAACCGCCGTTGTGATGCAACCGAGTTTCGAGCGATATAACTAAAGTTCACTTACATTTTGTACACACACAAGGTAGTTATACATTATTTATAACTTATATTTGTTATAAATCACATATTTTATTGGAGATGGAAGTTTTTTTAAAAATTGTAAGTATCCTCTAATACCACTAACTCTTCGTTTTAATTATGGGCGAGATTTATACTCATTGAACAAATTGGTATTACAATACCCTTAATAAATTTTTTTCCTAAAATTGGTGGATTTTATTAATATATTTATATAAATGTATATAACATAATTATATTTTGTTTTATCGCATTATCACGTTTTTATACATGATTTCAGATAATCACACTGATGGGGAATACAATTGGAACTGTTTTGAACCCTATGTTTCCTATAAAAATACTTTTAAGGTCTTATTCATTATGTATACTCATGGTGGATATTGTATGGGTTGTTGTTAACACAAATTATGCAATACTACAGGCAATATATGGGTTTTTCAATCCCCCACCAATGAAGTCATTACAGCTAGAAACTGCACTGGTAAGTTATTTAATATTTATTTCATAATTGATAGTAAAATGTTTTAATTCGACAAACCATTCATACTTCTATTTTAGTATTATAGGTGAGGATCTATGAAAGATTTCATAGAGCAATTTAACTCACTAATATTTTATTTCTTGTTTCTATTTTATTTTGTTACTAAGCCATTTTTATACTTAAGGTTAAAAATATAATGTTGATTTCACAACAACATAACATACTTATAAAATATTTTAGTTATCTGTAGTAAGCAATCCAACGACTTATAATGATTGTTTGAACTAAAATGCAAGTAGTATATTTTCACACAAATGTCTATAATACAATAGATAGTTATATACATTCTTGGTAATTAAAGCAGGTAAGCTTTTTTGGCTCATTTAAATAAATATATTTGAGAGGTTTGGAATAATATATCCTAAACTATTAGTTTGTTGTGGTGCATCTACATTATAAATATGACTAAAGAATCTGCTTATTATGTTTGTTGTTGTTTATTTCAGATTATTGGATCAGGTAGAGGTGTGGGGCGACAAATAGCAATTCAATTAGCAGAATTAGGTGCTATAGTTCTATGTGTTGATAAGAATGTAACTAACAATGAGGACACAGTGAAAATTATAAAGAGTAGAGGTGGTACAGCATATATATATGAATGTGACATAATAAAAAAAGAAAATGTTACCACAATGTCTGCACAAGTGAAAAAGGAAGTTAGATTTGTAAGCATGTTGTTCTATTGTTGTGGTATTCCCAGCCCACGCTCCCTCATGACTGAACCACCACAAGACATACATGAAACTTTAGACCTAACATTGACATCATACTTTTGGGTAAGAATTTTAAATAGAAATAATAATATTGCATAATTATTAAATATAAACACACATTGATCAATAAATTTGTTTGTAAGCTTATAGAACAATTCATGCCGGAAATGAAAGCAAGAAATCATGGACATGTAGTAGCGCTTACTTCTGTTGCCGGTTTGAGTTACATGAAGGATCAAATGCCTTTGAGTGTTGCGCAGTTTGCTGTACAAGGTCTTGCAGAGTCACTGATGGAGCATTTGAGGATTAACAAGATTGATGGTGTATATATAACCTTAACACACATTTATCCATTTATAGTAGAAGAAAGTTCAAATTTAAGACTAAGGTAAATTAATACAGTGTATATAGTACAGCAATTTCATCATCATTTCAACTGGACAGATGTCCACTGCTGCACATAGGTCAGTAATTTATTTTGGTAAATACATCTGCCCATAAATGAGTGATATTGAACATAATTCAAAATTTTGATGCTTAATTGATTGATTATGTTCTGATTTGAAAAGAGCTGTAGTTTTTGAAATTACTGATGCATCGAGATATCTCATTTTGTGTCTTATTGCAGTATGTAATATAAACATAAGTAGTATGTAATATAAACATAAGAGTAACACTTTTAACATCATATTTCTTTAGTACTTTGTGATATAAATAATATATTCTTTATGTTATAAATACATAGCTAGAAATAGAAATAGGTTACAATAAGTTTAAATTTATTACATATGTGTCTACAGGATTTCAAGTTATTTTGGAACAATAACACCAGAAAATGCAGCCAAGTCAATCTTAGACAGTGTACGACGCAATTACCCAGAGGCATCTGTACCAAAACACTTGCTCTACCTTGGCCACATCCTCAGAATCCTTCCTAGAAAAGCGACAGTACTAATAAGGGATCTGCTTGATACAGGTGTTGATTTTGCATGAGAAGTTAAGTGTTCAAAATAATTAGTTCTAAAACAAGAACTATTCTAAAGTTTAACAAGTAAATGCCATCATCTACAAATCAATAAATAAGTCTTTTTTTTTAGGCAGATGTTGTTCACATAATTAAACAATTTAACACATATTCTTCAAATAGTGTGTAACCCAAAGAAATATTTCAGACACATATATATAAAAAAAATAATTACTTAAAGTAATAAGGTAATTCTAAAAGAACTAGTAAGAAGTACTATAAAACTATCTCCTATGTTAGTGTCATATTATTGTTTTATATAATATGAAATGAGGAGATAAATTAAATGTTCACCTGATCATAAACAATACACCAACTTGTAGCAATGTAGTGCTGGTTGGGATTAGTACATAAATTACACCACATTATGCTGGTTACGTGAGACAATTATAGGAGAGACCAGTTCTGGTTTAACTTGTGACTTATATCCTCATTTAATCTGCTATAACATATTTTAATTGGTAAACTTATTACAATGTGTTTTTTTTAATGTTAAATGGTTATAAAATCATGACTGTCAAAGATCTCATATCTGCAATTTTTAAACACCATAATGTAGAAATTTAGATATGAAAGTACCAATAGTGTTGTTTAATTATTAATTAATGATTTATTGACAATAAAATCTTTAATTCTTGTAAATTAAATTCTGTTTAGGCCAATTACTAGAATAAACGAAAAATGTGATACTTATTTTGACAACATTTATTAAAAGTTTGGTAAACAATTATTTTTAAATATTTTCTTATTAGCATTTGTTTTAAAATTTACTGGATTCTATGTATCTTATGTTACTCTTGATTGTTAATTGTTCTACTAGTAAGCAATTATTAACTAAGTATTATAACTTTTTTATTTGGGAATATAGATCCTAAAAGTATTTCCAGACCAAATTCCTTAATTATAAAACTAATCAATAAGACGTTATGGATGTATTGTTATAATTGTTACGTCTTTATTGATTTTACTAAATATACGTATTAAATAGAATGTTTTATATGTAGAATTGTTAGTTCTTACAAAATAATCTTTAAAACTGTAATTATAATTTTTTTGGACTTTTAATAAATAACTTCACTGCATGTCTTTTTATTTTATGCATAAAGCTTCTTTAAACGAAGTATAAAATACCTATTTAGTTGTCTTTAAAAAATATAATATTTTTTATAATATGTTTATGTACGAATTCATCGAATACTATTTTTGAACACCTGCGTAAAAATTGCGGCCTGGTTGATATTTATTGTATAAAGCATTCAGATAAATATAGTCATAAAAGAAATTTCTTGTAAGATATTTTATTATTTTCTTTCTGCAAAAATAAATATATATATATGTAAAATCGGTTTTGTTACGAGCCAACTTAATATTGCCACTGGCAACGTATTACTTTGAACGTCAATGTTACCTCGCATTGTAGTTGTTCTATAGATTGTGGCGCCACCCTTAAGTTTATGTTTTCGCTATTTGTTACAGTGTTTTGTAATTGAAAAAAAAACAAAAACTTTTAAAAATCTCGTGTTGTTATGTGTGTTAATGTTTTGTGATTTTAATATTTAATTTAAGACAATTTGTGTATTATTTACATCCAGAAGCGGAGCAGAAGTATTGGAAGTAAGTTACAAATGACATATTTTAGCGCAGTATGATACAAACAGACGATCGATATAAGAATACAGTTTAACCATTAATTTATTTATATAAAATAGTACATAATTAATGAAGATTTTTTTAAAACTAGTCGGCTTTATGTAAAAACCGTTTTTCTTAATACTGGTTAAAAGCTTTCGATGTGCTTATTGAGCTTTTGAAGCATGTCACAATTTCACATCGAAAACTATAATGAGGTGAAAATATTTTTTCTTGTTAACGTTGTAAATCCGCTTTTGGATTTACTTTTATTATTTTTAATCGCGTATATTCCTTCATTTAAGGCATTAATTATTAATCAAAATTTAGTATTCTAATGGAAGAAAGGCAATTAAATTATTTATAATAATCACAATTTCTTTTTTAAAATAACTTTTATGCAATTTATTCATAAATCATGCAAAAAATGTATATTGATATTTTAGCTACACAAAAAAAATATTCATACATAATTTGATATTAAGAGAATATTTAAGTCTACATATTTTTTAACATGTTTTATAAATTTTATGTTGTTCTAGGTCCTTGTATAGTTAAACTTCATGAGAATATATTGTAATAAATTGAATATCAAGTTTTATAATTCAAACAATGTTAAGGTGAATAACTTCAATTGAATTGAAAATATCACTATTGTATCAAGATAATTGAACTAAAGGTTGTGGTTAGTTTCTATGGAAACTTAACATTATGTATTGTAATTATGACTTTTCATTAAATATAAGCATGAACTTCTTTTTAACAACATAATTAATGATCTAAGACCTTTAAATGCATAATGTAATCATAACATGAACATTTACTATAAAGCAATGGCTTTTATTTTTAAATTGATGTATCATTTTTCATTGTCAGTATACCTATGGTAATACCAATGGCTGACTGACTAAAATGTTCAATTTATGTAATAAAGTTAATGTTCTAATAGTTATCAATTGTAATACCAAACAGGTAAACTCCAACAAAAAAGAATAATCAAAATTGTCCCTCCAAAAAGTTATATAAGTGTTTTAAAAATATTTTTTTGTGATTATTTAAAAAACAAGTATTAATCTTTATTTATTTTTGGGGTATACTTACATGTACAATATAAGTATGTATGTATATATTAAAGAAATAAAGTAAAACCCATAAAAAATGAAAGAAATCTAAAAAAAGATCTCTAGCTGATGTATATACAATTGACTCGAAAAAAAAAATTTTTTTATTGCGAGAAGTGAAGAGTCAAGCGAGATCTCCACCTGATAGTAGTGATACGCCTACTCATAACAAAACATGGCGCTAGTTAGGATGATATACACAACAACACATTGTGCTCGGCGGGTTATGACATAAAATGTTATGTTTCGTTAGTGCAGTAATTTAGCTGGGTACAACGCCATTCAAACCGGAACACGGTAATGTTTTCACAATACTGTATTGCGGCTACAATAGGCGCTGCGGTGGTACCTACCTAGACGGTCACCGGCACCGAGACCACCAGTATCAAATTGGTTTGTTTCGTAAAATAATGAATTCGTCAATCCGAGGATGTACTTTAGCAATGAAAATAATAATGCTATGATGTTTTTTTATGTTATTTATTGTATTAAAAAAACGCCTATTACAAATTATTGTGAAAGTTTAACTCTCACAATAATTTGCAGTGTTCAAAAAAACACGTTAATAATGTTTAAACATCAAATGATAAATACGCTCGATCATTCTGAGGAATGTCGTTGTCACGTCGTCGTCGTGCACAGTACTTTTTATGCTTTTTGTAAGCACCTTTTTAAAATCGTTAATCAGATACAAAGATCAATAAAGATAAAATTCGACCGTGTTTCAACCCGGTTTCCCTCGTTACATCCGCTTTGCGCTAAATTTGTTATCAAATAAAATATAAGTGGTAGGTCTCTGTTGCTGGAGATCGTTAAGTAGGTAGCACTGCAGCGCCTATTTCAACCGCCAAACAGTACTGTGTTCCGGTTTGAAAGGTGCTGTAAATATAGTAATTACTGGGTAACGAGACAAATTCTTATGTCTCAAGGCGACGGGCGCAATATAGTGCTATGTTGTCTTATTTAGCGCCACTTTGTTATGGGCAAGCGTGGTACTTACCATCAGGTGAACGTCTCGCTCGCCTCGTCGTATCGTCTAATAAAAAGAGAATATATGAATAACGCAATGTTTGTAATTAAAAATATGAGTTACCACGTTGTTATGGACAGGTAACACTAATTTACAAGTGAACACTTCGATCGTCTCGTCATTTTATATGATTCAAAAAAGTCTGTAAAATCCTCAGAAGTTTTAACAGATGAATTAATCGCCATTTCATTTTGATCCATTAGTTCATAACGCGTTAATTCAAGGAATGGTCGGCAGTATCCTAAATATCCTCTCTTCCACGCTTTTTTGATTAATAGCTTCTAATGATTTGTACCATTAGCGATTCCGTTTTTTTTTGTCAATCGATGGCACGGCGGTTAACGAGTTCAAATTATTACTCCCCAAATATATAACCGACAGTTGGAATATTCGAGTCGTATAATACATTTGAAATGCGGGCGCTCATTGTAACGGCGTCGGGGCTTAATCAATATGAAATGTTTCGTTTGTGTGGACTGCTTTTTGTGCTTCGTGTAGATTTTGTAAATTGATCGGCCATTATTGTGATATACAATTAAGTACTGAAAAAGTTTCATTGAAAATCCGCCCCTGTAAACTCGATTCAATTATGTTTTGCTTTGTCATCAATGAACGTCATAATTTTCATGCTTTTCTTCTTTAGTATAGATTTTTATAGGAAAACGGTTTTATTTATTGTCTTACGTATAAATTATTCTAGGATTTTGCCAATAATCACCACGTTTGGCGGGCGGGATGGTGATCGCAGTACTGACTCTATCGCACCGATGTCGCTTGCTGCACGATTACGGTCTGTAGTTTTAGTCAGTCAATAATGAAAGGTTATACCACCATTAGTCGGTCGCCAGAGCCTCGTAGGACAATCTGCAAGATGCACCACGGACGGGTGAGGTTAGTAGCTGAAGAGACTGACTAGGACTAAGGCTCCTCCTAACATCCTAACAAACAGAGCAAAACGGTGTATTGTGGAACACATTAGATGATACCTATGTCCAGCAATGGACGTCTATCGTTTGAAATGATAATTATTATATAAATTAAAGACAATCACTGAGAAACGGAATAAAGGCTTGGATCAGTTCCGAGATTTTTTTCTCATAGATCACTTTCAAAATTTAGCTAGTTCCGGTGGACCGCCTGCAGCTAGATTTCTACCAAGTTTCCAAAACTCGACGACAGAAAATTAACATTAGTGACAACGTAGACCCTGTCAGAGTCATCCATGAACCTCTGGGAGTCCATCATGACCATTTTGAGTACTAAGGTCCTAGATTATAAAACGCTTAAATAAAACAGGAATTACAATGCAACAATATTGTGCAAGTTACTGTGTTTTGGTTTGAAGATTTGATATTTTATAGTACAATAACGTGGTGCAGTGTGTAAAATCCTAACTATCGCCACATATTTATGGGCAGAATTTTCCACCATCACTAAACATCCGATCGCTTCTTACAGTAGTAGTGAACGAGTAATTCCTGAAGCCATTATAGGACACGATTCAACTTTCCTTCCGGTTCAATTAAAGGTTTGATTGATCACGCAAGCGTACTTGATTACGTCAATAGCTTCACGATGTAATGAAATTTCACTTTAAGTATTTCTTTTCAAGTTTTCAGCTTCTAAAAATCTAATCTGTAATAGTGTTGGCAAACTATCGTCGTTTTCAATTTCCCGACAAGATCGACTCGCGAGGTATATTTAGTTAGAGACAGTGCCGTGCCGGTGTTATCGTTTATATGAAATCGTAAATCTATCCTATTTTATTATCGGATGCCATACAGTAGACCTTGCTGCAGAACTATTGCGTGTTCGTCTGGATGTTCGAAAAATCAAGAAAATATATTTAATGAAGGACTTTAATATGTGGAAGAAATATAAAGATGAGTTACAAATTTAACGTATTAAAGAGAAAATGATTTAATTTTCTTGTCCTCCTGCATTTAAAGTCTCGTAGTTTTGACCTCGTTATTTGACGCCGAGTAAAATTTGGGCTTTCTGATTATATCTATAATACTATTTTGTAATTGTTCTGTTTTTAATATTTAAGTATTTAGCTTGTTATCGATGGGAAATGAAAAATACCGCACATCACTCTCTACAATTACAATGAAATATCACGCTTCCAGGCACCCACTTTCCCGTGAATTTATCCTATAGATAGTTTTCTATACGCCATCGTATTACACGAGAGTTAGTAAATCGAAGCCAGGATTGAAATACTTTATGAGATACGGTTCGCCACCTGGTATGTACAGAATAAAGGAGTTGGGTATATATGTTTAAGTCATTGTCATAAGTGATGCATATAACTATATAAAAGTAAGTACAAAGTGTGATATAAATATTTTTACATCAGACTTGGACTGTCAAGCACAAATTAAATGTAAAATTGGACAAACTAAGACTGCTTTTTACAAAACGATTAATAAGTTTATATGTCTAAACTTTTCATCCCTTACCAATTTACGCTTTTTACAATGTTACCCATGGTCTTTTACACGCATGCGAGACATGGGTTTTGAAGAAGAAATCCTGTAAACGTTTGTGAGCGTTGAATATTCGAAAGACAACGACGAAAGTGGTTTGATGACGTAAGAGTAATCACGCTTTGCTTCTTACCCTACATTAAAAAGAATGATACAGAATCGAAAAAAATTTCTCCAACCGACCGTCATACTTCAATATTGGGATGACATTCAATGATGATATAAAATTGTGAGTATATTGTAAATACATTAAACAGACGCACAAATAAAAGAGCTTACGTATAAACAAATGTTTAAGCGGTACGTTTATTAGGTAGCTTATATAAAACCCATCTCGTGTTTTAGTGTTTTAGCAATTAAAATATCAACATTAATTGCGAGAGGGAGAATTGCACAGCAAATTCCGGTATAATTGGAAAAAGTTTTGATAAAACGTCAGGCTCTACTCTGTGTGCCTTAATTGATACCGGGATCCACTGTTTATTTTTGTTAGGGCGGTTATTCAAAACCGACTGATAGGTGAACCTATTATTGTTAACAAACATTATTATCACCTAATCGAAAAAAAGGTAGATAAATTTATCGTCATCAATATGAAGAGTCGTCCCTCCATGCAATCTCCACACTGATCGGTTCTAGTTGCTGGATATAATTTTTCTTTATTCGACAAAGCGACGATACCAACGAGACGTTCATCGGATGGTAAATCTTAGGCATGCTCGTGACAACGTGGCACTAGTTAGGGTGATATACATACACGTGCTCCTCACTTTGGAACAAGGTGTTATGTATCGATACCCTAATAATTTCACCAGATCTAAAACTTTTCAAATCAAATCACAGTAATCTCGCGCAACTACTCACAGGATCCAAGCGAATCTCACCTGCTCGTGGTGCACCCTGCTAATTAACAAACGAGGCTCTGGCTTCCACCAACCGACCTTGCGCAAGCGTAGTTGGGAAACGACCTAAATCCACCCATGTAAATCCCTACTCCGAATTATGCCAATCTTTGAGTGGAGACCTATGTCCAGCAGTGGAAGTCTATCTGAGCTGCGGTGATACTACGACCTAGACGCTACTCCTGCAACAGAGACCGACCAGCAGTTAATTGGTTATATAATGTCAGTACATTGAAATGTTGTGTATCATATTTGACTATAATTGGCGACGTAGATAAAACTTTGTTATTTCCGAAATAGATTGTAGCCTTATAATATAAGCTAAAATTATTATCTGAAAAATCGTCATCACCTTTTTCTTTTAAGCATATTCCATTTCGCGTCTTCATCTAAGTTTCCGACACTTCGGAAACTTGAGTGGTGCTAACACTCCCTCCCCGTTGCAAGTTCCAAGAAAACTTTGCCATAATGGTATAAAACGGGCTACACCAATGTTTAATGTATAAAATTTGTCCAGTGCCCATTTCGTATCCAGTTTTGTACTTTATTCAAAAATTCTTAAGAAACAATGGAAATTATTATATTTGTTTTTATATATACAGTTGACCACCGCACTACCTAACCTTCCTCGGAGGAGGCTTAAGACGATGACAAGCTGATGATCATTTTGATGCGATGTTTTTAATGTATAATCACCTGGTTGTCATTGAGACAGAAGTCAATTTTTATGTGTCTCATGTTTTACTACTGATGGTTGGTTTCTGATGTCAGAGACCGTCTAGGTAGGTACCACTGGCGCTACTATTCCAGCTGCCTAACAGTAATATGAAAACATTACTATGTTCCTGTTTGAAGGGCGCTGCAGGATGAATGTCGCGCTTAGTCGAATAAAAAGTATATTCCGTTTTATGTCCGTACATTAAATTCCTCTCACAATACCCACTGTGAAACTTCTATATGTAAAGCTTAAGTTAATCTGTACTCTGCAGCGAGATTGTTTATGTTTATTACTTTTGTCAACTTACTTCTATTTGAATAAACTTTATAGAATATATTAAGCAAAAAGTGAACGTTTGTTTAACAAAGTGGTGGTTTAAATGCGGTTTAAGTGCGGCCGCAGGTGCCGCAGCGCGATCGCTTTCGAAACGTTTATCCAGACCTGAATATAAATAATCCATTATTCTGCTTGATTTAAAATAAGCTTTTTATATCTTGCCGGCGTTGCGCCTGCACACAACAAACTCACATATTTTAGTGTTTTATTGTTATATATAGGCTAACACATGTAGCAACTTATGACTCGCGTGTTTGTGGCGCGACGATATATACACTTAGTTTAGCAACTCCTTATAATGTATAATATGTTTTTACCATGAAACTTTAACTACTACTTTTTTAATAAACGTGATTCCTGTTAAGCTTTATATTATCAGTTATCTTTTAGTGAAAGTCCTCTCATAATAAGTTCATTCGTTTTGAAGACTACGCTGAACAAAGAGACTGATAGGATTTTTTTATTTGGTTTTTAGTACGAATTGTCGTAAGTATAACGCAGTTATTTTGACATTAAATACAGAGGGTATTTTATACCCCTGCCTATTTTTTGTCGTCTCTCTGTGGTAGATTGAACTCAATATTTTTGGATAGTTTTTAGATATAATTTTATATAAACCGTCGTGCTATTTGAAGATTCTTTTGTGTTATATCTGTTTTATTGATTTATATTTTATCTATATAGATCAACATATGTTATAAAAAAGATTGTTGTACAATAATACGCAACGTTTTCGTGATTAATTGATGCGGATGTTAGTAGCATGTTGTGGTTGAGGCTTCAATACCCTGAGGAGAATTAAACTTTCATCGCTCCCCTTCCATCGGCCGTATCTTTCGTGCGAGTCATGCGCATGCTATTAACGTTGGCATGTGATTTGCGAACACTGGGCGCATTGTAACAGCCGAGTGTAAACTGTACGAGTATATACGTTGATCCAAATATAATTATTCCCTCACCAGAATAAAGCCTTTGCAATAATACACTAGGTTTCTTTATTGATTTGTAGAGTATTGTAACACAGCGGCCATGCCAACTCAAGTTCTTATATGTTACTAGCTGTTCACTGCTCACTTTGCTGGCCTTAACTGTCCTGCAGCTACTTTTAGGGGGTTACTTTTCGAAAAATCCGGTCTCAGCCGACTTTTTACTCGGTACAAAAAATATTCCTTTCTAAAGTCTTTAGGCCCTATAGTTCCAGAGTCTGTTACATAAGTGGAAATTTTGTGTTTTAATTTGGTTTGACTTACGACAAGCCAGCACACTTAATATACCTGTAACAGATGACTGATTATATGAACGTTATTGGATTAGTACGGTAAATAAAGAATTTCCTTCTTTGAAAGAAGACCAGTTTATTATCTTAGAGATATTTCTGAACACAAAAGCACCCGATGGTTTATTTCTTTAAAATAAAATATTTCTCAGATTGGCGTTTAAAGACTTAGCACAATCCAACTATAATTTGATTAAGCTCTGTTTGGTTTAACGAGCACTTCTTGACGTTGTTGTAATTCTGAGGTCCAAATGAATAAGACGGCGGTGAGGGTGCCCCGTGCGGTATGATAAATCGTTCCCCAATGTCTGCGAGATTAATAGTTGCGAAGCTCTCGACGGGTGTTAGACAAATCATAGGAAAATAAGAAATTATAAGTAAGTATAAGCATTATTGTTTATCTAGCAATAATGAAAAGAAGAGTATTTCATTAATCATTATTAATTTTCTGTATTTTTCATCCAAAGGATGACAGATCGCTTTTAAAGAGGTAGCCGCCTATTACGTATTTTATGTAGTCTATATCTATCAGTTATAATTCATACAATAATTTCTTTCAAAAGCCATTTGACTAATTACTATAATAAAATTTAAATTCTAAACTCCTTATTGTACTGTTGCTTGCTTCTTTCATCAAATGCTTTAGTTTTTAATTATGTAGTACACCACAATCCTTTCTCTGCTTATATTTTGGTAGAAGTTGCTCTCTGAGCAATAAGACCGTTCATTGTACATTTATGTGTATATATAATGTATTCTAAATCTCGTAATATATATATATATAATAAAAATAAATAAATAATAATTTATATTCTCATCATCATACATTGAACAATGAGTGGGCTGAAATTTAACATAAAGTAGGTAACTAAATTATGGACGAGAGTATTATTGTACTATAAGGTTCCTTTACGAGTTCCTAAGGTTTATCCTGGAGGGAAAAATTCTTGGAAAAGTGCACAAATTAAAAAGAATAAATTGAGGACCAGAGTAGTTTTCCCAAACTTCAGTTTGAAGAGGGCACCCTATGACGATGATGATCCGATATGAGAATTACGTTATTTATGATCCAAAATTTTTGATTAACTGATTATTATAAGAGAAAGTATTTTATAAGTCATCGTTTTCATTTCAACTTCACGATATTAACATTAAACCGTGCGTTTAGAATTAATAATCCATTTTAGTCTCTACGGTGGAGCTTAAACGGAAATAATAATATAACGAGAAGCAGTCCGCAGTAACAGTCAGCTTTTACTGTGCTCTTGTCAGTTTGCGGTTCCAAACTGTGGTCGTTGTACGTATAAACTTCAAATGTTCATGTCACATTAGAAAGCTTGAGTGACTCGTATATTTATTTCAATGTTAATACATATTATATAATATATCACGATTTGATATCATTACTAATCGAACCGATTTATATATGGCAAGAATTCCTTATTACACATAAGTTGATAAAATTGGTAATCACAATTTTGTGAATACGGGTGTGCTTTATGAAGACTTGCCAGTGTTGACATATAGAACAGAGACGCGCCCCCTTACTATATCTGACTTATAAAAAGGTTCTAAGTCATCCAAACTGCAATGGAAAGAGTTTTTTGTTCGGAGTTACTCTGCGTGATCGAATCAGAAATGTGGAGACCTGCAGAACTAATATCACCGATATAGCCCAAAAGATTGCTAGTCTAAAGTGGCAGTGGGGCAGGGCACATTGCTCGAAGGACTATCAGCCGATGGGGCAGTAAGGTCCTCGAGTGGCGCCTGCGCACTGGTAGACAATGTTGGCAGGTCTCCCACAAGGTGGCCCGCCGATTTGGTGAGAATCGTGGGAACCCATTGGATACGAGTACCTCGGGGCCGATTGATGCGGAAATCTTTGGAGCTAGGCCTAAATCCAGCAGTGGACGTCTATCGGCTGATTTTCATGTTGATGATGGTTTTACTTTGTAACGGTGAATATAATGTTTTTATGGTGTGGGCAACTTGAAAATACTCTTTAAGCGGAAATCAAGTTAAGTATTACTCAGAGGCAAAATATACATTTAATACTATAGTATATACCATAATTAAACAATCTTACATATTGATCCATTTTCATAGTTTAGTTGTTAAGTGTAAAGAGGATAATGTTCCTATATGTTAAATATCACATCTTAACCCCCCCCCCCCGTTGAGGAAATATTTTTGAATATCATTAATGATTGGAAGTAATTGTTTTATTCAAGGAACTGTATTTAATCTTATATCAGGAAAACCTTTATCGACTATCTCTTTATTACAATTAATTTTAATTAACATGGTTTCTATAATGTAAAGGGAAGATTGTAGTATGGTGTTACGGAATGAACATAATATGGTCAACTGTTAGATGTAGCTGTTGTATCAGGAAGAACGATAAAAATTATATCCTCATTAATCAAACGCGTTATTATGTTTCAAATGTAATAACTACCATTATTTATGTTGCAGTACAAATGATGGAGTGTTATTATCTTGAGTGCAAATTGCATTTTCCATAGCTATACAGCGTACATTATAAAAACTTATTATGATTTAATAACACTTAGGTAATGATTCCCTATAAGAGACCTATGGTAAGCAATTCACCTTCATCGGTTGAGATGATGATGATGTTGATGATTAATGTTTCATTAAAATGGAACAAACTAAGATCGTTGCAGAAAAGTTTCCAGATAACCTTGTTAAAAGACTTTCCGCAAAATAATTCAATTGTGAAGTTTTTATATATAAATGTTATGAATTGGATTCGCCTCCAAAGGGTGGACATTTTTTTTTTTCATTTTCATACGAACATTTAGTTTTATGCTCTGCAAAGATCGGTTGTAATTTATTTTTATTTCAGTTTCCTAATCTAAGTTACGATCCCCTTCCGCAGGGACTAAAACTATTATGAACATGGGCTCCCCGTTGCATATTCGTAAAAGTCTGACAAACTTTTAAGTAATATAAAGTGAATGCAAAGTTTTAAGCAGGGAAGCATTTACCGGAAACGCAGCGAATAGTTTTCGTGACGTCCGCTTGAAGCATTATGCGCGTTATTTAATGTTCAAAGCGGAATATAATTTAAATTGTTGAGGTAGAGTACATCGGATTTCATAAAAAAATCTTTTATGAATTTTTTCTTTGTATCAATAGAAATGTTACCACTATTACATAAATAGGTAGTGGCCTGGTGGTAGGTCTCTGCTGCCGTAAACCGGCTATGTAGATACCACCACAGCGCCTATTACTGCCGCTAAACAATACTGTGCAAATATTGCTGTATTGCAGTTTGAAGGGCGTTGAAGCTAGTGAAATTTCAGAGGTAACGAGACAACATCCTGTCTTAAGGCGACGAGCGCAATGTGGTGCTGTGCATGTCGTCCTATATAGCGCCACTTTGTTATGAGCAAGCGTACTACTTACCATCAGGTAAACGTCTCGCTCATCGCGTCGTATTGTCGAATAAAAAAAAGAGTATATGAATAACACAATATTTATAATTAAACATATGCCTAATAATAACTTCATGTTAAGTTATCCCAATGAATGTTAGTGTATTCTTTGAATTCTCTGATGATATATTATTTCTCCTTACTGTCGCTATCATTTCCCACCAGACAATTATCATTGTCTAAAAAAGAATGTTCTGATCAGGGAGATGCATGGAGATTTCGGGTAGGATATGAAAATCACACAAGAATTACTTATGCTTATACATCCGCTCCACGGTGCTGCCATCCACCATAAAATTAATGTAACTATATTTTATCATGTTTTTCTATATTTACCTCGATTTGTAACATGAAATATAAAACACTTGTTGTTGACAGTTGCGTTATGTTGATAGCTATTTCTGCTAAAAATCAATACGATCAAGCACTAAATTAATTTTTCCAAACATTTATGACTTTTAGATATAGTAATTTTATAATGTACTTGTAATTACAAAGTGTCAAAAAGATTTATATTTTATATAAAAATGCATGAATGTCTCTGAGAGGGACTGACTGCTATTCTGCCTTTCGGTCTGTACAGTTCTTATTCTTTAATAAATAAATAATTTCCATACTTCGTGTTTGTATTTAATAAGGACCTTGGGATGCGTGTATGTGTGATTGTAAGGACCGTGGCTACCCGTCGGCATATACTTAAAAATAAACTTAAATATTCAGGAATTTAGCTATAGGCAAACTATAGTTGTGTACCTTTTGAATAACTTGAGAGATTGTGTAGTTAGGTTTAAGGAGTCAGAGTATACAATGCTTATTTGCCTGTGTTTAGGCACAAAGTGTATAGAGCGTCATTAGCCTGTAAATGCTTTTTCAGAATAACGTCCCATGTAACTTCACGATAACATAAAATAAAAATTTAAAAGCTTTGAAATACAAAAGATGCTATTACAATCGCTACTCAAAGATCGTTAAAACGTATAGCGGGCAAGCGATGCGATAAAATAGTATCGCTGAAAAAGCGATAAAAACTATCAAAGCATTGAAAGGGCCTTTTCAGAATTCATGAGTATATATCTATATTATGACGTCTGTAGTTTTATTCTACAGCTTCATTTTAAGGCTTTCTTTACATGTAAAAAAATCCTTTATTTTCTTTTAAGGACATCATTAAGAAATTGGTGTACAATTACAAATACTGTTGGTATGTCTCTATTGCCGGATACCGTCTCGGTGATTGTGAAAACATTATTGTGTTCCGGTTTGAACGGCGTTGTAGATAGTGTAATTACTGAGCTAACGAGACTCAATATCTTACGTCTCAGGCGACGAGCGCAATGTGGTGCAGTGTATGCTAACTAGCGCCACGTTATTATTGACGGGCGTGTCACTTATCATCGAGTGAACGTCCCGTTCGTCGCATCGCATAATTGTATATATAAAAAAAGAAAATTTAGTTGTACATTTTAGAGTATACTCTTGTATTATTTTTTTGGTTAATAAATCTTAGGATACTTTCCCACTGTTGGGATAAATGAAAGTATAATGCTAGACGTTTATCGACTAAAACACCATATAGTCCTTTTTATAGCCATTATCCTGTAGTACAGGAGCACTTATACCACTGTTATTTTGACAGCGTATATGTACAGATTTCTTCTTAAGAAAGCAGTGAAGCTCTCCGCTTTTATCTCTTAGAGAGGCGTGCTAGAACACCATAGGCGTCAACTTCAGGGCTGTATTACTAGTAACGGTTAACTCCAAAAGACCCGTTATTCCTAATTATTATATATGATGGCGAGTACAGAACGAAGTGGAGAAAGAAAATAAAGAAACCTGGCGACACCACCAAATCAAATAATGGCTAGGAATAGGAGACAGACAAACTTTAAGACCGATCCTTACGATATAATCACAGTTTGATATCTTTCATAGACCATTTAACATATGACTCCATCATTATCGTTAGCTGCTAGACGTCCACTGCTTTACATGGGCTTCTCTTAAATATCCTTACAACGGGTAAGTAGTCATATAGGGGTATTTAGGCTGTTTCCCACCACGCTGGCCCAATGCGGTTTGGTGGGAGCCAGAGCCTTGTTTGTTCATTAGCAAGGTGCACCACGAGCAGGTGAGGTTGTCTGGGAGCCCGTGAGTTGTGCGGGAACCCGTACACCCCTTAGATATGATTTGGTAAATATAAAATATTTTCATAAAGAAACAGGTAATTGGAAAGAGCAGTGACTGTAAATCTTGAATAATACAGATAATTTTATTTTATGAGCCAGCTTTTCTCCCCGTCCATAAAGTTTTATCCTCATTCTGCAGTATCAATGCAATATACTCGCGTCGTGATACGGCCCCATTAAAGCAAACAATGAATGTTTTTGAAGTTTTATTTTATGCAGCAAGTATTTCGTTTAGACATTAGCCATATCAAAAGTGAACAGCTGAACTGGAAACGTTAGGGGTCCAATAATGGAGACCGTCTATTATATATTAGGTCCTTACATATGAAATTAGCGTTTTGTCGTGTCGACCACTTTGATCTGAGACATCTCTTTGGTTAAGAATTCCAAATTCAAATTTATAACATTTAACTGGTACATTTGAGTTTTGACAAGAGTCATTCATTTGTTTTTTCCTCATTATTTTTTTCTTTGTCCTCGCTTATTACCGCACAATGGAAAACATAAAATATCGGTATATTTACGAGTACGAGTTCTACCGTGGCACCAGTACCAGTGCAGCAGAAACAGCTCGAAGGATTAATGATGTGTACGGCGCTGGTGTCGCAAAAGAATGCATTGTATGTTTTTGGTTTCAACGTTGTCGTTTTGGAAATTTCGACCTTCAGAACCAACCTGTGGACGGCTGAAGACCAAAGTGGACAATGAAGAATTAGAGATCATTGTGGAAGCGGATCCATCACAAAGCACTGCAGAGATAGCATGCAGGCTTCAAGGTAAGTGACAAACCTATTAATCTACTTGAAACAAATCGGGAAAGGTAAAAAACTTGAACGATGGGTACCTCATGAATCGAGTGAATCGAACTTGCAAACACGCGTCGACTGCTGCTGCTGTGCTACTTTGCTCAACCGACGCAATAAGGAAGTGATATTAAATCAAATCATTAGTTGTGATGAAAAATGGATACTGTACGATAATCGGAAGCGCTCGTCCCAATGGCTGAACCCTGGAGACCCAGCCAAATCCTGCCCTAAACGAAAATTTACTCAGAAAAAGTTACTTGTGAGTCTTCGGTGAACTAGCGCCGGCGTCGTTCACTACAGCTTTCTAAAATCTAACCAAACGATTACGGCAGATATCTATTGTCAGCTACTACAAACTATGAAGGGAAAACTAGCTGTTAAACAACCGAGATTGGTCAAGGCCGCTGCTGCTTCACGACAACGCAAGACCACTCACTGCACGCCGATGGTAGTGGAAGGGCCCATTTTAGCAAATCTTCCACACTAGAATATATTGATAACATGCATAAAGTTTTTTTTTACAACATTGCAAGCAAAATTTACATCTTTAAAAACTTTTATTCGACAAAGATATAAGTACAATGCTTCCATACTTTAATAAACAAGTATAATCACTTTTTACTTTAACCCTCACAGAAAATACTTTTCGTTGTCGAGAGTATTCTTTCGAAAATTCAAGACGGTAATTTACTCTAACAAACCCCTTCGAAAAGCCTTTAAAAGGTTTTTTGAATGGGGTCGTTAACTATATTTTATATTATTCATTTTCCGGAGTGCGGCGTTGCGCCATCGCTCTCCTACTGTGGACCGACTTGGTCCATCCCGGTGCGGCGATCTGGATAATTGTTAATTTTATTGGCTTTATAACAATCTACATTGGTGTTATGGATGAGCTTTGTATTTACATTCTTCTTACTTTTTTCATTTGATGAAAAGACGAGACGAGTCAGACCTTCACCTGATGCTATATGATTCGCTTGCCCATAACAATGTGGCGCTAGTTAAAATACATCACCACATCGTTTTCTTGACGTGTAACATAAGATGTTTACACTCTAGCACTTACACGTTCCTCTGATATCTTACAGTACACGATGCACCGTACAAACGTAATCATTATCATCATCATCTCAACCGATGGACGTCCAAAAATGTAATAAGCTATTAGAAATATAAGTGGTTTAATTCGGTGACGTCGATTTCATTATATTTATTTTATTCGAGGGAGCGATGAGACCAGCAAGACCTTCACCATCAGGTGATACGCTTATCTATAATAATGTGGTGCTGATTAAGATACAGTCAACCAAATTACCATTGTCGCATTGAGACATGTTAAGTTTTGTTACTCCAGTACATTAGAAAAATTCATATGTATCAATAACTTGAAGCTCCGTTCCTATTCTGCTTTAAAACCTAATGCAATAAGATTTTAAATAGTTTCTGAGTTTGTTGTTCATCTTGCTGCTCAATCTTAGATATAACCTTATTTTTTTATTTAAAGCAGAGACAGTTTTTGTTGTTAAGTAAGACCCAAATATTCTCGCTACTTTGAACGGCTTCACCACTTAAACGCTTCACACGTCAAGAGCTGAAGTCTATTAATCTTACGGATGTTTTCCTAAAACAATTTATTACGATGTCAGGAGAACGATAACCGCTGGCGCCCCTTCGCGAAGATCAGGTCGGCGTTACGGCACACCGGAAATAACATTAAACTCTATAGTTAATTGAATTTGACGGCTGTCGGAACATAGGAGTAATTTCTATGAGACATATTATGTTCTCATTTGTTTTAATTACTGAGATTTTGGCAGTTGGGGTGTAAGGGGTTCCGGCCAACATCTCATGGAACCCAAGTCAACCTCACCTGCACGCGGTGCACCCTGCTGAATAACAGACGAGTCTCTAACCACCTACCAACCCGCACTGGGCCGGCATGGTGGGCTAAGGCTCGATTCCCCTCAATGAACTCTGGAGATCTTTGGAGGAGGTTATGTACAGCAGTGGATGTCTATCGCCTGATTATGATGATGACGACTGAGATTTTAATTATTAAAAATCACTTTAAACTGTAATAACTTCTGGTAAATCTTATTAGTCGGTGAACCTTTTTTAGTATTAACCGGTTATTGTATAATAGTCAATGCACTTGCAATTCAACGAGAAACCTTTTATAAAGTTTCACATATACTAGTTGGATAACTTATAAAGTGCATCTGAGAAACGAAACGTGTGCTTTCAAATGTTGGATACACTGAACCGAATGTAGAAAAGGTCACCTTTCAAGGCTTCAATAACTCCGTGAGCTTTTATCGCGTTCAGGACCAATGCATTACTGCTTTCATATAGCGCACAATATTTACCGTTCTTTGAATAGCACATAACTCCTTGCCATTATTATTACGTTTATTTACATATATTAGAATTGCGTTTAATTTGAAGCTTGTATGGGAAAATCTTTTGTTGTTCTTAGCCATTATCCCATATGTGGTGGGTTCAATTATCTTTCTCCTCCACTTTGTTTTATCTTCGACATCATTGTAGGTCACTATGCACTCACGTATGTCTCTTAGCACTACGCTTTTCCACATTGTCTTCAGTCTGCCCGTATGTCCTCGACCTGGGACGGAAATCTGCAAGGTAATAGAAAAGGTATGTGCGTTATATTATGAATTATTTGAATTACTTTATTACTGTCAAATGCAAATATGTTAAAACTTTCTTTAGCACGACTTATGATAATCTCTTACTTTATTCGATATGCACGAGTAAAATGATAATTATCGAAAGTTCTCTCAGGTACTGAGCGACCATTATCTTAATTTATCTGAAGAATTTCCATTCGCCGGCCATCTTAAGGTAAGAAGGCTTTAAGTAATTGGCGAGAAATACAGGGCAGGTGGCGGAGCCCGGTGCGGGGGCGATAAATAACGTCTAAATAACGTTACCTCGGGGTACGTTCCCTACGAAAGCGCTGGCGCGGCTGCTGCCGTATTTCTGCCAATGAGTTATGTTCTCATTGTTCCGTTATAAGCTTATTAAAATATAGCCTGTGGAACGAAAAACTGTTTGTATTGAATTTTAAGTAACTGCTTCTTTTAAATTTCTTTTAGCTTAACAAGATGCCAATCCTGCGATATATATCTGTATAATATGATGTGTATTGAAAAACTTGGATATGTCCACGGTCACATTTTACCATCGTATCGCTCGTTATCATATTTATTTTTGTACTCTAAATGCATTTCTGTCTTATTTCCGAGACCTTTTTTACCACGAACTTTCTGGTTATGGAATGGACTTCCGGCCAAAGCCCTTGATAAAAATCAAAAGCTACCGTATAGAGTTTCTTCAAACAGAGCGTTCGGCTTTTACTTCGCCGGGGTTGGCAGTGCTGGTGATGTCTAGTGTACCGCAGCAATCAAGACTACGGTAACTGCTTATCAGCAGGCGCTTCGTATAGCTGTTTGCCATCTTAATGGTGCACAAAAAAATTATAATTTCATATGGTTTTCATTAAGAACTGGCCATTAAACATTAAGGTAAAAATGAGGTTGTGATCGAAATCACAAGAAAATCTCCGTAATGCCTTCAGGGAGAATGTACGCATTGTCTGATGGTACGAGCCAAGTTTTACATTGAGATTACAAAAAAAATGGTACGTTAAGTGTTTACGATAAGGATCAGAATCAATTCGCTTTAAAAACTTCTAAGTTATGCGAATAATAAATAATACGTTCTTAACACACATCCATACATACTATCAGGGGTGAGCACACAGATTTCAGGTAGGACGTGCACACTGTGCCCGAAATGTGCTTATCTATAGTGAAAAATAATCGTACCTATTTCAATTCGGCATAGTTACGTACCTTTTGAGTGATTATTTTATATAATTAAACGACGAGACGAGCTTCACGTTCAATTGATGGTAAGTGATACGCCCGCCCATAACAATGTAGCGCTAGTTAAGATGATATATACTGCACCATATTGCGCTCGTCGTCTGAGAAATGAAATGTTGAGTTTCGTTACCCTAGTAATTACACTAGCTACAGCGCTCTTCAAACCGGAACAAAGTAATGTTTACACACTACTGTTTGGCGGATGAAATAGGCGCTGCGGTGGTACCTATATAAGAATCTCCGGCAACAGAGACCTACCACCAGAGACTTCAGAGATTACTATTTTAGTAGCTTTAGGAAGTTAGGGTATGCAGTGCTTTTTTGCCTATATGTAGTGCACACTCCAGCCTGCCTCTGTCTATTTCTACCTCCATACGAAAGTCCAAAAAGTACTGTTCTAGCTTAAAGGGCATTGCAGCTAGTAAAATTACTAGGGTATGTATACTCTTGTATCCAGTGTATGTCGTCCGTATACAGCCAATTGTACGTTTTGATAATCTATATAAATATACAGACAGTACGAAAATGATAGATGGTGCACTTAAATAAATGTCCGTCATTTTGAGAGATGACCGAAGGGTGGAAACTTCTTATATTTTGCTCCCTTCGTCTGAGTTAATCATTCTCAGTCCAAGTGCGAACGCTTGTAAGGGCTAACCAACGATTAAGTTTGTATAGCAAGGCGTGCTTATAGCTTTGCAAACAAAACAATAATTTACTGCTAAGTTACATTTGCGGGAACTGTCATGGTGTAAATTTCCGATGGAATTTGTTGGAGTTGAGATTTGGTATTTATAAAATAAAATGTTATGTATTAAACTATTATATGCTAGGTTTCAAAAATATGAACCGCCTATCGTATTTATGTAGGCAGGTTTGTGTTTTTATGGTAATGAAGGATATTTCTAAAGTGTATCTTTTAATGCGAAATCAGTTTCGCAGGATATCTGCCCTCAAAATTGTTAGTTCATTGTGATTGGATACGCGATCTCCTTCATAAATTTCAAATTCCCAAGAAGTGACATAGTATTTTCCCTAATGTTTTGGTTTAAATAAGTATTGATTATAGCGACATCATCGGTAATTATTAAATATGTTTGTTTTTTTTTTTGAAGGGTTTTATCGCATAAGGATATGTCAGATCCATTGGCTCAAAAAATAGACAATTCAAAAATAAAAAAACTTAGGGTGCTAATACAGGTTACAACATATCTTGTGCTGCCCCAGACTTTGGTTCACACAATATAATAAATACTTATGTTACTGTGTAGTATAGATTAATCGAGTAATACTATTGTATATTTGTTTAATTAAGAACATTTGCTTTTCTTTTTAAATTAATATATGCTCTATTATCTTGTCAATGTGTTACGGGATGACGATGGTAGATCGTGGCGTATATTGTGAATAACATGTAAACAACACCCTCGTAAAACTCCACCGAGTAACGTCGCCCGCTTTAATGCGAGAGAAATCCCCGCGTCGTCGCTACGGCGTTAATGTCGCGGAATGTCCAAATTTATACTGGGAACTTTACATTCGTTTCCGGCACGTTGTATTTCTATTATACTAGTGCACTTGAGGCTGAGTGAACAAGGATAAATCGTATATATACTATTATTCGTTATAATATTTTATATTGTTTCAAAAGTTTCTTTTTGAAATCCAAGAAAATTGTAATCTAATTCCATCGTTTGCCCTTTAAACTAACTAACGTTTGTTTTATTAAATATTTTTAAATAATAAAAGCACCAGAAACTAGACTATATGTGTTGGACCATTTTTAAAATGTATATTCGTCATCATCATCATCAGCCGATAGACTGAGTCCACTGCTGGACATAGGCCTTCCCTAAAGATCTCCACGTCGATTGGTCCCGCGTTGCACGCATCCAGTGGGTTCCCGTGATTCTCACCAGACCGTCGTAATGTATATTATTGATAATTAAGAAAGTAATTCGATTTATCTTACCTATCATATTATTCAAGTAGATTTATTTCACCTTTGCTGGTGATAGGTCTCTGTTGCTAGGGGTCGTCTAGGAAGGTACCATTGCAGTGCCTATCTCTTCCACCAAACAGTAGTGTACAAACATTACTACCGTTCCGGTTTGAAGGGCGTTGTACCTCATGTAATTATTGGAATAATAATAAGTCTTAGCATTTTATGTCTCAAGGCAACGAATCAATGTGGTGCTGTGTATACCATTCTAACTTGTGCCACGTTGTTACGGTCAGGCATATCACTTACCATCACATGAACGGCCTGTTCAATTCGGTTCTTCGTAGAATAAAAAAAAACTTACAATTTGTATTTATACTTACCTATATCGTTAGACCAAGCTATACAAATTCGGTAAAATACATACTTAACTCTAATACTGATGTTTATTGGTTATAAATTTAACTAAGCCAAAGTCTGGTACATTTCATGATGAACATGCAAAATTTAGGAAACATCACAAGATCAGGTAATCACATGTCCCGTGGTATCTTCTCAAGATACGCTATCTGAAGAATACGTTAAAAAGGAATATAAGTTTTATACTTAGCGTTTTTTAAATCTACGAAACGTATGTTTGAATAAGTTGACTTCGTGAATATTAATTGAGAAATAGTGGGCTTGTGTCATGTTGAAGTGCTGGTTAAACCGCTTACGGCTGCATGAATATAAATGATTCATTGCATCGATTCACCTTGAGCTCCGCTTAATATGTACGACAAGTATAATTGATTGTTGAAAAGGCGTAATCCAACCGGCGTGCCAATTTGTTGTTGTTGCTGAATTTACAAATGGAACTGGATTAGCCATACTGTACGAAGACATTCCAACCATATCCACAACTAGGTGCTTGATTGAAATCTGAAAGGAAAACGCAAGCGCAGTCGCCCCTAGACAGACGACAGCTGCACAGTAGCAGACGAGACGAAGAAGATCGGGAAGACGTGGAACGAAGTTACGGGTGAAGCCCAAGACTGGACGCGATGGAGAGTTACTGTGGACGCCCTTTGCCCCATCTCGGACCCATAGGATGTTAAAGTTACTGAATTTATAAAGGAATTAGTATTAACAAAACTTTTTTGCCCATGATTCCATTTATTGAACTCTTTTTTTGTTGCAATGTATAAATATATATCATCAGATGAGAGAGAGAGAGAAGAAATATCATCAAATGTCTGTCAAATCTTATGATATTTAATACTGCTGATCATTTCACCGTGTTGTATCTGGTTGCCGAATCTGGAGTCCTTTATTCAATGTTATCGTCCATCCCCTAATCTCAGGTCTTACCATTAACTTCGACTGTTTTTCTTTATTTGAGGATGTGACTAGAAACGAGAGATGTTCACCGGATGGTAAGTCTGCCTGACTTAGAATAACGTAGTGCTAGTCAAGATGATATACACAGCACCACATTGTGCTCGTCATTTTGAACATAACACGTTAAGTGTCGTTATCGTAGTAATTTCGCCAGCTGTTTAGCAGCAGAAACAGGAACAGCGATGGTGCCTACCTTGACGGTCACCGGTAGAGACCAACCAGCAGTATTTATATATTAGATTTATCTTTTTACACGGGTTTAACAGCAGTTGTGAAGTATGTCTAGTTTATTATCAATACATAGGAATAATTTGCGTTAAAACATTTTTAACATAAGGATAATATGAGTCATAAATATTTATGAAGGTAGTCGTAAATTCTAAAGCGAGTAGCGATTTGTCCTTGCAAGTGACATGTTAAAGTAACATAAATTTATGGGGCACAGCCTAAAGCTTTTAGGTTCAGAACCACAATGGAAAGGAGGGTAGGTATTATCGAAATTTTAATGGCGATTTTATTATTCCGTTTGCGATTGAACAATGCCCGGACTAGTCTACGTATGATCATGACGTTTGTATAGAAGAGATGTATAGTATATGTAATAGAAGGGTGTGAATGTGTAACCGGTTGTGGTTTAAAAGGTTCATTTCAACCGACTGGTTTATAACACAAGATTTAACTATTCAACATCATCATCATCAGTCGATAGACATTCACTCCCCCAAAGATCACGTCGATCGGTCCCGCGCTGCTCGCAACCAGTGGGTTCCAATTCTCACCAGGTCGGTCCACCTACGCTACGTGTGCCGGTACCCGGGTGCCACTCGACGACCTTACTGTCCCATCGGCCATTTAACTATTACTATTAAAAATTTGTTTATTTTTCTATCTCTCCACAATAATTTTTTTTATTTGCAGTTGCTGTATTTGAGTTCGTCGTCTTAATTATCGAGGTAAGCCTAACTTTAAGGGATTTCAACGTTATTGATTTTCATTAAATAAAAAAAAAATAGTTTTGATCAAAGATTTAAAACTAATTTAAAATTTAATAAAGCTTTTAATCTTATACTTTGTTATAACTTGTTTTTTTAGTTATGAAGTGATGAAAACAGAAAACTGTTTCATATTTAGCATAAAACAGTTTGCGTGTGAAGAATACAGATTTTAATTTCTTAAAACACTTGGAATAGGCTTCTATTTCCGTCGACGTGTGGCCTCGAAACCGTTTCCAAGCCTACACTTACAATGAAAGTGCGGTTAGAAACTTTTACTGGGTTGCAACAAACTTAACTACTATGTAGTAGCGATATTGCTTAGAATGAAAACGTTACATAAATTGTGTATATGGCTGACTAATGTATCGAGATTTTATTTAAACTATGTTTTACATGGATTACTTGATGAATATTAAAATGTATAGAAATATTTTTATTATTGTCATTTAATATTTTTTTTATCTTTTACGTTACAGATGAACTTATTTACCCTCTGTAGATATTAAACTCTAAATACATTAGCTTGTCCTCGTCAGCTTTGCTGGCCGTAATACCCTCGCTGGCTAATACTCGCTTTAGGGAATGAATTTAATAAAATTTATTCATAGTTAACCTTTAAATGATAGAATTAATATGTCTACCAAATTTTGAGTGTCTACGTATAATAGTTTCATAAATCAATAAAACTAGACATCTACATATATAGATAGACATAGACGTTGCTCAGACCACTGGCTTTTAGTACACTGCATTATCTCCGATGACGAATGTAATATATAGGTACAAATCGTGTGTTTGTACACTGAATCATAATGTATATTATTAATTTATATTATTTAATAACAAGTATTGCCTGGGTATTGAACCAGAGCGGTGCCGTGTTCTGAGAAATTTAATCTCTACCTCCCCTGACGACCAATCCCGTCCGAATGTAATAACAACCGTCGAGTTGTAATGAAACCTTATACAGGTTGTATGAATATTAAATAACTTTGGATCTTTTAAATAATTATACGCCTAATTCGCTTTTAAAACAATGGATACGACCCCAAAAAGTCCTTAGTTGTAAATAATGTTAAAAAGTTCTTGTTAGAACACCTTCGGATTTATTTCGTTCTTGCACATCTTTATTCATTAAATAAAAAAAAATATCCAAGATATTAAATTTGTGTACATATCAGAAGTTCCTTTAAAGTAAAACCGGTTCAAGAGACAATGGTAGAGAGACGCCTGCGCTGCTACGGCCATGTTATGCGAAGACCAATAATGCATATGATTAGGGAAGCGCTGGATCTCGAAACTAAAAAGGGAGGCCCTGAGAGACCCCCGACTATTATTTATTTATTTGTTTTATTCTTTATTGTACACCAGTTACAATAAATATAAAATATATATATACATATATTATGTACAAAGGGCGGTCTTATTGCTTAGAAAATAACTACTTAGTTGACGATGATCAATAAAGATCTAGAGAATAACAAATTGACAGAAGCTATGATACAAAATAAAGATAGAGTTTGAAGAATGACTGGGAGGGCCGTCCCCAAATAAAGATGGGATATGGTCTAGCAAGAAGAAAAAGGAACTGATCGCTGAAAGTCGTGTTAAAATAAAACAATTCGTGACATTAGAGTTAGGTGTACTCGTAAAATTTTAACTGAGTTCTCTACAAAGGTTAGTAATAAACCAAAGTTACAATTGACATCATCATCAGCCGATAGACGTCCATTACTGAATATAGGCCTGCTTCAAAGATCTTCACATCGATCGGTCCAGCGCTGCTCGTATCCAGAGGCTTCCCGCATCCAGAGGCTTCCCGCATGGCCTCTCGTACCACCGTGCGCTGAGAGCTGTCGTTTCCATTTACCACCACGTCCGCCTAATTCTGGGAACTGGGATTTACAAGATATAAAGAAAATATTAAAATTAAATATTATGAAAATTATGCATGTTCAGGCCTCAACGTCAGTTAAATTATGTCTTCAAATTATCTTTAATGAAACTATAGTTTCGATTCCATTGAACTGTTGTGAGCAGTCTAGTACATCTATAAAAATGTATCGTATCTGTTTACTTGTGGTAGAACTTCGATACCGAATACTCTCTAGGTAGAGTACGTCCACCGCAGCTTGAAAATATTACTGTTTCGATTTGATGGCTTTCTTTAGGTTTCGAGCGAAAAATCTTCTATAAGATACTTTGTTTTCTTGGCGAGTCAGGGTTATGTGGAAATTTTTACTTCCTAAAACCTCCACAGTAGTGGTCCTCAGCGTTGCTAGAAAGTATGGGATCTTCGGTTGGAACACAATCGTAGCCTCGTTATCGCTCCGCTGTAAAAGCCATTCCAGAGTCTGTTTCGGCAATCACCAGAATCCCAGCAAGAATTACATGTTTTCACGCCAATCAGAATTTTCTCGAAGCATAGCCGACACGCCTGCCGATAATAAAGGATTCCGTCGAATCCAGTTTACTAAGATCTGCTATTCAGTCCCGAACCGTTGTTTTAATGATTCAACAATACGGTGCAGTGTTTACCATGCCAACTGGTGCACCATGTACATGGGTATATTGTTGTATGGGGTGGTCGTATCATCAGGTGAACGTCCTGCTATATCTTTGGTAGTTGGAATAAGAGAAAATAATAAAAAAAGCCTTTGTGATAATTAAAAATAGTTTTAAACATTTTACGTTCGTGCTCATCGTTCGG
Organism: Ornithoptera priamus; assembly: GCA_029034505.1. Lineage (NCBI taxonomy): Eukaryota > Metazoa > Arthropoda > Insecta > Lepidoptera > Papilionidae > Ornithoptera > Ornithoptera priamus. Next base: position 3,337,983 of record JARDWD010000826.1, read on the forward strand.
GGATTTAAAATTTCTAAATGCTTTTAAGCACAAGAGTTTAATGTTCTCGGGGGTAAAATGCGCACCTTTTGTGAAGGGATAATGGACTCATTGAGATATAACTCACGGTTACATCTCATTGTAAAATTGGAGCAAAAAAAAGTTGATTAAAAATGCTTTCATCTCTTATCCAAGTCGCATTGGACAAAATAAAATATTTCTACATTTTCAGTACATTATAACAAAAAGTTTAATCTACTAATTTTTAAGTGACTACTTAAATATAGCTTTGAAAATCTATGCAAAATTTAAAAATCGCACTTCGACAACTTTTAACGCACCACCTTTTAACTACATTTAAAAAAATCATGAACAGTGGATATCTTAAAAAATATAACAGTAACGCTAATATTTTCATATCTACCGTTTCAACGTGGTTTTTAACACATTGCGTTAAGTGCACCCGTGTGTTTAAATATTCAAGTGTCTGACTTTACTTCCGCTTGCGGTTTATTTCAAAAGTTGTATACAAATTTTAGTTAAAAGTATAAAACATAAGCGTAAACATTTCACTGCATTTTATGCTTTACTTGAAAAATTTGTTATTACAAATTCAGGATAGAAATATGTCGCTGATACATATAAAATCTAGTTTAAAAGTCTTGAAGTAATTTTTAAAATACCTACCAAAGTTATATAAATTAAAGAACCAGGGTGAGGTTCACACGAGGTAGAAATACAAGTGTGTTGTGGGTAATTTGTAAGAAATATACACGATTACGCCTATGCAGGCAGTAAACAGAGGAAGAGACAGATTAATTGGAAATTAATTCTTTGATTGTTTGAAACAGGAAAAAGAAATAGGGTGAGAGAAAGTAGGAAAGAGATAGGTAAAGGGATGGAGATAATGGAGATGCTACGAACCATAGCATATAAAGGAGACGAACGATAGGAAAACTATATATCAACGCGTTTTATCACATTCTCTCACTAACAAAACCCTATAATACAGTTACTGGTATAATTGTCTCTTTTTCGTTACACCTTTTCGTTTCATCAAATCCAATTAACTCTATCCCATAAGTAGCACTTCAAATATTGGCGATGAATATAAAAACTCTTTTGGCGATTAAAAAGTTATAACCAATAGTGATATAACACTTATACTCAATGCTCCTAGAAATTTTAAGATAAAGAACGGCCAAATCTCTTCTATACAGCATTGAGACAAATGTGACATTTATGAAGGCTACTTTTTTGTGGCAGTGGGCAGGGCATATTTCGCGAAGGACCGACGGCTGATGGGGCAGTAAAGTCCTCGAGCGGTGTCCGCGTACCGGTAGACGTAGTGTTGGGAGGACTCCCACAAAGTGGACCGACAATCTGGTGAAAATCGCGGTAGCCCACAGGATGCAAGCAATGTGAAACAAAATGATGTGGAGATCTTTGGGGGAGGCCTATGTCCAGCAGTGGACGTCTATCGGCTGTTGATGGCGACGATGAAAGCATGTGGGTAAAATGTTGTAAATTAAACGTGTTACTGTTACGCAGAGTATTAACAGGGGTTTTGGAGGATCAGGCAAGGAAAGAGACATTATACACCAGTGAGACAGTAACTATAAATAAAAAGTCTTCTGTTAATTTGATTTCTCATAATGTAAAATTTTAAAATGCAACGAACACTTAAAGTAATGGAATGAAGATTATAATTTTATCCATTACATTAATGGAAATTTTTATTGTAAGTCCCACTTGCTGCACGGAGTACCGCAAAATTTCAATAATACACATTTTCGCACTCGTAAAATACTTAGAGTATTAAAAGGACACCAAATGGACTCATAATCAAACATCTGGGCTTTTTATATATCTTCTTATAATAAAAGAAACTGCTATTTATTTAGTTTACGTTTTACTGGTGGTAAACGTAACCTTGTTGGGTACCACCGCAGCTGGTAATTTGTAATTCTGTGCTGGAAGCTATGAATTTAGATTTAAGGGGATTGATTTTTAGATTATTCTTTACACTTCACTCAGTGATACTACTTGGGTCGTCGTTTAATTTAGAAATCGCCGTTTGAAATGTTATTAGGTTTAGCTGATATATAAAGTTGTACGTCATCGGCAAATCAGTGATATTTACATTATTTGATAGTTTTCACTAAATCTGCCGAATAAATGTTGAAATGTAAAGGACCGACTATTGACCCTTGTGGTACACTATAACCAATGTGTTGCGGTTCAGAAAAAATACAGATACCATCAGTTATTTTTAGTTTTACAGTTTGAGATCGGCCGATTAACTCCATACTATTTTCACCACAGCTATAATAGTTTTATTTTGAAAGTAAGAATGGAATACTTAAAGACTGTCGAAAGCACGTGAAAAATCTAACAAAGCTAATATGGCACCTGTCTTACATCTTGCTCTGCAAGAATAGTATCTGTGACAACCAATAACGCTCATAGTACGTGGTAAGGTTAAAATTACCATGTCTCTGCTGATATCGTCACAGCCAAGGACATTTATTTTAGTAGATTTAATATAAACTGCTGTCACTTTCCGAAACGGTATGCATGTGGAAGGTTTTGCCAGATTATCGATGCGACTCGAAGTAGGTTATTTCGGTAGTGTGTAACAGGATTTGCGCGAATGAAGGTTTAGAAAATGGTTATTTATAATATTTGGATCATTAAGTCAGTCAGGTAAGTTCTCGTCTTTACTAAGATCAATAAGAATTTTTTGTTTAAGAGTTTTCCAAAATATTTTGCTATTTTTTACTTCCGAATTTATATGAAAATTAATCACTTTTAATCAATTTCCTACAAAATTTCAAGAGTGTGCGACGACTGCTGTCCTCACTCATCACGTCGTTAATGGTTTCGCTACTCTTCTCTCTTCGTCCATAAAAAAGTACTGGACAACTTGTCATCATATGCGATCAATACAAATATGTAAGTACTACGATACACAGCTCCGGGTACTTAGATCATCAATCATCAGATAGTTGTAATGATTGTTGATTCTCTATCATCTGTAACGCATATGCGGAAGTATTAAACGTTGGCAATCAGGCAACGCGGTGCCGGCGGGATACTGCACGACTGGAGAGCTCTCTGTGAAGCACTTCACTTCACCGGCACCGGGGTGACCTAGTTATGGTTGTATACTCAATAGGGAAATGAGTTTTCCATTTATAGATTTTTCATTCACTCGGCATTGTTTAACGCTAATATTATTTTTTTTTGTAATAATCGTAATTTATGTATAACAGAGTCAATGTATTGAAAGGAAGCTATGTTGTAAATTGTAAATATGCTAAGGATATGGACATATGAATACTACAAAATTTTGGAAGATGGGAAAAAGCTCCGCTTATAGCAGCTTCTCCCGACTTTCGCCAGATCGTTGATCCGCCTTGTGCGATCTTTGCCAGCACTGCCTCTACTGATACAGTGCCGGAACTGGGGAACTCTATTGCCCCATTAAATCTTAGTCCTTTGGGTAATGGCCTGCCTATTACCCCTTAAGGCTTTTCGTTTTAATAAGAGTAGAAAAATATCATTTTCTTTTCATTAATTATATTATTTTTTAAACGTGTATTACATACGATATATAAGTACTGAAGGGACGCTTAAATAACAAAGAGAATATGGTTCTTATCGGCGGAAGTGATCAGTGAACTTAATGACGAAAGCCCAGGTTGTTTTCTTATCAGCTCACTGGTATTCCGTATAAGCGCGCACCGTTAGGTAATCACGGAAGCTCCGGTGTCCGGAACCTTATCTCGCGCAGTAAATGGCAGCCGTGTCCGAGTCTCTATGGTTCCATTTCCACTTGGTGCTTTCGGGGCAGTTGTAAACAGTTTACTATTTCTTCTTTTAGGACGCTGAACTAAAAGGTGTTGTACTAAAAGGCCTCCATTTTATATTTTTATAATTTTGATTTTAATTGAAAACACCTCTGGCTTGCTATATCTACGTATCCATAAACTTTTACCACCACGTAGTTAGCAGTAAAGAAAGGTTATATATTTAATATCATCATTATTAGACGTCATCTTCATTTTGAAGTATTACGATCAGATTGAGAAAACTAATCTGATCTTTACCTACTCTTTTTATCTGATGGTATTTAAGTTTAAGGTTACTGAACCTGTATTTAAAGTTTATAATGGTTTTGGAATTATACTCGGTGGAGTTGTTTTAAGTTATTGAAAACTGCGTGAAATTGGATTGTTTTAAATGTTTCAATTTAGTATTACACTTAATTTAAGTATTTTGAAAATAGTGAAAAACTCTTAACTTGATGAATTGTGTAATAGCAGATCAACTTTTACTCAACTTTCATCCACTACGTTTATCACTGAGCTTTCGTATAAAGTCCGCATTTTTCCACTAAAAGCAAAAAAAAACAAGTAAATAAAGTCTGCATTTATATTTTTAATATGTAAAAAACATTTGTTTTTATTCTATTACTTATTTGTATATAACTGTGACTTTCACATTTCATAGATGAGTAATTTTAATAACTAATCAGGGCTCACTACTTTCGAGTATAAGCAAAGATATAGATAAGACAGTAAGAACAAAGTAATTGTTAAGTTAAAAATAAGATAAGCTTTAGTGATATATCTTTAATGTTTAGAATATATCAGTTTATGAAATGGAGCAGTGTCCAAGTTCGCTTTCATTGGCCCTTCAGCGGTGATGTTTTATCGCGTCAATAACCTACTTTAATGATAAACGCTCTTTTTAACAGCTTCTGTGATAAAGTTTATTATTTTCTTTATTAATACCGATCATTTTAATGTAGCATATTTTAAGAAATTGTAATATTACAGTTCATACTAATGTCTTTTAAAACTTATCTATTGGCAATTAATATAACCTTTAAGCTGTTTGTTTCAAGAAACATGGTCTGTATAGTCATTAAATATTCTAAGCCTATAATTACATTATTTATATATATATATTTATTGCATGTACCAGTATATATAAGTATGCGTATACATATTTAGTTCTTTTTTTATTTTATGATTATATTATCCGCTGATTAATTACCACCTACCAGTAGATAATTCCAATAGGCATTATGTATATATATTATTATCTATATATATTCGCCTTTTATATACCTCAATATAAGGTACTATTACAATAAGTGTTTTTTTTAAAAAATATTACCCTTAAAGATTCACAGGTAGAAATAATTTCTATTGTTAATCTGTCGACTAAAGATCATATGTAACACCTATCATAGAAGCCTACACCGTTTTTCATCTGTATTGTTTCATTATCGGTTTCGTCTATGAAGACTGAGGCTACTTCAGAGGATCGTAATGAATAAATTTTAGTGACCGATAAGCTATATTTGTAAACCAACCAGCAGCCTTCTTCCGATGAGCATTTGTGGTGGTCTTAAGACGTATCATGCGTATTATAACTTAAAGTTTATGCCGTATACCGCCATGCCTTAGTAAGTGTAGAAGATAAAATATGATGATGCCATTATCGTATATAGTGTGTTTGCATGTTTGTGTGTGGTTAGCAGTAAAACTGTTTATACTGAACCCGTACAACTCGTGTCCAGGCTTTATCCGATGTCCGAGATTAACTTAGTTAGCCTCGTCTACGAGCTCGTTATCGAACTCTTTGACTCGTGACTCGTCCAGTTTCTGCTTGGCAAGCGAGATACGAAATAGCTCAACTTTTTCAAATCACGTAGACACAACGTACTTTAACCCTTTAAACACGGACCGAGACATTTCGCAGTTTCACATTTATTGGTACTTGTTGCAATATTATTCAACAATCGATAAAATCTTTGTTTTTAGTATATCATCATCATCATTATTATATAATAAATAATCTGTAGGCAGAGTCCTCAAATTCTTCGGACACACGGTCAGGCGAGACCCAGATAGTCTAGAAAGACTGATTATTACTGGTTGTGTGGAAGGAAAGAGAGCGAGAGGGCGGTCTCCTACAAAATGGACACGCACAACTCAGGACGCTACGGGAGCTACCCTACAATCATCCATCCAAATGGCGCAAGACAGAAATGTCTGGAAAGAAATGGCGGCCAGGGCAACGCACCATAGTCATGTCCCTCAGTCATGAGGTTACGACAAAGAGGAGGCATCATTATTATCATCTGATAGACGTCCACTGCTGGACATTGGTCTCCCCCAAAGATCTCTACATCAATTGATTCAGAGCTGCCCGCAAAACCGCCGGGCACTAGGAGTCGTCGTTTGTTCCCATGTGGGGGAGTTGGGCCATTTCCCGCCACGCTGGCCCGATGCGGGTTGGTGGGAACCAGCGCCTCGTTTGTTGTTTAGCAGAGTGCACCACGAGCAGGTGCGATAGGCTTGGGTTCCTCGAGTTGTGCGGCGACCACTTACAATATACCGCAGGATTCAAACCATAGCGTCTATTAATAAGGCGTGCTTGCGCTTAAAATTTTCTACACTGCTCCCTAATTTGATATGGCTTAATTTAGGTTTAAGAGGTAACATGGTAATAGCTCAAGCCGGCGCAGGTACAAATTACTGTGGCCGCTGTCCGTGGAAAGCGTGCTGGTGTTGCGAGCAAGTTTGCAGCACCGCTGAAATTAACAAAGTTGTTTGTCGGATTGGCCGCCGCCGCCGCCTCCGCCACCCTGACCAACTTTTGCGCCCGCTTCCACCATTTAAATTTACATTTAAAGTACTTTTATTACGACTTGACATTAATTTAACTTATCCGTGTGATTTTGTATGCCGGCTTTATGTGAACCTCCTTTTTTTACTTTTAAGGCCGTTAAGATTTATAACAAGTTTACCGTACTTGAAGAATCTGTTTATATATACGGTTATATTTTACGTACGTTATTTCTTAGTATAATAGTGTATACATTGTCAAACACTCCTTATAAAGTGGGGTTCATAAGCTTAGTTTTGATTCTTTGAAAAGAAAAGATTTTCTTATATCGAAAATAAAATGTACGCAAGTAATTCCATCTCGTTTGTAGGAACAATTGATAAGGGTCTTGGAATGGAATGAGTACGATCCTCGACTTTCTCTGTTATTGAAATACTTATGCAGTTCTCCCATTCGGAAATCGCTGTAAAAATCCTATCCGTTATATAAAGGATTCGTTGTCTATTCGGCATAAAAAAATTATAATTCTTGCACCTAATACAGTTAAGTGTTAATAAATGAGATTGAAGAAGAATGTTTTTAAAACGATGCCAAGATCAGTACGTTAACTTTCGGAATCTCTCGGATCTCTTACAGAACGCACGGGTATCTCCCGATACTAGACTAAAAGCTGTAGCCTTCTTCGACACCCTAACCTAGGAATCCGAAAACCCTTTTAGTCACCGACGACACGCAAGGCCTACCTTAATCGCTCGAGACTTACAGGTACAACCTTAATACGCCCTATAAATCTAATTTAAATATTAAGGTCCACAAGTAGGGAGGATATATGCGCGAAGTGCTCAACACCACAAGGAACAGAGTAAAAACTCTCCACAGCAATTTTGCTGCAACTCAATCGATACCTGTACTCATGACGATGCAATCTGGTGGTATATTGATTAACGTTACTTCATCATTCCAGTTAGAACCGCATTCCTATGCGCAGTTGTATCACTTACCGTCTGGTAAACGTTTTTTTCACTCGTTGCTTCATAGAATTAAAAAAAAAACATATTTCAGAATACTAAATGCATTCGTATCAAATTTAAGTTTTTTTTCTTTCAAAACAATCTATTTGTAGAAAATAACTAAACGAATCGGTGCAATGATCGATCGCTAGATACTCTGTTATCAGGTAATTTTTTTTCCAAAGCAGTTGCTATCGGTCATTGACCTGGCGAGTCACGAAGGCTATTATTGGCACGCGAAGTGAGCCGGGCTGAAAGGAGCTTGACGTTCAAGTAATTTAGCTACTTCGTGCTACAAGAGTTTCTATGGTGAAATTAAATATTATATGGATAATGTTACGGATACAGTTATACATATATTATCTTGTTAAACGATGTGTATGTCTACTAGTCAATAGTAAATATAATAAGTAATATATACTGATGGTAGGTCTCTGTCAACGGAGACCGTCTAGGTAACTACTACGGCATCGCCTATTTCTGCCGCCAAACAGTAGTGAGGAAATACTACTGTGTTTCGGTTTGAAGGGCGTTGTTATGGACAGGCGTATCACTTACCACCGAGTGAATGTCCTGTTTGTCTCTTAGCTTCGTTCGTTGAATAAAAAAACATTGATATTGCTTAGAATATAACAGGAAATATTGCTTCTACTATCCAACATGTCCAGCTAACGATAACTATCTAATATAAAGTAAAAATTACTTTACCAAACGAGTTCAACCCTGAATCGTTGCACTGGTAAATAAAACCTTTTTGTGGAATTTGTGAGAACTTCCATATAATAAAAACGGAATTGAAGACAAATTATATTTACCCTACCCTAGTTCCTTTTTCGACAAGCTATTGAAAGCTACGCTTTGAACCGAATTTTTGTATTGTTAAGAGATTTTTGTAGACTTACCGATACGTGAGTTAATTTTTCAAGATAACCGTTTCAATTTTTTTCACTTGATTTGTCAAAAATTCAATCAGTCAATACGGTTGTTAACTTTTAAAATTATCTTCACATTACATAAATAACCTAGTTCTCGGAAAGGGGCCTTTCTGTCACAAGGGGAGAGTCTAAGCCATTTATCCATCAAATGCGTTTTAGTATCTCCTTACGTCATCATCAGTTTGCGGCAGTCTACTGCTGACCACACCTTTACATACTTTAACTAATAATATCTATTCTAGTAAGAAGAATGTTGTAGCTTTTGAAATTGCGTTTTACCATTGTTGAAATGACCCGATTACTGGTGGTAGTTCTCTGTTCTTGGAGACCGCCTAGGTAGGTACCACCGCAGCGCCTATTTCTGCCAAACAGTAGTGTACAAACATTCCTATATTCCTAATTGAAGGTTGTTGTAGCTATTGAAATTACTGGGGTAACGAGGATTAACATTTTATGTATTAAGACGACAATCGTAATGCGGTGCAGTGTGTAACATTCTAACTAGCGCTACGTATTTATGGCAGGCGTACCACTTACCACCAGGTGAAGGTACCGCTTGTTTTGTCACCCTTTTGAATAATAAAAAAAACGCAGGTTCTAGTGTCTGGAGCTTTGGCAAGTGTAAACCTTACACCATATGAATGCCATGATCCAACATGTGACGATTTAATATTCTCTCATACTTCAAAATTGGGTTCGAGATTTATCACGACTTTGATACTTATGAGTGGGTAAGGAAATAAAGCAGGTACCTTCGTTTGTACGTAGAGACGCTGACCTGACCGCTAACTAGATTTCTCTTGGTAATTAACTTTCGTAACGTTTCTGCCGGCGGAAATGCAATAAGGAGTTGCTTGATAGGATTAAGTCGTTATCTTCAAAGTTGCCATTGAGAGAAAAGTGTTATTATAATCAAAATGTTTAAATATTATTTTCCTAACATAAATCTGTCACCCCAATTATATTTTCGGTTAACCAACTATATGATGTTTCTAGAAACAAACGTGTTTGTTATTAACAATATTAATGCGAGCTCATTTAAGAACAACTGAGAAAAAAAAAACGATCATTAGCATTCTGTAAAAAAATAAAAGCCCTCGTCATAATTGTAAACGAAATGACTGGACTCGGAATGGAAACGGAAAACCCCGGCGCCGCAGTGCCTTTGTCTACACCGGGGAGCCCTAATGGCTGAGGGCTTCAATATTTAAAGCGCTTTCCACTTCAATTTTGTAAAGTCAACTTGTATTTTAGCGTGATGCTAATTTTAACATCTTAACTGATTTATTTCTAATGGACAAGCTTTCTTTTTTATTTAATGACTTAATTGCTCATGTCTCCAGAGAATCACTTACCTGTCACCTACCACTAAGTTTATTAGGTATTTACTACTGCGACGCACATTTCTGATGCCGTGTTATATAGTGAAAATATATTACCCATTGTTGACTTAGCATGGTACATAGATAGACCTTTTGGTACATACACAAATATATATGATGTGTGAGGTGGGGTTAATTATACTTTCTTCTCCAGATTGAATGCTTTTTAACAAATCTACTTTCTGTTTTTTATAAAACTATAGGCGCAGTGTTGAAATAATTCTTTTATCTTAAATACTAAGTATTTGATTACACCGTTATATTGCCATCAAACTCTTATTCCTTTCCCTGTTCAATACTTTCATCTTTATTCTATCCTTTTTTATCGAAAATAAGTTCATGTACTTATCTATATGTATTAATATGGAATATCCAGAGATTGATTTTTCACGAGACCTCCAAAACAATTAGGCGTAAACGTTCAAAATATAGTAGAGATATTGCTTCTGTCATTTAGAGGTTAGCTAAGAATGGACCTTACAATATTCCTTCCCCAATGGGACTTGCGGGGTGTTAATAACGCGAACAGGGGCGGAAGAACGAGGTCTGCAGCCGGGAGGGAAAATTTCTGACAAATTTTAAATCTAATTGTATATTACGTCTAGCAAAGCCGATAGAGAACAGCTAATATATATATATATGTATATATATGATAATTAAATTTAGCTCGTGACATCCGGATTCGCTAGCACTGTCTCCCATGAAGTTGTAAAATTAATCAAGAAGAGTTAACAGCATCATTAAAAAAAAAAGGATTTGAAATTCTTTTCTTTTGTCTTGTCCCTAAGTGGCGATTTGTTCACACAATACTCTACTAACGCTTCGCCGACTTTTCAATAATTGCCAACTGAAAGTCAAGAGTTTAAACGGTCCATAAAGGGAACTACATTAAAATCAGTCCAACCATACTTTAAGCGAAACGTTAGACAGATAATATGTTAAAACCATTCACTAGCTTAGTTGGAACTTATAGTGCGCTTTGTTCGGAGAAATAGTTGCACAGTGGGGGGCGAGTTAGCGAGGAGGCGAGAGCGGACGGCGGACGAACAGCAGCTACAGTAATGTATACAAACGTACTCGGGAAACCACCAGCTATGCCTTAATGGACACAATAGTAACTTCATTGTGTGAAGTTAAACGTTACAAACCACTATGTCCTGGTTTGTAACGTTTGTGCTTAAATCATTTATTTTATATATATACCAGCTGTTCTCCACCCGATTTGCTAGCCGTTACTCCTCCGCAACTCCCTTTGAGAGATGTATTTTGTAAAATCCGTTCTTTGCTGACCGCTGAATGACAGATGCAATATCTCTACCAAATCTTAAGTCTGTCTAATAGTTACGGAGGTCTCGAGATGAGTCAATGAATCTCTAGATATCTCACATATATAGATTTGAACTCTCCGAGGTAAAACTTCGTGGAACATAACAATTGCTTTGTAATCCTAATAAAGCAAGTCATACTTAATGATAATCTTCTTTTTCAAGTGTTCAAAGCAATGGGCAGCGTGAAATTAGTTGTTATTGTGCAACGATAAATTGTTGTTGTTAATACAAACTAGCAGCAACAATTCTTTGCAAGTGTATGGTACTTCCATTATATTCCATATACCCCCACGGACATAAAATACCTTTCAAACAGAGCATTGTCTCACTTAATTGCTATTTATAACAATTGCATTGAGCACAATGCTCGCTACGGACAAAAGTATTAAAAAAAAAACTATGCTTTTTAAAAAATCCATTATGATTCACAAAGACTTCCATCAGGAATTGAAGATTTTTGAGCGGCTACAGTTTCGAGTGCAATTTGTATATATTTCTTCAATAATACACCAATTATCCTTTACAGGAGAACGTCTAGGTCGATACCACCGCAGCTCCTATTCCTGCCGCCGAACAGTAGTGTGCAAACATTACTGTGTTCCACATTGAAAGTAGTTGTAGCTAGTGAAATTACTGGGGTAATGAAACTTAACATCCTATGCCTTAAGGCGACAAACACAATACGGTGCAGTGTATACCATTCTGACTAGCGCTACATTGTTATAGGCGGGCGTGTCGCTTACCATCAGGTGAATGTTCCGCTTGCCTCGTTGCTTCATTGAATAAAAATAAAACAAAAAAACTATATGCTATAATGTTTTAGAAAAATTTTCTTCAAACCCTCTAATTTTGGGAGGAACCGCAAGATGGACAAGTAACCAATAAATAACCAATGACGAGATAAGTGAACAGCAACTGATTTCATATATGATTGGATGAAAACGACCATAATCCGTATTACTAAATAATCTTACAACTTTATTTAGTTTAAAAGCCTAGAACAGCTTCTTCAAAAAAGTACTGATATATAATACAGCTGAAAGGCAACGTGAGAAAACGCAACGTTCCTTGGAGACAGACCTATGTATTATGTCAGCCTGCCACAAGTACATCACCATCATTATCACCGATAGACGTCCACTGCTGGACATAAGCCTTTTTCAAACATCTTCACATACAGTCAGCTTAGCCTGCGGTACCACTGGGCACTAGGGGATGTCGTATGTAGTGGGTTCACATGGGGTATTTGGGCCATTTCCGTCCATGCTTTCCCAATACGGGTTGGCGGGAGCCAAAGCCTCGGTTTTTTATTAGCAAGATACACCACGAGCAGATGAGGTTGTCTTGGGTCCCGTGAGTTGTTGTGCGGGAACCCTTACACCCCTCCACAAGTTGTTCATGATGAATTTGTTAATTAAAAATAGTATTATCAAAAGATATGAATGAGTGCAAAGTGAGAGTTGATGTAGAGGATAATGAAGTGGAAGAGAGAGACTTGTATAAAGAAAATTATTATAATTATAATAGTATTTACGTTAACTGTTTTAATTTTCCTTTTAAAGATCCTAATGGTTTTTATTTTATAAGGGATAGAGGAGTTTACATATATATATTGGTGGTAGATCTTTGTTGCCAAGTACTGTATTGGCAAGTACAATCGCTGCTCCCGTTTCTACCGTGTAATATTAGTGTACAAACATGATTGTGTTCTGATATAAAGAGAGTTTTAGCTACTGCGATTACTATGGTAACTGATCTTGGCAAGTGTATCACTTGCCATCAAGTAATATGAATATAACTAAAGTAACACGTAATATGCTATACGTAAATAATGTTAGCATAAAGTGGTGGTATTAGCCTTTCGGATATTACTCTTGTTTCACACTATCACACAGTTTGCGAGGTGACGGTAATTGTGATAAATGTATCAACTTTCGGCATCCCACTTGAGATAACGTAGTATTTTTTTATCTACTCTACACTCTTATCATATTGGTTTATATTAGATAGGCGGAAAATGAATGCTAAATTCTAGACATATTAGCAATATGTTATACGTTTGAAATATTAAAGAAGTAAAGTTAGGGATATTATCTATGTGAGCACACATTAAATACTATATAACCGAAGAATTTAACGTTGCGAAATAAAGTTTAATAAATAACATCATCATCAGCCGATAGACGTCCACAGCTGGACATGGCCTTCCCTAAAGATCTCAACATCGACCGTGTCCCGCGTTGTTCGCACCATTCGGTAGACGTAGTGTTGGGAGGCCTCTCACAAGATGGATCGACGATCTGGTGAGAATCGCGAGAACCCAGTCGATGCGAGCAATAAATAACATAATATTTACTTATACTTACGCAAATGGATTTAGATAATTAAGTATTATGTATATTGGACAAGTAACCAATTTAGCGGTACAGGTCTCCGGTGTCATTTACTGGTCGATTTCTGTAGCCGGAGACTACTTGAGTAGGTGCCACTGCAGCTCCTATTTCTGTCGCAAAACACTAGTATGCATACATTTCTATATTAAGTTTTGAATAATCTCGAAACTGGTGATAATACCGGAGTAATGGTACTTTGCATCTTATGCCTCAACGCGAAGAGGACAATGTAGTGTTGTATGCTGTGTGCTCCCTAACTAGCGTCATGTCATGGACGGGCGTATCACTTACCATTAGGTAAGTCTCGTTCGTCTCGTCGCTTAGGTTAATAAAGAGTATTTGAAATTCGATGAACATACCATTTTAAATATAAACACTTTTAAATAGAGTGCATACTTGAAAAATTTTCTCTTTACCGCAAGAAACTATAAAACTCGTTTAGTATGAACTTCAAAGTTATTGGTGAATTATTATTTATTTACTCCAATTTCCTGTGAACAACTTATTACCACATCGGAAAAGATATTAAAACATTCTTTCTATGTATAGATAGTTGTTAAAATTATTAAATTTTCTATTAGTAAACAGATACTACTACTACTTATATGCTATAGCGGTCTGAAACGGGCGACGCTGAGTGTGTACCGTTGTCACTTTCATGACTTAGATTACCATCTAGTAGAGAAAAAGTCGTCTTTACCAGATTGGAACTGAAAGCGCTTGAAGGCACTCAAGTTTGAAATGCGCTACAGCGCTAACAAAAGCGCTAAAGCGCCCGAGTTTGAACGTTCTCATTTAGTGCAGTTTGAGCAGTTCTAATTACGGCTCGGTGGAGTTTGGGAAGTGATACCTTCGCAATAACAACACGGTTGAGTCTTTCTCTGTAGAAACATCACTCAGTTTTACGTATATATAAAAAACGACAAAACTGATAAATTTACGACTAAAACATTGTTATAAACAATATGAAATTCTTTACACAATGTACACAATCGTTAGTTAAAGGTAACTACAGCTAACGTTTCTGGTATCGGAAATTGTCCAGACAGGAAAAGGATATCAATTGCAGTTATAACTTTTAAGTTAAAGTCCTTTTCCTGAAATTATTAAGTTGTTCAATCATCTTTTACTATACACCGGGGTACTGAATCCGTGACATTATTTAATGATTTTTTGAGTGTTAGGGGTAATCTTTGAAAATATAATCTTTCTCCTGGGGAGAAGTCAGGGTTATGTAAAGATTTTTATCCAATAAAACTCCTTCGGTGGTAGTTTTTAGTGTTATCAGAGACCACGGGATCACCGTTCGTGATAATTGCGGTCTTTCTTACGGTTTGCTGTCTTATCTCATTAGTAGTGGTGGGCTATATAATGATGATTCATGGATGCTATAACTGGAAAGTTTACAAGTGTAATGAGACTTGATAATTTCAACTCTGAAGGCATCGTGCGTAAAGTACATTCGTCTAGATATCCTATCTTCTTTGTGTCATCATTTCGTAGTGTTATTTTATGACAAAATACCACTATGAAATAATTTTTTTAATTCAGTTTCAAAGTGCAAGGATTTAATAACGATTTATGGATGCGCTTCAAGGAAATTCCGGGATCGAGCTCTTAGTGAAATTCATTTATCAAAGAATCCATTGCGACGGCGGCTTCGAGGTGTCAATAATGGTCCCGTTGATGCAGTGGAGGAAAAGACAAATTTAATAAATTGATGTTCGAATCATTTATCTCAGTTTATTGAGTCTGATGTTGATTTTTTTTGTTCTTCTAATAGACTTAATTTCAATTTCAATTAAACATCATCAATATCATTCAATACTATCTAGGTATATTTTATCTATATAAAACTGATAGTTGTAACCGTAACTAAATACGATTTCGGTTAAGGACCCTATAGTAAATAATATTTTTTTTTGGTAAGTATTGAAACAAATCTGATCCATCCCTTCTTTATCATAATGGTTAATTACTTAGTGTTTGCGTCAGACGTCTGACGCAAATGTTACGAGAGAAAATCATGTAGTACATATAAGTATGACAATAACCAATTACTTGAAACGTGTTTTATATATAAAGGTGTATATACATATGTATGAGGGATATTCTAGATTTGTGAAATACTTTGGGGAGGATTATATCCCGCAGTGGACTATTTTGTTACTAGTCAATATTAGTCTATTGATTATTCAAATTTATAAACATTTTCAATAACTTTATCAGATAAATTTTTCATTGAAAATCTTTTAAGTTTACAATATTCAGGGTGTTATCATCATTATCAGCCTTTGTTTATCTACTGCTGGATATAGACTTTTACCAATATCTTCCACCAACGCGATCCTCAGCTTCTTGCATCCATCGATCGAGCTGATGATGTCCTCGACCCATTTGAAGGCACGGCGTCCCACACTTCTGCATCCTGTGTGCGGCCTGCACTCCAAGTTTTTTCTCCTTACGGTTTTAACGCAGAAGTCTTTTGTCTAGTTACTAAACCTAATTATTTCACTACTGTCTTTGGAAAATAAATTTGACTTGTTTCGGAATGATTATTATCTAATTTTAAGTGGAGTAAAATCATTTGCAAACGATATTGGATATCTCGTTTATGATGAAGTTTGCATCGCTAGTTACTCGTATATTAACAATTTGCAGCTTCATCGGACTCAGGACTCGCGGATTAGGTAGCCGCTAAAATAATAAATAAATAAAAAAAAACAAAATTAAATTAAACAAATGGACATTAAACTAAAACTACACACAAAATACAAAATCGCAAGAACACAAGAACATAAAAGCAAAAACCAAAACACACAGAACTAAACAGATACATATAAATATAGATAAACTTGTACTCAAAAGGGGGAGGGGAAAATGAGATAATATTGGATGCGGTAGGGTTCAAGAGGTGGATAGTGTAATGGGAGGGAGAGATAAGGGAGGTGATATCTCGTAATTTGTGCTCAAACAATTAGTATGGACAAAGTAAAGATTTACAAAGAAGAAGAAATAAAAGCATGTTCTTTAACTCCTAATATCATTTAACTACTTTTTACACCATGTTTAATTATTATGCTGGCTTGAAAGAACGCTGAAGCCAGTCAGATTCCTGATGAAATTTAACGTCTTGTCTCACGGTGACCACCACTTTATTGTAGTGTGTAAACATCCTACACCTTGTGTGTAGCAGCTGGATGCGGGCAGCGCAGGATCAATCGACGTGGAGATCTTTGGGGGAGCCCTATGTCCAGCAATGGTCATCGATTGGCTGATGATGATGAAACATTCTAAATAGAGATAATTTTAACGTTTTTTAATTATTTTCAAAAAGAAACATTTGTTTATTTATATTAAAAGAAAGTATGAATATAAATAATAATATCATCACATCCAATTTAAGGTACCCACTGTTGGTATTTTAAGTCTTCTCTCAGAAAATAAAATCAAAGCCATTTATCCACCACGCTGGCGACGTCCGGGTTGGTGGACGTCACATGCCCAAGGAAGTCGCCGTTATTGGAACGTGTTGGTTTCCCCGCTTTTTTTCTTCACCAGAAGCCCAAGCTCACTAGGTATTAAATCCGCGGCTTTTAAGTATGATGAGTATTAATATTATATATTTACTGGTGGTAGGTCTCTGTTGCCAGAAAGTTCTAGGTAGGTACCACCGCAGTGCCTATTGCCGCCGACAAACATTACTGTGTTCCGGTTTGAAGGGCGCAATTATGCGGTAAAGAGACAAGATCTTGTCTCAAGATGAGTGTAATGTGGTGTAGTGTATACAATCATAACTAGCATCCCGTTGTTATGGACGGACGTATCACTAACCATCAGGTGAATATCTTGCTTTATAGCAAGAAGGTAGTATAATAAATAGTGATACTTTCAAGTGTCGGTGGAGGGCGCAATGAGAAATTCATTTATAAACCATTTCCGGTTCTTGGAAGCATCACTAATGTACTTTTCAATGCAACGGAGAGGTGACATTAGTCACATTTTAAGTTCCTTCGTTCGCTCCGAGATCAAAATTGAATCTTCGCTTTCCACCTTTAGCGAGTGACATTGCTCTGTACTCTAGATTTCCACAGGTTCTAGTTTGGAGTTCGCGAATGTCTTGAACAATTTTTCCACAGTGGTTTTCGTAATCGAAAAAGATATTTGATTTTTTTTTCAATAAAATGAAACTGCATAGCAGAGTATGTTACAATTTATATAATGAAAGGGCAGAGAAGATTTATAAAGTCTAGACTGCACACTAATGTCTGTGAATCACACAATTTCCCCTCGAGCGAGGATCAAAGCCATATCCTCTATCCATTGTAAAGCGCTCGTTTAAAACTATATGTATAATTTAGTACTAAAAGTGGATAAATAGTTATTCTATTACTACTATGGTAATTCCATTACGATCATTACGATCCTCAGACACGAGGAATCGATCGATAGAAAGAGAGACCATGACATTTTACTTTACTGCTTTTACTCATCAATAAAAGATCTCTGTTGCGGGAAACCGTCTAGGTAGCTACCACTGCAGCGCTTATTTCTACCGCTAAACAGTAATGTGCAAACATTACTGTGTTCCGGTTTGAAGGGCGCTGTAGCTAGTGTAATTACTGCGGTAACGAGACATAATATCTTATGTCTCGGATGATGTGCGCAATGCAGTGCAGTACACCTTTCTAACTAGCGCCATATTTTTATGAGCGGGTGTGTCACCTACCATCAGGTGAATGTGCCGGTCGCCTTGTCGATTAATTCAATAAAAAATTAATTACTAAACATTTTATAAAGTAACATTTTCCAATCAAGCTGCGATTTATGAAGTAAGAAGTTAAGATATTTTATTTCCTTTTCAATTCTTGTAATTGTCATCATCAATCGCTAGACATTCACTGCTGGCCATAAGCCTCCCACAAAGATTCCCACATCGATCGGTTCTGCGCTGCCAGCATTGCTGGGCAATAGGGGCCGTCGTTTGTAGGAGTTCATGTGAGAGGATTTGGGCCATTTCCCACTACGCTAGCCCAATGCGGGTGGGTGGAAGCTAAAGTCTCTTTTGTTGGCAGGGTACACCACGAGCGTGTTTCTTTTTTTTATGTAATTAAGCGACGAGAGGAACGGCACGTTCATCTGATAATAAGTGATACGCCCGCCCATAACAACGTGACGCTAGTTGAGCTGATATACACTGCACGATATCGCTCTCGTCGCCTGAAATATAAAATGTTGAGTGTCGTTACGCCAGTAATTACACTAGCTATAGCGCGCTTCAAACCGGACCACAGTAATTTTTGCACCTTACTGTTTGGCAGCAGGTATAGGCGCTGCGGTGGTACCCACGTAGACGATCACCGGCAACAAAGACCTACGAGCGGTTGGTTTGGGCCCCGCGAGTTGCTATGCGGAACGCATTAAACTCTTTGTAAGTGTATTATTTACATTAACTAGTTCTTTTAATTTTCACCATATTATTTGATGAGAAAACATAAAAGTACTGTTACTCGGTTTTTGGGAACAATAAGAAAGCGACTCGATTATTTCACGGAAGTTATTTATGCCCGTGTTTTTGCTTCACAAACAAACAATATTTCTAAAGATTCAATATACTATAATAATTTTATGGTAATATATGATGTAATAAAATAATATCTTATATTATATAAATGATAATACTCTGAAGAATAAAGCGTAAGTAAAATCTTATTTGTAAATCAGTACTGTCAAGGGAGGACACCCCGCACAACAACTCACGGGACCAAAGCCAAGCTCACCTGCTCGGGGTGCACTATGCTAATCAACAAACGAGGCTCTGGCTTCCACCAACCCGCATTGGACCAGCGTGGTGGGAAATGACGCTAGTCCCCCTATATAAACCCCTACAAGCTACGGTCCCTGATGCCCGATGCGAGCAGCGCAGGTCTGATTGATTTGGGGATCTTTAGAGGAGGCCCAGGTCTATCAGTGGACGTCTATCGGTTAATGATGATGACTGTTAAGGATGGGGAAAAAAGTATGAAAGATGTATATATAAACTAGCTGTTCCTTATGAAATTCCAGTTATAAACAACCCTTCTCCCCCACCTTTGGGGAAGGAATTTTGTAAAATTCATTCTTAGCTAACCTCTAAATGCCACAAACAATGTCTCTACAAAATATTGATTTTAACGGTTTCGGAGATCTGGTAATGAGTCATAAATCTCTGTATACATCTCATATACAAATGTAGATATACATTTACTTATGTATACATACATATATGTAAGTATGTATGTGTATAAATATCCTCCTTCATATTTTAACGTTTATATTATACATATTATAGTATAGTACTTTTTCTCTTAAGAGTATTGACCAGTTTTGTTTATATACGTATGTGGGTGGGCGCTGCTGGGCGACACAGTTGCCTTTATAACTACTGTAGTAACAATACACAATTGTACTCTATGTTAAGGTTTTTGTTCTTAATAAATTTATGTATTAAAAAGTTAATTTAACTTCATTGCAATGTATAAATAGATCTGTATGTTACTTTGAATTAAAACGTATAAATTACTTTTGTATTAATGAAATTTTCCTAAATTGTTTCAGCCGTTTTCAGTAACAAAATATTTTTCATGATTTGACCATTAGTTAACCTGTCCGAGAAAGAGGCTGTGATTCCAGCTACAAGATAAAATTTTCCATAAAGCTTTCTTCCTTTCCGGCCGCACTACGATTGATTATTTCGCCTAACATTTATCATGGCATGCGATGTATCAAACGGAAGGTGTTTCTTCTAGTTTAAAAACGTCAGCAGCATCATTTGTTACTGCGCTGACGGACTGAAGAGAATGTATTTGCAGTATTTTGTAAAGAAGGCACTTGTAATGAATAAATAGCTTATGTATGGCACTACTTACCAACTGAACAAGTTCCCGCTTTGTCGTGGCGGTGGGGCTCTGTACCCGTGGTTTGGTCACCCACGGTGAAGCTAAGAGGAACCTTCTCAGTCGGCCCGAGGTGGCCGCTTCAGGTGAGCTCCGTAAGCTCACCTCCGATGTGTGCCGGTCTGCTGCTGGGGTAGGTTTGTACTACCCTTCGCAGCTGAGGTGGAATCCCGGACGGCTTTACTCGATGCAAGCCGGACAAAACCTGTCTTTACTCTTGCGAAGGCAGGTATGCGAAGACATTACTTTTTTCCGAATATTCTAACTGGATAAATGTTAAGATTGAATTCATAATTTGCTATAAAGTTATAAAACTTCCACTATATTTCTTATATGATGATGACAAACGGTAGCATATAGATATAGAAGCAAACTGATGAGTCGCCATAGTATACTTTTTTACATTGCGAAGCGACGAGACTAGCGGGACCTTTATCTGATGGTGAATGGTACGCCCACACATAAAAATGTGCTCGTCACCATGACAGACAAGGTTTGTATTTAAAATTATAGAAATTGGTAAGTAATATATATATGTCAGTATAAAAGTAACCATTTAATCCGGTACTTTATATTACGTAGTTAAATTTCGAAAAGACATTGTATCATCATCAGCCCGTGGCAGTTCACTGCTGGGCGGGCATGTTATATAAAAGCAACATACTCTGGCACATTCACTCGATGATAAGTGATACGCCTCTCCATTACAACGTGGCGCTAGTTAGAATGATATGCCACTGGCTACAGTGCCCTTCAAACCGGAAAACAGTAATGTTTGGCGACAGAAATAGGTGCTGCTGAGATGCCTTTTTTTGGTTTAAATATTCGAAAGATACCTTGCTTCCAGGGGGAAGTCAGGGTTATGTGAGATTCTATCTCATTAAAACCCCCTCGGTGGTCTGCATCAGTTCATTCGGAGAAGCTCCGGGATCTCTTATGGAATGCACCGGTGCCCCTCTACACTTTCTGTTACACGTTTCTGAGAAGGAGCCTAACCCTCATTGGCGTTATCGCTGAGCCCATATGCTGTTCCACGCAGGTTCACTTATTGGGCGATAAGAACCCCCACCCTCAAGGCTCACGAAATTTTTAGACCCTTATAGTCGCTTTCTACGACAGGCAGGGCTTACCTTAGTCCTATTCCTACTAGCCCGAGACTACAGGTAGAAGGAAGATAGTACGTACCTAGACGGTCACCGGCAACGGAAGTCTATCTCAAATACAGAGCTTTCTAAACAACTCTGTCGTTATTAGTACGAAGTAATATATTTCGAGTGTTGTTTGGTGCAGATATTAAATTTTAAGCAGGAATCCGGGCGCAAAGTGGTCGAGATCATCCGGCGAGCTTTGTCCGTCCGGCAATCGCCAGTTTTCATTTAACCCTGTCAGTTGTACCGTGAAGCGAAATCGGATTCCCGCAGCTGCCCCCTACAGATAGAGCACTAGTGTTGTTTTGAAAGCGTTGCGCGATTCCAATTACTCTCTACAACTGATATTTACTGTTATCAAAAGTTATAAAGAGACAAGCTTTGGTAGATATATAGTAATTTATTTTTATACAATTAAACGACGACACTAGCGGTACGTTGACCTTATGGTAAGTAATACGCCGGCCATAACAACGTGGCGCTAGTTAGGATGTCATACACTGTATATACATTATGCTCATCGCCTGGGACAAGATGTTGAGTCTCGTTACCCCAGTAATTTTATTAACTATAAAACACTTCAATTTGGAACACAGTAATATTTCCGCACTTTGCTTGCCAACGGAAATAAGTGCTGCAGCTACACAAGTGTTTTCCGGAAACAAACACCTCCCATCGGTACGACGTTTATAAGATGCAATAAATGCAAACTCAATTGCACTGTGTTTAATAATTAGAAACAGTATTTTGTATTTATGAATATAACGTCACTTTCGTATCAGACGTCGTCAGAGATCTGTCGCGGAAACGGGCCAACTTTCGCTAAAGTGGATTAAAATAACTTTGCGTACGAGCATCTTCATCCTTACTTCCAAATCATAATTATAACGTAATTTTATTATGAATTCTGTGAAAGCACAAATTTACGTTTAACAATAAAACAAGCGGAAAGAAAAGAAAATTTACGTTAATGTTATTTATTATTTGTATCTACTTTGTTTACTCGTATGTAAGATAAAATCTAAAAGTATATTTTTCTGGTATAATGTTTAGTTCTTTTATTTATTACAGATACAGGTACAGTTCTTTAGATTGTAGATGCTGTATTAGTAATGAATCCGGTTATGTTACAGTACCTGTTCGCAGCTCGCTTTTGCTAGCCGTAACGCCACCCCCACTTCATTTGGGATAGGAATTTTGTAAAATCCACTCTTAGCTGACCTCTGAACGGCAAAATCAATATCTCTACAAATATTTGAGCAGTTACGTCTAATAGTTTTAGAGATCTCGTGACTTGTTAATGTATCTCTGGAAAGATTTTGATCATGATTTAAATTTTCATTTACAGATCTTGTTTTAAGTAATCTTAACAACAGTATTTATCTCTGTTGAAATGTTGAAATCTATTATAACAGGAACTCTAAAAACTAATCAGTGTGAATTACCAAATTGCATTCTTTATATAGTTCTTTAACAAAGGGGTCAGGTCCTTTGCAGTACCTTAGTTAATTAGAAAGTAGTCTAAGTAGTTCTTCGCTCGGTGTAACATCTAGTTTGTACCCTGTGAAGAAGTGAAATTTCCATTTGAATTTGCAATTTTAATTTAAAAGTAGAGCTAGGGAAGTTCTCTTGATAGTTCAGCGGGGTACACCGAGAGAAACTCATTTATCTAAGACCTTTTTTGTCTTTGTAAAAGGTGCAACTGGCGGACTCTTTGATGCAATAATGGTAAAGTTTCTATACTATCATAAAGATTCGAACACTTTATACAAAGTGATCATTTTAATAATTCAAAAAACTGTATACGAAATTACAGCGAAATCATTTTGCAAGTAACAATAGCAGTTTTCTACTTAAAATAAATTTAATACTCGATATGAGAAATCTACTTTAATAACTTTCGTGAGACGACTTAACGGTTTTTTTTTTATGTAAATAAGCGATGAGTCGAGCGGGACCTTCACCTAATGGTAAGTGATATGCCCTCCCATAACAACGTGGAGGTAGTTAAGATGGTATGCACTGCACCACATCGCGCTCGACGCCTGAGATATAAGATCTTGAGTGTCGTTACCTCAGTAATTACAGTAGCTACAGCGCCCTTCAAACCGGTACTGATAACCGATACACAGTAATGTTTGCACACAACTGTTACTGTTTGGCGGCATAAATAAGCGCTGCGGTGGTACCTACCTAGACGGTTTCCGGCAACAGAGATCTACCACCAGTGATTCAAAATAATCTCGGAATCGGTTACTTTCATGAGACGATCTCTTTTTTTTAAAGTAATCACAGTTCAATGCGGAGTAAAATAAGAATTCTAATATTATGAAGAAATTCTGAATAAACTTATTCAACTTTACCACCAAATGTTGGAAATATGTGGCAAATATTGAAAAGTTCTTATGACACTAAAATAAATAGTTATTACATTGGCAGTACAATGTTTGATATGGTCATTAAATATTTTTACCGGTGGTAGGTGTCTGTTCCCGGAGACCACCTGTTAAACAGCAATATGCAAACATTACTGTATTGTGGCTTGTAGAGCGCTGTAGCTAATGATATTACTGGGATAACGTAACTTTGTTTTGTCTCAAGGCGCCAAGCACAGTGTGTTGCGGTGTATGTTATCCTAATTGACGCCACGTCATTATGAGCAGGCATATCACTTACCATTAGTTGAACGTCTCGCTCGTCCCGTCGCTTCGTCGCATTATAAAATGTATGTTATAATTAATTTCAGTTAAATATTAAAGCAGCTCGCTGCCCTAATGGTTACAGCGTGCGGCCTTTCATTCCGAAGGTAGCGGGTTCGGATCTCGGCATGTACCGATGACTTTAATATTTAAGTTGTGTACAAATGTGAGCTTTAGTTACAACAGTGAAATACAAACGGTGAAGGAAAACATCGTGAGGAGACCCTGCATATGAATTAGAATTTATTCTAAGGTGGTGTATGGTGAAGTTACCAATCCGCATTGGGCCCGCGTGGTGACTATGGCCCATCGCGCTCAAACTGAGGGTAAGCTCGTGCCTCAACAGTGGGGACGTAAACTGGCTGTTGAAAAAAGTATTAAAGACAACTTTTTCAAAGATAAATCCTTGGATGATTTTCGTGTGAAACAATGAATATTACAATTAGTTCATCTGATGGTAATCTTAACAATAAAATACTCGCTGCTGAAACGTAAGAGCTATTAAATTAATATCTCTTCATTCTATCATTTTAGATTCTCTTCTGCATTGTTTTCTCCTTGGGACAAATTTTGTATTAACCAAGTTTTTGGTATTCTGAACGGGAATCGAAGCAGAAAATCGAATCACTGATATATATCAAGTTTTATCGCATCCGCTCCAATGAGAAGCATTTCCGCGGACCTAATTGCAAAAAGTAATTCTATTTCCCTCCACGGGCACGGAGTCACGGCTACATTCAATCGAGCTGTTTGTGGTACATTTTTTCTGTATTAAAATTTTCATATTATGCTCCGATCCGATCCTGTAACTTACTGTATTATTAAATAATAGCATAACGTCGGTTGTTTATTTTATTTATCTAAGAAATTCAAAAACTGGACATTTGTTTAAATTGCGTTTGTTAGACTTCTTACCTTTCATTTTACTACAAAATATATTAAGACTTAAATAAATGTCAACTGTATTCGATTTATGTGTCTGCCCATCATTATCATCAGCTGAAAGATATCCACTGCAGAGACTAGAAGGTCTCCCTCCAGGTTTTTTTTACTTTTGATGAGATCAACTAAGATAGATCGATGGTCTGTTGAAGATTGCGAGAAACCGCTGGATCGAACGGTGTGGATATGTCTATCCGATTAAAGAAAAAAAAAACGGCTTTACTTTCCTCTCATGTATAGTAGATCTACAATTTTAAAAGTAGACTTTTTTCTACGAAGCAACAAGACGAGAGAGACATTTACGTGATGATAGGTGATAAGCCTGCCCAAATTAATGTGGCGCTAATTAGGACACAACATCACATGGTACTCGTCGCTTCGAGACATAAGATAGGCTAGGCTTCGTTAACGCCAATATTATCACTATATTTTCACTAGCTAAAACCGACTTCAAACCGGAACACAGTAATGTTTGCACAGTACTAATTGGCGGCAGGAATAGGCGTTGCGGTGGTACCTACCCAGACTTTCCCCAACCACAGAGACCTACCACCAGTTGTGTGTGAACATTGTCATAACTGAGACCTACCGCTAATTATTCTTTATTAAATGAATACTACGCTATTCCTTTTTTCGACGTCGTTAATTTTAAATGTGTACCCTTTCATAGTTATAGTGGTGGTATGTAAATATGTCAACCGCAGTGCACAATAATTGCACCGTAATTGTTTACATTATCTGGGGGTGGTTATCAGCCGCTCTGCTGCATTAACGCCGCTCGCAGCGCAATAGCCCCGCGCCTCATTGTCATTCCCGAATAACCACAAAAGTGCACAACATTTACCGTCAAATCTTACCTTACCATCAGTTACCTTATAGATTTTATTAAAATAAGTTATATTTTTAAGACATTTAATTTGTTACATGATAATTGTCAATTTTTTTTAATGGAGGTGTTTTTTGCTTTGATTGTCATAGGACATTAAAAAAGAATTGTAAGTCTCGCCTTGAATCTTCTCTATAGTCTTGGACAATTAAGAATAAGCCTACGGTAAAAACTTTCCCTCGTAAAAAGCGACTAAAAGTGTTTACGGGCTTTGAGGTCTTGTATCTTTCATAGCATAGCGAGGGTGCTGGAAGTTTTACGGCCCTTCCTTGAACTTGCTTAGGCATACTGCAAGAAGACACTGTTGCGGTCCTTAGACAATCCTGGGTCTACCAACAACGCATTGAAGATGAAATGAATACTGAAGAGGTTTTAGTAGGTGTAAATCCCATATAATCCCCAGAAGCAGTTTCTTTTGAAATTTTCTTTCGAATAAAAAAAATGCTTATCCCAAATATAGTTTCACGTGTGTGTGACTACTGGAATAAAATGCAATATTCGGGTTGTAACTATTAAGGCGGGGTTGAATAATTCCTAACCACTATTGTATACCAGTAGTATACACTGCACCACATTGCGCTCGTCGCCTTGAGACATAAGATATTGAGTCTCGTTACCCCAGTAATTATACTAGCTGCAGTGCCCTTCAAACCGGAACACAATGTTTGCACATTACTGTTTGGCAGCAGATATACGCTCTGCGGCGGTACCCACCTAGACGGTCTCCGACAACAGAGACCTACCACCAGTAAAAGGACTATTAAGGAAAGGGTACTTTTAAAATTGTTAGTGTTCTTCATTGAGAATTCTAATTAGGAATGTATAAATGAAGGGTCCGCAAACGAGCGGACAGATCACCTGGTGGAAAGTGATCACTGACGTCCATGGGCAACACGATGGTGTGTCTAGCTACTGTAAAAAATCAATTGCTATATAAATCAAAAGACCTAAATATTAGTTGCACAGGTAGAGCGTGAAAATGGAGTTTGATTTCCGGTTTACCTATATTTTTCATAGATTCTCTACTTTCTTATTTCTAGAAAAAATGCATATGTTAGACAGCGCAAGAAACAGTTTGACGGCATAAAGGAGTGGACCGGGTTTAAATACCATGAGTTAAAAAGAATAGCTGAGGATCGAATTGGTTTTCTCAATCTGGTCGCCAAACTTTAGAAAGAAGAAGGCAGGTAATGATGAAACATAAAAAAAATTATGCATTGCTATGTAATTTAAGTTACATTTAAGATAGTTGTTCAATATAAATAGTTAATGGAATACTATCATAGCAAAGTTCTTAGACACTACCATAAGAAATTAATGTTATACAATAAAACGGATATTAACAGTTTTCAGTGATGTAATTTTAAAGATAGATATTGAGGAAGTACATAATTTTTTTTATAAAGAGAAATAATAACGAAACGTAACAAACGAGCATTGGTTATTAAAGCGGCTAAAGCAAATTGCCTCATAATTCCTTTATAATGCCCACTTGCTATGAAGCGGAATGTCAGCAAGTCGTAGATTATAATTTGTGGAAGGGCCCCTTGCGATTGTAGCGAACGAGATTATATTAAATTTTATACTTATCATTTCATATTTACTTTACAAACATCTTCTTTTTCCTGCCCTGGTCCCACTTTATGTAGGGTCGGCACAACATGTTCTTCTCTACCAGTCTCGCCTATCAGCCGTCATCTGATCGGTTACCCCTTTCTTACTCATGTCATCCTTCACGCAATCCATCCATCTTTTCTTAGATCTACCTCGACCCACATATCCCTCCACATTCATATCTAACATTCTTGTTATATGACATTCATCCCTTCGCATAATATGTCCATACCAACAACTACTTACTTTACAAACATAAATACATATATATTTTATTTCCTATCATTTCAGGTAGACCACCGCCGGATGTGGGTTTAATCGTTAATAATCGATTTCCAGCGCGACTGATTTAATGATATACATCTATCGATTCTCCACGGTCTGTACCAGGTCGTCAAAGGTACTGTATTTTAAAATTCGATACATCATCTTTTGTTTCAGTGATTGTAGGTCCCTGTTGTCGGAGACCGTCTAGGTAGGTACCACCACATCTCCTATATCTGCCAGGAAACAGATATGTGCAAATATTACTGTTTTCCGGATTGCGCTGTAGCTAGTATAATTACTGGAGTAACCAGACTCAACATCTTATGTCTCAAGGTGACAAACGTAATGGTATGCAGAGTATAACATCCTGACTGTCGTCACGATGTTGTGGACGGGTGTATACTTTGCTGAAAAAAAAATAACATCGTCATCTCAACCGATGTTCACTGTTGGGCATAGCTCTCCTTGTAATATTTTCCACAAAACACGGTTTTGCCTCAAATGTAGTATAAATTAAATCGATGAACGCATGACGTATAAGACAATTGATTTTTTTTATATATGCTGTTAATGCTCTTCTACTAACTCAACTTCCGGTACGTTAGACGTAGTGGATTTAGATTTATTATGATTATACCATTTCATGAAGCACTTTACAAGATCAGCATAAGTGGGAGATCTTTAAACGAAGATACATGTGAGTGTAGGTCACAAATTCTTTACGCTCCGTCGTCAAACTATTTTATGTTGCCAATATATGTTATACTCTACGCTTTCAGGGTTGCCTGCTTTTAGTGTGATAAGTTTTTTTTCAGGAATAACTCTTATTTTAATACATGAACAACGCTTTTTTTGCGTGCGAATGGCAATATTAATTGATCGACTTTTTGGAGACAGAAAAGCAGATAATTTTTTTATTCGACGAAGCGTCGAGACAAACTAATCGTTCATCTGTTGAAAAATAATACGCCTGCCCATAACAACGTGGTTCATGTTAGAATGATATACACTACACCTCATTGTACTCCCCGCTTTGACATATACGTACCGACATTACAGCAGTGATGATTCATATAACAGAAATATTCTTCAACGTTACATGTTCATTTAATATGCTCTCCTTTAAATCTCTGCTCGTCATCCCTTATATTACATTGTTGAAGATTTTTTCCCCGTGTGACGGATACACTCTCGAGGATTTATTTACCGCTGAACCGGAAAAAATGACAATTTGTCGCGCAGAAACTTTTTATACTAATATGTAAGAAGCGCGTCAGTTGTATAATTTTATAAATTTTCACAAAATATTAATATTATCTTATGATATATATATATAGAGATTCGTTGACTCATCATGAGATCTCCGAAACTATCAGATGTAAACACTCAATATTGGGTAAAGTTATTGCTTCTGCCATGTAGAGGTCAGCTAATAAAAGATTTTACGAAATTCCTTCCCCAAAAGCATTTTGATGAGATGTTAACACCCTCGTTACGCTTGTTATTTAATATTTACTTGGAGGGTAATTATTAAAATAATTTTTGTCAAAATCAGTTCTTTTATATGAATCTTTCGCTCGTTTGCATTAACTACATTTAGGGGTGTAAGGGTACCCGTACAACAACTCAAGTCAATCTCACCTGCTCATGGTGCACCAAGCTAATCAACAAACGAGATTCTGGCTCCCGGTAACCCGCATTGGGGGTTCAGCGTGGTGGGAAATGGCCTATATCCTTCTATATGTAGCCCTTACAAACTTGGAGGATCATGGGTGAGGCCTATGTTCAGCGGGTAGACGTCTATCGGCTGATGGTGATGATGAACTACACCTAAGAAATCACTTAGGTAAGGTAGTATTATTTAGCGTAGGCGACATCTAAAATCACGTATTAATTTATATTCCTTTTCACGGTCCTAAGGGCTTTCTAAAAAGGGGGTCTCTTACTTAAGTCTTTCTATTTTTCATACTAAATACGAGATCGTCAAAACAAGCTTGGATTATTTATGTATATCCGCGTTTGTATCAAATGGCTCCAATATTTCCTCAAAACTATCCATTTTTGTTTAAGATACGTTTGTACGAATTTTACCAAATATTAACTGTCACTTTACGTCGCCAGTGAGTTATGGGACCGTTGATTGAGCCCCTAAATTTGTTCTTAACACCTCGCCCGTCTCCGGCTTGCATGGTGCTACACAATTGACTGCTGTTCTAGATATAATGAATTGTGATTAAGAACATTGGTGCAAAGGTGTCTGTCTAATTCAAATTATCAGTGTATATGGACTATTTGAATTCCATGCCAACTTCACTCCATTTGGCTGGCACTATTACTTACGCAACAAACCGATAAGCCGTCGGCGACAAACTGACTCACAGTTAAGCTGCATATGAATAAGATATTACACAGTTTTTGCAACGACTCGGTAAGATTAATTGACGAGCAGGAATACATAGGAAATAACAATAAATATTAAATCTAGTGGATAGTGCAGATGCACTTGTAACTAGAATACGTATGATCTAAACGCTCTGATGTAATTTTGATACAGACCTCGTGTCTGCCGGTGAACGGGAACCACAAATCAACAGTAATCGTGTTAGCCGCTTTGTCGCTTGTCGGACCGTTGTGCTGTTGACACCGTCGCCCTGGACAACACCTCCCACCTTTCCTCCTCTAGCATTATACAATCCAATCCGACATCTATAAAGCTTTTGTACTCTGTACTGGTATAAAATATTTTATGGAGAAAAACTTCTTTATAAAATTAACATCTCGCATCATTAATTTAAAGAAGGGAAAGACAAAATGGCCATATAAGAATAATGTGTTTAACTTCAATTACATTATTTCCGGTTATATGTTTTCATTAAATGTTTAAGTGAGACGTTCACTTTATGGTTACCACGCGTGCCCACAAAGACTTGGCGCTAATTAGGAAGCTATACCAAGCGCCACACTTCGCCTCCATTCCAGTAATTTTAGTAGTTAAAGTGTCCTTAAAACCGGAACAAAATAATATTTGCACTGTACTGTTTGGCGGTAGAAATAAGAGCTGCGATGGTACCCATCTAGACGGTCTTCGGGAAGAGACCTACAATCAGTTCATAATCATCAGCCGATAGTCGTCCACTGCTAGATATAGGCCTCTCCCAAAGATTCCCACATCGGTCAGGTAGCAGTTCATATGGAGGAATTTGGGCCCTTTCCCATCACGATGGCCCAATGGGAGTTGGTGAGAGCTAGAGCCTCGCTTGTTGATTAGCAGGGTGCACCGCGAGCAAGTGAGGTTGGCTGCAGCTCCGTAAGTTGTTGTGCGGAACTTGTTAACCCCTGTTATATTACTATCAGTTAATACGACTATAATATACGTGAGAAGATATTTCAAAAATTGCTTCGGTAAATCTCTTGAAATCTCCCCTCGGTATATTTATTTGTTCTCAATTCGATCTCCATTTCTGTAAAGATTAAGGAAAAAGAATCATTTTTACTTTAATTAAACAGTAGAAACGAGAAGACAGGACAATTTGTTGCGAATACAATCAGAGTTGGTGGAGGCTCGAGGACTTTCGTGACGTGTAATGAAAATTGTTATTTAATTTCCTCTCAACGCGAACTTGTGCGATTGTTTGACCAAATAAGACGACCGCTAATAAGTTTCGCTCACTGAAAACAAATCCATTTCCCTGATTAAATAATTTCTCGACATCCTCAATTTCCGCTGTACGTTAACTACATTGATGTTCGGAACTTCTTTATTCAAGTTTAAGCAAAAACTGGCGACTGAAAAAAGTAGAGTGACTAAAGAAAAGCATGAAGTAAAGTTACTGTTAACACCAATGAAATTAGATCTACTGTTGCCAGACCCCCCACCAGGTGACCGACGATCTGGTGAAGGTTGCGGGAAGCAACTAGATGCGGGCAACACAGGATCGTTCGATGTGGAGATTTTTGGTAGAGGTGACAAATATAATTCTCGCACTTTAACTTACGCTAGGAGATATTTTTATCTCGCTTTCTGCTATTTTTCAAAATTGGACTTAAAACTTAGTTCGCATTGTTCCAAGCTGTGCTTAACTTTAGTAAACCCCATAACCTCTCATAGACTAGGATTTTTATTTATTCATGTTTTACATTATTCATAATTGACTTATCTAAAATGTAGTAAGTTGTGAAAGTGGGGCACGGATGACTTTACAAACGTTATATCTTTCTAATTCGGTCCCAAATCCTGGTAAAACAGTTGAGCAGTTCCTGTTGCATCTCAACCAAGCGAAAATCCGACTGCGGAGTGAAACGGCTGAAAATGGCTTTAGGTGAAGATTACTATTCGACTTGAGAAGGTTTGACTGCATTTATCAAGTGAGCTTAGTCCTTCGAAGACAGCTCTGACGGTTTAGCCTAAATGCGATACTCTTCACAGATGTTAATAATTTTTTTTATCTATTTAACACACTAGAAGTAATTATCAACATTAATATTAACGCAATTGCATAATCATCATCAACGTTGAATTGGAACGATGTAGTATTTACTTTCATATTCGTATCATGGATAACGTATATACACCACTTGTCAACAATAGCATCTAATGACATGTGTCATTTGCACGAGGTGGTGGATACTGGGAGGGTGGTTACACTGGCGCCAAATAGGGCGTTACACACTAACTCGTTTGTTGCCTGCACATGGCTCGTTTGATGATTCTAACACACGCTATTAAGTGGGTAGAAGCTGCTGTGTATAGCTATTGGGATTTTGATTCATAGTAATAGTGATTATATACGTGATTAAACATCATCATCATCAGCCGACAGACGTCCACTGCTACTGTACATAGGCCTCCTCCAAAGATCTCCACATCGATCGTATCTGCGCTGAAGGTGAAGGTTGCTAGAAGCACGTGGATGAGATGATTAATGCACAAGTTTAATTTTCGTGCATGTTTTAGGTTTATAACCTTTCCCTTAACTTTGTAGCTGTTATTAAATGGGATAATGAAGAAATTGGTTCACACCATAATATTGCTAAGAATGTGCTACAGGGCTTAAGTGATTGTACATATACAACCATTTCTCTTTAAGTTTTTTCTGCGTACGTAAGTTTAAGTAAGTTCAGAACTTAATTCAAACAAAACTTACTCTGCATTGTTTTCACTCCAATATGATTCTTTGAACTCAAAAAAATTACATAATACATACATCATCATCAGCCGATAGACTTCCACTGCTGGCCATGGGCCTCCTGCAAAGATTTCTACATAAGGTCAACATGGCCTCCGGTTTTTATGGTGAAATTCGGTCCACTTCTCACCACGCTGGTCCAATGCGTATTGGCGTAGACCAGAGCTACGTTTGTTTTAATATATTACATACATTAGCGATAAACTAATTTTTTTTCATCAGTAGAATCAATGAAAGGAATGATGTCTTCATTATAAAAAGAGCTTTTTTTCTTCCAAATGCGGGCAATAACGATATTTAATCTCTATCATGCGCCAATCACCTGAAAACTGGTGAACGTATCGACATAGAACATGACCATTCGACGCGGAATGATTTGTTGGTTATAGGCTATTAATTTTTGAATTTCATACATCATTCATCATTTAATTTCTAATTAACTTTTGTAAACATTTTCATTTGGTATTATTCATGCGGTTGCTATAGTAACCGGTTGGTATAGAAAGTAATTTGTTGGTTTATATTGCGGCTAGTAAACCGGGTGGGGAACGGCTAGTTTAATATATAGAGAAAGGAGTTTATAGTAAGAATTAATTCCAGTTATGCTTTGAAATTAACTCATGTTTGTGTTTCATGTGGATGAGAGGAATGTGGTGCTGTATGAGCATTTTAACTCTTGACTCGTTGATATTAACATGAGTATAAAAATATTATAATATCGAACGCAGACCATGAGTTCATGTTACTTAATTGCATACACTCTTGAAGCGATAAATTTCTGCAATCCAACCTGCGTTACATCCAGCGACTCGTTAACAGTAGCTGCTGGTTTATCCCCCAAAGTATCAGTTTGCAGTTTAAAATGTAATTGCGTTACATTATATAGCGTGCGTTCGACGCTTTATTAAGTTTAGCGAGACTCGACAGCGGGCCCGGTGCCGGAGCCGGTGCTGGTGGATGCGGGTGACAGCCGGCGATTGTATAATTAATATCGCCGATTTGCATACTGCGACACGCCGTGCTAAACGTATTGCTACGTTCCATCTGCTGTACTCTGGCATGATGAAGCGCCATATGACGAGCTAGGGTTGACAGTGCTCACCTCAGCATAGCGAACAACGATTAAATACCATCAATAAGATCCTCTTCCGATCACTTCTGAACATAGACCTATTCCAGAGATCTCCAAACCGGTGGATCAAGTGCTTTCTCGCAATCTTCACCAGATTATCGGTCCATATTGTAAGGATCCTCCCACTAATACGCGATCATCACTCAAAAACCTTTGTATATCTTTACATGATGAGCAACCATTTCTTTCAGCACGTCATAACGTGTTTATACTATTAAAATATATAATTATTTGTAAACATAAATGAAGATATATCATATAAAATGCGGAACCGATTGATGCGGAGATTTTTGGGGAAAGCCTATGTCCAGCAGTGGACGTCTATCGACTGATGATATATAAAATATATAACAAGGAACTATTCGTGTGGGCCCCGATAATATTCTTCTATATATCCAGAGCTTGATAGTAACATATTTTAGCGCCTATTTCTACCGACTAACAGTACTGTGCAAACATTGCTGTGTTCCGGTTTGAAGGCGCTGTAGCTAGTGTAATATACTAGGGTAACAAGACTCGAGCTCCTTTCCCTAAAGCGACGAGCACAACGTAGCATAGTGTATACTATCCTAACGCTAGCTAATAGCGCCGCTTTGTTATGGGCGGGCGTATCATTTACCATCAGGCGAACTCCTCGCTCGTGTCGTCCTTTTGTTAAATATATAAAAAAAATATTCAATTTAAGATTTTCATTGTTCAACAACGGGCCGTTTTGTAATCAATGCCAGTGCATCGGCACGGGCAATAAACAGCGGCCGCTGAACAATACTGCTGCCTTTTAATCAATCCGGCCGCTCGCAGCAATATGATGCTGCTGCGGAGCTTCCTCTTTCAGGTGCGCCTCGTTATCAATGCGATCGCTATTGTTCTAATGAACGATCGGGGAAGCTTCTGTTTATAACTATCGGAATTATTTCTCACTATATTCGATTTTCTGTGATGTATTTCTAGTTTATGAAATATTAGTAACCGTCTATGATATTAACTAGCTTGTTAGGTTTATTAAATTTTTCTTATGTCTACGCTCGTTATTTACTTAAATTTACTTAAAGTGATAGTAAGTGTTTTGTGCATCTGATGTCATAATATAACAACGTGGCGCTAGTTCATGTTGTACACAGCACCACTTTGTGTTCATCGCCCAGACATGTAAGATGGAACTGGTTGCCCTAGTAATCTAGCTACAGCGCTCTACAAACCGGACAGTATAAACTCAACTAAACTGAATCATGTTCAAGTATATTTACAATTTAATGCATATTTTCTTGTTGGAAGACTTTTATGCGCAAACTAATCAGAAATGTGGAGATCCGCAGAAGAACTAAAGTCACTGACGTAGCTCAAAAAATTGCTAGACTTAAGTGGCAGTGGTCAGCGCACATTGCTCGAAGGACTATCATCTGATGGGGCAGTAAGGTCCTCGAGAGGTGCCCCATACCGATAGACGTAGTGTTGGGAGGCCTCCCACAAGGTGGACCGACGATCATCTGGTGAGAATCGCGGAAACCCACTGGATGCAAGCAACGCGGGACCGATTGATGCGGAGATCTTTGGGGAAAGCCTATTTCCAGCAGTGGACGTCTATCGGCTGAGGATGATGAATGCATATTTTATGAGCACTAGAGTAACACTACAGTAATATTTGCACAGTGCTATTTGGCGGCAGAAATAAGAGCTGCGGTGGTACCCAAATAGACGGTCTCCGATGACAGTTACCTAAAAGCAGTAAAAAATACTACACTATTGTTAATAGTCGAATTATGAAATTAACACTATTATCATATTATTATCTCTTAACTGTTTATTAATCTATCGCAGTGATTTTGTAATCTCTGTGAGAGTATTTCTTTTTATAAATCTCAATATGACCCGTTAATAATAAATGTTAACTGTTATATGAATACAAACGATTAATTACGAATTCAGTGTGCGAAAAGATTATAAAAAATAACCGGACGCTCGTTCACATCGCGGAGACCACAAATGAGGCCGGGTTGTCGAGTTAAAAGGTTTATCGCGCCCAACTATTCTGCCGCTGACGTCTGCTTTATCATTTACAGGATAAAAAACCGCGATTCATTACAAACACACACACACACACACACACACGCACGCACTCGCACACACACGCACGCACAAGCACTCGCACACACATGCACGCACAAGCACTCGCACACACACATACACACGCGCAAACAGACGCACACGCGCCCGCACACAGGCACGCACACACACACACACACACAGGCACGCACACACACACACACACACACAGGCACGCACACACACACACACGCAGGCACGCACACATACACACACACACACACACACACACACACACACACAGACACAGGTTTTACCTTAATAACTGTAAGAATGTTTACAAAAATATTTTTAAGTTTTTTTTTCTAATTAATTGAGCAACTAGACGAGCGACTCCATCCGCTCATCATTATCATCATCAACTGATTACACGTCCACTTCTGGACACACTCCCTAAAGATTCCCACATAGATCGGGTAGGAATTCATATGGGCCATTTCCCACAACGCTGGCACAATGCGGGTTGGCGGGAGCTAGAGCCTACTTTGTTGATTAGCATAATCACGAGCAGGTGAGGTTGGCTTGGATCCCGTGAGTTGTTTTGCGGGAACTCTTGCACCCAGTGCGGGCCGTTCACCTGATGGTAAGACGGTACGCCCGCCCGTAATAATGTCGATCTGGCGGTAGTTTTGATGCGACACCTCACCACATAGAACTCGTCACCTTGAGACGTATAGATGTCAAGTCTCGTTACACCAGTTCTTATTCTCTGAAGCAATAGCGCTTGGTAGTCA
The DNA here is from genome assembly GCA_029034505.1 of Ornithoptera priamus. Taxonomy (NCBI): domain Eukaryota; kingdom Metazoa; phylum Arthropoda; class Insecta; order Lepidoptera; family Papilionidae; genus Ornithoptera; species Ornithoptera priamus. The sequence continues at coordinate 3,375,301 of JARDWD010000826.1, forward strand.
TTTTGACTCTGACAGCTGATCTTATACTAGTCACGTGGACCTAGCTCCACGGTCTGTTACTCACACCAGTAATTTTACTAGCCAGAACTCCTTTCAATCCGGACCACAGCGATAATCCGGGGTGATTATGAATTATTTGTGATTTGTTTCCGACAAGGGTAAACGTTTTAGCGAGTTGATATTATATCCTATATCCTTATTAAGATAATTCCGTTACCGGAAACTGTCTAGGTACTTACCACCGCAGCACCTATTTTTGCCTACTAGCAGTAGTGACCAAACATTACTGTATTCTGATTTGAAGGGCGCTGTAGCTAGTGTAATTACTGTGGTAATGAGCTTCAATATCTTATGTCTCTAGGTGAAGAGCGCAATGTGGTGCAGTATGTCATCTTATATAGCACAACGTTATTGTAGATATGCTTATGACCCCACCGTCAGGTGATCTTCCCGCTTCTCTCATCGATTCCTTGAATAAAAAAATAAATAAAATAACTTAGTTGCTTACTTCTTAAACGGTAAGTTATTTAACGTTACGGAGATTAGAGTGAATAGTTAAATTTTGAGGTCATAGTGCACGAGTAAGTTACATGCAATGAAATTATTCTTTGGCAGTTATAATTCAATTGTAAATGCGAAGAATGATTTGGAAAGAGGGCATTTCGCAGTACGTCGACCGCACTGATTGCCCTCGTTTGGTAACGTCACGCGCCTCACCCCTATTGCCACCACCCTCCCAAACCCCCCGCCGATAACTGATTGAAATAGGTTTTATTCCGGCGTTGGAATGCAAATCCATTTAATTTCAAAGTCGGCCTGGTCACAATTAGAACTTGGCTTTTTGTTAAGACGTCTAGCTCGACTGTAAATCTATAAATATAAATAATACGTTAATACGGAATATTTTAAAAACACCTTTCACACCGTGGAGTATCAATTTTACCCATCATCATTATCATTTCAACCAATGGACATCCACTGCTGGACATAGGTCTCTTGTAATGTATTTCGCAAAGCACGGACCATAAATAATAATTTATCATTGTTGATGTTTAATTGTATTAATATTATACGATGGCTATATTAGTTAACACTGCTTATAGAAAATTAGTTGTATCATATAATAAACCTCTATCAAAGATCTCTCAAGATCCCTAAATTGATCCATAACATACTAGACATGTCTAGGTGATACCACCGCAGCTTTCTGCCCTCAAACAGTACTATGTTCCTGTTTGAAAAGCGTTGTAGCTAGTGTAGTTACTGGGGTAACGAGACTCAACCTCTTTCGTCTCAAGGCGTCGAGCACAATGTGGTGCAATATATACCATACTAATAAACGCCACGTTGTTATGGGCAAGCGTATCATACCACCAGGTGAACCTCTTCTGCGTGTCGTCGCTCCGTTGAAAAATTAATTAAAGGAAAATCGCAATATAAACGAAGAGAGATGAACATAGCTTGGATTTCGACACTATAGCTCCACACACACACATATATATGTTGTAGCTGCTATATGTTGTATGTACATTTGTGAACTTTAGTTGCAACAGTGTAATACAAACGGTGAAGGAAACCATCGCGAGGAAACCTGCACATGAATTAGAAATTATTCTAAAGTGTGTGTGAAGTCACCAATCCGCATTGGGCCCGAATGGTGACTATGGCCCATCGCCCTCATATTTAGGGTAGGCCTGTACCCCAACAGTGGAGACGTAAATTGATTGTTGAAATATATATGTATGTATACATTTGTTACGATGACGATGTAATATTAAAATAGCCACAACGTACTGTAGTGTGAATATTCGTATAACGGCGAATATCATTCCCGACCAGTTGCAGTTAAGTTGAATACTTGTCGCGCCAAATGGGACGTGTCGCTTAGACCGGCTCATCGCCGAATGTACAGTTGATGCTGGATATTTATAGATCAGTTTGTAGCAAATTCTATGCAAAATCTTTCGATTTATGTTACACAGAATTTGCAATTTAGAGTAACTCTTAGACTCAATCATATATATATATATATATTGGATATTTTTACCTACGTAAATACTCGTTATAATAACTTTAGAACCATAACGTTTAGAGACTTGACATTTATTAGGAAAATTCTTTTTACTGATTTTAAGGTTAACTAAGAACGGATTTTCCACAATTCGTTCCCCAAAAGAAGATGCTGAACTGTTACGGCCAGTAAAGCGGGCGGGATATAGCTAGTTACTTATATATGAAGGTTACGATTCAAGGAAGACAAAGTTTTCTTTCTTCTTTTTTTAACTCTTAAGGATGAGACAAAAAAAAAACAATATACAACGAAGCTCTATGAATTATTTGGAATTTAAAAATCTGTTATGATATGTTCATTCCTATGTTCCAGCAGTCATCATTAATGACCTAGAAAAACCTAATCTATTTCCATCTTTGATCTCATTATCACTTAACATTAGTTCAGGTCAAATGTTAGTCTATTACACATATTAACAATAGCACACAAAGAAATGCAATACAATACATATCGCCACGACTTTAACCCTACTCGTAAAGGTGATTGACATATAAGAATGAAGGGTGAAGGTAACACATACATAAATAAAAAGTCTATTCTAGAGTACTCCTACGATAGAACCCTCACGTTACTGGACTAAACAAAACATATATAAACAAATGCATTATACATTTGTTGTGTATTTCAATATTTATATCACCATTATACAAAAAAAGAACATCTACTAAAAAGTTAATCCTTATTATAACTGTTTATATTATTTACTGGTGGTAGGTCTCTGTTACCGAAGGTCGTCTATGTAGCTACCACCGCAGCGCTTCTTTCTGCCGCTAACCAGTACAGTGCAAACATTACTGTTCCGGTTTAAAGAGAGCTGTAGCTAATGTAATTACTTGGGTAACTAAACTCAATATCTAATGTCTCAAAACGACAAACACTACTTGATGCAGTGTACAACTTCCTATCTAACGCCACATTGCATAGGCAATCGTATCACTATCACGTGAACATATCGTTTTATATATATATAGTATAAATTTTTTGTCTATTTTTATATTTATATCGCCACTTAACACAAAAAGAAAATACACTACAAAGGAAATCTTCAATATACACGTTTATATAGGTGTTTCTACTTTTAACCTGATAACCTAAACAGAATGGCTATATAAGTTTAATTGGTGTACCTTTGTGTTTTAACCATCGTTGCTCGTATACAGCTAAATCTATTATTAAATAGTATAGGCTGAACGAGCGAGACGTTCACTTGCGTATACCTATTTTAGATGATATACACAACACCACATTGAGCTCGTCGTCTTGAGACATAAGATGTAAAGTATTGTTACCCCAGTAGCTACACTAACTCCAACGCCATTCTATCCGAATATTTGCACCACTACTGTTCGACGGTAGAAATAAAAGCTGTAGTAGCAAATAGATGGCCATCGGCAACAGATACCACCAGCAAATTATAGAGTCGCTACTGACCGATTAAGTAACTATGCAAAAGCCTAAACCTCATTTCTCTTTCATTAAGAAATAAAGTAATGTTAGTGTCACTAAAAAATATTAAAATACTTTGTATTTTATGTTGGTAACACCACTTTCTACTGGCAATATAGCAACAGTGTAACAAAGGTCGGAATGTTTCGCTAGCGGTCTGTCTACAGTCATTCAGGATTTAACTCCAGAAAATTGTTAATTGTTGTTAATAAATAATCTCAAGCGTAGTGTATTTGTAATGTATTTTACTGTAAATTGTTTAAACGTGAGTAAAATCGTTACAGAGGAGAGGCATCTTAAGAATAAAAAATAGTAACAATGAATTATTTCTGCAATTAAAGGTTATTCGAACAGTAACAAAGATCTATCTATATCGTTTTATATATTCAGTACAATTTACTCAATTGAATTATTTTCGTTGTATTTCAAATTGGAGCACATCAACAGGCGACAGTCTGGTAGCCGGGCCTCGGAGCACTCCTGGCGCGGAACCGACGGCGAGATTCACACTCGATTGCTTTATTTAAAAGCTTTTCAGAATACTTAATCTGATGTGTGCTCAATCGGAGGCGTTCGTTTCCCATCGCAACGTGTTAGAGAATTATTCGTCGTACATCTTCAGTATACAATGAAATTCCTTTTAAGTGTGTTACCAAAATTTACGAATAAGCTACATGAAAAGTACGAAACGGGAATTACTTATTTCCGCTTCATACACTAAGCTGGAAATTACATATGATGTACGTACAACGCTTTTCAAATATTTTTTTTATTTAAGGAAGCGACGAAGTTAATGGGACTTTCATCATCTTCACTATTTCAACCGATGGACGGTCCACTGCAGGACATAGGTCTTTTGTAATATGTTCTACAAGGCACGGTCTTACGCTGTATGAATACTGTGGCTCCCAACGATATTTTTATGTCCTCTGTACACGTAGCAGGGGGTCTGCCAACGATATGCTTTCCGGTGCAGGGTCGCCATTCCAGCACTTTAAGTCCCCAACGTCCATCAGTTTTACCAGCTATGTGCCCCGCCTATTGCCACTTAACTTCGCAAGGTCTTTTCGTCCAAAATCCCTCAGTGCTTGAAGACCAAAGTCTTCTAACAGTGCGTGTTGCCAGTGATAACCTAAGACTCATAACTGTGGGCCTCATAAGAAAGCTCGGTCACACAGCGGGCGATGGAGAAGGCGATTCTTGGAAGATGTCTGTGTGATCACATCAAAAATGAGGAGATCCGCAGAAGAATCAGTCATCAATATAACCCTATGAGTCGTGAGCCTGAAGTGTCAATGGGCGAGACGATCACCTGATGGCAAATGATCGCTTGCTCATAACATCCTGGCGCTAGTGAAGATGATATACACTGCATCACATATGCTTGTCGCCTTAAAACATAAGATGTTAAGTCTCCATATCTCAGTACTTTTATTCGGTACAACTTCCTTCAATCCGGAAAATAGTGTTACTAGCACAATACTGTTGTTCGGTTGCAATAGGAACTGCGGTGGTAACTACTCAGACCGTCTCCGGTAAGAGAGACCCGCCAGTAATTTATCAGTAATATTTCATTTTCCTATATTTTAAATTATTTACCTTTTTCACTGTGAACATAAAAGAAATTGATCACAATATTATACAACCAATTCTCCTTTTACACGATAGACACATTCCTGAAAATTTATGTAACAAGAGAATTGGGTGTAAACAGTATTAAGAAATTCTTCGTAGAGTTCCTTTAAGAATATATTTGATAATTCCATATTTTATCTCATTAAATATATTATATAAATATCAAAAAATATATTATATAAAGTTTTGATTTGAGTATGTAAACTGACCGGAAGACGTAGTGTTGGGATGCCTCCTACAAGATGGACCGACGATCTGGTGAGAATCGCGGGACACGATTGATGTGGAGATTTTTGAGAGGGGCCTACGTCCAGCAGTGGACGTATATAGGCTGATATTGAAGATGATGTAAACTGATCATACACAAACTTCTTAAAAGAAAAAAATTACGTAAACAGAAAATTAGTCTATGTACAAAAATTATTATAAATATATTAAATAAAAAAAAATATTCAAACTGAGTTTTTTTTTATCAAACAGAAATTGTGGATATTATTCTTGGTCGGTATCACTCTTGATAGAGTGGTCGCGTCATTACTTCAGGTGTTGGTCGCAAGATTAACAACACGTCGCCATTCCTCTCTGATGGCCGTCAAGTGCATTCATGTAGTGGTAACGATAATCAGCCTGACGCCTTTATCTGGTCAGTCTATCTCATAAGTGTTCTTCCTTTAGACCTGGTACGTTCAACCTTTCCCTAGACCACAGGTCGCTCAATAGCTACCTCCCCTCAGCGGCATACGTGACCAAAAAAGAGGAGGATAAGAGACTCTACCAAAGATGATAAACGCTGCTTGATGACAAGAAAAAAAAATTGATAATAGAGGTTTTTTTTATGTTTACCGATAATAATCTCTGTAAGATATCCTACTTATGAGAAATAGCCGGTAAAGCATCCAGGGTGTATCTCTTTTGACGATATGGTTAACGAATGAACCTCCACTATTGAAAGGTAATTTCAATTATTGTTCAATAGCATTTTAAGGCTTTCATAAATTTACAGTAGTAATAAAACACCTTAACAGCGACGGGCAAGAAGAACTACTAGATCTAAATACTGCGCGCAGACTACTAATCTAAGTATTCAGTTCACGTAGGGGACGGGGGGATTAGTCTGGGGGCTGATCTAGGTAGAAACACGTTTCCAATTCCAAGCCTGCGTTGTAAACGTCGCTCACTGAAGACCATTTTACAGTTTAATTAAACTATGGTTGTTTTAAAAACTATAATGGGGACAATGCTAAACATTTTTTCACCACCACCAAAAATATCTACCAATTTTAAAAAAGCCGATACATTAAATAATATTTACATAGTTAGGCTATCCTTTTCTTAACTTTTTTAACTTTACAAAACTTGTACATGTTAACCTAGGGAACAATGAACTGTCTACATGCCATCATCATCAGACAACCACCGGATTGGTAAAAAGTAAGGGTAGGTGTAACCATGTTATCAATATTTTGTTATATACATAGCCATACGATACATAATGTATAAAATTTTAAATACGATAATCGATTGGAGATATCCAGTAATACATTAACTCATCACGAGATCTCGGAAACCGTTACACGTAAACACTCAAAATTTAGTATAGATGTTGCTTCTGCGGTTTAGAGATCAGTTAAGAATAGATTTTGTGAAATTATTTCCCCAAATGGAGTTTCGGTGGTACAGCCAGCACAGCAGCCGGGGAACAGCTACACACCATGCCTATGATACAATCATCCATTTTCCGATCTTATCTTTAAGATTAAAATATAAGACACATTTTGTTAATTTAATTTAGTTAAAAGTAATAGGTATTTTTGTATTTAGTATTATGTTATTAACTAATAATTAGATAATAGGTGTTTAGGTTATGATGGGGTTGGTATAGCCTTGATAGACTGAAAGCCTCCAAAATAATAGAGAATAAAAAAAATAAAAAAATTCCAACTGTTTAGTAATCAAAGTCGAAGGTAATACAGAATCAGGTAAAATTCTTTGTAATGCCGCACGACACCCGTAAATTTTGCAAGTCCTGATGTAAGCAGGGAGGTTTACATATCTAGTAGGGTGGGTACCTTATCAGCCGGATAACTGAGGTCACCGACATAGTCCAACAAATTATCAATCTCAAGTGGCAATAGCAGGACACATGGCTTGAAGGACTGACGGTCGATTGGGTAGCAAGGTCCTCGAATGGTGTGCAAATCACATCCGAAATCTTTACGTTTATCTATGCTTAAACTTGAACTTACCAATTTAGAAATAGTCAAAGCACAGTTCTGTACCTTTTGAGTAAGTTGTGAGATTGTTATTTAGGCAAGTTTAGGGGAGCCAGGGTATGCAGTGCTTATTTTCCTGTACGGAGCGCTTGTCCCTGGATGTAAGCTAAAATTACTTTTCGTATCAAAATCAATCCCATTTAAATTTGTATTACACGTTTTTAAATCGTAACAGATTAAAATCCGTTTCCTCACAGTTGTGACGTGAAGTATACCTGAACGACGATAGATAGTCACTCTCGCTTTCACGTGTACGAGGAAATTTCAGCTCGGAAATCGATTTCTATATTTTGCCTTTGAGTGAAGCAATCAAATCTAAAGCACCCCTTTCAGATTCTGCTAACGTGAATATCTGTGACGCGTTTGCGAAATATTCAAGCGGAAAAACAGTCACAGGTATAACAGCTTTATGACTTCATTGTGGATGGAAATTCAAAGAATTTTTTTGTTGTGTATTTAGATTTTTTTGTTCAATATTTCTTATTATATTCGGATATATATACTGCTAACAGGCCTCCTAGGCTAGAATGGGGTGTAAGGAGCCCCACACAACAGCTCACGGGACCCAAGCCAACCTCACCTGTTCGTGGTGCAACCTGCTAATTAACTAACGAGGCTCTGGCGCCCACCAACCTGCAATGGGCCAGCGTGGTGGGAAATAGCCCAAATTCTCCCATATAAAGCCCTGTAAAAGTGGAGATACTGAGGGGAAACCTATACCCAGCTGTGGACGTCTATCGGCTGATGATAAATAGGTCTCCGATATCGGAGACTGTCTAGATAGGCATGACCCTAGCGCCTATCTCTACCGCCAAACAATATTGTGACAAACATTACTGTGTTCCGATTTGAAGGACAGTATAGCTAGTAAAATTACTAGCGTAACGAGGCCAACGTGACGTGCATATCGTCGTGCAGTGTATATCATCCTAACTAGAGCCACGTTGTTATGGACAAGCGCGTCAGCATCCGAGGAATGTCTTGATCACCTCGTCGCTTCATTAAATAAAAAATATAATATTCACATTTTTGTTATGCCTGTCATCAATGTAAAAACGATGAAGACATATACTTAATATGAGTGCTTTTATTTAATAATGATGCAAATTCAGTAACGTACCAACAAATAAAAGACGTAAAAAAATAATTATATACGATTATTATATTATAATGTATCACACAGTTTGCGAATTAATCCTTTAAATGTAGTTAAAATCCTTTTAAAATAATCCACGTTCATAAATTACACCGTGACTCTTCCTATCGCGTGCGACTTAATAAAAAAGCAATCCAGGTAGCACATTCAAAGCTTTATACTATATTCCCTTTATATTAACCCCTTAGGGTTCCCATGTGTTCGAAAATTTATTTTATATATGCTCTGTATTAAAATTAAACTATATGTACAATATCGGCCATTTTCCTTATCAGCCCTCTAACAAGAGGTATCCGAAACGGGGTTGAAATATGAGCAAAATGTCCGACAAAGAATCAATCATATCGGATCTATCTGAAGACCTTACTGGTGGTAGGTTTCTGTTGCCGGAGACCATCTAGCTAGATACCACTACCGCAGCATCTATTTCTGCGGACAAACAGCTGTGTAGAAACATTACTATGATCCGGTCGAAGTGCTAGTGTGGCTAATGTTATTACTGAGGTAACGAGACTTAACATCTTATCTCTCAAGACGACGAGCACAATGTGGTGCTGTGTATATAATTCTAACTAGCGCCACGTGATGATCAGGTGATCGTCTCGCTCGTCTCGTCGTCTTGAATATACGATAAAAATATATTCATCGTATCGAGGAAGTGTTAGACGTCGGTTAATGTAGAGTGTATGTCGTAGATAGTAGTATCTCTCAGCGGGCTGCCCGGCTGCCCGGCTCCGGCCAATAAACTGTATCGGAGCTATAAATCCAGCGGCGACACCGCACCAACCCCCGCTAATGTCCGCAATTACTCCGCTTTAATGTCTGCGTCGATGAAACTTTCCGACGCTCCCAACAGTTTATTGGTTTGCGTATACACTTGCTGTTGGTGGAACCTGCGGCTGCGTTATTCTTCTTTCACAATTTCAAACTTTATACAATGCACCACATTGCGCTCGTAGGATGACATACTTATAATTTACACCTAAGCACCTTCGCCATGCTATGATATAGACGAGACCACCTCGTCTTTGTCATCCACTCCGGGCTCACCTCGTGGGCGGCCCGACCTTCAAAGACCACAAACTGAAACACAACACAACAACAGCCAAGGTGATTAGAAAACGAGACGTTCACCGTAAGTGGAGTGTGAGGGTATTTCGACCAACATCTTACGAAACCCATATGAACCTCATCTAGTACGCAGTGCACCCTTGCTTAACAACAGACGAGGCTTTGACTAACCACCAACCCACACTGGGCCAACGAAGTGAGATTGGCCCAATTTCTCCTCAATTACAATCCTTGAGGGAGGCCTATGCCCAGCAGCTGAGCGATATCAGGCTGATTAAAAGTGGTACGCCCGCCCATAACATAGCCCTAGTTAGAATAATATACACTGCACCATATTGTGGTCATCACCTCGAAACGCTTCGTATTGCATACAATACATGATAACAAACTAACACTAATTAACAGTTCATACGTCTGTCTGACGTATTGGTGTATGATAGTCAAACGTCATAGTGAAAGTTATAGACTGCAGGTTGTTATGACGAGGAGAGAGTTATTTATAAATGAGGATGTATTCAACAGGCTTTTTACGTCTCTGTTATTTATTTTCATGTAAATGTTTTTCTTTGTCGTGTCAAAATGTCGGCAACGGGCGGCGGGCGGCGGGCGGCGACGCGGCGGGGTGTTCAGTATAAGTAATGTGACCGCCGCGAGGCGTGCGGTTTGAACGTTATGTGCGGCTCTGCGGGCGGGACAGCGGCGCCCGACGCCAACGGACACACTACTAATGTTTTATTTTTTTTTGTTATATTTCAAGATCTTCAGTCATAAACAAAGTACAGTAAATGCAGGGTAGAAAACCCTTAGAAAAATAGAGCGACGATGTATGCGGAATAGTTGGACCTCTAAAATGCGTACACATATTATCACTTACAACTTTCATCGATCGCTTAACATTATTGATTCTTCTTATTTTTAAGGTGCCTTTCCGACTAGTAGAAGATTTTTATTTAAAAACAAATACAAAAAGGTGTACTTTATACATAATGGCATCCTCCCCCATTCAAACCTAGGATTGAGCAGAGCGCAAAATTATGGGTGGCACTATCGTACAAGTATATAAAGATAGATGCATATTATAAATGTATCTTTGTGGTCAGTTCACTATATTTTGCTCTCTCTTTTGTGGAACGGAACAGGTTAAACCTGCTTTCAGAAAAAGTCATTAAATGCTAAGCACCATAGATCTGCTATATTTCATTAACTTAGATTTTAGTTGATAAGGCAACGTCTTCGTTATTTTACAATATATTACTATATCAATACAAAATATACTTGTACAATAATCGCTTACAATGTTTCCTGTCATAAATGTTCAATGTCATTGTTGAAGAATATAAGAATGGATTGGCGTATCTGGGCCGTCCGAATTGTTCCGCCGAACCAGAGACAGAGAGGACTGTACCACACTGATCGCCAACCTTCAATAGTTATAGAGGTACTTTAAGAAGAACGAGAATATTTCCCGTCCGATGTATATTCCGCTCGCTGGATTTACTCCATTCAACGTTCGGTAAGATTCAAGACATGAGCTTAACTTGTTCTGTACATAAATTTACATCGTATGAAAGTAATATGTACGAAGCGACGTTACTCTCTTGTCCGGGAGGAGAGACTTAAGAGTAGATGACGCACCATTTGCTGGAAGGCTCTCGGAGATAATAGTATGTTGGCTCACATCTATCCAAGAGTTTTAAATCCACTCCAGCGTATAATGCGTTACCTCGTTCTCTAAATATACTTTAAAACATTTTGGAACTAGTTCACTCCTGCGTCCATTATTTACTAAAAAAAAAACAATTCCTTTCAATCAGATACTAATGATATTATGTTACAGTTTTTCGCGAGCTTATAGCAACCTGCAGTTAGTTAGGTTTATATACACTACACCTTCTGTTCGATGCTCTACGGCAGAAGATATTAATTTTAGTAACTATTATGACCTAAACTAAAACAATAATGTCTATACATGATGGTAAGTGATGCGCCATAATAACTTAGCGCTAGTATAGATGATATCATCACCACATTGTGCTCGCCGCCTTGAATCATAGGATGTCTCTTTATCTCACTAATTTAAAAAAAGCTACAACGTCCTTCAAAGCGGAACACAGTAATGTTTGCACAGTACTGTTTGTCGGTTGCAATAGGTGTTGCTGTGGTACGTGCGTACGTAGACGTGGACGTAGGCAACAGGACCTACCACCAGTAAAGCCGTTGCACAATACAAAACAAATTCGGTACATGGAACAGCTCGTTATACGCTTCCGCAGCGCTGCGATCAAACGGTTCGATATTCTCCAGACGGCAAATATTGACGGTGCAGTCCGTCGCTTACGAGCTGATTGATATGTTTGAATAAATTTCGCACAGTTTGAATACTGAACACGTAACACACAGCGCTGAAAGCTTCCCTCGCTGCATCTACTGCGGGAACATGATTAAGTTGCTTTAAAGTTAGGTTAAAGTTATCTATTGTTTCTCCTAGGGTTACAAATCGCTTACGCGAAATAATAGTACGTAAAAACTTATTCATAGAACAACGCAATCGTGGACAAGTTAGAGTACTTATACACTGCAGGATTTTTTTTTTAAATGTAGTAAAGTTAAAAAGTTTTAAACAAAATCTTATTAAGTTTATAATGTAATTATATCTATGAAATAAGTTTCACCACATATTTATTATAGCGGTGTGTAATCGTTTTTCTCTCATACGAGACGAGCGAGATGTTCATCAAATGTTAAATAATACAACTACTTTTAACATGGCGCTAATTAGGATTCTATCTCTCTCTCTCTTTGGAGTCGTTCCTTCATGTCTGAGGATCGTGGTCAGTGCTTTTGGGTTGCTGTCTGAAGCGAACAATCTGCTTCCACCGGGTCCTGTCCACACAATCGGAATGTTTCAGACAAACGTCGCCTCTGCGCATTGTGTGGCCGAAATACATAAGGATGCGTTGCTGGCATAGGATAGACAAACGAGTTTTTATTCGGATCCGAATCAGGATCGATGCGGTAGTCCGTTTCTCTGCTCAAGGTATCCTTAGCATAAATCTCCAGTACCACATCTCGAATGCATCAATCCTTTGTCTCTCTCTGGCATAGATTGTCCACTATACAATACTAAAGGAACATAGCAAATACCAGAGCTCATACTAGTCTGAACTTGGTGTTTATACTAATTCCTTTCTTCTTCCAGATATTGTTTAAAGGGGTCATAGCATCTTTTTCCAATCCGATATGCCTTTTTATCTCGAGGATACATTTGCCGTTACAGATTTGAGAGCCTAGATATACGTCACGCTCGATGATACTAAAATTATATACACAGCACCAACTCATCGCATTGAAATACCCGTAAGATTTAAGTTTTGTTACTCCAGTAATTTCACTACAACATTCTATCAAACCGGAATTATAATGTTTGGTGGAGAAAATGAAACCTGCGGTAGTGGTAGACGGTCTTCGGTAATGGAGACTTACCGCCAGCAAAAGATTAAATCTATATGTTATTTCAACTCAAAGACTATTATTATTTGTTTAACTTATTAAGTTCTTGTTGATGTTATTAACTTAACAGATTTTAATTAAGTATAAAGTAGTCATAGCTTCAGCTACTAACCCATGAAGCAAGCAATCAATTTAGTACCCTTTGCATCTTGTAACATCGTTAGACCGGGCTTCATTACTCGGACCAATATTCTCTCGATTGTAGTATGCACGAGGCCGTCGACTCCTCATAACGTTGAAGCTTCTCCTCCAGTGGACTTTATCTTCACTTTACAGTTTCTGGCTATTGAAATTGATTGGTTGTGGAGAACCCATACTCCTGCATACGTGGATATAATTATATTGATCTTTAATAACGGAGAGAGCTATTTTGATGATGGTCACTTTTGATTACAATAATGTGGTTTAGGAAAATGACATTGTGAATATCATCATCATGGTAATCATGAGGTGTTATCTTCGAATTATAGTTTAGCGGTCAGATTGAGAAAACTAATCCGTTCTCCGACTGTTCTTTTTACCTGATGACATTTAAGACCGGTACAAGTCCTTTATATCGTCGAACTATTACTTCCGCTATTTACTGGTAGGTCTCCATTGTAGACCGTCTAGGTAGGTACCACCGCAGCGCCTATTTCTACCGTCAAACACTAGTGTACATACATTACTATGTTCCGGTTTGAAGAGCGCTGTAACTAGTAAAATTATTGAGGAAACGGGACTTAACAACTTACGTTTCAAGGCGACGAGCACAATGTGATGCAGTGTATAACATCCTAACTAGCGCCACGTTGTTGTGAGCAAACGTATCAGTTACCATTAGGTGAACATTACGTTTGCCTCGTCGTTTCGTAGAATAAAGGTAGATCATCAAAACTAGTCTGCATATACAGCTTTAAGCAGCAGAACCGCTTTAAACTTTATTTTTGGGGTTTTTATCTCAAAATTACAACACTAACTTGCTTATGTGGAAAAAATGTTACTATGCTCGTAGTGGTGTTATTCTTCTTCTTCGTGGTTAGTGGTCGTGGTCATCACTTCAGGTGGTGGTCGCAAGCTTAACAACACGTCGCCATTCCTCTCTGATGGCCGCCTTCCTAGTGCATTCATATAGTGGTAACGATGATGAGCCATTTACTGCCGCCTTTATCTGGTCAGTCCATCTCATTAGCGTTCAATCCCGTGGTGTTATAACATGTCAAAAACATCTCGTGCTGCTCCGCTATAAACTTTAATTTTGTTCATTAAAGGAAGCTGTTAATACTGTTGAAAGATACTAGTTTAGATAAAAACGATAACGTTGACTTTGAAATATAACCAGATTTTTTTTATTTGACAATATCTTCTGGTTTTGTTCACTTCAGCTCTCTCTCTTGTTTAGATGGTATTCATTAAATTTGTCGATCCATACGAAGTATGCCCACTAATAACTTTGTAATCATACTTGTTGTACCGTACACGCTATTATCGTGGTTTTTTTTTCAAATTAAAATGGTTAGCGCTTGACCACGGTCCCATCCGGTGTCAATTGGTCTGTGCTGGTGGTCAAGCGCGTCGTATTCACTCTATTCTTGAAAACGCGTGAACACTGACGCTTTCAATACGTACTACTCCATTACTGTTGTTAAGAAAGATGGTGTATAAGATCATATGGTCCGGCCATAATCGAGTGACTCCAAATAGAATTCATTAAGGACTTGTTGTTGTCTTGGAACGTAAAATGGTAAGGTCTCGTTGACATAGCGTTGCTTTGACAGAGAGAAGGTTCTGAATTGGACGCGTTCAGCTATCGTTCGCTTCAATGTCTTTTAATATTCTTGTTTCCATAGAAGATATACCCGTCTATATAAATAAACATAGATATAACGAAAACATTCCAATGTAATCCACTTACTCATAGGTGTAAACTAGAACGGAATCCTTTCGCCATCTCCAGAGATTAACGCGTTGAAACACACACACACGTACTCCGTACTCCGTGTATGTACGGTTACACAGAAGTTTTGTGCTCAGTGGTGTGCTGGAGCACTTTAAGCACATTGTGAATTAAGCGAGCACTTAATTAAAGCACGAGCGTCTAAGCTGAGGTGTGAGTTAGTGCTTACGGGTGATTATAGACTTTAACGTGGCACCGCTATTCCTCTTACCTCGTATTCTATAACTTTTTAGATGAGTGTTTAATTTTTTCTATTAACCCGTGACATGAATTTAAAGGGTTGGATACCTGTAGAATTGTATAACGGAAATGAATACATAGCAATTAAACTCTACACAAATAAAAACTAACATTTGCGACATTTTTTTTAGTTATGATAAATAAATAACCTACATCGGAGCGGTTGTGAGGATATCGAGAACAGACTCGTACACTTCCGCTAATATTGCTTTGCAACCCACCCTGTCGTAAACATGCCGAGTTTATACGATTGTTACAAATAAGATAATCACGTGATTGCATATAATAAATATCTAGTTGAGATAGTACAATAATAAAATATACGTAGAAATAAACTGTGGTAATGTAGAAAATGTGATGATATAAAGATGTTTTCTTCCAATAAGTTGGACGAGGGATCGCACAAATATGTCCTTGCAGAAGGAGTTAAAAATAGAAAATAGACTTTCGTTGAATGCGCAGCCACGATTACTAAAATTTCTAGTAATACAAGTATACGGCAGTCTGACCAGATGAAAAGATATAATAAAATCTATGGCAGGCTCTTATTTTAGAGAGCGATTTCATTTATCTTAACTTCCCATCACAATTTACATTAAATCTTCTAAACTATAGAGACTACGACGGCTGTATTAAAAGCGATCGACTATGAAGAAGAAATATTTCATCATCATCATCATCAGCCGATAGACGTCCACTGCTGAACCTAGGCCTCCTCCAAAGATCTCCACATCGATCGGTCCCGCGAAGAAAAAAATAATTATTTTACATAATTCATTTCCGTAATGCAATGCGGGGTGTAACAACAACCTATGTGGTCCAAACCAACCTCAACGTGCTCGTGATGCACCCTGCTAATAAACAAACGGGACTCTAGCTCCCACCAACCAGCATTGGGCTATTGTGGTGGAAAATGGCCCAAATCTCCTCATATGAACCCCTACAAACGATTGAATGTCGCGAGGAGCTGCTGGGTGCGTGCAGGGTAGGATTGATCTATGTGGAGATCTTTGCGGGAGACTGTCCAGCAGTGATGAATGATGATGAGATGATGAATGTAATGCATTAGTGTAAATAAAGACAATTTATCAATCTTTTTTCATAAATTTATAGCAAGTATCAAAATGTTAAAATACATTTATTTAGTATACGTCTAGTCCACGTAATTTAAACAAAAGGTTTATTAGTAATTATAGCTTTTATAAAATAACACGGAAAGTAGTTTTTGTGAAGAACAGTAATCCTTTCACCGTTTCTTCTACTCGTACAATAGAAAACATTTCCATTGACTCCTCCCCTGGCAGCCCGCTGTGAAAGATTAAGTCTCTCCGCCGTCTACTGTCTCGCCGAACTGATATAACAAAAGAGAAACTTAAAAGACACAAAAGCAGGCTTTTTAGAATATGCAGTAGTTTTCGCTGAAAGCTGGCGGATTATATGCATCGGCTCGATTGGTGAACTGCTATACTATAAACGGAAGCACTTGTGTTTTTTGATTAACTGTCTCCGTTGCGCAATATTGTCTTGATCCACATCGATGGAGATGGCCGGCCCGACAGGCACGGCACACCCACGACACGACATCCAAGCGTAAAGACACCAATCACAGATTCACCACATTTCGGACGCGCCACTTCCGCCGCTGGTTGAGGTGCTCGTCACGCTCGCACACCGCGCATATAAGTTACACCCCGCGGCCCGGGCGGTTCTCACCGCCCTCGGCTCATGATGCAGGTGAAGGTGATTGAGGACGGGCCCGAGCCCTCCTCCGTAGACCTCATAGTCATTGCCGCCATCCGTGCGCGTCCTAAATGCATATGTATATTATCTATGTATATATTTAATTACACCCTCCCCTTTTATCTCCCCCACCCCTATATCACTATCCAACTCTTCAACCCTTCCGCATCCAATATTTTCTCACATCCCTCCCCCGTTTACATACTACTTTAGTTTATACATATATTTGTATATATTTAATTTTTACGTTTTGGTTTCTGGTTTGTGTTTAGTTTTTGTATTTTGTGTTCATTTAAAGTTTTGGTTTAATTTTAATTTTATTTTATTTTTAGTTTAATATCTTCTTTTTATTATTATTTTAGCTCGCAGATACCAGATCCGCGAGCCCCGAGTCCGATGGAGCCGCAATGGTTGACAATAACACTGCAGCGCAAATAAAAAAAAATGATGTTGTCTTTGTATCGCTGTAATGTGTTCGTAGCACAAAGGCTTGAAACACCGTGGCTCCTGGTTCAATTCTTAACGCGCATGCGAGAAGCTATACTAGTGGTTGGGTTTGTTGAACATGCCTTTTTATTTTTTGATTTCGGGGAAAGAGGGGAATCTTTGAGGTACCCTGCTTGTCGGGGAAGTCAGAGTTATGTGAGATTTTTCTCATTAAAACCCCTTCGATGCTCTGCAACAGTGCATTCGGAGAAGCTCTGGGATCTCTTATAAGACGCACCGGTGCCCCTCCACACTTTGTGTTAACACATCTCTGAGGGGAGGCATAATACTCCTTGGCGTCATCGCAGATCCATGCGTCGTCCCGCACAGGTTCACGTGTTGAGCGATAAGGGCCCCCACCCTCAAACACCCGCAAAACTCCTAGACCGTTTTAGTCGCCTTCTACGACAGACAGGGCTTACCTTAGTCCTATTCTTACTAGCCTGAGACTACAGGGTTGTGTTAAACACGTCTCGCTGTGGCACATCTGTCAACATTTAGAGCTATCTTGGGCGAGTATGCTTCACTATTCACGGCCTGTTTCCCTTCTTTTATGATGACATGAAGAATTCATTCAAAATTTGATTAGATACTCTTTCAATAAACTAAAAAAATAGAAAAAAGGAAGACACAAAAATTGCATTAATATTTGTGTTTACTCCTTTAAAGATATTTCTAAATACATTGTTGCTTTGTATTATAAATTATACGTGTAAGTTTGTTTTATAGTATCGAATCTTCATCAATGAGGAGGTAGCACTCATGTATGCGAACATGTACCAGCACTAAAGGCTTAAAGCGTCGAGATGGACACGGTGGCTTATAACCGGTTTAATTCCGGCGTAACTTTTTAAACGATTCCCCCACGAAAAAAAAATTGTGGATGAAGTTAAGCGCTTCCATTGTACAGCTGAAGGCATAACAATTTCCGCAAACAGAAAACCTCGCTAACTTTGCTGTAATAGAAGTCTGTAAATAGACTCATCCTTATTTATGACACCCGGCGTCGGATATACATCTCTTCCGTCTAGGTTCTTGACCTTAGCGCGAGCATATTCAGCTTTTGTTTTCATATATATTTCATATTCTGTATAACGTCTATATTAAAATGAATTATATATAGTTAATGCTAATTCAATTTCAACTAATTTCATGTTTACTTTAAATAAAGTAAATATACTATGCATATCTGCTTATGATTACTATAAATATATTTTGTAATGTATATTGTTCTCTTGATATTCTTCTTAATAGTATGTTGTCTCTTTTCAGATACTTTGGCTGTCGTATTAATTATTGAAGTAACCGCACATATCTTCCATTGACGCATGAACTGACTGATTCGTAAGTACAGTAATGTTTTTATAATTTGACTATCTATATAATGGTATACATTGCTATATGATAATTTTAGCATTTTGTTAAAGGTGAAGGAAATGTATAGATAATTATAAATTTAACATTATCCATCAAACGAACTCTATCAATCTCATGTAATAACATATCTGTCACATGGTATTATTTACTCATGTCCTACACGTTAATGTATACGTCTTAAAAGGATATGACACGGTCACATCCATACTCTTTCGTTGTGATAGAATTGCTCAATGTCTGCTAACTATCTGCAACGAAATCTCTCCCTCCATAAGACACGGAACCGTACCTTTACTCTGTACCCACAGCTACAATCTAACAAACTGTATCATAACTGCTGACAAGGATACACAGCAACTTACTCGTAGGTTACTTTCGTGTACTACTGGTGCCCACAGTCGCATGCAGTACGGTTCATACACATTTGAACCACTACACACACTTTTACCAATAACATAGGGTCCAAAAATTCATTTATTGTTTATATGAGTAAATGTAGCGAGCGACTCCACGGGGACGTATGAATGATGGTACGAATCAAAACTATCTTTTATCCCACCGCATAGTCTTACTGACAATTTTTTTTAATTTTTTATATTATCACGCCTTTTTTCCTAGTAAGAGTAGGCAGAAGCGAATAAACCACTTTTCGCCAGATGTAGTCAGATTAGGTCTCATATAACAGGGGCGAGCCTGTTGCCACTGTATTAGGGCCACCACACACACACACACAAAGATAATTTCAGTATGCGGGTTTCCTCACCATGTTTCTCTTCACCGTTTGTATTTCGCTGTTGTTACTCAAGTTCACAAATGTACATAACTTAAATATTAAGAAGTCATCGGTATATGCCGAGATTCGAACCCGCGATCTTGGGAATGAAAGCCGCACGCTCTAACCATTAGCCCAGCGAGTTACTTACTGACAAAAAGGTACCTATCGGCAAAGTAAAAGGAATTTTATACTAAGGAACATAGTAATATAATATTTTTAAATTCTTTGGCAATACATATTTGGATTCGATTAAATTTCTAACTCATTTACTCTCTTTAAATTAAAAACTAATAAACCAGAAATTTTTAACATCTTAAAATGACCAAATCAGGTACTCGGATATCGAATGATCAATATCTATAATCATAGATCACGTCAATAAACCAAATGGTTAATAAACATTCGCTAAATAAATAACCTGCAAATCTCTCATGAAATGGACCGGAAATGTAAACACTCTGGAAAAGGAAATTGGAATTACACGGAGAATAATTCATATTTCAGAATAAAATCAAAACATCATAATGTTGATAGAATTGATAAAATATCCGGAACCCGTTTATCTTCTTTCTATCGTTTAACTTTCACTTGTGAGTAGAGTTATAGCAATTTTAGTATTAATGGCGCTATTGTTTAACCATTTCAATGAGTTTTTGTTATTTTGTGATTTTTTCAATAGGGAAGATTTTTCTTAACAGGAAATAATTTATTTCTACTCCCATATGTTTATATACAATATGATCTAAAATATTGCCTTCATTCGAATTATACTAACTAACCGGCGAGTCGGATGTTTCTATTTTTTTTTAGTATATCTAGGTAAATTCCTATAGAAAATGTTTGCAAAAGAATGAAAATAAACTACAAATCATAATTTTTAAATTTCTGTACTTTGTATAATTCTATTTAAAGCTCCGACTGTATTTACTTCTCTGGAGAGTTTCCGACAAATTACTTCATACACTACCACATTGAGGAAGGATAGAAATCTTATTATTGTTATTTAAGATACCGCCGGGAGATTTCCTTTACCGTCGGAGGCCTTGCCCTTGAGGATGCGTTTATAAATTGGCGATCTTCTTGGAGAATGGTGCAATATATTTTGATCTCGGGTAATATGGAATGTTATCGTAGTAAAGCTGGCGATATTAACCTCCTTAACGTTGATTTTTATTAAAGCTTTATAGAAAGAAACAAAATTGTGCCAGGGAATAATGATATATAAGAGGAATATTGTTAAAAGAAGACAACGGTGAACATTAAAAAGAAAAACTGAGAAGATCTCGGCACAAACAACGTTAATTTAAAATTCATTATATCTTCAATAGAAATTAGAAGAATGCTTATAATATTATGATGATAAACGGATTTTTACAAGCAAACGACAGATTTTGTAACTAAGGATATCCTCGATCTTTAATCATTTGTTGGACCGTTTGAAAGGTACGACGGACATAATAGATATACTGCTATTCATGTATACAATATAACACAAATCCATAGTTTAGATCAGGTAGTTCAGTTCGGTGACGTTGGTAAAAAGTTTAGAATCATGCATGTTGGGATAGTATTTACAGACATCGGAACGACGCTGAAGAAAACGTCTGGTTACCGGCCATTATGGGGACTGCATAATAAATAATGACCTGGATGGACGACTATCACAGCATACCGTTGAAGAAGACGTAGTTGTTTTCCGAATGAAGATCCCGTGACGATTACAGAGTAGATTTTAATTAGTAATACCCACATAACTCTGTCTTCTCCCAGAAGATAAGATATCTCTCCTAATACCAAAACAAGTTAATAGATGGAATATATATATTATGTACTCCCACCAACCCGCATTGGACCAGTGTTGTGGGAAATTGCCTAAGTTCACACCATATGAACGCCTACAAACGACGACTCCTGGTTTCCCGGCGATGCGAGTAGCGCTGAACCGATCGATATGGAGATCTTTAGGGGAGGCCTATGTCCAGCAGTGCACGTCTATCGGCTAATGATGATGATCATTGTATAATATCGCTCCCGCGTTGCTCGCCTCCAGTAAATTCTAGATTGCTAGAGACTTAAGCGGCAGTGGGCAGGGCACATTGCTTGAAGGACCGACAGCCAATAGGGTAGGAAAGTCCTCGGGTGGCGTTTGCGTACCGGCAGACGTAGCCTTGGGAATACTCCCACAAGGTGGACCGACGATCTGGTGAGAATCGCGGGAACCCACTGGATATTATACAATAGTTTATTATCGGAGCTCAGAGCTACGTTAATTTTGATGTTAATCGCTGAACTCGAGGAGCGCGTAATGAAGTGCTGCTCGACTCTGTGCAAAGGCTCGACAGTGGGAGTGCGCGCTGTGTTTGCGAATAACGTCGCATCTCGCTAGACCTTTTTAATAAAGATGAGAATTTTATGGGTCCGATTTTAACCGAGTGCCACCAAGAAGCACCCTTTTATGTCGACGACAATCACTTATTCACAGAATATGGTAATCTTTTTTACTTACCAATTGCCAGTAATCGATTTACTAAAAGTTCTATTTGCTATTCTATATTGGTTATATGACTACATATCGTGAAGCTAGCTATAGACCTCACTTTGTAAATCTCCCGCCGTATTACATATATATAGCTTTCAATCACTAAGCACAAGAGAATTCAGTACAAAATCACTTCCATCCTTCCTTCCATCCATGGCATCATTGCTACTTAACACCCTGTAAATGATAGCCTATATTATTATAATATAAAAAAATCTTAGCTTATTTCTATATTGTTTTTCTTAATATGTACTACAAGCAAGATTTATTGATCTTCCTCACCTAGACGGTCTTCTGAAGATCATCAATTTGAACCTTCAAAATTTAGATATCAATATTATTGTACCATGAAAATATATCGAAAGGTTTTCTATCCAAATGTCGTTTTCTGTACTGGTGAATTAAAGTTATCTTTGATGTCAGTAACATCTTTCATCACCTTCATCATCGGTCGATAGACGTCCACTTCTGGACATAGTAACATCTTTAAATGTACAAAAACAAATACAGTTTGTTCACAGTAAATATATATATAGTGATGTGATATATGTTAAGATGACTCAACTGTGCCTATTTATTTTTTTCTTATTTACTTATTCTAACTTCACCATAACCTACATAGCTTGCGGCGACTTCGTTCAGAAGTTTAGTCAGTAGTCTTGATACTTGTTATTTATGATATCAACCATAACATTGCCTACCGTCTGGGGCCTTGACCCTTTAATGGATCCGTCTGAACTTTGCAGCGTCTCCCGGCTGTAATATGTTCTGATAAATGACCAGTGGAGCTCTCAGCATTGCGACGCGGTCCCCGTCTCTCCGACTAATTTTGTCTTCGTGTTACAATTTCATTCCCCCGCTTACTTTAAATGTAATACATTTATCAAGTGTGTATACTGCATAATTAACTTTTTTTTATTGTTCGCATTCAAGATTAAATGAAATTTTCCCTTCATACACGATCTCTACGTAATCAACCACTGCTTTTTTTCTCTCTTTATTGTAAAACCTTACGGCGAGGTACACAAAAGGCGGGCTTAATGCCTGTTGGCATTCTCTACCAGCCAACCTTCGGTGAGGTGAGATGTTGTGGTAGGTCATAATTTATTGACTTAACCTTTAGTACTAATAGTAATTTTTACTATAGTTTAGCTCATACGTTTTCTTTCATTAGTCTCCATTTCTCTATTACATCAGTATATATATAATTCTAAGATGTATGTATCCTCTTTGCTTGTTCCCTGTTTTTCTTTTCTATTATACGACTTTCAAATCGAGAAAGTGTGTAGTACTATTACTGGTATAATCGTTACTGTGCTAGTATTATCGGTAGTAGCAGTAAACTGCTAGTGTTTCTATTGTGTCTAGTAAGTAAATGAAGCTAGAACTACATGGATATGAAACAGAAGGGGAAATCTTTATATAGTTACAGATTTTTTTAACACCCAAATATTTCTTTACAACGTCAATATCTTCAATAAAAATAACTGCTATTTAAAAAAAACTGACTTTGTTATTAATTTATGCTTACTTTTTCCATGTTTTATATATTCTAATTAATTTTGTTTAAACTTTTTAGATCCAGATCTGTAGCGCCTATTAGCTCCTATTTCCACCGCGAAGCTGTCCTGTTGCTAGTGAAATTACTGGTGTAATGAGATTATATACAGAGTCTCAAAACTTGGATAACAGTTTGGCGTAGCAGTAGTATAAATTTTTTGTAGTCGGGGGATAATTTAAAAAACGATTCTTTGTCTTTGGGGTGGTTATGTTATGTATGTTATGTGATCTCTTTTCGGAACACAACAGCAGTGTTTGCTATCGTACGTCCTTATCTTTTCGACCCTTCAAGTAATTCATAAAAGACGCACAGTATAACTGAATTGAAGGCGACAGCCGTTTTTTCCACTTGAGTAAGGTCTGCGAAGTGAACTGTCGCCTGGCACAAAGTGATTACGTTAATTTAGTCGCAAACATTGGTTCGGTTAATATTGACAATGGGTTCTGCACACCGCGGTGGGAGCACCACTTGCCGCGCGCGCCCGTAGCGAATATTTCACATCGAGCTTTGAGGTCGACGAACACTTAATGAAGTGGGGCTTAACTTTGTATAGAGGTTCGAGGGTCGGAAGGAGGGGATCGTGTGTGGGTTGCGAGCCACGGCAGTCAAAGGGCTGCCACATCGACGGCCGTCTGGCGCTAGTTATCTTTGATGAGCGAGTGGTATGGTGACAAGCGACTGTTTTACGGACTTAAATTGCAAACGATCGACTGAGTCTTTGATCCTGTGGAGTATAGTAATAGCGCGGACCTATAAAGACCAACGTTCTTTAGATACCCTGCGGACGTGGTCCTGTCATTGCATATTTATTTCATATCATCAAATCTACATACACCTGCGGAAGTATCGTTAAAGTCGGTTTCTAAAATTAATATCCTTCACACCACCTTTCCATCGCTTACGGTTCAGATAACTGCACAACCACAAATAAGCCGTGGTGATTTCTCTGTATAGCATTTCATAAATCTTTTTATTATTTATATCGCAACATAAGCAACAGCACGCTGGTCTAATACGGGTTGATGGAGAGCCAGAGCCTTGTTTGTAGATTAGCAGTGTGCATCACGATCAGGTGAAGTTGGCTAGGGCCCCGTGAGTTGTAGAGCAGGATCCCCTTACATACCTTTTCAATAATTACATATTAATAATAAGTATTTATATTGGAAGATGTTATTTATATATAGACTAGAATATCCTATAAAGTAGATTTTTTTGATATCTCTGTTACATTAATATCCAACATCAGTAGTATTAAATTTTACTAGTAATGCGAGTGAATGGCTATGTTCTGTATAGTATACATCAATCAGGTAGTGTTTATGATTAGGAGACAAGTTCGTATGGGTTTTGTACTTTCTAATTGTTAAGTTCTCACAGCTTCCAGCTACACCATAAGCATCACAAAGTCCTTATGACGTTCTTTATAAAAAGTAGGTGCTCATGATAGTTGCGATAACAAGTAAATTCCATAACATGGTGGTATGTCCGGATCGTATGAAACTAAATTACCCTTATAAAGTTTTCAGTCTTCAATAATCTCACTTTATCAATTCATACAATGCATAATAAAAAGATTATTAATTTATTTATTACATATATAAACAAATAGAAAATAAATGTTCTAACATACAACTAAAATATTTAAACCATATTAAAAGTCAAACAGATCTATTCATTGCATTGGTTAGGAAGATGTAGTTATTTTATATCCGTTTCTACTCTGATACTGATGCAGTGGGTTAATATTTTACTATTCTATAAGCTGTCAGAGCTCACACTGAACAGCTCATTGGACGGAGATTGTATCCGCTTCCAGATGTCAACCGTGCGACTTTACATTACGACGATGTAATCAAGTACACTGGCCTGTATGAACATGTTGGATACATTGCAGATTTTATGGGACTTTGAAATGTATTGTGAACTTATTTCCGCTCCTCTGTATCGGAGGTAACTCGCCGCACCAGGCCTATCTAATAAATATATATTTCGTAAGCAATAACCGGTATAACATTGCGACGCCGACATTTGCGCACGTCCTACACCCGCACGATACGTACGCAGAATGCCTGAAATGCTGCATTCAACCTGATGCTGCCTTTACTGAACAAACTGTATTTTTTCGGAACTGTAAATCAATTTTATTGGCTCAATTTTTTCTCTTATCATTGAGTCGCCGAGTTCATATCGCTCTCTTCCCGACTACGAGTATATTGATTTGCAATTTGTTTACTGTCCTTTACTCAGCTTTCGGCAATATTGAAATTGAATAAAAATTTCGCGCGATGTAGAAAGAAAATTCTTGAAGGATTTATAATGAAAATAATCTCTTTAGAGTTACTTGTGGAATTATTACCCGAAATCGTCTAAGTCGGTACCACCGCACCTATCTCACCGGCAAACAATACTGTGCAAACGTTATTGTGTTCCGGTTTTATAGGCGTAATTTTGAAAGATTTAAGAACTTCTTTCTAAACGTCGAGCCCAATATGATGATGTGTATATCATCCTAACTGGCGCCACGATACCGTGCTCTTACTATGAACATGTTACGAACGATTCGCTGGTTCGTCTCATTGTTCCGTCAAACAATAGAATTTTCGTCATAACTGATATTTACATTAAAACAAAGAGCAAGGTGAATAAATAATTTATAAAAATTATATATATTCAATTATAAGGCCCACGCGTCGAGACACTCCACTTTGGTGATTACTACATTACTAGGCTACATTTGCTACATGACTACATTTTGCTAGGATCTTTCATGGTCTCAGCCATGACCACGATGTTTCACTTCAATGGCAGTGGGCAGGGCACATTGTTCGAAGGACGGGCGGCCGATGGGGCAGTCAAGTACGCGAGGGGCGCCTGCATACCGGTAGACGTAGCATTGGGTGATCTAATGAGAATCGCGGGAACCCACTGGATGCCAGCAACGCATGACCGATCGATGTGATCTTTGGGGAGGTCTATCTTCAGCAGTGGACGTCTATCGGCTAATGACTATCATAATGGTGATATATAT
The DNA here is from genome assembly GCA_029034505.1 of Ornithoptera priamus. NCBI lineage: Eukaryota > Metazoa > Arthropoda > Insecta > Lepidoptera > Papilionidae > Ornithoptera > Ornithoptera priamus. The sequence goes on from JARDWD010000826.1 coordinate 3,402,145, forward strand.
TCAGGACTCACGGTAAAAATTTTACCCTTATAACAATATAAAAATTCTTCTATCTCCATTTATTTCCCTGTTTCAAAGCAGGCTTTTTTAACAATGGACTAAAACTTAAAGCTTAAGAGAGCGAACTGCAAACGTAGACTGATTGTATTTCTTCGACATCTACAAAGAGGATCCCTTTACGAGTTCCCAAGGTGGATCCTGGAGGACAAAGTTCCTGGAAAATGTGCACCTGGTGGACCGGGTTTAAATACCATCAGTTAAATAGAATAGCTGAGGATCGATTTGGTTTTCTCAATCTGATCGTCAAACTTTAGTTGTAGAGGGCACCTATTGAATGAATAAAAAACGAGGGTGGTAACTACTCAGATGAGTTTGGAAAAAACCCTGCCACCAACCAAAATCGGTAACACGTGACTCTGGAAATAAACCAGGAAGTTCCATGTCACAAGCAGTTAAAATGTTATAATTATCTTGGTGCAAGTTAAATGTTTGTTTGTGGCTTCAACCGAGTAAATATCTTTGCTTTTAATTTTTTGTTTCATAGATCCTTTATCGTTACATAGATCACAGATCTAGAGTTCTCACGTGAAATTTGTTTTAGTATTAAATTAAAATAATAATTTTAACTGGTCGATCTGATATTGTATCAGCTCCTTTCCGATTCTCGCTTATAGATATTACCAGACTTGACATCTTATGGTTCTCAAAGCGTACATGCGGTGCAGTGTATATCATTCGAATTAGCGTCACATTGTTATGGGTAGGCGTTTACCATCAGGTGAACATCTCCGGTTGCGCAGGACCGATTGAAGTGAATATCTTTAGCGAAGGCGTATATTCGATCAGCAGCGGATGCTTAAAATTTCAGCATTGGCCAGGTAGCAAAAACTGGATTCATATAGCCGAAGATCAAGCTAGGTGGAGTTCCTTGGGAGAAGTCTGTTCAACAATGGGCTCCGCTGGCAGACGATGATGAACGTCCCACTCATCTTTTCGCTTTGGCGAATAATAAAAATATTTAATTTGTAATATTAGTAAGTAAACATTCTTCGTTTAGGTGTTGTTTTATATTTTTTTTTTCCTTACTACTTATTACTGATCAACATTTCATGTTTGTTGTTATCATATCGTTCCTTTATGTTCTCGTCTCGCTACATATTGCCGTCTCGCACCCCACCTGCGCCTTATCTCGCCACCCCGCTTGTATACGGAATGCAAATGTGTCTTCCGCAGCCAGTACACTCCCATCGATCCACTTCCAACCTACTCTTGGAGTTTGCTTTCTAGCATCATTACGGTTAATATAAATTTACTTCCGATGCTCTTCTCAATGACAAAGTATAAAAATATTGTGTTGTATATAATTTATAAATGTTACTACAGTAACTCATTGGCGGCTTTAACGACACAACACTGAAGGTGTGTTATCGATCTAATAACTTAGTTAAATGCTTATTATTGCATTAAAACATTTTTTTATACGACGAACGGACGAAACTAGCGAAACGTTCACGTGATGTTAAGTGATACTCTCGCTCATAACTCTATCGCTAGTTAGGATATAGACACTACTGCATTGTGCTCGTCTTCTTAAGACAATATGTAAAGTGTTGCTTCCTCAGTAATTACACTAGCTACAACGCCCTTCAAACCGGAACAAAGAAATGTTGAATGAACAGGTACTGCAGTGGTAACTACCTAGACGGTCTCCGCCAACAGAGAAGCCTACCACTAGTGGATAACGAAATACCTAACGATCTTAATGAGTATATATTATTATATGTAAGACACAATTAAAAAAAAATCTACAATATTTACACTGTAGACTACAGTAATCTAATAAAATTACTGTAATTTGATTATTTTTTTTCATTATAATTTGTAGAAGGTAAGATTTGTTGAAGAATGAAACGGTAACACGCGAACGTAAATACGTTGAAATAAATTTTATGACGTCGCATGTCGAGGTTGCACTATCGCAGGTAGGTCAGCGCGCGGTGCCGCGTTCGAATCGATGCCCCGGCGCCAGGACGACGACCGCTACACCCCCACGGCCACCACCCTACCCTCCATTGCTTGCCATATTAATTACTCGAAATACAATCCACCGATGTAGTAATGTACGGGTACGGTTATTTGGGTACACATCATTGCATTGTTTGATGTGACTGGTTTTTTTTTTATAATTTACTTTCAAAGCATTTTTCATTATTTGATGACTTATTGTAGATACTGTTATATGCAAGTTAAATTGCGCTATTTAACAATAAATAAACTGCACTATATAATTAATTTTTAATTTGTTGTCGAGATGTTCACACTCTTCAGTCTCAGCTACACTACCACTTGGTCGCATCCCCTTATGACGGTATTAACATATAACCTCTTCCTATAATCTTTATGTACTACCCACTACATCTCTTGTTTTTTAAAAATTAACGTGATCTATTCGTTTCATTAAATTAGACAATATTTTTTTTAAACTATACTTAAATAACTCCCGACTTTTAAGTAAATGAGAAAAGACAATTAAATTGCTTCTTTGGTACATAATTTTTCAATAAAAAAAAGTAAGGAACTGACAATGGTAATACAAATCAATTATCAGAAATTACGTTCTACTCGTTATTAGTGTGCTACTCTATAGTCTAGGGCAGCGGTACTCAACCTTTTATTCATAAGGAGCTAGATATGCGCTTTAGCCATAGTGTAGTGTATTTCTACCAAGGGTATGGCGATTGCTTCAAGATTTTCTTAAAGAAATATCAAAATATTTTTCACATTTCTTTTGGGTTCAATTTTGTTCATCGTCGTCATCCGATAGATGCCCATTACTGCTCATAGGCCTCCCTCAAAGATCGGAGAGGGGTTCACATGGAAGGATATATGCAAATTCCTACCACGCTGGCCCAATGCGAGTTGATGGGAGCCTGAACCTCGTTTGTTAACTGGAAGGGTGCACCATTATCAGGTGAGGTTGGCTTGGATCCCGTGAGTTGTTGCGGGAACCCTTACACTCCCAATTTTGGTCAAAGGCGTGAAATTTAAAATGGTTTAAAATAAAATAACATTTGATGGGTCAACTCCAAATGTTTGGGCCAACCGTGCGACCTGCTGGTTATAGACTGATCTAGCGCTATTGAAAATAGGACTAAGGTGAGCTCTGTCCGTTATAAAAGGCGACTAAAAACTAAAAAGGAATCCATGGTGGACGGCACATAAGAGATGGTTTCACGTTTGATATCGCATAGCGCGGGTACAGGGGATGGTTACAGCTTTCTTTAGAACTAGCTTAGGCGTAGTATAGGTACACGCTGGTACTTTCCATAGGAGATCCTTAGAACCCTATGGAACTACTGCTGCAGCTTGCTACTCAAATATTACGGTGTCTTTTAGAGTTCCACAGACACTAAGAAAACCCATTAACGCCAAAAATAATTAAAATCTTTTGATTGGTTAACATTGAAAGTTATTCGATATTACACGTAACATTACACAGTGCAGTAATAATGCGGGGTAAATTGGAAGAACTTTGATATGCGCATTCACTTAATATCAGGTGTTCTTCGTGCATGTTGTAAAAAGGTCCATTTTACTGTGATTAAAAAATTACTAGCTTTTTCCGTGATAAGTATTTATAAAACGGCTGTAACAAAGTAGCCATCACTTTGGACACCAAATTCACAGTGAACCTATCCGTGATTAGTGTTATCGAGGCCATTTGTCGGGCCAATGACACGGATATCCTTTACCCCCCAATCGTTCCATGAGGCCGGTATCATTTGCAAACGGGACCGCTCCGGCGATTTGTTGTTCATTGTGAATGTTTGATGAAGAATGAAACGTTCATAATATCGGGGAACAGGGACAGCGGTGGAGATTCCTTGTGAAATAAAATGGTCATATTAAATAATATAAGACTTGATAATGTAGGAAACTAATTAAACACATATTTTTAAATGTATTTGTGTTTTGAATGATCTATAAGATTATGATAGATCTTTATCTATATAGTATAATGTACTGGTGATAGATCTGTCTAGCCCGGGACTGTCTAGGTACCTTTCCGCCAACCAACGCAGCTACTCTTTCCGCCGGCATACAGTAGTGAACACACATTACTGAGTTCCGGTTTGAAGGGCGTTAGAACTAGTGAAATTGCTGCAAAAACGAGACAATATATCAAAGCAACTAGCACATTGCGACGTCTTTATGGGCAGGCGTATCACTTACCATCAAGTGAATGTACCATTTATGCTGTCGATTCATTGAAAAAAAAATTACACGATAAAAAAATTAGTAGCTCGCTGGCCTAATGGCTAGCCTGTGCCCCAACAGTGGGGACGTAACTTGACTGTTGAATGAATGAGAAAAAATATTTAGGCATACTAACATATATATATACTCTACTTCACAGACATTTTTATACCTAATACACTTATATTACTTTATACTTGATGAACAAATAAAATTTTACGTAAGAGTAATTTTCTCTTTCATTTTTGTAAAGGCTTTGTCGCAAGTTTTTCCAGTTACCGCCGTAATGAACAGAGAGGGAGTAGGTCGAGGGACTCTTTTAAACTGTCTCATCTAGCAGCACCGTATAAACAGTACACAGCTGCTTTTTTGCCATTTCTAACGAGAAACTGTTATATTAATTGCGTCTCGGATATCATTGTTGTGAAAGTGCAGACTTTTTTTTTAATGAAAGAGCTAGTCGATTTTTTTTTATCTTTATCATCTGTCATCAAAATATTGCTGTATTCAACTACTTCCGGGGTACAGAAGCTAAATGAATGCTTAACGACTCCGACTTAAAGGTGGTAGGTCTCTGTTGCCCGAGACCGTCTACGTGGGCAAACAGTAGTGTGCAAATATTAATGTGTTCAGGTTTGATGGACGCTGTAGCTGGTTTAATTACTGGGGTAACGAGGCTCAACGTCTTATGTCGCAGGGCAACGGGCGCAGTGTGGTGCAGTGTGTACCATTCTAGCTAGCGCCGCGGTATGAGCGGACGTATCACTTACCACCAGGTGAACTGCCCGCTCGTCTCGTCGCTTAATGAATTTAAAAAAGGTCACTGTTCTATTCAGAGACGACATATTGTGAAGTTTAATTGGAGGTAGTTTTTGTAAATTCCGCTTGGCTACCACATTCTCATTGTAAATCTACCTTCAAATTAATATTGTTGTATTCCGGCTGTCAATATTCAAGAGTATTCTAAGTTAGCAAGCTTCACTATCCACGCCCTTGTTGTCACTTAGGTGATAGATGAGGTAAACATTTAGCTCCTTCTAAATACTAATGGTAGGTAGGTCTCTATTGCCGGATATCGTCTAGGTAGGTACCACCGCAGTTCCTATGCAACTGATAAACAAGTATTTCTCAGTTTGGAAGGTATTGTAGCTATTGAAATTACCGAGGTAACGGAACTGAACATCTCGTTTGAAAGTGACGAGCACAATATGCGACAATGTATATCATCCTAACTACCGCCACGTGATCATCGTACTCCTGATTTCGTGGAAGAAAACAAAATATTCTCCCAAGTCTACTATTTTAGCGAGGATTACTATTGTAATCTCGAAATCCTAGTTACGCCCCTAAAACTAGGGGATGTTTCGCATTATCTTTAACAAGGCTTAAAGAATGTTTTGTGTGTGTGTGTGTGTGTTTTCTTTCGACATAAAATAAATCAAAGGCTTTGTTTATCTGTAAAGGATATAGGCAATAGTAAATATTTTATATCCTATAAAGGGAAAATAAATACGATCTTTGGTACTGCTAATATCTAAAAAAATACTATTCTTTCTCTCCACAGGATGTGGTCCGGTGTAAGGAGAGAGGAGAGTTATTCCAATAGAGTTATAAGAACTTTCTTCTCTCTTTACATTACTCTTCCGTCTTAACGTTAACGAGGATCGAGTGTTGAATGGATTGTTGGATTCAATCAGCATCAGCTTTAACTTGTCAAATTCTGAGAGGGATTATGTATATTGGTCTATTGTTTAGGTTTATACTTCTAGCTTCAAGTTTATAAATGTTATTAACTAGAGCCAAGGATTACCAAAGTGATCCTATATCCGACACCTTGGGGTCCAAATCAGATTCCTGACCAATCCAAAGCAATTGAAATTTTTAAATTGGTAAGAATTTTGGTATTAATAAGAAAAAAAAATTGTAATAGAATTTTTTATTGTAATCTGGCTATCGTCTGAAGTATCAGTTCACTTTAGAAAAGGGGGTCTCTTGTTCAAAATAGTTTGGACATCCCCGAAGTACATGAATAAAATTTTACTTTTCCCTGATCAAAATATTATATTATTGTTTGTTTTCTTTGATTAGATAGGATGGTTAGTTTAATGATATATATTTGACGGTGTCATCCTATGAGCATCGTCATCTCAACCGACGGACGTCTACCGTTGGTCGCGAGTCTAATCATTCGTTTTGTAATATTTAAATTAAAATATAAAATTAAAAAAAAAAATAAGCTTTGAATTTTATATAAATTTTCATTTACCTTAAATTACTTATTATATTTGTTTTACGTATATCATATATTCTTTTATTCGATATGACAGTTTTACCAGATAAGTGGTGATACGCTCGCTCATACTAACCTGGCGGTAGTTAAGACGATATACATTGCACTAAATTTTACTCTTCTTGAGACATAAAACATTAAGACTAGTTACCTCAGTTATTTAACTGGCTACTACGCCGTTTAAACTGGACAGTGGTCAGTCATTGATACTAGATCCGAGTCTAGGTGTAATATACTTCAGCCCTGTAGTTTCGCGATAGTAAGAATAGGACTAAGGTAAGCCCTGTCTGTCGTAGAAGCAGACTGTAAGGTTCTTACGAGTTTCGCGGGCCTTGAGGATGGGGCTCTTATCGCTCAACAAGCGAACTTGCATGGGACTGCGTACGGCTCAACGATGGTGCATATGAGGGTTAGGCACCTCCTCAGAGCCGTGTTAGCACAGTGTAGATGGGCACCGGTGCGTTCTATAAGAGATCCCAGTGCTTCTCCAAATGCACCAATGCAGACCACCGAGGGGGTTTTGACGAGTAAAAATCACTTAACCTTTACTCCCCCCAGAAGCAGGGTATCTTTCAGGGTAGCCCACCTATCCTTCCCCGAAACACAAACATATAACGTACTTTAAGTATTTTTAATGTTATATAATCCTTAGTAGGTCATGAAGGGTGTTACGAAAACCGCTGAAACGGATGCTCCTGGGTCCCCGCGACCGCCAGCCACCCCTAGCTGCGTGCGTGTCGTATTAATTCCACGAATACATTACTGATTTCATTAGTAAACTTACACTAACCAAGTTTGCGTTGCGCATACAAACTTTGAAGGCGACTGATTTCATTTTAATTAATCCAAAATTGTATTTTGCAATTTGTGTATATAAATAACTGAATGTTGATCCATGTTGTCCACGGACACCACACCACCACCACCACCACCACCTCACCACCACTATTCGACATATCGATTCCGAAGCGATATATTGTAATGTTTAATTGTAGGCAGTTCTTGTTAAATCCGCTTGGCTACCACATTCTCATTGCCAATTTACCTTCATAATAATATTGCCGTGTTCCGACTGTTATAAGATTCAATTCAGTATTCTAAATCAGCACGCTTCATCATCCACGTCCTCTTAAGATTATGATATACGAGGACCGTCTAGGTAGGTACCACCGCGGCTCCTATTTCTACTGTCAAACAGTAGTGTGCAGGTATTACAGTGTTCCGGATTAAAGGGAGTTGTAGGCTAGTGAAAGTACTGGGTTAACGAGCCAATTCCTCTCAATGAACTCTGGAGATCTTTAGGAAAGGTCTACATCCGGCAGTGGACGTTTATCGGCTGATGATGAATCATACTTTGATGGTCATCTGCAATACTTCGTAAGTAGTTCTGGCAGTTCATACGGAAACCACCGATAGGTCTCTGCAAAAAGTTAGAAGCCAGCACCTTATCATCTTATGTCTTAGGGACGAGCACAATATAGGTAGCTGGCGGGAGTATCACTTGACAAAAGGTGAACGTCGCGCTCGTCTCGTCTCACGTCTCTTCGTAGAATAAAAAAGATATAATGCAATGTTTGTCATACTTAATAAGAGCCACATTATTATTATTATTATTACGTACAATACTTACCATCTGGCGAATATCTCACTCGTCTCGTCGAATAAAAGAGAAGGTCTGTTGTGGATCGTCGACAATGGAAAAAGTTAACAAAGCTCCTCCCACAGTTTCTCTATGATTACATACATACCTCTACTAAAACCTCGCTTTAATATGAATATTAATAACGCAAATATAATGAGAAGGTAAGCTGGTCGTCGATGTAATGGGAAATTATATTACATTGCCTTTAAAGATGCACTTTCGCGAAAACTAAAGTAAAGTTAAAATTGTCAGTAGCATTACATAACTGATGTTGTAAGCTAGACAACATTTGATGTCCTAAAATCAACAAAGCAAACAACAATCCGTTGTTTATATAATATAAAATACTTTGAATCTAAGTAACCTTAGTTATTATTTCCATCCATAACAACCAATTTACGTCCTTACTCTCGGGGTACAGGTCTACCCTCAATATGAGGGCGATGGGCCATAGTCACCACCCGGGCCCAATAGTTAACTATTAGGGTACACCGTAAGCAGATTGCTAAGAATATACCAGACTAACCATTTCTGATGATCACTTATGAGATCTTGATAATGTATCGTACACTGTGATAGTATGATGGTGAGTGTCCGTCACCAGAGCTCTTTTAGGAAGCCGTCTGTAGTCGCCGCAGACCTGTAGTTTCGAGCTAGTTAGAATAGGATCAAGGTAAAGCTTGCCTGACGCAGAAGGGTGATAAGGAAGGCTTTACCGTTTCTTGGAACTACATAATGCATTCCATAGCAGATCTCAGAGCTCTGCCTAAGAAGACCTTGAAGTTTTGTGGTAGGAAATCTATCCATACCAAAAATAGGAAAATCGCGATGTAGATCGTACACTACTGATAAGAACAAGTTCAAGTTATTCGAGCAGCCTTTCATCAATGCGATTCTGTTCAAATTATGTTCTTGACTTCTTTTTTTTTTTAGAAGTAATATAAGGTTATATATGTTAACGATACTGCCGCTAAGGATGATTGATATACAAATTTCTATGTGACTGATTTGCAAATGGGGTCGAGTGGATCTGTTCTCACTCGATTGCCGCGTTTTGCTGACGTCTTGAATATTAATAACGAGTTTACGTGTAAAGCCCTCTCCGGCACACGTTGCTGTATTCCTATTAAATTTGTCATTGTTGACAAATCAGATGGGTGGATGCGAGAAGCCAAGGACCGTATCTGGGGAAAGACAGTAAAGGCCTATGATAATAATAACGATGATATGTCAGAGACATTTTATTTGCATAAAAAAAGAAATCGTGCAAAAATTTGCTTAATGGCCTTTTTTGCTTCAAGATTCTTATCTCATCGTTCTAATCTACACAAAATGACCTAACATAACAAAAGCCTAATTATCAGCTTTTTCAGATGTTTCTGATCCACCTGTACTTAAATTGTAAGTAGTTAAAAAAAAGTGTAGTCGCTATATGCACCGAGAATTTGGGTTGGGTATGCAAACCACACCCAAAACTTCTGGGCTTATCTATACTTAAAGACGAACATACCATTTAGCGATGGTCAAAGCATAATTGTGCATCTTTTTTTATTTAATGAAACGACGAGACGAGCGGGTTGTTCACCGAATAGTAAGTGATACGCCTGCACATAACGTGGCGCTAGCTTAAATGGTATTCACAGTATCACATTGCGCTCCTCGCTTGGGACATATGTTAAGCCTCGTTACCCCAGTAATTACACTCGCTACGACGCCTTTCAAACCGGAATATAATGTTTGCACACTACTGTCTGACGGCAGAAACAGGCGCTGCGGTGGTACCTAGACGGTCTGCGGCAGACGTACCACCAGTAAACCTTACCTTATGAGAACTTAACAGATTTTCATTTAGATTATGGTTATGGGTGCCTAGGACACCGCTTATTTGCCTGCATGAATTGCACGCCGCTGCATATGTAAGATGAACGTGGATGTAGTTTTTAATATTTAAATATGCTACAAAACAAACAAAAGGACATCGCTGAATTCAGGCATTGTGCGGTTAGCTGAAGATACTGTGGAAATGTTCTCTCTATTTGCACATTCGTTTGCCTTTCAAATTCACAATCGGCAGCCTTTGTTTGGAACAGTAAGCTTACTACAATCTGGAATAAGTCAGTTAAATGGAAAACGCTCTATTTATTAATTTTGTTAAACTACTCATTTCACCGAACTTGTTCCAGTTGTAGCTGATACGGGGACGATAATGAATTTTACCTTATTTTACATTTACAATTTATATTTGAAGATACGTTCAGAAACCTGCTTTTTATTGATATTAAAAATGAGACGTTCGTTAGCGTAAAGCGACTGGAGCAGTTACGTTCACCTGATGATAAGTGATACGTTTAGGATGATAAACACAGCACCACATCGTGCTCGTCGCATGAGATGTAAGATGTCAAGTTTCATTACCCCAATAATTACAATAGTTACAGCGTCCTTTGAACCAGAACATGTTATCGTTTTGCAGTTCTGTTCGGCGGTAATATGCGCCGTGTTTACTATGTTGATTATTATTACGATTATGCACAAAAATCTTATACAATTATAACTGAAACTGAACTCGCCAATTAAGATGTAATTGGTGTGATGATACAGAAAAAAATTACCATCACGATGACAAGGAAGACCAGCTCATAATTGATTATAGTCTGGCATAGATAGGTCATAAGGTCACTAAATCAAGTTGATATCGTTGTTCCAATACACGGTCGGCGACCTCGTGTTCGTAATCCCAACTGCTTTCAAACTATGTCAATATTATGAACACGTGTACGAACTATATAAAGAAGGGTTTTTTTTTATTTTACTCTAATTATGAATATTTTTTCGATTTTTCCATAACAATACAGTGCAAGTTTTATGTATACTACACCTCATTGTGCTTCTCACATTAAAATACAGTGTTCAGTCACCTCAGCAATTTCACTGGATATTAACGCCTTTCAAACCGGAACAGTAATATTTGCACAGTAATGTTTGTGGCGGCAGAAATAGGAGCTGCCCCGCCAACCTGCATTGGGCCAGAGTGGTGGCAAATAGCCCAAATCCCTCCCTCCAAATGAACCCCTACATACGACAGTCTGTGCCCAGCGGTACTAGAGGCCATGCCGACTGTATGTGGAGTTCTTTGGACACGTCTATGGATATGACATAGGACGTCTACCAGATGATGATGATGATGATGAATAGGAGCTGCGGTGGTACTTACCTAGACGGTTTCCGGCAAGAACCACACCTAGATTGGATTAGGTAAGGTAATGTAAAGTCTACCGTCGGACAATATCCAGCATTAAGAGATTCCCATCTACCAATAATGACACAAGTGACTAAATATGGGTTTATCCGAAAAAGCTACGGAACCATTATGTTACGAGGTTCACTCGTCTTTGCATTACAAAGTAGAAGAAGCACATCAAAGGTCGACATTGTTAAACAAAATCCATTTAGCTTTAAGCGATAAAAGCTGACGTCATGATTACTTATGTATCAGTAGGATAACACCATCTACGAGACTCGCATCCATATGCAGCGCTGATGTGTACCACCGGGAGTTCTTTCTGGAAATCCTTTCAAGATCTATACATCAGATATGTATGTGTAGTCCTCCGTGGAAAGAATCATGAATTTGTTTAATTTGTATGACTATTGACCCATATTAAGAACCCGCGTAAATTTTCATCCACCCTCATCCATAACGAAGGTAGGGTTTCTCCGTCTCTGATACATTGCGCTCACGCTTTATCAAAACATTCAGGTACAATAACCAGAAAGGAGATCATATCTTTTAATTATAGCTTAATAAAAGGAAAAGCTTTAAGTCGCATACAGAGCTATGGAAAGAGCTATGCTTGGGGTTTCCCAGCGTGATCGAATCACAAATGAGGAGATCCGCAAAAGAACTAAGGTCACCGACATAGTGCAAAAGATTGCTTATCTCAAGTGGTAATGGGCAGGATGCATCGCTCGAGATTGACCCATGGGACGGGCACCAGGATTCTCGAATGGCAACCGCGTACCGGAACACGCAGTGTTAGCAGGCCCCCTACTAGGTGGTCCGAAGATCTGGCGAAGGTTGCGGGAAGCAGATGCATGTGGACTACGCAGTATCGATCGATATGGACATATTTGGGCGATACCCACGTCCAGCAATGGACGTTTGTCGGCTGATATCGATGAAATAAACGGGAAGCATACAACAGATGTTCAGGTTAGGTTATTTAAATGAATATTTATGTACGAGATACATAATAGTTGACAACAATTTTCCAGTTCCAAGAAACAACAAACACATTGTGATGCTGTGGAGACCATTTGCCACATTATTACGGTCACGCGAGTCAAGTGGAGTGTATTAAAAGCAAAAACCTTAATTACTTCAAGACGTATACACCAAGTGATAAAGGTCTAGTTAAATTTTACTTTAACCGTTCCTACAAACGGTGAAAGCGTTGTTGCGCGACTAACATTCGCTTTCCATTTATCGCCTATTTCACTTCCGTTTTTTAACGTAACGACGTTTGCGTTAGTCAACAGTTTGGAAAAAAAAATTAAAAACTGCGGCGGTTAGCTTTTGTGTTATCCCAACGAGCACTGCCCGTGTAAGCGCATCATTACCTGATAGACGTCCACTGCTAGACTTAGGCTTAGCTCAAAGATCACCACAGAGTTTATTGAGAAGAATTGGGCCTCAGCACACTACCGCTGGCTGGGCCAGTGTAAGTGACCAGATCCTCGTCAGTTATTCAGCTGGGTTCACCGCGTGCAGGTGAGGTTGACTCTGGCTCCGTAAGATGGTTGGTAAATAGTTAATTGATATGATATATTTTATCCGAATAGAATCAATCCACAATAACTATAGATATTAAAAACGTCTTAATTATACGGGGAAGTAATTCAAGTAAATTTCTTAACTTCCTAGTTTGTTAACATTGACGTCGTAGTAAGTAAAGAAATATTAAAAAAAAAAGCTATTATTTTAATAGTAGACTCAGTAGCTTATTTGAGTAAAATAAGCAGTTCAATAATACTTAGATATTCGCGATGACTTCGGCTGAAATATTTACCTATTACTATATAATTTCTCTCGGGACTAAAAGAATACTGGAAGCTGTAATAACCGGTAAGATGTGAGGTGAGATTTATGCTTTCGATATACGTATCCTTGAGTTTCCGGGGAAGATAATCTTTGTTGTAAAGTTGTCATGATCTAAGAATAAACACCTTTCGTGGTTCTTTCTTTTGTACCGCACAAAAACTCACGAAATCTTTGCCAACCTCACTTGCTCATGGCGCACCCTGCTAATCAACAAACGAGGCTCTGACTCCGACCAACCCGTATTGGGCCAGCGTGATAGGAAATGGCCCGAATCCCCCTATATGAACACGTACAAATGACGCCTCCTGGTGCCTGAGGCTATTCTTACCGTAACGGATGTTGGCAAAGCGCCGGAACCAAGGGAACGCAGGACCGATCGACGTGGAGATCGTTGGGACATTCTTATATACAGTGGACGTCTATCGATTGATGATGATGGTCTTTCGATCTTGAATCTTATTTTAACTCGAAAGAGAAGGTAAGACCATAAATATTATGATATAAATTGTATAATTTTTCATTTAATAAACTTTTTATACATAGTTAAATAAATCTTTGTATCTAAAGCTATATTATTCAACGATCAAACATGTATACTAGAAAGTTATGAAAATAGTTTCCCTTTCACGTTTTTTTTAGTGACTGCGGAATTGTGTGTAGTGTTGCATTACAATAACGCGTCTGAAAGTGGACGGGGCGTACAATCCGTCCATTGTGGCGGTGGACGTGTAAGAAACTGAAATGTTTCCGGTTGGTTTGTACACGAGGCGTTAAGTTGTTTCTATAATTCACAGACGGAACCCTTTGTTTGATCTATGAAAATATGTTTTTTTTTTGTATTTATATTGCAAATTTCGAGATCGTTTCTAAATAAAACTTATCCCAAATGTTATACAATACATGATATTATTCCATACGTTTGATGTTGATATTTCATTCCTAAGTAAAGTGTTGGATATAATTTTTTGCGTGTTTCGAATGTTCGTCCTTCGTACATATCGGCATTTGGAAACCGATGGAAAAAGAAACGGTTTGACACAACCATTATGCGAATCCATCCCCTACGCAGGGGTGTCGCGCATGCGCACGCCGCCACCACCACCGCCGCCCTCCGCAGTCCGTCGCCCCGCAGCGCTGGGGACGCACGCCGCGGCGCCGCCACCTCGCCCGGAGCCGCAGTGACGTTACACGAGTTATTTTTAACGTTTCATAACGTGTGGAATAGCAGTGCTATAGTGATATGCGGTGACTGCCGTTCGATGGATGCCAGCCCTCACGAGAACCATCAGTGTCTCATCTGATGTAAGTTAAACCTATTTAAACTTAACCAAATATTGAATAACTTAGATAGTAATCAGCTGTTAAACTTTATACGTTTGTCATCTGCGTCAGTGTGGCGTAACACGTTGCAGCTGATAGGCTAAGGATTATGAAACATGTAACATACTTAGAATTTTTTTTTGTTACACGAAGTGACGAGGCAAAAAAGAAATTCTTGTTATAGTAAGTGATACGCCTGCCCATAACAACGTGGCGCTAGTTCGATTGGTATATACACCACCTCGTTGTGCTCGTCGCCTTGAGACTTGGATGTTAAAGACTTGACATATATGTGTCTTAACGTTACCCCAGTAATTACACAAGCTACAGCGCTCTTCAAACCGGAACACAGCACTGTTTCCAGACTACTGTTTGGCGGTAGAAATAGGCGATGCGGTGGATCAGTAAATGTACTTCCAAAGTTAATTATTAATTATTTATATAAATCAATGTACATGTTGTATCCGATAAAGGGGTGTAAGGGTCCCGAACAACAACTCACGAGTCCCAAGCTAACCTCACCTGCTTGTAGAGCACTCCGCTGATCAACAAACGAGGTTCTGGCTCCCACCAACCCGCATTGGGCCAGCGTGGTGGGAAATGCCTCTAGTGACCAGTGGTACCAAGGGCCTTGCTGACTGTATGTGGAGATCTTTGGGGAAGGCGTATGTCTAGCAGTGGACGTCTATCTGCTATGATAGATAAATATGATAATGATAACTTAAAAAGTAAATTACATTAAAATGTAATTATATTAAACAGGCTTACGTCCGTGTTGAAGGAATGGGCCCTAAACGAACCCGGCTAAGCTCTTTAGCGGAATCAGATTAAGAAACTAAATTTCACGAAAGGAAATTCTGAAAAAGCCAAGTCTTAGAAACGAAACGAGCGTGACCTTATTTATGTTCACGGCACGATCGCGGCCGGATGGGGGGCCGCGTGGAATGGAATACCGGCTCTAATAAACTAAAATGCGGTATGCCATTACTCTTTTAACCAAATTAACTTCCTAACTTTAACAACTATAACCACTATATATCATCATCATCATAATCATCGTCACCAGCCGATACATATTCAATGCTGTACATAGGCCTCTACAAAAGATCCCCACATCAATCGGCCATGCACTGCCCGCATCCAGCGGCTTCCCGACACCTGTCGAGCACTACGCCTGTCATTTGTAGGGACTCATATGGAGGATTTGAGCCATTTCCCACTATGCTGGCCCAATGCGAATTGGTGGGCGGGGTGGTAAGTGTTCTTGTACAACAATTTACGAGACCAACCTCACCTCACCTGCTCGCGGTGCGCCCCGCTAATCAACAAGCGAGACTCTGGCTCTAACCAATGCGCATTGGGCCAGCGTGGTGGGAAATGGTCCAAATCCGCTCAATATGAACACCTACAAACGTGGGGATCTTTAGAGGGGGCCTATGTCCAGCAGTGGACCTGTATGTGATGATAGTGATCTGTTGACGGATACCGTGTAACTACCACCGCAGCTTCTATATCTGGCGCTAAACAACAGCGTGGAAACATGATTGTCTTCCGGTTAAAAGGACGTTGTAGCTTAATGAGATAACGAGACTTAGTCATATCTCAAGTTGACAAGTATAATATTATCTATATATATTAATGAAAATTTTTATTGAAGAAATAAATTTCTGGCCTAAAATATAACGAAATAAAACTTTCACCTGCACAGCGGCCCCTTTTAAAATTTTAGGGTATCTTTTATTATAAAGGGTAGGCCGAATATGTTTTCTAGGCCATGTAGGGGGATCCATTGTATACTAATGGCTAAATTATACTTTGCCGTTTTTAGGTCATGCTGTTGGCGATGGATGAATATCATGACGTTCGGCATACTTAGGTTTTTATTGGATTATGAAATATAATATATCGATATTTTTTTTATAACAGTCGCCATTAAATTGTTATTTTCACAGGTTCAATAATGAAAAAATATTTTATGGACTACATACTAATATATTTGACAGGAGGTAAAGGCACGGCAAATGTTATTACTTTTGTCTTTATCACATCGTTTTGAATCATAATATTACTGTGTTCAGTCTTCATCAGCTCTTCAGTTTCATCATTTTAAAGTTTTTTTTTTTTACCATCGATTGACAGATGGATAGGTGGCGGCAGCGATTGGACGTTATTAAATCAATCAAGAGCCATGCCTTTCTATCTGTCGGCGTAATCGCATTGTATCGATGTCGAACAGCGTTAATGGAATGATCCGCGCAACCCCGTTTTAAAATATGCAATGATACCTCATTTTTATCATCCACCACCACCATCCACTATTTTAAACTTTAGGTGGCTCGTTAGACAGATTTCATTCCTCAGCCTTCGATCGTAAACAAGAAGACGGATTCAGTTCACGTTTCTAGCCAATATTCGGCCTTGGCTAGAATTTCATCAAGTTATTATATATCTGTATCTCACGGATATAAAATTATCAATAACTATGATTATGATTCTATTAGAAAATACTTGAGCCTTGTTCAAGATTATCAGCTTGTTTTACCCTAATTTGCGCGGGTGTATTTTAAATTATGTTATAGCCAGTTGATGATGATAGACATTAGTAGGAATGCTATAGTCGCTTCGGGTAATACTCTCATCTCTTAACACATCACGTCCATTTCCACCCTCTAACAATTTAGTGGCCGCCCTCGCCCATCGTTCGGTTTTATAACGCACGTTATAAATTAAATTTGTCCTTCTAGTTAGGGTGATTCTATGCCCCTCCGTCGGGATCAAAGTTTTCAGACCGTGAGTCATTGCTAATTCTCGTCGATACTTTTCCTACTGTGAATCACAATTACAGTCGGTAAACTTTGTTATTATTTTTTTTTGGACCTGACGGACGAGATTTTCACCTGATGGTAAATAATAACATAACAACGTAATGTCAGTTTTGATATACACAGCAACATATTGTACTCTTAGCTTCGAGACATAAGATGTTTATGTCTCGATAATTTCAAAAACTAATGTCTTTCAAACTAGGGCACAGTAATATTTGAACACCACTGGCGGCAGAAATAAGCGCTAGGGTGCCTATCTAAATGGTCTTCAGTGACAGAGTCCTATCTACCTCTTAAACAATGGATGACGTTTTAAGTGAAGCCTAGCTTCAGATACTCTGTTGTTAATTATTAAGTAAATTATTCTACATGTAATAAGGAATTACAGCAATCATTCGCCTGCACGGTTCTCTCCGTCAGATAATCTATATCAATAAGTTCAAGCGTCCCACATCTGGACGTTCAAAGATTTATCTCCCCCCCAATGGACTTAAAGTGGTCCGCCGGTTGATCCGTTTAGCGGAAGACTTGTAGTTTCCCCATGACAAATGATATGAAATATTGCATGGGATATTTAGTTTTATTTATTATCTGTATATACGAAAATGTTAATAATTAGAATTATCATTTTGATTATTATACGACAGTACAGTTTATGTAATTTTATCATGAACATGATTTGTATAATTTAAAGCATGTTTGTTGTAAATTGCCATTCGTCGACAGATTGTGTTGTTACCTAAAAATTGTTAATCCAATCTTTCACAGGCATTGCTCCGTTTGCTCAACCATTAACTTTCAGACGTATAATGATGAAATTTATATACATGGTGATGTCGTCTGCGAATTGAAACAACTTTCATGTAGGCTGATGTAATTTGCAAAGTGCTGAACCGTGTGCTTTATTATTTCTCTCATTGGTATTTGATTTTAATCATCTCTTCACATCGAAATTAATACCTCTTCCCTGACTGGTATCTTATCAGACTTCTCCAAGATGACTCAAATGTTACTCATAATTCATTATTCATTGTGAACCAGGAAAATGAATGAATCTTTATAAAAATTCAATACGGCTGGCGTCAGACAGTGTTGTATGGGGTTAGGTGTCGGACTAATATATTTATAAAAACCTATCAGCCAGCGCCTTTCTAAGTGTCTGCTTGTTTACATTGTTTGTAATAAATTCGAGTTTTTATTAATATATAGGAGTAGACCGAGTTTAATACCATCAGAAGAACAGCTTAAGACCGGAACAGTTAACGACCTGACTGTCAAACATTAATTTTAATTGTGAACCTCGCGGTGATGATTTACTAAAACAATTCATTCTTATGATTAATCTAGTACTAGTTACTAATTACATAAGTTTCATCATCCTTCTGTCCGTTTCTCTGCTATGTGAGATAATTATGTAATTTTATGAATGTTAAAAATTATTACAGATTAATTTCTTACTGATGGTACGTCACTATTGCCGTCTAGATAAGTACCACCCCAGCTCCTAACTTTGCCGTCAAACAGTAGTGTGACCTGACTGTGTTCCAGTTTGAAAGGCGCTGTAGCTAGTGTAATTACTGTTGTAACGATATTGATCATCCTTTCTATAGTATGCCATTACAGTTCGCCACAAAGCATTAATCTGATAGCGATGATTGCATACCGTGTAAATGAGTCTTCGTCACAAATAGCTGGTATATGGTTCCAATAGATGCTGTATATACAATCAGTGAGCGCTTTTTGTTTATTTCTTTGCTTTCTCCTTTAGAGGACCTAAGCAATACAATCAGACAAAGATTTGTATTCCAACAGCGTACTCTCTGCATAATGGTAAACTTTTCTACACTGCTCTTTTCGAAACCTTCCCTTTTCTTACATGAATACCTTAAACGTAACATGTTTCGAATTGACTGAATCGTTATTTTTATATAAGATTATTTAAATATATCATATATTTAAAATTTTAATGGTATTGTTAACCTATATTTAATACTACCTGTTCCGTACCCCCTATTTGCTGGCCGTAATGTAGAAATTGATTTGATATTTAAATTTCAAATTTTTTGGAAATATTCCCACTCGGCGGCAATCCACCCTCACCACTCCTAAGGGGTCGTCTTCAAGTTATTAACATATACATCCCCATTTGGGAGTAACGTTTTCATAAAATCCATTCTTAGCTGACCTATACTCAGAAAAAGGAATTTTCTTACCAAATCTTATAGTTCCAGAAATGTCGTGATGACTCTCCTACATATTATATATATATATAAATTAAATAATGCTATTGTATTTAAAGTCTTATAATCAAAGATTATCTTGACTTGATTCCTCTAAGATATATATTGACTGACTTCATAGTATTCACATATTATATCTTCATCACGGCAAGCCGATTATTAGCAAGGATATTGTTTTTAAACTTTACATGAAAAGGTGGCGTCTTTCTTGATGCTGTTCTCATTTCATCGTTTTTTACACAAACACGCCGGAGATTGAATGTTGAGTCAGCAAGAATTTCGAAGTTAACATTTTACTGGTGGTAGGTCTCTAAGTGGATACCACCACAGCGGTTTCAAACGTATTGTGGCTACTGAAATTATTATGGTTACGAGATTTAATTCTTCTTCTTCTTCTTAAACTGCCTCTCCAACTAGTAAAGGTTGGCGATCAGCGTGGTAAAATCCTTTCTGTCTCTAGTTCTGCGGAACAATTCCGACGCTGCAGATATGCCAGTACATTCCTTGATATGCCTCAACGAGATTTAATACCCCATGTCTTAAAGCAATGAGCCATATGGTGCAAAGTATATTTCCTAACTAGCACCTCATTGTTGGGGGTAGTTGTTTGAAATGACAATATATTAGAGCATTTCACAAGATTTTTAGCATTTCAATTAAAACAAAATGGATTCCTATCCTAGGTCCGATCCCGTAATTTTGAGGAGCACAATTTTAAACACTCAAAACTTTTCTGTTACGAAAACTTCTAACAGCAGTTACGACCTCTACAAAAGTTTTAATAGAATTCTTTCACTTTCAAATTATCCCGTACAGCAGCAGCAGCAGATGGACTAAGCCTTGAAAAACATATTAATAGAAAGTACAATGGCCGAAGTAATTTCCGCAATCACTGCGGCTTACTTCCAGATTGTCCCCATCTATTTCTTCACAAACACATTACAAACGGCTTTGGACTTGACCCTGCTGCTGGTAGATCTCTGTTACCGATAACCATCGCAGCCTCTGTTACTGCCGACAAACAGTTGAAAAGATTACGGTCTTTCGTTTTGAAAGGCATTACAGTTACTTAAATTACTGAGGTAATAACACTTTACATCTTATGTCTCAAGACGATGAGGGCTATGTGATGGTGCGTATATATATATATATATCTTCAAGTGAACGTCTCGCTAGTTTCATCGCTTGGTAGAGTAAAAAAAACTTTTAAGTTATTTTTTCTTTGTTCTCCGATTGTTATAAATTTACATTTTTTTTACTTAAAACATTTTTAATTTCTTCATTGAATTACTTTTTACAAAATTTATATATCAAATTATTTTGTTTTAACCTAAATAATATATTTTAGTTTATGTAGAGAGTAATCTCGAAAGGACTCACTTGGAAGTAGAGACAATATGTCCAGTGAAAAGTCTACTCATTATTTGATACCTCGGCTTATAAATTCACAACTACCTTCATCTTTTATACCTACAAAATATTAATTATAAAATAAAAAAAAATTATATCCTCAACTTTTTCTTTAAATATTTTATTATGCTTTAACCCGTGTTTCCTACGGACATTGCTTTTTTTTTAATTTAATTAAGCGATGAGACGAGGGGAGCGTTCATCTGGTGGTAAGTGGAACGCCTGCCCATAACAACGTTGCGCTAGTTAAGATGATATATACTGCAACACGTTGCGGTCATCGCCTGAAACATATATATATCATCATTATCATCATCAGCCGATAGACGTCCACTGCTGGACATAGGCCTTCCCTAGAGATCTTCATACATATTGCTGTTAGATATTGTATATGCTCTGCATCAGCTAATGGCGTCGATGACTGATTGATAAATCTTTGTGATTTTTTCGATGTCTACTGTGTTCCTTATATTGTGAAACATGATAAATTTAAAAAAATAACTTGGGAATAACTTATATACATATACCGGATAAATACACCGCAAATTAGTTTCTTTTTTCCTCAATTTCCGCTAACTTAATTTTAATCTAATATGCCTAATACAAATGTTGCAGGTTGTGGTTTGGTTTATAAGGTTTTATAACACGCCCCCGGACGGTGGTTTGCAATAGAGCTCCGGCTTACACGAGACAACATCCCCTGTAGTACTGCAGTAATTAAGGCACTGCTTTGTCTCACCTCGGGATTGTCTCCTTTCTACTTTCATTCCTTATATTCCCGCTACGGCTCGTAAGGAAACCTTCGCATCACGTACATGTAATATAACGGAACAAACATCGTCTACACCGGATATCTGTCTGTCTATATTTATTAATAATCTCATCTATGTACTAAACTTTAATACTGATCTCTGATCCTCTTCTCGAAAACATATTATTTTTATTCGAAGAAGCTACGATACGAGCGAGATGTTCAACCGATTGTAAATGGACGACATGCACAGCACATTGTATTAGTAGCCTTGATGTTTAAGATGTTAAGTGTTATTACTGCAGTAATTTCATCAGCTACAGCGCTATACAAACCGGAACACAATAGTGTTGACACACTAATATCTGACGGGTGGTATTAGTTGTGGCGGTACCTACTTGAACATGCGGTAACATATCTAGCACCAGTAGTCTACTTTACATTCCAAAATCTCAAATTCCTAAAAAGATATATAATGTCTATTAATTTTATAACGACTAAGGGACTTTCATCAGTCGAATGCAGGAAATTTAGTTTTTTTTTTTTATTAAAATTAAAGCAAATTAGCTATTACTAGAATAAACGATACTCATACTACCTAAAACAATTCAGTCATATAAGTAGCTTGTTAAATTCTAACAAAATGTGAAAGAAAATGTTTTATGTTATATTAACTTCAAGTAAAGTTCCGAACTGAGAATAGTCTACGCCAGGGGTTGGGGGCGGGATGTGGTTTTTGCAATTCATTCGCGCTACCCCTCACCGTATGAATCTAATGTACAAATTCCCCTCGACACCGACGGACAGACGGAGATTGAGTGTTTCGTGAGTTAATATTTGTTTTGTTCTCGATCTTGACAACGCACAGCTACACTAGTTTAATATACAGTTAATTTTGATATACTTTACTATACTGCTTTTAGATAAGAATACAGTTAACAATTGTTATCGCTATGTAACAATTGTTATATGTTGTAGTTTGATATTTAGTTTTGCTTACCGTCAGATTGCCGAAAACTATATATCTATATTCTACGTGAATAATCCGGTAATGTGCTATTACTGAGTTTTTCTTGTTGTCTTTTTCTGCACCTACTGTCCATAAAACACCACGTAATTTTTTTTTCAGAATTTTGCCAAAAAAAGACTTCTGAAGATATAAAATCTTACGTCGTGTATATTCCATAACATCTACATATATGAGCTTTAAACAAATAACGTTGTAATGATCTGTTACAAAAATATTTGTAGCCAGTTTGGGACAGTGGAAGTTATTTCGATATTATTTGAGAAAAATGTAAAAAAATCATTTAAATAGTAAACACTATATTATATAAAAAATCTAATGGAATAAGATTGTAATAAAACATTACTGTCTAACGCAAACAGAATTACAAGAATAATATCGTAATAGATCATTACCAACCAGAGCAACTTTTTGTTGATATTGTAAAATCTTTGAAGTTAATTTATAAACAAGTGTTTATAGATAAGTACATGTTAATAAAATAAATCGCCACTCGATATAAATAGCTTTCATTTGAGGTATAAATGTTAGTAGAGACTTATTTCTTGGAGTTATTGACAAAAAAAATTTTTTCGTTTCTCTAGTAAAATTTCAAATTTCTAATTACTGAATTATTCGCGGGGGAGATCGATATAATTTTTTTTTACCTCGTTTCGTTATAATCTATTACATAAGGTAGTATTTGAAGATTAAATAAATCAGTTATTTCATAGTCCATTCGGTTACATCCAGTTAAGTCGTTGTGCGAGCAGTGACTCGCCAATCGATTCACAGTGCGTCCAGCGAGTGTCCTTCGCCCCCTTTGTTGGGGGACTTCAAATCAATGATGAACGCACTATTGTGGGTACACTACATATACATGCACTTTTTTTTATTAAATACAAAGCTCTTTCTTTGATTCAATTGATATTTTTTTTTGTTACTCCGTCACTTATTGCTTAAAATAACTATACAGGTTTAATCATGGATTGTTGTGTTACAAATTATATTATAAAGAAATACTATAAAAATGGTAATATAAATTAAACTGATTCTTTCATGTATATATACATATTTATATATATATATATGTGTACATGTAATGAAAATTGTTTTCCTTTATTCGCCAATCACTTAAAAACTAGTGAATGTATCAACACACGAACATTAGCAATGCCTAATAATTTGTAGATAGCTATAGACGATTTATTTCTTGTACTTCAAAGATCCTTCATTATTTTATTTCAAAGTAACTTTTATAAATATTTTCGTATTAATTTATACGGTTGCTACAGCAACGGCTGCAGCTATAGAAATGCATCTGCGATTGCGGTTGCTCTCAAGGAATATTACAGACAAATTTCAAGTCTAATTTTATATTACAGCAAGTAAAGCAGGCGGGGAATAGCTAGTACATATAAAACATACAGCTACTCTTGAATCTGTTATACCACACGTACTGTACATGATTTTTAATATATCTTTAGAACTTGAATTACACAATAAGAATATTAACATATGAATACGTTATATATCATATCCCCGAATGTAGTTTTCATTATGCATGCAAAATTGAAAATGTATATGAAGCTATATATTATTTGTTCGTAGGAGTGAGCGGACGGTTCAGAGCGTTAATTTTAATATGAAGAATAAATTATGTAAATGAACCCTAATGTGTTTTAAGGCTGCCTCAAATTTTTTTTTAACATACTTGCTTACCGCTGTCCAAGTTCTGAATTACTAGAAATTTGTCCTTTTTTATAGCATCACTTTGCCATGTATGACCTTATAAAGATGTATACATAAAAATTGTTTAATAAACACGTATTTCTCTTTTGACGCGAATCGTTTTGTTGACAGGATTTTCAGAAATCAGTTTTAAAACATATTAAAATTTTATATTATATATCTTTTTATGTCTACCTCATCAAGGCGGTCGAAAGTGAGTGGATGCTAGAAGCTGAGGATCGCATTTGGTGGAAGACATTGGGGATAGGCCTATGTCCAGCAGTGGATTAACAAATGCCTTATAGGATAATGATCTTTTTACGGTACATTCCTCTAATAAAGATTTAGATGCATTTGCATTTCTGTTTAATATATATATATATATATATATATATATATATATATATATATATATATATATATATGTATATATTATTTTGACAGTTAAAACAAAAGTTATGTAGCTTCGGTTTATATAAGAGGACATATTAAGTATAGATGAATATATGATTTTAAGTAGCAGTTATTTTTTCTAACTGCTCTGTTGGCGAATATTTGGCTGGACATAGTGAACTTCACTAACTGTAAATTTCTTGATCCGTCGACCCATTTAAAGTCCTGCTTTCATGTTAGTTCCACTGTCCCCTCCCTACATTATCCAATGTGCAATCTCAACGGAGTCGGATTACGTTTGTCCTCTCGCTTGGGATTAGGTTGAATCATATCATTCCCAAGTAACCGTCTATACGTTCTTTACAATTTGTCGAATACATCCTGTGGGAAATACACCAAACGTACATTAATTTTTTTCTAATAAGACCAACTGCAAAATTAGGAACGTTAATTATTTTTGTTTAACAACAAAGAAATCTTAAAGAGAGTTGTTTTGCGAGGCCGACGTTACAGCGCTATTCAATTAAGTTTCACGCAAAAACTCCTGAATGTTAAATATCTGAATGATATAATCGAAGACAATTGTATGTTAATTATATTTCCGCTAAAAAGCAATAATTACCGTTTCTGGTGCAAGTGAAACTTTATATTCTGGTTAATTTATAAAATAATGGATTGAATACATTGTGGAGGCGGTAAACAAAGGGAGAGAGAAATTGATTGATCGACAATTTTTTGATCGAAGTAGGAAATAGTGAAAGAGAGATAAGAGTAATGTAATGCATAATAGATTTCAACATTTATTTATTTCCTTTAATATAGTCTGATTGTGCGGGGGTCTCGAACAACAACTCGTGGAATCTAAGCCAACCTCGCCTGCTCGTGATGCACCCTGCCTAATACACAAATGAAGCGATGGCTTCCACCAACACGCAATAGGCCAATGTGGTGGGAAATTCCCCCATAAGAATCCCTATAAACGGCCGTACGTAGTACCCGGCGAAACCGGAGGTCATGGTGACTGTGTGAAGATCGCTGAAAGCCACTGGATGCGGGCAGCGTAGGAGCGATGGGTGTAGGATATCTGAGGGAGGCCTGTATTCAGCAGTGAACGTTTACAGATGATGATGAGTCAAATTGTATGATACAGAACAGAGAGAGTATGCAGAATCTAAGTCGACCATATATAACATGGCATAGCGAAGGGGACGCTGCGAAACTATACAGAAATGCGTTCTTTCTCTCCCAGCGTGTATCCTATAAATAACATTTCAGTTGTCTTTTTTTCGTTACACTTTTTCGTTTCATAAAATCCAATACACAAAATATATCATAAGAGGTTATACTTCAAAAACTTACCGCCGTTCAGTATCACCAAATTTCTTGATATACTATTCAGAAATATTTCACACAAAGGAATGTGTCGTCTCCACAGCTCTCTTTGTTTGTGATACACAAAAATTTATTATGTTTGTAGTAAGGGAATTGAGTGCAAAGGGGAAGCGCTAAATCAATACACGATACATTTGCCCCGTTCGCAAACGTACATACTGTGTTAGTATGTATATACAACTGTTCGTCTATTACACGATAAATGTTTCATATAAGTAATGGTTTGAACAGGTTATTGCGATTTCTTGTAAATGAACGTTATAATGACACTGCATCGCCAGCCTATTGCCGCCGCACAGTCATCATCAGTCGATAGACGTCCACTGACGGTCATCGCCTCACCCAAAGATCTTCACGTTTGTAGGGGGTCATATGGGGGTCATTTCAGTCATTTCCCCACCACGCTGGCCTAATGCGGGTTGGTGGGAGCTAGAGCCTTGTTTGTCTATTAGCAGCGTGCACCGCGAGCAGGTGAGGTTGGCTCAGATTCCACGATTGTTATTCGGGATCTCTTACACCCCTTACACACCGCACAGTAACATTGTGCAAATGTTGCGGTTTAAGAATTGCTGTAGCTTTTTTTTATTAGGTAACCAAATGAGGAGACGAGCGGGACCTTCACTTAATGATAGGATACACCTGCTCATAACATTGTGGCGCTAGTTATGATGATATATACTGAACTGAATTGTGCTTGTCTACTTGAAGACATAAGTTTTAGAGTCTCTTAACACCAGTAATTACGCTAGCTACAGAGCCAGTCAAACCGGAATATAATAATGTTTGCATATTACTGTTTGGCAGTAGAAACAGGCGCTGCGGTGTTGGTACCTAGACGGTCTCCGACGACAGAGACCTACCACCAATAGCACAGTTATTGAAGTTAGTTACTTACGGTAGAGGAGAGGCTAAAAATCTCGCTTCAGACTCCGTAGACAACTTAACTATTGATTATATAAAAATAACATACAATCAATAATAAGGTAACTTCAGTTTTAATTCGACAAAGTAACAAGAGGTTCAGAGGATCGATGATATATAATGCGTCACATTATGCTTGTCGGGGTTAGACAAATTCACTAGTTACAGCATCATTCAAACAGGAACACAGTAATTTTTTCATACAATTGTTTGACGGTAGAAAAAGCACTGAGATGATATCCCCTTTTTTTCGGTCAAGGGAGAGAAATCTTTGAAAGATACCGTTAGTTCTAAGGGGAAAGTCATGATTACATTAGATTTATGTCCAATAAAATCTGTGCAGTGGTCTCTCCGACACTCGCTCTTTTATGGAACGTACCCGTGACCATCTACACTGGCTTAGCATGTCTCTAGGAAGGGCCAAACCAACTTTAGTAGGCGAGGGCTACTGTAAATACGGAACCCCGTCACATTTGTCTCCCCACGAGGTTTGAACTGTCACCGATAAGAGCTCCCACCCGCAAGACCCGGAAACCTATAGATGCATTTAGTCGTCTTCTACGATAGGCAGGGCTTATCTTAATCGTATTTTTTCTAGCCCGTGAGATCAGGGGTGAATTATCCAGTTATCGAAAACCATTTCCGGCCACAGTCCTACCACCAAATCATTCTATCATCATCTAGAGACTTAATTCCCGAAGTGGTCTTGGTACACCCCTAGGGGTCCGCAAGAGATTACAGGGGTCTACGTTTGCTCCAATCTTCACATTTTTTTTGAGTTTTGGGATTACGGTACATATATATCTGTAGGGAGTTCACCAGAACCAGCTAAATTTTGAAAGTGGTCCAATGAGAAACAAAGTCTGGGAATCTCTAACATAGACGTATTTGAAACAGACCGTATAGTTTAGAATAATCCTTTTTTCGTACACCCACAAAGCTTGTAGCAGTGTATAATATCCTAACAATATATCGGCGTGATGTGTCGAGGTTTTAACGTTCAAAGTCATCACACCGATTATCATTAACCTTATTCGCTCAACCAGCACCGGGTGGCACAGACTAACCTTTACACAATTCAACTGATTACATAGTTACCTGGCGCAATGAATTAGAACGGCTATAATAATTTCAAAAAGTTTTCACTTTAACTAACATATATCTTTGTTTTAGTGACCAGAGACCACGTTCAGCATATCGCAGCGTAGGGATCTATCTTCCCTATGCATACTATACAGAATCTATAATGGGGAGTGTTCCGAGGAGTTGTTCAATTTAATAGAAGCCGCTGATTTTCGCAACCGACCATCTCGCCGGCACTACCATCCGCACCATCTGGATGGTTGGCGTTCCACTACAATGCGTTTTAAAAACAGTTTTCTGCCACGCACAGTAAATATCTGGAACTCGTTGCCATCAGCGGTCTTCCCCGACAACTGCGACATTGGGTTATTCAAGAAAAGAGCATATTCTTACCTGAAGGATAGGCAACGCACTGGCGTCGCTAGTGACGTGGGCGGCGGTGAATCACTTACCATCAGGTGACCCGTCTTGCTCGTTTGCCTTATCTATGCCATAAAAAAAAAAAAAAAATATGGTAAGAGACAATTCTGCCCATAATAACGTAGCGTAGTTAGAATAATACAGAAACCCATTGAAACATGCGGTGAAGTCAAGTCTCATTACTTCAGATATCTCATTAGCTACAACGCTCTTCAAACTGCAACAGAGTAATACTTGCACAGTACTCACGGCGGCAAAAACAGGAGCTGTACCGACCACCAGTACACTCCTTGATAAATTTCATTGTTTTGTTATTTTTTTAATTATGTAAACAAATAAACTATTACTATCAAATATAAATATTTAATATACGATTCTCGCCGCCTATATATAACCTTAAGTATTTTAAGTAATCGATGTGGAACAGCAGTGTAAGTTCACTAGGCTGTAACTTCGCGATCGGTGGACGTGGGTCGTTGCTAGGCCACTTAACACATGTTCAGTCGCTACTCTATAAGATTAATGCACTAACACACTACTTGCACAAATGCTATACCTTAATTCCGGTTGCATTTAAATATATATAGTTATTTCCATAATAGTCACAGTAGTAACTGATAATAAGTCTATGATGACGGAGAGATCATCTAGGCATGTATCACAACAACTATTCCTGCCGCCAAACAGTATTGTACAAACATTACTATATTCCGGTTTGAAAGGCGTTGTAGCTAGCGAAATTACTAGGGCAATGAGATTTAAGTCTTTAAAAGACATGTCTCTAATGACGTGCATAAGTTGGTCCTGTGTATATCTTCCTTAAAAAAAATATCTTTTTGTTTCCATGATTCGTGATTTCTTATAATACCACAATGTATTTAGAGAAATATATAATGATAACTTTTATATCTGTAATATTCGCATAACTATAATAAATTATTATATGATATTAATATTTAACAAAGAACATGGTTGATCGTCGCGATGCTGAGTGGAACCCGTAGCCTGTAACGCCAGCCCGTATCAAATAACTGAGCGTAAAATAAACTATGGGTTGATTTTACGCACAGTTTGTTTCCTATTGTTTCGACTAAAGGCACTTGAAACGGTCTTCGGATAAAGCGGGCAATTTGCTACGTTAAACATCAAGACGGTCTTCTGAAGGTCTTTGTTGAGGTAACGATTCATCTGTCCTGCAATCACTGGCTGTTTAAGAATACTACTAAATATCTGGAACTCGTTGCCATCAGCGGTCTTCCCCGACAACTGCGACATTGGGTTATTCAAGAAAAGAGCATATTCTTACCTGAAGGATAGGCAACGCACTGGCGTCGCTAGTGACGTGGGCGGCGGTGAATCACTTACCATCAGGTGACCCGCTTTGCTCGTTTGCCTTATCTATGGCATAAAAAAAAAAAAAAAAAAAAAGTTAGCCCTTTGTCTTGTAGAAGACAACTAAAGCGGATTTCGGATTCATGGGCATTGAAGATGAGGGACATTTATTGCTAACTAAGCAAGCCAGGAGTAGAAGACAAAGACGAGGTGGTCTCGTTTATGTCGTAGCAAAGTGAGGATCCCGAGGAGAGTTACGGTCCTCCCTAGGACGTGTCTAGGCGTAGTGAAGAAAGGCATCGGTGCGTTCTATAGGTGATCCCTGGGGCCCCTGCTAGATACCGGGATTACCACCGGGTGTTTAAACAAGATCATATGGGGTATGCAGGTACATACCACACATAACCTCGTGTTTCTTTTAGAAATAGGATATCCTTAGAGAGGTTACGATTGACAGAAGAATTGAATAGTTAATTTAGTACTGAGTAATAATATTTGGAGAGACCGCTGTCGTTGCATTTGTAGTGTACTCCTCCTCTCCATGTAAGCAGCTGCGGATGTACAAGTTGTTACAACATGATGCCGAAAACTTATCCGGAGATACGAAGACCGTCGCGTGGTGCACCCGCCCCGGGTCAAGTGCTCAATGGTTTGAGCACTGCGGCCTCTTGCCCGTTAATTGTTTAGTTTTGCATTTTCATTCATTATAAGTTTCAAAGCTTTGTAAAAACTAAGTAACATAACTATCCTACACATCTAAACTATTGTGGAGTAAAAATATGTTTAATAAAGTTACAATTTAGTATCTGTAAGGGAATTTGGTGGACAAACGACACTTATGTACTGGATATGTTTTAAAAAATATGAGTAGGTAGTATATGATATTACCGTAGCTCGCTGGCCTAATGGTTAGAGCGTGCGGCCTTCAATCCGAAGGTCGCGGGTTCGAATCTCGGCATGTACCAATGACTTTAATATTTAAGTTATGTACATTTGTGAATTTTAGTAACAACAGCGAAATACAAATGGGGAAGAAAAAAAAAAAAAAAAGTCCCCAAAGATTCCCACAAAGAGGGTTGATGTCAGGCAGGCGGCCGGTCGTAAAAAGTTTAGCCAAAACTATTTACAACAAGTTCGGTAATGAAGAACATGTTGTGCCGACCCTACATAAAGTGGGACCAGGGCAGGAGAAAGAAGAAGTATATGATATTTCCAGCTGCTTCCTAAAGTGACAAAATGAATATTTTTTTAAGTACCCAATTATTTGATATTATTTATCAATAATACGTACAAGTAAAATGACCATAAATATAACAAACATATTAAAATAATCACGGTGGAATACATTACAAGAAACTTAGAGGAAGTCTGAAAGTTGCTCCAGTGAGAGAAATTGAGGAGCAAGAGGTTAGCGAAGTACTGACATGCTATGTGGAGGGATGTAGGACATATAACAAAGAAAGTAACGAGAATGAACGTGGATGGGTTAGAAGGGTAGAGGAAGGCCGAAGAAAGTGTGGATGGATTGTGTGAAAGATGGCATGTGTAAGACGAGTGTGACTTCAGATATGACGGCTGATAGGGGGATATGGAAGAGAAGTACATACTGTGCCGACCCCACATAGCTGGGTATAGGGTAGGAGCAACAAGAAGACATTACAAGAAACATGTACAGTAATGGCCGTCTACCGAATAACATGATGATTGTGATGATTTACAAGTATTGGCGAAGTTATAGAAGAAAATATCTCATTATAACATAGTTACTAGATTTTATCGACGTTTTGTTATAGAGTACAGTCTTTCTGAATGTAACCTATATTACATCTGCTGAATTCTCATATTTTATTTAAAACCAAAAACGAAGATCAAATTTTGAATTTCTGCTTCTGAGATCGTTCACTTATTAAAAATCATATCTGAGTGTCAAACAATTGAAATATCCATTGAATTCACCCCTTGCGGCTGTGAATGGGGTATGTTCACTTCCATGTGCTCGTGTTACTTAATAGGCGTACTGGGGTTAATTATTGTGTCATAATGAGGTGCTGTTCACAAAAGATTCGTTGAAATTTTTTTGGACCCGGACTCAGTTACAGACATTGCTTAGGCATTAAAGTTTATGTACCTCAGTGACCCACTGTTTGATTCCGGGGCGGAATTGTGAAGTTATAATTAAGTACTATTTGGAATTCGTATTTCCTAACTAAGAATCGAATCACCGTCAGTTTCCTGACACAAAGATGCTGCTGCTAATTGGCACAATATTTTCTCTATATGTTCCGATTCTCTGTTGCAGTAAGCAGATCCGTCTAAGTAGGTACCACCGCAGCTGTCTGTGCAAACATTACTTTGTTGGGTGTTATAGCTGGTGAAATTATTGGGATAACAAAACAATGGTATGCATCAAAGCGATGAGCACAACGTGATGCTGTGCATATCATCCTAAATCTCATCATGGGTATTCTTGTTCGTCTCATTCGCTTTCTTAAATAATAAAAATATATACAGCACTCTTTATAATTAAATATTTACAGACTACATGGCGACAGCAGTAAGAGCTGAGTAATAGTAATAAGGTACCTACATACCTACCAGAAGAATTTATCTTAGTAACCGGGGAATTTCTTCGTGCCAAACGGAAGGAATAATAGAACTGAGCTATACAGCTATGAACTTGCTATATTTTCATAACAAAAAAGTTTTATACGATCTCGATGTCTAGACTGTCTTGTCATGAACGTCCGAGTGGGGAGGTGGCGGTGGGAGGGGTTTAAGTTAATTATGGGGTCACAATGTATCCGGACAAGCGTACCAACGCGCGCCACTCTCGCAGACATATTCGCAATTTCCATAAGTCAACCCATATAACATCGTAAATTAAAATTTCATTATCATCAACCGATAGACGTCCACTGCTGGACATAGGCCTCCCCCAAGGATCTTCACGTCGATCGGTCACGCGTTGCTCGCGTCCAGTGGGCTCCCGCGATTCTCACCAGACCGTCGGTAAACCTCGTGTGATAATCAAAATTCCTATGCAACTATAAAATAGGTGTCGCTTATCTTCTTAAATTGCCATCTTCTTTCAAAGGTCGACGACCATTAATGCAATCTGGACTTTTTCTGGTACTTAATTCCAAACCACTAGCGTAAGTTCTTTAGGTTTTAAGTTAGAAAAAAATTATGCCTTCTGTACAACATGAATGTGTTTTAGATCATAAAATCACTTCTTTTGTACATGATTTACTTAATTGAAAATAAAACTTTATTATAACATACTTGAAACATTGGATTGATCGGGTGTAGGAGATCATTGAGACACCTGTAAAGGCCGCTGGCTATACAGAAAGCATCAAGTAGAAGTGATTGGCATAACATCATTAAGAACAGGTTATTGATAAGGAGTCACAACCCCTGACATTGAGGAACCGACTTAAAGAGAGAGATGAAATATTTTGTTATTGACTGCCGAAGAGCCATATGGGTTTAAAAAAGACTTCGACTTTAAGTCTGTCACGCAGCCCTGGAATAGAACTAGAGACACCTATGATTATATACTATTAGAAAACAACTAGTACATAATATGATAAACAGTTTATTAAAATGTTTACACATCTACCTGATCACTATGATAAAGGGGCTTCAAGTATCGAAGACATAAAATAATGCAACAAATTATCTTTATCTTTATTTATTTATCTTGTAAAGCTGGTAGTGAAATCCCTAACTTGAAGTTATCACACGTGTACGTTAACCGCAACCGGGAATAACGCAATTTAATCAAACCGATTCACGGCGTAATGTTCATTTGCGAGGATCAACTTGTGTGCCCCGGTGTACTGTGTGTATCCTACCTGATTGCTTCAATTCTCCTGACGTACCCTCTCATACACCTGATATTATGTATTAAGCACCATAACTATACAAATTTGATCATTATGTATGTATGAAGTAAGGTCTACAATGATCAAGCTAGACAATAATAAACCTGTATCCTTTGTAACTAGAAGCGAAGGTGCCGGATCCCCAGAAGTGATTTGGTGGTTTTAAGGATTTTCCAACCCGCCTGGTTAACTACCATCGTTTGTCCATCAATCTTTTGCCTTAATATCATTTCTTTACTTGTGTTTATTTTAAGAATTGATCCTCAATATAAATGCGTAATTAATACCTTTCTAACAATATTGGGGGGGGGGGGTGTATAATAAGTGTCGGTCGTCGGTGGAAATCGTGGCTGCGTAACATTAAGGAATGGACCAGAATCGCGATTGCTTCCCAACTGTACCGCCTCGCATGAGACCGGGCGAAATATGGTGAACTGACCGCTAACCCTGGGGTGTACGCCGTCCCGCATAACAACTCACGGAACCCAATCCAACCCCACCTGCTCGTGGTGCACCCTGCTAATCAACAAACGAGGCTCTAGCTCTCACCAACCCGCATTGGGTCCGCGTGGTAGGAAAATAGCCCAGATTCCCCTATATGAACTGAAAATGTAGAGGTCTTTAAAGGCCAATGTCCAGCTGTGGACGTCTATCGACAGATAGTGGTGGTGGTAGACCGCTAACCTTCGCTAATGGGAGAGACACCTTAAGAAGAAAACGAACAATATATTCTTGTTTAACACTTTACACTCTGGTTCTTAATATTTTACGCTTAAACTGTGTGGTATCTAAGTGATGCTTTGACAATGAAAAGAATCCAGCATTAAAGGTTATTTCCCTGATAAATGTGGCCTATAGAGCTCGTTGTTCGTAACGTACCCCTCAGTATAAGATCGGCGGTGGTGCCTGGTCAAAATTATTAGTTTCTTTATCTGTGTCTATTTATAACGCGGTAACCTAGAAACCTTAAGGATCTCCACTCCGATCGGTTCTGGAGCTTCATGTAGGCAAATTGGGTTTTTATCCACCACTCTGTCCCAGTGCGAAATAGCTGGTAGTCAGAGCCTCAGAGCAGGTGAGATTGACTTGGGTTCCGTAAGCGCTCTTTAAACCCTAAAAATTCAAATCAAATTAGTCGGTTCCCAACATTAATGAACTGATTTCCAATTCTGGATCTGAATTTTTATTAAATATATAAGCATTATTCAAGAAGATAATGTTTTTTAAAGTTTTTTTTTTAGTATTAGCTTAATCAGCAAGGCGCGGAAGTGTTGCGCGTCTATTTTTATTCATGTGTCGTTTAGTTTATTTACTCTGCTGCCGACGGCCGTGTTCAGTTCGATGCACCTTAATGGAGTGGATCAGGCCTTAAGCCGGCGGGCTCTCGCAGCGATCCGTTTCAGCGGAGCTCTCAGTGAATTTTATATAGAAGACGTGTCACAGATCACAGCCGCATGTCCTCCATTAAGCCTCTTTTGTTACGTTTCCTATTAAATAAAAAACTAGCTGAACAGTCTATATTTATTTTGCTTCTATATATCTGATGATTTAAACAAGATAAGTATCGTTATTATTTACAGCGCCCTTCAAAACGTAACACAGTAACGCTTACAAAATACTACTAGTAAACTGGTTATCTCATGTAAAAATTTTAATTAGGGCATCATAAGCTAACTAGTGTACGATACAGTGAGATAATATACTGGTGGTAGGTGGTAGGAGTCTGTTGGGTAGGTACTACAGCAGAGCTAAACAGCAGTATGAAAACATTACCGTGTTCCGGTTTGAAGGCCCCTTTACCTAGTGTAATTACTGAAGTAAGGAGTCGTAACATTTTATGCTTCAATACGATGAGCACAATATATTGCAGTGTATAACATCCTAACTAGCGCCACATTGTTATAGGACAGATGTATCATTTACCATCAGGCGAACATCTCGCTCATCTCGTAACTTCGTATCTTATACAAAATTGTTTTAGGTCAGTAGTTCAGTTCCAGTTCAAACTTAACAGAACGGTTATTTTATCAATATTTAATTATTAATATAATATGTGTGTGTACAAGCACAGCACTCTGCATCAATACTTCCTGGTCGTTCGATCCGGATATAAACTAACAGCAGACTGTACGAGTATTTAAAAGCGGTACAAGACATCCTCTCTTCATCAGATGTGCTTTCCCTCCATGTTCCGTCCGACATTGCCTTATATTAATCCACCAATACGCTGACATTGAGAGACCGGTCTGCACTTATGTGTGCATCTGGGTCAAGCAGATTGATGGCTCACTTCGCCTTAAGTTCAGATAAGTTTTGAGTGTGTCGTGTAAGATTAAGCGAACATCGTCGGCAGGAGAATCTTGGCAGTGAAGTTGGTCATAGAAAAACTTACTTAATTAAATTTGTAAGGAATTTTACAGATATTTTTTTTTAGAGCAGATTAACATCCCCACTGTTGGGGCACAGGTCTACCCTCAATATTAGGGCGATGGGGCCAGTAACCACGCGGGCCCAATGCGGATTGGTGACTTCACACACACGTTAGAATAAATTCTAATTCCTGTGCTGGTTTCCTGGCGATGTTTTCCTTCACCGTTTGTATTTCGCGGTTGTTACTAAAGTTCACATATATACATGACTTTAAATATTAATGTCATCGGTACATGCCCAGATTCGAACCCGTGACTTTCGGGATGAAGGCCGCATGCTCTAATCATTAGGATACCGAGTTACAGATTTTGTTTAACGTTTACCGTAAACATTCTTCAAAAAAACAACAACAAATGACTTTATAGTTCATGTCTCACATTGCATTGAATGACTCGCCGAGCTAGATCTCATGGCAAGTGATGCGCCTGCGCATAAAAACGTGGCTTCAGTTAAGATGATATACACAGCACCATATTGTGCTCGTCGTCTTGAGAGATAAGATGTTAAGTCTTACAATTTACAAGTTTGACCTCAAGACATTTTCCGGTAACAGAGACCTATCATCGGTGATCTGCTGCTGGAGATATATATAATAGTAATGTGGAAATATTACTGTAATTTCTTGTTGTTTGTTTGATATGCATTATATCTTGTGACAGTTCATATTGTCGCTGATCTGCGGCCACAGTGCTGTTACTAGTTCATCATCATCATTAGGTGCCCTCTTCAAACAGAACTCTGGCGATCAAATGAGGAAAACAAATTCAATCATCAGCTATTCTTTTTAACTGATGGTATTTAAACACTGTCCACAGCTTCATGCCGCCAATCCATTTCTTCGGCTGTCTACCAGGTGCACGTATACCAGACATATTTCTATAAAAATTTGCGAAATCTATCCACAGCCTGAATGTAGATTTAATATTTGAAAATCGTACAGAATGATTTGAAATTCAAATCTGAATTTCAATTTTCGCGCATTGTTGGGGGAGCGTAATTTAATTTTAATAACCCTCGTAGTTTTCATACCTTTGTGCGGAGCGCAATCAGTGAGTGCTATCGTTACCGGTCACAATTTCTCGCGCTAATATGTGGTAATAATACTTTTATATATATATATATATAGTTAACACAAACCCGCATTGGGGCAGCGAGGTGGGAAAGGGCCCAAATCGCCTTTCCCAAAAATCCCTGCGTTTGTAGGGGTTTATATCGAGGGGATTTGGATCATTTCCCACCACGCTGCGCCAATGCGTGTTGGTGAGAGCCAGAACATCGTTTGTTGACTAACAGGGTGCACCACGAGCATGTTAGGTTTGACTTGTATCTCGTGAGTTGTTGTGCGGGAACCCTTAATAACAATATTTCCACAAGCGATATAAAGCTCAGAGTTAGAAAATTTAAATGACAGGCAAAAGGCTGTATCTACCAAGGGCCGATGATATATTTATTTTATATCAATCAATTAAAAAACTTCGTGGTTTAGGTATGATGGTATCTTGGTATTAGGTGAGAGAACTCTTGATGGTATTAGCCACCGCTTTCAGCAAATTCAAAGTTAAAAATTTTATTCAACATAAAAACATTAGTTCACTTATTAAACGTCAAAATTTAGCAGCCATCTACAAAAGAAATTTCTTGGACCTGAGAAGAATGGGTGCAAGACTATATATACATCATCAGCCTAAAGACGTCCACTGCTGGACAAAGGCCTCTCCCATGGATACCCTATAAGATCGGGTAGGTATTCATATAGAGGGATTTCAGCTGTTTCCCACCACGCTGTCTCAGTGCGGGTTGGTGGGGACCACAGTCTCATATATTGTTTAGCAGGATTCACCACGAGCAGGTGAGGTTGGCCTGGATCCCGCGGTTGTTGTGCGGGAACCCTTACCCCCCTCTATATATACATACATGTACATAATATTTTTGTTTTAACTTTATTCTAAATTAACCTACAATCAGTAATATACATCTTGAGAATCGATGCGTTTTATTTTTAAGCATAAATTGGTTCCGTTCCCCAAGATCTAAAACAAGTAAAATATTATAACATTTAATTCAGGTAAAATCACTTTTTTTTCTTAAATTTGTGAAAAATGTATTTCTTAGTCAAACAATATATATATTTATATTATAATTTACGCTATATATATATATGCTGATAACATGTTTACTATTTATACACAAAGTGAAAAACGGATACGATTAATAAATGTTTTATTTACTCAATCACTGGTGGTAGGATGCTGTTACCGGAGACAGTCTAGGTAATTACCACCGCAGTTCATAATTCTGCTGACAAACAGTACCGAGCAAACATTACAGTGTTCCGGTTTGGAGGGAGTTGTAGCTAGTGTAATTACCGGGTTAACGAGACTTCTTCTTCGTCTTATCTCTATTCGAGGAGTATAATGTGGTGCTGTGTACAACATCCAAACTAGCGCCATGGGCGGGTGTATTATTTACCATCGTGTGAAAGTCCCGCTCGTCTCATCGCTTTATTAAATAAAAATAAAATCAGTTATGTTATTATATAGTACACTGTAATGTATTGTAAAGACATGCTATTCTACGTTTTGATATGAGTAAGAGAAAAGGCAAAAGCATGGAGATGTCTTGTCGGTTTTCATTGCATTGTAGTTGGGGAACAATCGCTGCAGATGTGACGCGGCCGCCGTGGGCATCGACCCCGAGCACAGTGCGCTGCATGGCGCACACATGCATCACTCCACATCCGCACTCATTGTGCCGCCGACTTGTGTACTTATTTTCCACCCATTCGCTAATGAAGTGTAATTGGAATCCACTCCTCATGATTATTCGGTTACCGTCTGGGTGCTTATTTTCCATCCTCGCAACGTATTCTCTTGCACCTACACACCTTAGAGTTGAGTTTTTATTACCTACGAAGAATTATTGAAATCTTCGCCTTAATATTGTTTACATAAAAAAAAATCTACATAACAATCAGACAAGCAAGACTTACGTCGTCCTCGTTATCAGCTGACAGACGTCCATTTCTGGACATAGGCTTCCTCCAAAGATCTTTATATCATTGTTGGAATTCGTCGAGGGGAATTGGGCCGCCGTAACCCACCACGCTGGCTTAATGCGGGTTGATAGGTAGTCAAAGCCTCGTTTGTTATTCAGCAGGGTGCACCGCGTGAAGATGAAGTTGACTTGGGGTTCTGTAAGATATTGGGTGGAACCTCTTACACCCCTTACAAGACATACACTTGATTGTATATACGCCTATACTATAGAGATACTCTTGTCTATAAAAATATCAAGCTAGTTAGAATGATTTACACTGCATCATATTGTGCTTGAATGATTTTTTAGTAATTAAAACGTCAGTCGCACAGTAGTAATATTTGCACACTACTACTTGGCTGAAATAGGAACTATTGTGATACCTACTTAAGACTGCCGGAGGCAACAAAGACATAACTAAGGAAACTCTGGATTGTAACGTCTTTCAAATAATCTAGTAAACCGTTTGAGAGCTACGATGATAACTGAGGTGGCTTAAAGACGGCTGAACCATTATTGTGAACCAAAGCTAAGATCCGATCATAACCTTCAAACAGAACGTGTAGATCAAAGAGTTGTGATGCCTCTATCAGATACATCTGAAGATACGCGCGTGTAAGTTAAACAACTTGTCTTTTCAAATCAATGCTTAAATTAAATATACGGCTACCTGAGGAATAATCTCATACAAAAGAAGAGCTGTATAATTCTACCCTCCGGCGAATAAGGTGATATTACCGGTGGGATGGAAAGTTGGACCATCGTCTACAGATGCCGCCCGGGAGAGACGTCCGCGTGCTTTACTGGCAAACTTTGTGATCAAATAACGCTCGCGTAATACCCGATTAGCGCACCTCCATTTATATTATAATTTCACTATTAATTTACCCCCACCATTTTCAGTTTTCCTAGCGTTTATAGCTTGAAATTAAATAAATTCATTAATTAGTAACCGAACCTGTCCAGTCATCAGGCTATTATATGATATACTAGCTGTTCCTCGTCCGCTTTGTTTCCTACATCACCCCCGCTACTACTTTTAGGGATTGAGTTTCGTAATATTCACTCTTCATCATCATCAACCGATATAATTCCTCCTTGGTGTCCTGCGCTGCCCGCATCGCTCGACACCAGGGACCGTCGTTTGTAGGGGTTTATATGAGGAGATTTGGACCATTTCTCACCACGCTAACCCAGTGCGGATTAGTGGGAGCCAGAGCCTCGTTTG
This sequence comes from Ornithoptera priamus, assembly GCA_029034505.1. Classification (NCBI taxonomy): domain Eukaryota; kingdom Metazoa; phylum Arthropoda; class Insecta; order Lepidoptera; family Papilionidae; genus Ornithoptera; species Ornithoptera priamus. Next base: position 3,442,840 of record JARDWD010000826.1, read on the forward strand.
TTAGTTAGCGGGGTGCACCATCAGCAGGTGAGATTGGCTTGGGTCTTGTGAGAGCGGGACCACTTAATATCCGCTCTTAGTTGACCTATACTCGGTAAAAGTAATTTTCTACCAAAAGAGAGACTTAAAATTTCTACTAAATTTTAAGTCTCTAGACCCTATGGTTCCAGAGACATCGTTATGAGTGTCTAGTCTACGTAGGTGGAAATCTCATAAATAATTTTTTTATAAAATTAAGCGATGGAACGACCTGGACTTTTACCTGATGGTAAATGATACGCCTGCCCATCACAACGCAGCGCTTGTTAGGAAGATATATTTTGCACCACATTGTGCTCATCGCCTCGAGACATGAGATGTTAAGTCTTGCTACCTTAATAAATTCATTATCTACATAGCCCGTCAAAGTGGAACACAGTAATATCTACACACTACTGCTTGACGGCAGTGGAAGCTGAAGTGATCTCCGGCAATGGAGACTTACCTGATGAATATTTTTCGAATTTTATGATCAAAGGTTAATAACTATTAAACGTATTAATGAACAGATCCCATGTCTGAAATAAAACTTTGTCTAATGCCGATATCGAATCTACAGACTCCAGCACGCTGTTAGCAGCAAGTACAATGACTTTACCACTGCACGCATGGGGCTGTTTCCTCGTTACATTGTAGTCTGTCAGCAGCTTATCAAGGTAAAGCCTTTAAGTACGGATGTAATCCTACACTCGCATCGCGCACGGGCTTTTGACATCAGGTCATTCATTGAAGATATTTAAATGATATACATACTTTTTTCTTAAATAATATTAACGATTCTCACAACATGTATATTGAAAGTACAATAAATATAGTGTAAGGGTTCCCTCACACCAACTCACGGGATCCAAGCTAACCTCACCCGCTCGTGGTGCACCCGGCTAATCAACAATCGAGGCGCATTGGGCCAGCGTGATGGGTAATGGCCCAAATCCCCTCATATAAATCTCTTCCCGATCGGGGTGGTAATCTTTGGGGAAAGCCTATGTCCAGCTGTGGACGTCTATCGGCTGATAATGATGACTATGATGATGATGAACAATGTCTAACAATTTTACTGTTATGCTTCATAACGTATTCTACCCTATTTTACTCTTAATGTTATATCTATTTTATTTATTTATATTATTCGACGTAGCGTAACTAGCGCCACATTGTTTGGGTAGGCGTATCACTTATTATCAGGTGAATGTCGCGCTCGTCTCGTCGAGATTTCGAGTGGGGTATGCAAATAAGTGGCAGTGGGCGGAGCACATTGCTCGAAGGACCGACGGCCGATGGGGCAGTAAGGTCATCGAGTGGTGCCCGTGTACCGATAGACGTAGTGTTGGGAGGTTTCCACAAGATGGACCGACGATCTGGTGAGAATAGCGGGAACCCACTGGATAGACTGGACTTTAGGGGAGGCCTATGTCCAGCTGTGGACGCCTTTCGGCTGATAATGACCCTGAGAGTTATACTCCAAAAACATTTAATAACATAGCAACGAAAAGAAATCAGTACATTTAAAATGTTTCGCATTTTTGAATATATTTAAATGAATATACATATAAAAGGTAAATCTATTTTTTTCCTCTGTTAGACATTCTGCAAAATCGATTAAAAAGCACAAAGGGCTTTCGATTATGGGAGTTCAAAAGAGGGAATTTCGACCATTTCCCACTACACTGACGCAATGCGGATTGATGGGTCGGTAATGACCACGTTGGCTAACGCTTATTAAAAGTAAAGACGAGAATCAATTAAAACCAGTGCAAAGCGTACTTTCAGTTCATCAGCTCCCTCCCTTACAAAAACCATTCCTTCCACTAACATTTCTCGAAGGATCGAAACCTTAATACAAATAAATGTAACCGTAAATATCCTTTACAGCGAAGGGATAGACGCGGTAACATTTTATTAGGGCAATTCAAGTAATAAACATCTTCAGTAACCGCACAGATAAATTACTTTCTTTTGGGTTAATTGAGAAAAAAAGCATAAATGTATACGATTTAAAGGTTTTTTTACTCATCACGCCAACAATCGTTCGCTGCGTAGCGTCTAATTTAAGTATAGAAAGAACTAGGTCATAAACTGAATAAATACTTAGGTTTTCTTAGTACAGCGATACACAGAAATATTCTTATTTTATGCTAAGCATTAAAAAATCATGATAATATATACATGTTATGTGTATTCCTCAGGTATCTCTGTTCTCGAAGGACAAGCAGTATATTTGATGCGTCCTCATAAAGAATCCATAACCAATAAATTGTTGTAGTTCAGTTTGTACGCATTTTACGTCTTGAGATATCCACTGCTTTTGAGGTTTCGATGAAGGAAAAATTCATGTGGAAACCAGAACCAAAAACTCATGTTGAACCTTAAGAAAAAACTCATGTGAATATGAACATAGTTCGGGAACCGTTTTTGTGGAATTATAACTCCACCAGGCCACACTTAGTATGTACAATGGTTAAAATGCCTTGTCTCCTTTTTCGCTTTGTGAGTGTTAGTCCTGAATCTCAACAGTGGCAACACTAGGGTGGTTATATATCAGCCCTGTAGTCTCGTGTTAGTAAGAATATGGCTAAGTTAAGCCCTACCTGTCTTAGAAGGCAACTAAAAGGGTCTAGGAGTTTCGCGCGCCTTGAGGGTGGGTTAGCCCTTATCGCTCAATAATCGAAATTGCGTGGAAAAACATATGGCTCAGCGATGGTGCCTAGGAAGGTTAGGCACCTTCTCAGAGACGTGTCATCACAAAGCATTGATGTAAACCATTGAGGGGGTTTTAGTGAGTAAGAATCTCAGATAATCCTGACTTCCCCCCAGAAGCAGTAGTAATCTTTTGAAGAATTTCCTCCTCACCCCCCTTCCGCCCTCCCAACAAAAAAAAGAGTGGTTGTATATAAAATTCACGGACAAAAAACTCTCGACACACCGTCTGCATTAAAAGCGTAAAAGCGAAATAAAAAGCCAATAGAGAACAAGCTCTTGGAGAAACGTCAACAGAGTAAGGGAGGGGCGGGCGGGCGCACACACGCGGGTTGGTAATTCCATTAGCGGGTTGAAAGCGTTCATTTCCTACAAAAACCTTTCAAATGAAGCAATAAAAACGCGACGAGCCGCCGGCGGCGCGTAATGCACGTGTCGCGCGACCGCCGACGCTTTTTAGTTGGCGCCGCGCGACGCCGGACGCAAGGCTGCCGGCGCTGATACACATGGAATAACGTGATAATTGTCATTTGAACAGAGAGAGATGAGGAGCATCGCATCGCTATGCTAATTTTTGGATGCGGCAATTTTTTTTTAGTAATTAAGCGACGAAACCAGCGGCACGTTCATCTGTTAAGTGATACACCTTCGCATAACAACGTGGCGCTAGCTAAGATGGTATGCAATGCACTGCTCGTCGCCTGAGACATAAGACGTTGAGACTCGTTACTCCAGTAATTACACTAGCCGCAGCGCCCTTCAAATCGGAGCACAGTAATGTTTTCTACCTGGACGATCTCCAGCAGTAGAGACCTACCATCTATTGTCTATATATATAAGACTAGCTGTTCCACGCTAATTTTGCTGGTCGTTATATAAAATTAGACCTCCAACGGCTTTTTATAGACCGATATAAAGAAAAACATTTATTCGGCATATAACAATTTTAACATACGCACATATTAATTTTAACACACACCAAAATACTCTGTTTCTCTTATACTGATAACAGAAACATCAATACTGTTTTGGTATAGATGGTTGCTATGCAGGCGTGGTATAAACCAAGGGACCCGAACTTATCCTTCGGTTTGAACGACTAAGATAATTCCTGTAACGTTGCTATAAGGGTATGAATTATTGTTTTGTATTAATTTCGAATCTAGGACATACTGGAGCTAGGGCTCAGATGGAAACAGGTCATCTGTTAATGAGATTTCGCTTTTCGCTGATATGAAGCGTAAATGGTGTGCTCGCCGTTGTGAAATGGAAACTCGCACATTTAAAGTGCAAGCGGCGGTCCGTTCGATCTTAATTAGTGAATGCATTTGCATCATGTTTAATGCGAATTATGGTGAACTCATCATGGCGTCAGTAACACCATCAAGTAATCAAACATGCACTAATTGTGTACACTACACCGTCATCATCCTCAGTCGATAGACATCTACTGCTGGATATAGGCTTCTCTCAAAGATCTCCACATGCAAGAGTTCAAGGGAAATTGGGCCGTAACCCACCACGCTGACCAGTGTAGGTTGGTGGGCAGTCAGAGCCTCGTCTGTCATTCACCAGGGTGCATCGCATGCAGGTGAGGTTGACTTGGGCTTCCGCCCAACATCTGTCCTCTTACACCCTACTGCCCACACAACACCGTGGTCTGACACATTCCTAACCATAAATATGAATACTGGAACCAGAAGGTTATCAGGTTTCTGTTGCCGAAGACTGTCCAAGTAGAGGTGCCACCGCAGTGCCTATTTCTTCAGCCAAGCAGTCGTGTACCTAGTGGCATTAGTGGGGAAACTAGATTAAATATTTAGTTAAGCGACGAAGAACAATCTGGTGGTCTGTATATCATACTAACTAGCGCCACGTTGTTATGGGTGGGCGTATCACTTACCATCAGGTGAACATTTCGTTCGTCTCGTGGCTTACTCGAATAAAAATATTAAGGATAGTAGCGATTGAACCAGCCTTACCATGATTCAGTTTCACTATTACGTAGCTCCGGAATCATCGCGAGGTATGTGATTAGCCGATTCGTAAAGACGAAAAAACCTAGAAAACGTAGCTACTATTAGAAAAGTATCAAGGACCTGATTGGCAAATTTTATAGTCTAGATTTTTTCCTTATAATAATTAATCGCTCAATGTTCCTCCAGCTGGGACTTTTCTCACCAGGACAGAGTCAAGGGCATCCACTACGCTATCCCTGTACGGGTTGGCTGATGTCACCTGCCTAAGACAGTTGGCTGTTATTGATACATATCGATATCCTCACGATGCTTTCCGTCACTGCAAGCTCGGTGCTCTGATGGCCGCCTTACGAACTGGGCTATCACAGTTACAAATGACTAAGCTAAAGGCTCTAATGTGCCATTACTTATTTCAGTATATAGTTTTAAAACAGTACATCAAACATGATTGAACACCTTCATACTTATCGAAGCTGTGATATGTTCTCTCAGTCGAGATCACTTCCGGTTACGTACAATAGAAATGACTGCACTAAAATCTTTGTACAACATACGCGGCTCAGTGTGTTTGTGCGTTTAATGAGCTATCACGACACCAGCTGCAACATATTCTGGCAAATGGATATTCGATTTGCTTAGTTTGTAATTGCAGACTCCCTGCTGTAACATTCCAGATGTCGCGGGGTTAATCTACTCTAAACTTGAGGTGAAGGACACCGTTCTATTTAAATGATAAGAGCTTCATGGACGTGACCAACTAACTCATGACAGAGTGACGAAGAATTATCTATGACTATACTTATGAGGGGGTGTAGGAGTCCCGTACAACACAAACTCACGGGACCCAGGCCAGCCTCACCTGCTCGTGGTGCACCCTGCTAATCAACGAACGAGGCTCTGGCTCTCATCAACCCGCATTGGGCTGGCGTGGTGAGAAATGACGCAAGTCCCCCTATATGAACCCCTACAAGCGACGGCCCCTGGTGCCCGGCGATGCGAGCAGCGCAGGTCTGAAAGATTTGGGGATCTTTAGAGGAGACCCAGGTCCAGCTGTGGACGTTTATCGGTTAATGATGATCATACTTATGAGAGGTCTCAAATACCAGCTGCGAGAAACGTTGAATTGTTTATTATTATTATTTACACGATCAGCAAAAATAAAATGAAAAAAACAATAGCAGGATAAGATTAATGCCTAAGACCTGTTATAAATAAATGTTGAACTAAGATTACAATTGATTTACTGGAAAACAAAGGTGGGGAGAAGGAAAAGTCATGGTTGAGAAACATCAGGGAGACTGGCATACTTGGAGCGTTCGAATTGTTCCGCGGACCAGGAACAGAAAGGGCTGTACCACGCTGATCGCTAACCTTCACTAGTTGGAGAGGCATTTTAAGAAGAAGAAGATCGTAATTTCAAAGTTAATTAAAAACTATAATACCGCTTCGCCGCGACCAGATAAAAAAAAATTATATTAAACAATCAGCAGTGGACCCGGCGAGGATTACCAGCGGCAACTGTGCAGCCGAGGGACGCGAGGATTTGCTATACTACTGCAAATTGAATTTTAATCCTTTCTGTATAAAACCTTGTTTACTTCACACACAATACTGTTCAATCAATTATTTTTATGTTTATTGTAAAATTAAATTAACACTGTATTTACAATATTCAATGGTTTGCGGTCTCCCGTTATATATGAATGGTAACCATACCATTACATACATAGAGTACTACAGCAACAATACAGACGTAAAGGCAGGGAGAAAGGTAACCCTGACTCGAAGAATCATCATCATCATCATCTCTCTCAAATCATTTTGTTCTTTTGTTATTCGAGTTCACGCCACTGCGGCTGATATTGCACCAACTAGAAACATTGCACCGTACAGCTATGATCAATATATAAAAAAAATTCTTCGCTCAAGTATCAAGACGTCCGCATCCGCTCTCGAAACTGTAGAGCACAATATTAAACGTTGAATAAAAACAAAATGGTCGGTGATAACATTATTTGTCACCTCCCTCTGATACATACTTCCGCTGCCCTCAACGTTTCAGCGCTTCACTTTGAAAAGTATTTCGCGAGAAACGTTTTCGGACCCTCCGTTTTATTACGGTGCTATGTATTATTCCTTTTATCTTTCCCTTCTTTAATTAAGAGCCGGGGGAGTTATTTTATGAATGCAATTTAGGTTTACAAACGACATCCCCGGTTAATGGAGTAAACGTATAACGTTTTTTTTGTTTCCCCTTCGTTTAAGAAAATTAATTAAGACTTTTTGAAGTATATGAAGGCATGATATAAGGAATTCCTTACGCGAGGCTTTATTATACTGTCGGTGCGTCTACACGTCTGTTACTGAATTTTTTTTTTTTTAAATCGGACGTTTACTTAGTTACTGTACCGTACTAAGTGAATATTGTATTCTTCAACTTGGGATGACAGAAATTATATGGAATTTTACTTATTTAAGGAAGCAACGAGACGAGCGAGAATTTCACCTGGCGGTTAAGGATACGCCAGCCCATAACATACCGTTAGTTACAATATGTCAAGTCTAGTTACCACTGTATTTTCACTGGCTACATTGGCCCTTCAAACCGGAGTACTGACGCGACGAGACAAATAAGACGTGCATTCAATAGTTTGTGATACGCCTGCCGGTAACAACACGACGCTAGTTGGGATGGTGTACACGGCACCATACTGTGCTCATTGCCATACCAAAGTTGATTTGAGGAGTTAACTTAGTAATTGCAGTGCAACGCCCTTCAATTTTGAACACAGTACTGTTTGACGACTGGAACAGGAGCTGCGCTGGTATATACCTAGACGGTCATCCAACTATAAAGACCTGTTTCTTCTTTATGGTTTCATGGGAAAATTCTTCAAAAATACCCTGCTTTTAGGAAGAAGTCAGTGTTACTCACTAAAACCTCCTCAGTGATCTGCATCAGTGCATTCGGGGAGACTCTGGGATCTCTTATAGAACGCACCGGTTCCCCTCTACACTTTGTGTTAACGTCTATGAGGAGGGGCCTAACCCTGCTAAGTACCATCGCTGAGCCATATGACGCTGTCCCACGCAGGTTCGCTTGTTGAGCGATAAGGGGCCCCACCCTCAAGGTCCGCGAAACCCTTTGAGTCGCCTTCTACGACAGGCAGGGCTTACCTTAGTCCCTAGTTACCTATTCTTATTAGTCCGAGACTAAGGACTAACTATAAAGATCTACCAGTGACAATTATTTCTGTTGGTGGAAGGACTCTGTTGTCTGGGATTGCCGCCAGGGCTTATTTCTATCGCCAAGTAGTCTATAAATATTACTATTTTGAGCTGTTGTTTATGAACTTACATTTTTTACTTGGACATTATGATTCAATATCTTATTTATCAACATTACGATCCTTCTGTTAACTTGAAATGGAATCGTTTCCCAGTTCTGGGATTACATGAAAATGAAATTTAAGTTAACATCTTCGTGCTGTACAAACTGTGGCCGTGATAAACGATTCCACGTACCGCCATTAAGTAATCATAACAACAAGCATTACGTCCGTCATGCCTACGAGCGGGCCCCCTGTGTACACAATCTAATAAGGCCCTCACCTCGCTAAAAGCACTTATCTGCCTGAAAACCCTTCAAATGAAGCAATAAACGTACAACAAACCCTCGGACGGAAGCGCGCATCTGATATTTAATGGCGGCGGATTCATTTGTGAGGGTAACAAAAGTATCTAAGGCGAAACTATTCTCCTGTAGCTTTATTATCGCCGATTGAACTAAAATACATAAACGTGTTAAACTTTTTTTTTTATGTAATTAAGCGACGAGACGAGCTCCACATTCACCTGATGGTAAGCGATACGCCCGCCCATAACAACGTGACGCTAGTTAAAACGGTGTGCACTGCACCACACTCCGCTCGTCACCTGAAACGTAAGATGTTGAGTCTCGTTACCCCAGTAATTATACTAGCCACAGCGCCTTTCAAACTAGAACACAGTAATGTTGGCGCGATACTGTTTGGCGGCAGAAATAAGCGCTGCGGTGGTGTACCCACCAAGACGATCTCCTGTTTGGTATACTAGCTCCTAAATGAATAAACAAGTTTTGTTTCATGTTACTTAAAGTTAAGTGTTAATTAAAGTGTTCGCTGCACGACCAGTTTCAGACGACTTACAACCAGTGCGATGAAGAGCTTTTAAATTACTGGTGGTGCGTCTACTAGCACCGTCCACCGTTTGATATATATATATATATATATATATCATTATCAGCCGACAGACGTCCACTGCTGGGACATAGGCCTACTCCAAAGATATCCACATCGCTCGATCCTGCGACGTATAATTTATATATATATAAAAATTGTTAGCCTGAAATGGTAATGGGCATGACACATCCCTGGAAGGACTGATAGCCGATGAGGCACTAAGATCCTCGGATGGCGACCGCGTATTGGAAAACGTAGTGTTGGCAGGCGAGGGGCCTAACCAGGCCAGATGGTCCGACGATCTGGTGAAGGTTGCGGGAAGCAGCTAGATGCGTGCATCACAGGACCGATTTATGTGGACATATTTAGGGGAGGCTTATGTCCAGCAGTGGACGTCTGTCGGCTTATAATGATAACGATGATATACATATATAAAAAAAATATATTTTTGTTTCGCAAATGTACGTGAAGATATTACAAACTGAAACTCGCGTGAATTTTGTCGCGTTGGAAATGTTAGCGTGATATTCTGTCGCCTGCGGCTGGTGCTGCCCGATGAAGATAAACATACTCCCGCTTATATCTTCATGCGGCTGTCCAGTACACAATATCATATAAAAGTAATATATTGAAATGAACAGATTTAAATTATCATTTACAATGCGAAACGTATTCAGTAATTGAAGCGCAAACATATCGTGACTGTCGTAATTTACCAGCACCTTTCCTGATTATTATGATTATATGATTATTTTTAATAGAAAGTGGTAGTACAGTATAGTCATTGACGATGAATGAGTGCCGGTCTATCTGGTACTCATGTAGCTCGGAGCACCGTAATACTGCTATTGGAGCCAACGGGTAACGAGGTGTTCGCTTAATTGGCGGGCATCCTTTTGTAGCGATTAACGCATTGCAACTCACGGAATCCAAGCCAACCTCACCTGCTCGTGATACACCCTGCTAATCAACCAACGAGACTAGCTCCTATCAGCTCGCATTGGGCCAGCGAGGTGGGAAATGGTATAAATCCCTCCATATAAATCCCTATCCGAACAACGTGGGAATTTTTAAGTAAGGTCTATGTCCAGCAGTGGACGTCTATCGGCTGATGATGATGATGACAATGTTTACATAAAACCACAATAAGCTCATCGCCTTAGGAAGTTTTGTCATCCCAGTAACCTCATATATAGAGGTTATCCAGAGATTCATTGATTCATCACAAGGTCTATCAAAGTGATTAACGTAACTATTCAAAATTTGATAAAGATATTACTTCTGCCATTTAAAGGTTAGTTATCAACGGATTTTATAAAGTTCTTTCTCCAAGAGAGTTGCGGGGGTGTTAATAACGAGGAGGGTTTTTATTTGTATTATTTCTGACAAATTTAAATTTCAAGTCTATATTACGGCCAGCAAAGCGGGAAACAGCTTTGTTTGTATATGCTCGTCAACAAACACCTACTCTATACGGTCTCTGCGGGCTGGAATATTATTTTTACACACCATCAAATTGCTTTATCCACGTAGGAATAGACTGTAAAATAACAATTGTCCAAAATAACGATTTTCCATCAATCAGTCCAGCTTCACAGAATCCCCAATCTGTATGTTGTATCCCGTCCAGCGCGGGTAGTATAGCGGCGCCACTTCAGCAGTGAACTTTAATTAAGTTGATATTTGACGGTGTCCCCGGCCCGCGGCGCCCCTCCGCCGGGTTTATGGCTGTTTGTTGCCAACTTAATGAATTAATGTGTTAATTATGAAACTTCCCACCGCCTTTCAGTCTGTTGATGAAGGGAAATTTGTTAGGAGTTTGTATCAATGCCGTATCGAGTCTCGCGATGAGAGCACGGCGCTGTATGTTCAGCTATGGAAACGTATTCGGGTTTTGTTAAACTTCGACGTTGGCGTAATATTTGTTTGTATACGTAACTGTATCGATTGTTTATACCCGGTTTCGAGTACGTTTGTATTGTTTTACAGTTTCAAATATTATTTCAAAATTGTTCACCCCCTACAATATATTTACGCAACGGAATTGTTAATACGAAACTTTGTTCGCGAAGTGTTTTACATATAATTATAAAACGAACCATATACGAGTAGATAAATATTAATATACACAGATCATATAACTCATATTTCTCAGTATCCTTATTTCATTGATGAAATGAAGATATAAAAATTGTCTTCATTAGAATGGAAGGTGGTTGATAAGTATCGTCATTAACAAATATATGGAAATCATACTTTTTTTTATATTTCACGAAATGACGATACAAGTAATACGTTCACGTGCTATTAAATGATACGCCTGACTATAACAACGTGGCGCTAGTAAGGTTGATGATACACACTACAAAACATTATGCTTGTAGCCTTAAGACATAGGATGTTAAATCTCATTACAACAGTAATTTCATTAACTACAAGGACCTTCAAATTGGAACACAGTAATGTTTGCCCATAACTATTTGTCGGCGGAAATAGACACTGCGGTAACGTCTACCTAAACGGTCTCCGTCAAGCGTGACCTACTAGAAGTGGTAGGGTTATAATTGTCTATTTCTTCATCATCTTCAGCCGATAGACATCTACTGTTGGACACAGGCCTACCCCAAAGATTTCCACATCGATCGATGCTATTCCATTTTTATTTCTTTGTCTTCTATTGGCTATTTGTTAGCGATAAAAAATCACTTCTCTAATAATTATTTTTTATTATTAGCGTGAAAAATTACAGGGATAATAAGACATTTATCGTACGTCACGAGGTCATAGACGCTATATGTTGTTCTATAAACATCCCAACGCGTTTTCGCACCATATTGTTTATATTCTGCTCATGTTCGTTCATCATCAGCTGATAGACGTCCGCTGCTGGACAAAGGCCTCGTCTAAAAATCTCCACATGGACGGGTCCTGCGCTGCCGACGGCTTTTCGCGACCTACAGTCAGCATGGCTTCCGATAACGCCGGGCATTAGAGGCAGCCATTTGTGAAGGTTCATATGGGGGATTTGAGCCGTTTCTCACCACACTAGCCCAATACGAGTCGGTAGGAGTCCGAGCATCGTTTTTTTTTATTAACAGGGTGCACCACGAACAGATGAGGTAGGCTTGGCTGAGTTGTTGTGCACCCTTTACACCTCCCATGGCCGTTGCTTGGTTGTTATTAAAACTTGGGACATAAATATTGAAAAATAATGTATGATGTGTAAACGTATGAATGTTCGTCTACCGACAACGTTTTGCACGTTAAAAAGCAATTGTAAGTGATTTATTTGAAAGTAACGGGTGCCTATTCATTAGCCACAGCCGCCGTCGTCGCCCGTAATGATTTATAGCGACGTTGATAAATTGCAATTGCAGTTATAAAAAACTATTCAGGAATTCATGAAATGAGATCCTTGAAAAGCGCTAATACACCTCAATATTATTTTCCTCTTACCTAGTCTATCTTAAATGCAGTAATGTTTTTTGTATTATTATTGTAATTAACTAACCGTTTAAGTGGTTAACATAAATTAGCCGAAATTATTACTCATATTTCACAAATTTCGATTAATGGTTACACTGTTAGATCCGTTGTCTGCGCTCCTAAAACGTACTCCATACAATACTACTACAACAGTCGTACGTCCGCACTCGCCGGCGGCACTCTGGTTACTGACGTACTTACATTGTTCGTCCGCACTCGAGACAGTGTACCCACATACACTATTTTGTAGTGTACCTACATACACTACAGTTACGATTATTTTCAGTTACTACATGTAGCCCAAACTTATCGCAACATCAGGAATGACAAAATCCGGACAGGATCAAAATTTATTGATTAAACTCGACTATTATGCTGAAGTGATAACAAGAGAGACCCATAAATAGCACGAATATCGTAAGGCTGATTAAGAAGATCCATTAGTGGTTACAGCATATTGACAAGCGCAGTGTGCGATCATGAAATCTATGCATGCGGGTGGCATTAGGCGAGGTCACGCTTAAATCGATTGGGTAGGCGATTGTTCAATCCTGTGGTCAAAGTATAAAGATAAGCCTTGTCCTATAAGCTAATAAAAAAATTCACGAGTTTTTAATGCGGGAGCCGCCTCCATTGCCCAGTAGGTGAGCATAAAGTGTCCTACAAATACCAGTGCCGAGAAGGATTACGGCTCTGAAATATGGCCAAGCAGGAAGGCCCTGAGGAAAACCACTGAAAGGATTTTAGTAGGTTCAAATCTTATCTGACCCAGTCTTCCCCCCTGAAGACACCAAAAATAAATACAGGGGTCTATATTCAGCGGAGGACATATATCTATAACATACATATAACAATTAATCATAAAAGGTGTTCATATTATATTTAGTCCGCTAACGGACCTCCGTGGTGTATTTCGCGCAGTGCAGATTCCGCCAGGTCAATAGTTCCACCGTATCAAGGGTTGTCCGCTTCACGCCTGCTAAATTCCGGAAGCCGAATATCATATGATAACATAATTGCTTAATTAATATCCTAATTAGAATTTGAATAATTAATCAGCTTACAGCTCATCCGCAAATCTAATAGGTCTCTCACTCGTACATCACTCGAACGTAGTTGTTCAGTCCTCGCGTAATCAAATGAAGGTTTTTTTCTGATGTTGATCTGATATAAACTTATAACAAAACGTAAGTTAAAGTTAAATAGCACATATATCAAGTAAGTGAAAAGGAAAATATAATACAATTGTAAATATAGTAATGGACGCGCGTATATTTGAACAAATGCTTAAATATGGTGACCAGGAATTCATTTTTACAACCTTAAGACCAGCATTTTAATTATAAAAACGATCACGAATATAACTTCAAGTCATAATACAAAAACTTTATATATCTATGACTCTTCTACATCATCAGCATCAGCTGATAGACGTCCACTGCTGGACATTGACCTCCTCCAAAGATCTCCACATCGATCGGTCCATAATATACCAATCTAGTCACATGCGTGTTTGATCATAAACTATTGTCATCATGAGATGCTTTCTTCAAAATGCAGTTTGGCGGATAGATTACAAAACTAGATGATGATAAATTACACTAGAAAGATATCAAAAGAAAATAATCCATAAATATTGTCAACAATCACAGCTCATTCAAAGCATTATCAGAATGCATAACTTTGAAAATGTTTAGATGTTACCTTCTATATCATATCTATGTATGGAGCTGGCTGTTCCCTGCCAGCTTTGCTGGCTGTAACATCTCTCAATTATCTACTCTATTAATGTCTAGGTCATAGATCTTTACGAATGATTGGACTTACAGTCGGACCTTAACCGGTTCCGTTTGGGGATAATTGAGGTCAGTGAATTTGTGAAGCTTCGACGGTTTCATTTGTGATGCATGAGTATAGTTTATACTATTGTACGCGGTACACTTTATGGGAAGAGAAGAGATGGACAATGTTTATTGGTATTGTATATACACTCATAGGTATATACAATTATCTAGCTATTCCTCGCCCGCTGGTCGTAAAACCCCGCAACTTCCTTTGGGCATTGATTCCGTTCTTAGCTGACCTATACTCGGCAAAAGGAAATTCCTACCAAATTTCAAATCCCCAAATCTTATGCTTCCAAGGACATCGTGATGAGTTTCCACGTATATGGAAATTTATTTGATATATATAGAATATTAATAATGCGTAAATGTTGTCATTCTTTAATATAAACTTTAACAAACATCCGTAGACATATCGTAGCGCCTTCGTAGCAAGTAGACAAATACACGTACAAATAGATATATAAAGATGTAAGGGGTCCCGCACAACAACTCACGGGACCTAAACCAACGTCACCTGCTCGTGGTGCACCCTGCTAATCGACAAACGAGGCTCTGGCTCTCGCCAATACGCATTAAGCCAGCGTGGTGGGAAATGGCTCAAATCCCCTTATATGTACCTCTACATAGGACAGCCTCTAGTGCTACTGGAGGCCATGCTGACCGTATGTGGAAATCTTTGGGGAGGCCTATGTCCAGCAGTGGACTTCTATCGGCTGATGATGATGTTAGATATATATGATATATACGTATATGTGATTCTTTATTTAATTAAAATTTATTTAGAAGAACCAACAACAACGAAGTAACTACTATGTAGTTAATTTAGTTATCCATTTGAACTATTTTCAATACTTTTGTATATTGTAGGGATATTGTACGTGGAGTGCGGGATTTCTGTTGAATAACAACGCACGCACTAATATCAGCACTATATTGATAGACGGAGCGATTTATAATGTACAGAACGAGTTACTAAGTACATCAGTATTACGAAGGTCCAAAAAAATCCAGTAAATGGATACAATTGTAGACTCCGTAATGACTTGTTCAGCTAAGTCAATGTACACAAAGATCTACGTTCCTTGTAAGGATCTGCGCTATCATAAACGATAGCGTGATCTATCTCGGTCATAGTGGCGCCATCTGTTGGATTTTTATTAAAACTTCTTATTACTATATTTTCTCTCCAAACTTTTGTCGAATCTATTAATTGGTCTTTCTTCCACCCTTGTCCAACAAAAGGTTTCAGTATACCGATTTTACACGTCAAGTCATCGGCTATATTTTTTTTGTTGTACCATGCTCTGTTCCATATATATGTATATAATATTTTATCAGAATTCAGCCTTTGAAAAAGATAATTCTCTTCGGTAATATAAATGCTTTTGTATTTAGGTTAACGCTTACATTGTTATCATTATAATTGTGGTTAACCTCAATCTGGCCGTTGGCACTGCGGTCCAAGCGTGGTTTAATTCGCTTTATATTATATCTCCTTACCCTGCCGTGACAAATGTATCAAAACACATGCGGTTTTTATTACGAAATATTTTTAAAGTATACAAATTTAATATTGCATTCTGACGCTGCATGAATAAAAAGCTCTGAAGGAGGCTTACCTATGAGAGTGATAGAAGTACAGGGTGGCGCAAAAGTAATCCTCCTATCAGAAAATGCTATAAATTTTGCCTTGATGTAAAAAAATTAAAAGACCAAATAAAAATAATCCACAAGAAGAATCAAAGTTTTTAATTTTTTTTTTTAAATTACAGCCGAAAAACATCGGAAGGTTATTTTTGCGCCACCTTGTATATACATATATACATATAGCATTTTCTGATAAGAGGATTACTTTTGCGCCACGCTGTACTATTAACCTGGTAAAGTAATATATATATGTTTTGCAATTTATTCATGTATTTGTACGTTATTGGTGGTAGATCTCTGTTGCTGCAGATTTACCATCAATAAGACACAAGTATTAAATAAGATAATAATAGATCTAGGTACGTACCTGTTTCTGCCGCCAAATAGTACTATGTAAACATTACTGTGTTCCGGTTTAAAGGGCGCTAAAGCTAGTGAAATTACTGTGGTAACGAGGCTTAACATCTTATGCCACAATGCAATGAGCGCAATGTTGTGCTTTGAATACCATCTTAACTAACATCACGTTGTTATCATCATCATCAGGTGCCTTCTTCAAACTAAAGTTTGGTGATCAGATTGAGAAAACCAATTTGATCCTCAGTTATTCTTTTTAACTGATGCTATTTAAACCCCGTCCATTCCTTTATCTGTGTTTTTTTCCACGTTATTATAGGCAAGCGTATCAGTTACCATCAGGTGAGCGTCCAGCTCGTCTCGATGCTTCGTTGTATTAAAAAAAATGAACTCGCAATAGCGCCACAATTGGATTAATTTAACAACCTTCTTTTAACATGGTAATGTAGCTGTTTTCAGACACTATGTTCATGTTGTACCGGTTACACTGTTTAGGAAACCGTATTGGCTAAATGGGAACAAAGTCTAGACAGAATCAATCATGAAGGTTCAGTATGTTGTAACTAGTTAAAGCAGTCTGTGGCACGATACAAGTTCAACGACAGATTTCATGAACTATGTTAATAACAAAGTTATTACCAAATCTTCATGGACCTATGCTTTTGACCCTCATGATACCCTTTTCTTAAAACTTTCTAGAAACGTGGAAGCGACCGAGTCTATCAAAATTCCTGAAAAGTAAAGTCTTCGAACAGCGCGTGTTACCAGTGATGTTCTACAACTTCGAAACTTGGTCGCTTCGGGTCTCATAAAAATATCTCAGAGTCGGCGAGCGCTAGCGAATGTTATGATTAGAGGATCTCTGCGATATAAGATCAGAAATGAGGAGATCCGCAGAAGAACCAGGGACACCGTCATAGCCTTAGAAAAACTCAAGTGTCCGACGCAGACAGACATTTGAAAGGCGCATTTGGATATGGACCTGTGTTAAGATAGAGACGTTGGTCCTATACTCTGTCCAGGATACGTTCGGCATCCGTCTCCAGCACCACATTTCAAACGCGTCTAATCTCTTGCGATCGGCTGCCTTTATAGTCCTAGTCTCCGCTCCGTAGAGAAATATGGAAAAGAGTAAGCTGCGAACGAGGCGCGTTTAAGTTTGCACTGAGATGTTTCCGTCTTTCCATATTCTCGAAAGAGATAGAGCTTATATATATGTATCATAGTAACATGATTGACTTCATTTCATTTCCGTAAAGGAAATAGTAATAGTCTCACCGTATGCCTTAAAACATTTAAACCAGAACAAGTTGAAAGTGATATAGCAGTTACTTGCGTAACATGTTTAAAGTTGTTACGAAACAAGTATTCCGTTTCTTGGCAGCTTTCATATTACGTACCATTAAACTTACAAGAACTTATCCGACTTGCTCCAGAGATTATTTTTTTATTTTTATATTCACTAGCCTAACACACACACATTATTTTAATATAACCCGGATTAATAGCAATAATATTGGTTTAGTATCATCAGCCGATAGACGTCCACTGCTGGACATAGGCCTCTTCCAAAGATTTTCTCATACAGTCGGCATGGCTTCCGGTACTGCTGGCCACTAGGGGTTGTCGTATGTAGGGGTTCATATGAAGGGATTCGGGCCATTTCCCACAACGCTGGCCTAATGCGTGTTGGCGGAGCCAGAGCCTCGTTTGTTGATTAGCAGGGTGTACCACGACCAGGTGAGGTTGGCTTGCAACCCGTGAGTTGATGCGTAAGACCCCTCTTATACATTAAGTCAATGGTCACTATACTTTTAGTCCTAACGGACTAGTAAATTAACTATTTGAATGCCGTAGACTACTACAACACTTTTGTGTTAAATATATATAAGAAGATATAAAATATACCCAGTTCGATATATTTATTCTACTAAGCGACAAGGGGACGTTTACCTGATGGTAAGTAATACGCCTACCCATAACAGTATAATTCCGGTTAGGACGAGTTATACAGTACCACGTTGCGCTCGTCACCTAGGACATAATGATGCCGAGTCTCGTATCCCAGTAAATACACTAGCTACAGCGCCCTTCAAACTGGAACACGGTAATGTGTGCTTCAGTACTGTTAGACGGTAGTTCAAATGACATCGAATCAAGCAATCAGTTGATTATTTCTATTGGTTTTTTTTTTCGTTCAATACATACAATTACTTTCTACTATTTATAATATATTTTACTATTGTCCCAGTTATAATTTTAACTGTAAAAAAAAACAATTTAATATGTGAACCATTTCAATAAACCTCACTTTATTTTCCTTATCGATTAGAATAATAAAAAAATAATAGTAAGCAAAAGGTCCTCTTCATGTATTCCAACAGCCGGCCCTTCTACGCACCTCTCCGCTGAGCACAAATCATAATTAAATTTCAACTCATTACGCACCCCCGTAATCGTTTTAATTACAATTTATGTTACCAGTAATGGTGCTTATAAAAATATGCCACATTTCGAAATGTAAGGGATGGTTTAAGTGAGGTAGTAAAGTGATGTGACAGTTCTGTATTTATGTCAGCTGTATGATTAGTAATAAAAAAACTTTAAAACTGCTCAAAAAATAATATTGTACGAGTGTATATAATATTTATATTAGATTTTCTATTCTAGTTTTTCCTATGTTTATTTATTAAAGAATAAAAAAATATTAACAGTATGCAGTACATATACATGTTGCTAACTGCAGTACTTAATTGAATGACTGTGACGAAGTTAGCAACTCCCCCTTCCAGCGAACATACAAAATAAATATGTATGCAGCTCTATTCTTCTCTTTAACTATGGTTCATCATCATCATGTGATAAACTCCCACCGCTGGACATAGGTCTTACCGTCCGCCCGCCTCCAGCGCTTTCCCGCGACCTTGGTCAAATCATCATTTCACCTTAAGGGAGGAATCTCAGCACTCACTATACTTAATTTATGTCAAAAGAGATCGTGTATTTATAATAATAATATGATAGTAAACAACCCTCCTACTTTTCTCACTGTTAGGACTCGGATCCTTTTCCCTTAAGGAGAAGGTCCAGGCCATTTATCCACCACGTCCAAGTGCGAATCGGTGGGATGTGACGGGTCCCCATTGACGTTGTCATTCTCATAGCACATCGGTTTCGACACAAACCGGAAGCTCGAGCTTAATGGGATTCGAACCCATGTCTCTTGTGTACTTATAGCGTTTTCGACCATCTAACACTAAGCTATCACTGTTTCGTAAGTGTGAGTATACTTTAAATTTTGAGTTTTTAAACGCAAAGAATTTTAATAGGCCATTTTCGAGAAGATGAAAAGATGCTTCAGTCTCGACTGCTTATTGCCAGGAAGTGGGAACGCGTTTGGATGGCTGCCACTTGCGAACGCATTAGCAGTGCGCATTTACTTATTTTGCAGTCTATCCTCCTGTAATTTCACCAGCTCCTCTGTACCCTCTGTGAGGCATTATATATATATTGCTGTTTGATCTAAGTACTAGACTAGAGGACTGTCTGGATGAGGTGCTCATACGCTTGTTATGAGCTTTATTAAAAAAAGGCTTATTTTTTTCATAAATATATGAGAAATTGATATAAATGGTTTCTTGCAGACTTCCCGTTCTTTAACCTGTCAATTCTACTTGTGTCTCGCGATGAGCACAATGTAGTGTATGTAATCGTAACTAACGAAATACTCTCTCTGCGTGTTATCATATAGAGGAAAGTAACATCTTCACAAGTGGTTCAATTGCGTTATATAAATATCATCATCAGCCGATAGTCGTCTGCTTCTGGACATAGGTTTCTCCCAAAAATCTTCACATACAGTCACCATGGCCCCCGGTACTGCTGCGCACTAGAGGCTGTTGTATGTACGTGTTCATATGGGGGATTTGGGCCATTTCCCACCACGCTGGTCCAATGCGGGTTGGCACGATCTAGAACCATCTTTGTTAGTTAGAAGTGTGCACCACGTGCAGGACAGGTTGGCTTGGGTCGGCAGTTGTTGTGCGGAACCCCTTACTTTCCTATATAAATATATACGACATATATAATATGTTATCTAAATTGAGGGTAGATATCAAATTTATTTAGACGACATTTTTTCAAAAATATACAGTATGTCAACGTTTGTGAACGCATTTGTGAATTCGTGCACGCGAATACAGTTTGGTGCAGGTATTCATATCGCATGCTCAGTGTATGGCAGGTATGGAGCTGAACCCTGACAGAACAAAGGGTTTTGTTATTTTTTTTTATCTAAGCCGGAATATACAAGTTTGAAGCTTTAAACTACAGTCGTGTATGTAACGTATTTGAATTCGCATTGAAGAAAAAATATCACTGTATTTCAATTCCTAGAGAGATGACAATTGTCCACGGTAGTAGTTATGAATGTAGAGATTCTAAAGCTACATTTTTCTCACAGCGTACAAATGTTGCAGCGACAGCATACACCTGTGTGTGGAGATAAACAGAATATAGAGCTATACCAATCTCGTCTTAAATAATTTCATATTTGCACTACTTTATTAATATTGGTTATTTTTTCTTTTGACGAAGCCACGAGTCGACAGGAACATTCACATGAAGGTAAGTGATACGCCTTTTTTTACGTGTGAGAAATGCATTCGCATACCTGCGCTCGCGGGGGCAAAACCAGGTTATGTCTGACTTGCACCGATTAAAACCCTCACGATGTTCCACCGTCGTCGCTTTATGGCAGGGCCATGGAAACACTTTCGTTTACCTCCGCGACCCCGCTAGCGCCGACTGCACCATGCAGCCCCAACTCGGAGAAAATCCTCTCTTTCCACTTCTGTAAGGACGCGCCGGAACATACAGCGCGTCCTCCTCTCGGTCTCTTATTGTCACTCGGACAACGGATTTCCCCAAATCAGTCACCCAGAGGCCATGGTAGCCAAGGGAGAATACTCTCCTGATTCCCCTGCGGCCATGCTGATTGTAAGGTCACGCGAGGGCGCTGGTGGCAGGCAGGCAGGGTCCATCGATGTGTAGATCTTTGGAGGAGGCCTGTGTCCAGCAGTGGACATGTATCGGCTGATGATTATGATGATGATATGATTCCATTAGTGGAAAGTTATGTGCTACAGGAGACCGTTTAATAAGGTACCACCACCGTAGTTCCTATTTGAACCGTTAAACATTATGTTCCAGTGTGAAATCGTTGTGGCTAATAAAATTACTAGTGTAGCGAAATTTAGTAATTTATATGTTGTCTTTGGAGATAATCCGGAACGCAGAAATTAGACAGAGAACTACAGTTGCCGATATAGCTGTTAAAATCTTCAAGCTGATGATCTCGAAGTGGCAATGGGCCGGACAAGTCTGTCATGTCGGTGAAGGTCGATGATGGAGAAGTAAATTGGAGTGGAGGCCGCGTACAGGACGCAGAAGTGTAGGACGCCCTCCCTCCAGATGGATCAACGACATCATCAGGACGGTCGGAAGTGGGTGGATGCCAGAAGCTGAGGATCGCATTTGGTGGAAGACATTGGGAAATGCCTCTATCCAACAGTGGATAAACAAAGGCTAATAATCAATGACTGAATGTCTTATTCAAGCCGACGAAAACGAGGTGGTGTATACCATTCTAACTAGCACCTGTACCCCGATAGTTAGGGGTGTGTGTGTGTGTTACTTGCAATCGAATGACATCGCACATTGTTATACCAGCTTTTCGATTAAATAGCAACAAATTTTTAAAAACAACATTTTTATATATATTTAAACTGTCATCATCATGAGCTGTCCACTGCTGGATTTGAGCCATTTCCCACTACGCTAGTCTATAAAGGTTGGTGGAAGCCAGAGCTTCGTATGTTGATTAACAGGTTGCATTACAAGAAGGTGATGTTTGCTTGGGTCCTGTGAGTTATGACGGGACCACTCACACCCTCCTATTTTATGATACTATTTAAACTATATCTAATTGCTATATAATTTCTTTACAGGTAAGTGGGATACCAAGAATTCTGTACCACTGTAAATAGGTATGGTATTCATCATCAATTCTAAATAAGTTCAAGCTGATCTTTATAACAAGTGGAATAAACCGGAGTGGAACTGTTACCAGTGATGTTAAATAGTCTGCATTCTCTTTTAATGAGGACCCACGTTTAAATTATCGTGTGTAAAATTGTAGGCCGTCAGACGCTCGGAGTAACTCCTGAAGCGGGTGATTACAGTTCGTAAATTCCACACCTATAGCTGGCGGGGGGCGGGAGGCGACAACGTGCGAGCGGGCGCGTGGGGCAATTTTGAGATAATGCCGCCATTTATCAGCGTTTGTACAAACACGAGCAAGTTTAATCTGTGCACACTTCAAACGCGTCCTTCACGACACTAAGCTTACGTTATATTCAGCAATTTTTTTTTTATTTATTCAACGAAGCCACGAAATGAGCGAGACGTTTTCCTGATGCTAAGAAGAAACGCCTGCCCATAGCAATGTGGCGCTAGTTAGGACGATACACTCACCAACACATTGTACTCATCTCCATGAGATGAATAGGTAGATTTACAGGTAGTAAATCTCAGTTGCCGGCGATCTAGGTAGGTATCATCGTAGCTACCGCTAAACAGTAATGTATGAGCATTACTGTATTCCGATTTGAAGGAAGTTGTAGCTAGAGAAGTTACTGGAGTAACTAGACTTAACGTCCTACGTGCCTAGGTGACGAGCGCAATGTGGTGCCATGTATACTATTCTAACTAACGCCACGTTAATATGGACAAGCGTATCACTTACCTTCAGGTAAATATCACGACGGTCTCCTCGCTTCGTTAAATAAAAAAAATATGTTAATTTGCGTAACACCAGTAATAGTACTAGCTAAAACGCCCTTAAAACCGGAACACATTTTTATTTGTACACTGCAATTTGGCGGTAGAAATAAACGCTGCGGTGATACCTCGTACCTGATGATCTTCTACTACAGGTACTTAACGCTACTTAATTTCAGTTCTTTTCATGGAAAAAAAATATATAACAACAAACCATTTACTTGACGAAGTATAATTAAATTTTGAATACTTTATCAATATCCGAGACTGTCAAGTTCCCGTCCGGTCCCCCAGGGAGGCTCATTGTTCCTGACAGATCATGGACTTTCCTTTACTAGTACATAATATTATACTTATTGAAATGTTGATCAATTTTAAGTCGACATAGAATCTAATTTAATTATATTTCTTTGTATATAAATCAAATTTTAATATATATATATATTAAAATCGGTTTTCTGTGGAATATATAATATATTTACTAGTGATATGTCTCTGTTGCCGAAGACCGATCAGGTACCACCGCAGATCTTATTTCTGCAGCTAAGCAGTAGTGTGTAAATGTTACTGTGTTCCGATTTTAAAGGCGCCGTAGGCAGTGTAATTATTGAAATGATGAGTCTTAACATCCTGTCTCAAGGGAACGAGAGCAATGTGGTGTTGTGTATACCATTCTAGCTTGCGCCACGTTGTCTCACGGTAAGGCATAACACTTACCATCAGACAAACATCCTGTTCGATTCGTCGCTTCGTTAAAATAAAAAGAAACTCTTAACCTTTATCGAAGTACATCTAATGTCAAATACGAAATAAAATACTGTAACAATAATTTCTATTTAATCCTACAGATGGCGCCACCACAAACAATAGATCACAATATCGTTTACCGTAACACAAAGTTTTTCTGTACCTTAACTTTGGTCAGTAAGCCATTGTTGAGTATACATCTGCATCCATGGACTGGATCTATCTGAATCTTTATAATACCAACACTCGCGACAGTAGCCTATCACGAAGTATACGTCTGTATCCATCGACTGGATTTCTCTGAATCTTCGTAATATTATTACTATTGCACTTAATAACTTGTTCTGTACTTTAAATCGCTCTGTCATTATCAATATAGTGCTGATATTGCTAGGAGCGCTGTCATATACAAAAGATCCCACACCACACTTAAAGACTGCTATAGTGGCGCCCAACGTAGGGGGGGCTACTATTCACCTGATCGACTACTACAATACCATATTTAATAGAGTTTATTATAATCTGTTTGCTATAAATTTATTTCCGTCTCAACACGAACCTAAATAGCAATATTGTCTAAGATAAATACCCTGTCACTCACTTTGACTTCTCATTTGCCCTCGAGAGAGTAAACTCTCGTCTTAGTTTGTTTACGACCTTATTAGAGTTCCGTACAGATAATAATATTTAAATATACATAATATATTATATTCAGTGCCTATACTAATTGTACCATGTATAAATTTGTAGAGCATTCTCCTCCAGTATATTTCAGGGTTAGGTAGAGAAAAGTTCAGTAGGTAATAGATCTGGAGGAGAGAGGACCTAAAGTATAGCCTTCCATAGATACATAGGATACGAGCTATACTTTAGCCCCTCCAGATCTTTTACACTTATTACTTTTCACCCTGTATATAAATACATTTAATAAAACATAATTTTAAGAATAATATGAAATCCTATAAATTTCAATAAATACAGGCCTCTTCAAACTTGACCACACAAATGCTACTAAGGTTGCCTAAACGAAGGTCATAAACCGGCTGAAAGAACATGGCTTCGAGTTGAGCCTCCATTCGCATCACCAACAAATCTTCGCGATACATAACAACAAGTAGATATTTCTCCTCAGCCTGCAATTGAATTAATTAGTCGCGTCTGTTTGTAAAAGCCCATCATTGTCCCACAACTTGCCAGCGGCGAGGAATGCGTAATTACATCACATCACGCGACGACGTCAAGTTGGAGACGCTGTCACTGTGACGTCACATCACTTGCAGCATCACTTGATATTAGCACGAGTACCACTTGATGTACCAACTTACTTCATATGCAAATAAAGTTGAAATAATTTAAGAAACATATTTATCGTGAGTCCACGCGTGGGTTCTCATCATTACAACCTAATGAACGTTTACTGAAATAGACTGCCCAAAAAGAGACGGAAAGGATATAATGGTGGTGTGTCTTTACTGTCGTAGACCATCTAGTTAGATACCACGGCAACTCCTGTTCCTATCGTTACACAGTAGTGACGCAAATATTACTCTGTTCCCCTTCGAAGGTCGTTGCAGTTATTTAAATTACTGCAGTAAACAAGACTCGATGTTTTATATCTTAAGAAATAAGTTATCAAGTCTTGATACTTTAGTAATATTAATAGCTGCAACGACCTTCGAACTGGAACAGAGTAATGTTAGCACCATTAGATGGTCTACGACAATAAAGACTTACACCACCATTTTTTTTAGGAAGCTTAGTTCAGTAGATGTCCTAAGTAGCGCCACGTTGTTATAGCCACGAAAAAAAAGTTACTGCCTTTTCCATATTGTTATTCGGAGAAAATCAAAATTTACAGGATTACTTGTTCGCGAAGAGGAAAGCAATATTTCTTTGTTTCTTTGCAAAACGTCAAACAGAATAAAAACATGTAATTAAGCTTTGGGAAAGTTTGACAGCTTCGTAACAATATTACACCCCCTGAGAGCCAGCCCACGCAATATACTTATTTTTGTGAATAATTCTTTTACTGAGAAATAATAAATTTAATGCTGTACTGCGGAGACGGATGGAAATGACCAGGGGCATTTATTTCATTCAATTAGGCGGCGATACGCCTGCCTCAAGGGTGTACAGGTGTGCCGCACAACAACTCACGAGACTCGTATCCAACCTCACCTGCCCGTGGTGCATCGTACTAATCAACAAACGAGGTTCTGGCTCCCACCAACCCGCATTAGACCAGCGTGGTGGCAAATAGGCCCAAATCCTTCTATATGAACCATTACAAATGTGGAGATCTTTGAGGGAGGCCTATGTGTAGCAGTGGGCGTCTATCGGCTGGTGATGATGATGATGACACCTGCTCATAACAACGTGGCTCTAGTTAAGATAGTATACACTCCAGCACATTGCGCTCACTGTCTTGATACATAGTCTCGATACCCCATTAATTTCACTAGCTACAGCGCCCTTCAAACCGAAACAGTAATATTTGCACAGTGCTGTTTGTCGACTGCAATAGGCGCTGCGGTGGTACACACCTGGACGATCTTCCGAAGAAGATCGGTCTCGTGGTAACCAGTAAGGGATTTTCTTTTGGTCTAAATAAGAACTATATTTCTTTTTTATTCAACGAAACTATGTAACGACGAGGACGTTCACCTGATGGTAAGTGATACGCTGGCCAGGAATTCTAACTAGCGTCACGTTGTTACTTGGCGCTAGTTAAGATCGTCTTAAACGTAAGATGTTAAGTCTCGTTGCCGCAGTATTAATGCTATCTACAGCGCCCTTCGAACCGGAACTCAGATTATTATTATTGATTTGTAAATAAATGTTTCGAAGATAAAGGATACACATAAAAGTGACGTAGTGTGTTAGTCAGCTTAAAGATTTCTATGAAAGCCATATGTATTATTTACAAACATTGTTGTGTTTCCCTTCAAAGGGAACTGCAGCTTCCTCCGCTACTGCCAACTCCTGATAATATTTCCAAATATTACACTAAGAGAAAAACATATATACAGTAATCCACCCTATAACACGGTAGATTGGTTTCGCATTATTAGAAAACGCGTTGTAGGAGTTTTCCCTTATAACGCGTTTTACAACCCCGCATAACACGTTACGTATGAATTATTCATGTTTAACTTTTCTCCCTAAAGTGAGTTTTTAATCAACTTAAAAAAACTAAACTAAGAATATTTTAAATAAAAAAACTTAAGTTTATGAACTAAAAAACGAGTTAATTTCAATTAACTAATATTTATGAACTGTACAAAACATACATTATACTATACAGATATATAATGTGGGAAAGCCCCGCGTATGTGGGGTATTGCCCGTATTATAAGGGGGATGAAAATCGCGTAATATGAAAATGCGCTATCAGAGTACTGTGTTATAGGGGAGATTACTGTATATCAAATTTCTTTAACCAACTTCCAGTACTAGTAGATTATTCGCTTTACAAAGTAGAAATTATGGGATTTCAACTGTTCTTCCCAACTCCTTCAATATTACTTTAAATGCCTATAAAAGTTAATTTATTCTATTAACATATATTTTTTATTAGAATACCTTCTCACATTAAGTATTCTTTTGAACTGGTATTTTTTTTTTATGTAGTGGTAAGCAATTAAAAGTTCCTTTGTATCACCTCTCACACCGCTAGGCGTCACTCCACGTCGGCCCGCTGTCTGCGCTGTATTTAAATTGTGCCCATAAACTTGCACGACGCAGAAATTACACTTGGCAGAGCCTTGGCTCTGTTCAGTATTAGCTTTAACGAGAACTTGAATTTAAATTAAAAAATAAAACCTTATTTTCATTAAAACCCTCCACCCAGTGTAAAAACTTTACGTCGCGTCTATATCCTAACCTAATGTGTTGAATATAATGGATCTTGTCAATAAATATACTATATAAAATTTACCATTAATAAGTTCTTTTATAGAATTATACTATCATCATCATCATCAGCCGACAGACGTCCACTGCTGGGCATAGGCCTCCCCCAAAGATCTCGCATCGATCGGTCCATCTTGTGAGTAGCCTCCCAATACTACATCTACCGGTACGCGGGCGCCACTTGAGGACCTTACTGCCCCATCGGCCGTATATCTCAGAGATATTAATTTTTCGTATTAAGAAAACCAATTTAATTACAAATATATGTTAGTATATTTATTACAATAGCAAAGCTCTCTTTAATTTGAAAAGTTCCCCTTAATTTACATTAAGTATCATAACAAAAATTTAAACCTGTGCTTGCAAGATAGGTAGGTAACAATACTGTACAGTAAATAAATCAATAAATAATCTATGTAAACACAAGCAGTATATAGAAACCAAAATTACTATTTGTTAATTAATGTGATAGTGATCTCTATTCTGATTTTTTTCGGATAGATCAAATATTCAGAAATCATGTACAGAATCCCAAAAAGCCCCGAAATAAAACAGTCGGTACGGGTACATGAGTCGTTGATATGTGGAACCACTGATCTGCATTCAGAATGGTAAGTATTTCCGATACTCTATTGGCTATGAAAGTTTTCCAACGACTAGGATGGCTCCTAAGCCAAGCTAATACAACCAAGGAGTCAGTCCAAGCATGTATGTGTGGCTGCGGTATTCCGAGAACTGCCGAAACTTCCCTTAAGAGCTTGGCGAGCAATTCTGCTCCGCAAAGCTCGAGTCTCGGAATCGACACTTGTTTGACAGGCGCCACCTTAGTCTTGGATGTGATAAGCATTATATTATATGTGATATCCATTGCTATGTATATGTATCTATTGCTATCATTTTTAAAAGCAGTGTTAGTACAAACGCATATAAGGAGAATGCAGAACATCCCCAAGCATGTCATAATTTTTTTTCAGATATTAACTCTGATCCGGTTCGAAGGTCTTTATAGATTTTGAAATTACTGAAGTAATAAGACTTGATATCTTTTTCTTTTATTTAACAGCGCTTCAATGAGACGAGCGGAACCGTTCGATTTGGAGATATTTGGAGGAGGTCCATGTCCAGCAGTGAACGTCTGTTGGCTGATGATGATGATGATGATGATATTAAAACTCTTAAATTGATTTGTAAATATGACAATTACATTTCTTTCTTTCTTCATTTCTGTCTTTTATTATATGTATATAAAAAATAATAGTAAAGTTTAATATGAACTGGTAACGTATAAAATAGTGTACGATAAAGCGTTACGAAATAGTCTACGTAATTTTATTTACGATCTCATATCCTGTTCGCAGCACTCTGTATGCGGAGCTTTACCCTGCTGAATATTTAATATAAAGTCCAATCTTCCTGTCTTGTACCCAATAATACGACGATTAGATTGTAGTAATAAACTAGACAAGGATCTATCCCACATGTATATATATACATATATATATACACCGTTTACTTAAATTTTTACATTCAGGTCCGAAGGTGTTGATTAAGTCAAACAGACTAATTAAAAGTAAAAAAAAGATATTTTAGTTATCACTTACCATCAAGTGAACATCTCGCTCCTCTCGTCGTGAAACCATTACTCTTACAATAATTATAATATTGTCTCGAGATTTCATCACATAATGTTGCGCTTTGTGAAAATCTTAAGGTCTTTTTGTTATTGCATATCTCCCACCCCCATGTGAACGTCCTAGTCATCTCCAAGCTTTACGTAATTACCGTCATCGATGCTGGTATTTATATAAATAATATAAACCACCCTTGGAATTTCGCAACGTCTAAATATCTGTGTCAAGTATTCCGTTATTGTGCACAGTGAAAGGAATTCCTTTAGTGCACGCGATGTCGAAATATATTATAGTATAGCATTTAGTGTGTCGACTTATTTGCGTTCGTATTCTAGGCTAGTAATCTGTACCATATACGGCCTCGTTGTCACTTAACATTGTGTCAAATTTAATATTAATGTTATACATATAGATAATCGTAATGCGTTGGTATGTCTCGAAATAATCTCTATTGATGTAGTTCAAGTAGAAAAGTGTGTGTATAGCAAGTATTTTATTAAAGTATATAGATAACTATGATCATAACCGGATTAAGGTGAACCTGTCTGTCTTAGAAGGCGACTAAAAAGGTATTCAAGTTCGCGGGTTTCGATTGGTGCCCGCCCACAGCGCCCACTAAGCAAGCCGGGTAGAGGGCAAATACGAATGGTCTCGTATTTGATATATCATAGCAAGGGTCCTGAGGAGCGTTGCTGCCCTCCGAAGGATGTTTAGGAGTAGTGAAGGGAGACACCGAAGCGTTCTGTAGGTGTCTCCCACGCACTGCGGATGACTACAGGTTTCAATGAGTATAATTCGACATATAGCTTCGCCTAAACGAGATAGTATCTTTTAGAAGATTTCCATCCCACACAAAAAAGGTTATAATGAAATATATACTATTATTTTTTCAAAAAATTAAATCTCGTAATCTTTAGTATTTGTAAATCTTTTAAAAGGGTAGAACCTGAAAAAGGGTTTTATTTACACGTGAGAAATCGACATCCGGTGGTACACGTGTTTATGGCTTTAACATTTCATTGGTTCACATCGAAGCATTTATTCATTTAAATAGGTAGAGCCGCGCCTACTGCTGGCCACGGGTACCTCATATCCTCTCAGGATATTGGATTACCTTCTAAAAGCTTTCCTCTCATTTAAACCTGTCCGTAAGCAAAAAAGGGTTAAAAAAGTCCCCTCGCCATACATCCACTGCCTCTCTACCCTTTTAATTAACACATCTATTGATAGAAGGACTTTGTTGCAGAATACCGTCTTGATAGGTACCATCTCGGCGTTTCTTGATGCCAAACAGCATCATGTTCCGTCTGAGGGTGCTTCGGGTAATGAAATTACTTAATTAACGATATTTAACAACTAATGTGTCTCATAACTACGAGTGTATTGCCATCATAACTAGTGCCACATTGATATGGGATAAGCAGGTGATAACCAACGGGGACCTGCTTTTGTCGTGGTTACGTCGAAATTCCTTGTATGTAGATAGTTCATATAATTTTTTTTTTTACTATTTTGGGCGTTACAATTTGTAGTGGGCTTGTTTTGTGTGGGGTGTAAGAGGTCCCGTGTAACAATTCACGGGACCCAAGCCAACCTCACCTGCTCGCGGTGCAACCTGCTAATCAACAAACGAGGCTCTGCCTCCCACCAGCCCGCATTGGGCCAGCGTGGTGAGAAATGGCCCAAATCCCCTCATATAAAATCCTACAAACGACGACCTCAGGTGCCCGGCGATGTGGGCGGCACAGAACCGACCGATCTAGCGATCTTTGGGGGAGGCCTATGTCCACCTGTGGACGTCTATCGGCTGATGATGATTGTGATATAATAAATCACCGCGATTTACATTATATTTAGTGTAGTAGTTTTATTAGAAAATACTGTGAAAATATTTAAAGAATTCATGGATCTCTGATGTCGGCTACGTCCAACAATATTTACAGTCTCACAAACATTCTCTGGGACTCGAGAAAAATAAGGGAGAAAAATCTTAGTATTCGGTTTGAAAATTTAAAATGTATGCTAACGAGGGACTGAAATAAGAAATTAAAGCGTTCAACACAGTACTGCACCATTAACCTAGATTACACGGCACTCCTCATTAAACTACCTTTTCTCAAACGACTTTTTATCGCCGGCAAATACTTTTGAGATCGGCAGTAATCTGCGGATTAAATGCCGTGTGAAAATCTTAAATGTAAACCTCGGTGCGAACTTTACCGAGCAAACATCACCACCAGATCATATATCGATGGTATCACATTGTTCATGTGAGAGGTGACTAGTTATCTTTCGGTTTCGAATACTATGACGGTAGCATCGCCGTTTGCTCCGTTAGTTTTAAAAACCCAATTTTTGAGGGATGAACCCTCCCTCCCTTTCCACCTCATATGCATCGCCCCCCTCTTCTTGGCCTCTTGCAGTCGCGCGGGCAACGGATTCCTCCGAACTCGTCACCCAGAGGCCATGGGAACCAAGAAAGAATAGTCTCTCGGCTTCATAGGGTGGATCCGATGTTGGACTCGCCGCCACCTGTTATACGGCACCGCGGCCCCACCGCCGGACCCCAGTTAGTCGTAGAGGGTACTCCCTCCGCGACTCCACCTCGGCTGCAAGGGGCAGCGCAAAGCCGCCCCTGCAGCCCACCGGCCACATCCGTGGTGAGCTCCGGTGCTCTAACCTGGAGCGGCCGCCTCGCGCCGGTCCTTCACCGCGGGCCGGCCAAGTAGATTCCTCTTCGCTTCACCGTATATTGCACCACGGCTACTGAGCCCCTCCGCCATGACAAGTCGGGAAACCTGTTGGGGGCCTTATTGTAACCTTAAATTAGGTGCTTCATTAAAGATTTGATTAATTATCGTGTAACTGAAGATATAATAACACGCAACGAACCAAAATAATTTTCAAAGCTTCGCACAACAAATATGATATGTAGGCGGGGTGTTGTTTGAGTTTAATTAGGGATGATGCCCGTGTGCGAAATTTATAACATAGTTTGAGGGCTTTGTTAGTCGCAAAGCAAACAGGGAAACAATCCGGGGCTTGATGCCGGCAACAGTGGCAAATATTAAAATATTCCCCGCAAAGCGTGTAATAAAGCGACGTTTGTCCGAACTAGACCGCCGGACGCGGCGCAAGCGACCGGCGGCAGCGTTACTATGTGCGAAGCATAATGTGCGACCTCTGCAAGAGAAAAGACCATTGACT
Organism: Ornithoptera priamus; assembly: GCA_029034505.1. NCBI lineage: Eukaryota > Metazoa > Arthropoda > Insecta > Lepidoptera > Papilionidae > Ornithoptera > Ornithoptera priamus. The sequence continues at coordinate 3,475,449 of JARDWD010000826.1, forward strand.
GGGGAAGAAGGCTCAAGAAACTAAGGTTCACCATCATCATCTCAACCGATGAACGTCCACTGCTCGATATGGCTCTGCTATAATACATACATACATATATATCACGCCTCGTTCTCAATGAGGTAGACATGCACATCTCTCCACTTGCTACGATCCTGGCATACCTCTCTTGCTTCCTACACTTTCATGAGCATCTTCATGCATGCTCGTCGGTTGCGAGTACTCTTGACCCGGCTTTTTTTTAGGACACCTTCGATTTGATCAAAATATGTCCGCCTAGATCGAACTGCACCGATTTGTCCAATCATCCTTACCTTATGTACCTATTCGTTAATCTTCTTTCATCCATTCATTCAACATGGCTGAACCATGTAAGCATCCCTTTCTCTATCTTTGTCACTACATCTTCAACCACACCGCACCGCTCCCTTATCACACTGTTCCTCACTTTGACCATCAGCTTCACTCAAGTTATACTTCTCAGGCTTCTCATCTCCACAGCATTAATCCTACTTTCGTGATTCTTCTGCCGTACCCAACATTCGCTACCTTACATCAGTGTGGGGATCAACACACCTCTATGCACGGCCAGTCCTGCTCTTTGTGACACGTTCTGATTATTCATAAAGTTATGGAGTCCCCATTTACTTGATTCCCTTTCTCTCTTCTTTCAATATCACCATCACACTTGCCATCTCCCGTAAACTGTGAACCCAGATATACAAATTCTTTCACTTGTTCCACTTTCTGTCCCTCAATTATAATGTGACAGTTTGTCATATATTGTTCTCTTTCAAAAACAATTACTTTCGTCTTGCTTACATTCACTTTCATTCCTTTGCTTGTTAAAGCACCATGCATCATGATGAATGAAGATGCGGGTAAGGCCAACCTTCAACCTCACCCAGATGAGTCGAAGACTTGTACAACCAGTCAGTCATACATTCGTTCATTCAAGCTAAAAGCAGCACACGAACTCCCTGACAGCCTCTGCTGGTTTCAGGGAATCCTACCCAGTAGGCTATGTAAGGTCCATGTGTGGTGGTGTAGCATCCTTACCGCTTGGTCTCATTCACACACAGAACATCAATTGTTCTTTGCTTCATCATTTCACATATTTTATCAATTTTATCTTTCACATCTCCTCTGACGTTCAAAATAGCAAAGTGGCTATCCGCAGCTCACTTGTCGCTCCCACGGGGAATGAGACGTGATGGGTTGCGAACCTCGTTGCTGCCATTCTGGCAGGAAATAATGTAGTCCTCCATTGCGCTCTTACGAAGTAGCAAGGGAAAAAAAATTGTCGACACTAAACAGAGCCTCAAGCATGTTTGGGCAAGGTTAACCTTGTTCTGGGGTACCCGGCCCCAGGGCAATGGCACGCTAATCCCAGACTCGCCTCTGAGCATGCAGCAGTTGAGCAAGGCTTACCAGTGGCTTGGCGGAAGGGAAATAGAAGAATTAGGTAGGGAAATGTGTAAAGTAAAGGAATGCGGACTTTGGGAAGGGATTAACAATAAAAGAGGATACTACTGACTCGGAGAAAACAGAAAGGACACAGTAGTAGGTCGGAAAGCCGGGGCCAGTACACAGTAGTAGCCCGTTACTCAAAATAGTGCCGGACAGACGGCTGAGTACTCCCTGACCAATCTGCTATAACGTATTCCACAAGTCAGTGGTTCCCAGCAGTAATTGTCGCAGGGGGTGAAATTTTTTTAATTAAATTGCAAAACTTTCATACTAAACTAAGATACTGCTTGAGAGTTGAAACGTTTTTTTTCCACACATTCATCACCATCATTAACGTCATCCACCGATAGACGTCTACTCCTTGACATGGGCCTCCACCAAAGATCTCCACATCGTTCGGTCCAACGCTACTCGCATTCAGCGGCTTGTGAGGTTGGCTTGGATCCCGTGAGATGTTGTGCGGAACCCATTACACCCTAACGTTCCACGTTCCACACATCACGCAAATATTCATCAAAGGCACCATAAGCTTTGTGTTAATGTGTTTTTCACCTCATTTTTAAATTGGTGAGTAGTCAAATCTAAGACAGATAGATCATACATGCGTACAGGAAGCTCCCTTAAAAATTTTAAATTTTAGGGTTGTTTTTGCAGAAGAAAATAAGGAGTCACATGCAAATTTTTTGTGTTTCTGCGTTTAACATACCGGATATATTTTGATGTAGTAGTAAAGTTCTATTTTCATACTAAAGTGGTTACCACACGAGCAATCTTACCACTAGTTTACCGAAGGTACGTAATACATTTAAAAATAATAATGAGATAATAGTTAAATTTAGTTTAGGTTTACACTGTAACTGAAAAGGACAATGATTGGATGTAGTCTCCGGTCACTGAAGTACTCGCGAAGCTGGTATGGTCTCCATAAAACAGAACCCAGGACGGGCTATCCCAGCATAATGTTAGCGAGGCCGCGGTTGTTTTCCGGACGGTGATCCCGTGACCTCCAAACGCCGCAGGTGAAACCATGGAGGCGGTTTTAATGGGTAAAAATTTTCACATAATTGAGTTCCCCCCAGAAGACAGAGTACCTTTTCCAAGATTTCCCTCCGAAACAAAAAAAAAGTTTACACTGTAAACAACATTGCGCTCATTGGTTTAATACTTAACTAGACACTCTTGGAACTTGATATATTCAAAGAATAATTATTTACTTGAGGTTCATAATGATATAAGTAATTGGTACTTATTGATAGTGGAGGCTGGAAAACATGGTGCCGAGAGATCTTTCGCAAGATAGACCGACGATTATGGAAGCCATTCGACGGAAGCCTGTATCCTGTAGTAGACGACTACGATCATGATAAGGAATCAATACGGAATATATATATATATACATTTATATATATGATAACGTTCTCTAGTAACTCGCGCCCCCGAGCGAACAACAACGAATGTATGTAAATGTGTTTTATTTTTCCCCTTTACTATGCTCGCTGTATGTTAAAGGTCCCCGTTCGTAGGTCCCGAGGTTTTTTCATTACAATAAGATCCGTACGACAGAAACATTTTGAGATATTAAAGTCTTAAAAACAAAGGTAACTGAAAATGTAGCCTTCAGGCGAAATTGTGCCTCGTCTTCCTGGTTATCTTGCTTTGAAATATTTTAATGTGTGCGTCATAAACAAAGAAGAGGCGTGTGTGTGTCTGTGTGTAACACAGAGTAAAACAAACAGATAGTCCACTTAGTCCAAGATTTGATTCCTAGGCTACGATAACAGCGACACCATAGACTGTGTTTCGGCTGTAAACGTGCTAGATCCAGAATCGTTCAGGCAAGCACCCATCATCATTATTGTCTCTTGAAAACCAGGAGAGATAAGGGTACAAGGTCATATTAATTCTTTTATAGTAAATCTTATACAATAGTCAAAGTAATGTTTGATTTGATACTTGCCGATGGTATTTTTATTAGTAAGAAATTTGACAATAAATTAGTTGGTGTGTCCATTCGAACCTTAACCAAATTTAAGTCGTTTGTTTAAAGCTAGCAACGGAATAGGTCCCATGGGTCCAAAATACTAAAGGAATAACAAAGTGTATTCAAAGTAAAGCGAACTCCGTTACTTTGAATAATATTGACAATAAGTGCCGCCTATGGCGCGCGCTCGGGGCGTTACCTCGCCGAGCACCCTTCGAGGGTGCGAAAACTGGATTTGCACCGGTAAAGTGTCGCACTCAGGCTCTCGTCGCGGTACCTTGGAGCACAAAGAGCAGCATTTCCTCTTTACACTGCACCTACTCAGCGGCGCGTTCGGAGTTTCCACTCTAGCAGATTTTTACAAATATTCATCTAAATTTGGAGCGCGGTCTCTGCTGCGCCGAGGGTATGATGTTATGGCTGCATCCGTATTTGGGACAAGGCGACAAGAATTATTCATATTATACTTGTATATTCCGATTTACGACCCCCCTATAACAATTTAGGACTACTTACATAACACCACCATTGTGCTTGTTGCCTTGATAAATGAGATATCAACTCTTGTTACTCTAGTAATTTTCAGCTACAGCGCCCTTCCAACGGGACCACAGTAATGTTTTCCCACCACTGTTTATCGTCAGCAGTAAGAAAAGTGGTGATACCCATCTTTTTTTTTGGGGGTGGAGAGTCAGGGTTATGCGAGATTCTTATTCACTAAAACCCGCTCAATGGTCTGCATCAGCGCATTCGGAGAAGCTTCAGGATTTCTTATAGAATGCAATGGTGCCCTTCTACACTATATGTTACACTTCTTCGTGGAGGATCCTCATCCTCCTAGGCACCATCTCTCAGCCATACCCTGTCCCACGCAGATTCGCTTGTTGACCGAGAAGGTGCTCCAACCCTCAAGGCCCGCGAAACTTCTAGACTCATTTAGTCACCTTCTACAACAGGCAGGGCTTACCTTAGTCCTATTGTTACTAGCCCCAGTCTACAGGACTGACGGACTACCTACAGTACTTACCTAGACGATCTCCAGCAACAGAGACCTATCGTCAGTAAACTTCGGTCCACTCGGCACCATGTGAAGAGCTTATGACTATTTGTTTTAACAGAATTTCTTTGTTCCAGGTGTAAAGCGGAAACAATGCTGAAGAAAGGTATTTATTATTATTTATATACGTTACAAATTAAAATCTGTAGAATAATTAATACAAATATTGCAGTCTTTAAATATATATTCATTGAAGTTAACTAATATTAAAGAAAAAATAATAATTATTATTATTATTAAAAGTAAAATAAAAGTTTCCGTCTATTAATTACTGATTAATATGATTTTGTATTAACGTTGAAAGTTTGTGATAAGTTTTTATAGTTTATGTACAGTAACACACACACACACAAACACACACACACACACACACGCACACACGCACACACTCTAGGCCCTATAAAGTATACTTTAAGTACATGTCACACGGTAAACACTTAACACTTACACTTAAGATTCAACGTATGCATGTGCACGAATACACAAGCATGCATTCACAACACATGCACACTGTCTCCGAATCGATGGTAGTGTACTTTTCTTTATAAGTGTCTTAGTCCAGCGAGATTTCGTGTTGTGTACGTATCCTAATTTGCGACGCATTGTGTAGGATATCCTATTGCTATCGCCTTTCTCTAACCTCTTTTAACTTGTAACTTAAAGTTAAAAGGTTTTGTATCGCAAGATATATTCGCTCGACCGTTCAAGATTTATCCCTTCCCTTCCCTCTCAAGTCTTTAATGTTAGTACAACGGATCCTTTAAAGTTATTAACTAAATTATAATTTACACTTCAGGGATACTATAATCATTAAATAAAAAAAAATATATAATAAAAAAAAATTGTAACAACTTTTATTTACTGTAACAAAGGTATGTCAACAAAGTTTTATATAGAGCAGATGTATAAATACCAGATAAAAATAACAAGTACATATATTATGTTGTAAGTACTAAATAGCGGACACAGATACACGAACAGCGCAAGTTTCTCGCATGTACTAGGCGATTAGAGTACAACTTGTAGTGTTTACCTTGGCATGCATTTTCCTGTAACTTAGCGTTCGTTAACGATTAGTCAAACTTTGTAGCGAATTTTTGTAGTTATTGCAAATGATATTAAATGAATGATTTAGTTATATTAGATTAATTTTAAGTAATATTTACGTAATGCACTTAATTGATCCTGCAATTGAACTACGGACCGAAGTAAATGCGTTAACCATCAAGTCTAACGTTTATATATAAATAATTCGCTTTAAGCAGAAATCTAAAGTTGTACTATTCGTGAAGAGATTTCTTTTTTATTTATTTTATAAAACTCCATAGTTACTGCTTGTAATAAAACAAGTAGAATCATCAAAACCGGATCACTCCTTAAAAAGTCATATATGTAAAACAAAGTTGTCTAATGATTAACCTCTTCCTCATTCTTACGCTAAGACTTTATTTATACTCAAAAGTTCATATATTGATAACTTATATGTGTAATATTTTTTTATTATTTTTCCATAATACATTTAAAAATAAAAAAAATAGTTTTAAAAGGTAGTCAAAGATTTTCATAAGTTTATAGAATAACCATGTAGGTCATTTACAAAACGAAGCCTGTTCTAGTACTATTACAGAAATGTGTAGTAATTAGGTTTTATTATAATTTTTTTTATTTCTGTAGTAAATATGCTTCATTGTCCAAAATTAATACAAAAGCAGAAAAAAAAATTTTTTTTTCAACGATATGAATAATAATTACCGTTTCTTGAAAACTTTACGGTAATATATAAGAGTTAGTTCAGCTTAAATGCAACTTTTTAATAGATACTGAAAATGACAAATGGGGTGTAAGGGGGGGTTCCGCACAACAGCTTATGGGACCTAAGCCAACCTCATCTGCTCGCGGTGCAGCCTGCTAATAACAAAAGAGGCTCTGGCTCCCACGAACCCGCATTGAGCCAGCGTGATGGGAAATGGTCCAGATTCCTCCATATAGACTCAGCAATGCGCTAGAGAGGCCGCGGTTGTGTTCCGAACGCGGATTCCGCGACCTCTTCAAACGCCGAAGTTGACAACTGAGAGGGTTTTATTGGGTAAAGACCTCCACATAATGTTCCACCCAGAAGACAGAGTATCTTTTAGAATATTCCTCCCGAACGTCCACGTTCCACGTCCACCCGAAACAACAAATAAATTATGTCTACTTAACGCGTCGATGTTATGGACGGGCGTGTCACTTACCATCAGGTGAACGTCCCGCTAGTCTCATCAAGTCGTATTAAAAAAAAAAATTGTAATCGATTTGTACAGAAGTGTAAGTCATTTGGAGCCCTTCAATACGCCGAATGGAGCTTTAACTAGCAAGCGGCGCCCGCTACCCTCTGAACTGTATCGGATAATTTAATTTCAGTTAAATTGGCCAACAAACAAAGTTAAAACAATCTAACTGTTAATTGTTTGTTCGTTTTAAACAGTTTCTATTTTCTAATTTAAGCTTAACAATTATTCCTTCAGCCCATAGCTGGGTGAGACTAAGATTAGATTTACTGGTGGGTAGGTCTCTGTTGTCGGAGACCGTCTAGGTAGGTACCACCGTCACCTCCGTAGTCTCGGGCTAGTAAGAATAGGACTAAGGTAAGCTCTGCCTGTCGTAGAAGGCGACTAAACGGGTCTAGGATTTTCGGGCCTTGAGGGTGGGGGTCACTACCGTTCAACAAGCGAACCTGGGGTGGGTATGGCTTAAGCGCCTCCGCAGAGACGTGTAACAGAAAGTGTAGATGGGTACCGGTGCGTTCCGTAGGAGATCCAGAAGTTTCTCCCAATGCACTAATGCAAACCACCGAGGGGGTTTTAGTGAGTAAGAATCTTACATAACCTTGATTTCCCTCCAGAAGCAGGGTATCTTTCGAAGAATTCCCCCTCGGAGCAAAAAAAAGTAGGTACCACCGCAGCGCCTCTTGCAGCCGAAAAACAGTACTATGCAAACATTACTTTGTCCCGCGTAACGAGGCTCCTCAACATCTTATTTATCAAGGTGACCAGCTCAATGTGTATAAATATATATATAAACATATATAACATGATACTATCGATGGCAGGTGGAAGAATATTTTTAATACTAATTAAGTATCCCTCTTTTTATTCGTTGAAACAATACGAATGAAGTGTGGACCTGATACTCATCCATAACAACGTAGTGTTTATTAGGATGTTATACACTGCGCCACATTGAGCTACTTATATATATATGCAAAATTAAAAGTGAATATATATATAATTTTATATATATTATAGAGTTCCATATTATTATAAATATGGAAATATTGTTTTTGGGAGAGGTATATCTCTAGCGGTAGGTGTCTACCGGCTGATGATGACGAAGATGTAAATATTTCGCATAGATGATTTATTTTGGCAAATTTTACAGACCTTACAAATTGATTTCTGTGTAGTTGTAACTAGTTTGCAAACAATGTTTTTTCACTTTGTTTTAACCTTTGGATTCCTCACCACGCGATGCCTGTTTAAAGGAAACAGGACCCAAAACTTCCTGTAACATTTTTAATATATTTGGCAGCAACTGTTACCTCACCAGTCTGAAGTGTTAACTAACTAAAACTAAAAGATCTAGGAGATTTTACCTTCGTTTATTAATACATGTATACATATATATATCTTCATCCGTCGATAGATTTCCACTGCTGGACATAGGCCTCCCCCAAAGATCTACACATCGATCGGTGACGTGTTCTTGGTATCCAGTGGGTTCCCGCGATTCTCACCAGATCGTCGGTCCACCTTGTGGGAGACCTCCCAACACTACGTGTACCGGTACGCGGGCGCCGCTCGAGGACCTTACTGCCCCATTGGCCGTCGGTCCTTTGAGCAATGTGCCCTGCTCACTCCCACTTAAATCTAGTAATCTTTTGAGCTACGTCGATGTACCTTAGTTCTCCGGCGGATCTCCTCATTTCTGATTATATATATGAGTATATATGTAACTGTTTTCGGCATATAAAAAATATATACGAAGCCGTAAAATACAATTGAGTCTCTCCTTCTCCATTTCACATGTTTTGCTCTCTCCACGTAACGTATGGCCGAAATGAGGTTATTTTATGTGGAGTCGTAAACCAGGTAACAAGGTTCGACATCGTAACCCTCGCGCGATGAGAATTGGAAACAATTAATTTCAGTCTTGATGTCTTACACTGGCCGTAATTTAATACAATAATTGTTTATAAACCGATACTTATTAAAATATTGTCCAATGATTCAAGGCTTCACTTCAGCTGAAGGATGGATATTGGTAACACCCCCACATGAGGGACTGATCTGAAGGTTGCAATAAATCTGATATCGCAGCGATTATGCCGGTCAAAGGGCGCTGTAGCTAGAGAAATTACTGCGGTAACAAGACTTAACGTCTTATTTGTCAAGGGCACTAGCACAATGTAATGTCAAAGTCTAAATAGCACCGTGTTATTATGGGCAAGTATCACTTACCATGAGATGAACGTCACAATCGTCTCGTCGCTTCGTCAAATTAAAAAAACAATATATCCTGCAATGGGCGTCTATTGACTAATGATAATGATATTAACCGTCCTTCTCTTTGGTTATGTCCAGTAGTTTATTTAAAAAAAATTCCAGGTCTTAAAAGGCATGTAGGGTTTATGTTAAAAAATATTTTGACCTAAACTTAACTATGAAGTAGTTTCCAAAATAATTGAGTTGACATAGTTTTCTTCACTTTCGCTCCTATTCTCTGCTGGCGCCGTTGACCTGGAAACATATCTAGACTTTAGTGCATTACCTAGTTAAATAATATGCATAGTGTAATTATTTAAATTTATAATAGCCTAAGATTATATTTTATTATCAATAAGGTAATTAAAGTATAATAATCACCTGGTCATAGATCATCGTAATTATTCCCTAAACATAAATAACTTCAGATTTCTAAATAAAATTGTGTAAGTCTCTCATCTCATGTCATCTTCATCATCATCAGCTGATAGATATCCACTTCTGGACACAGGCCTTATCCAAAGATCTCCACATCGATCGGTCCCACGTTGCTCTCATCCAGTGGGTCCAGTGGGCGTTAACTCTTATATCTTCATATTCATTTCAATAGAGGATCACAGATAATCGTTTTTTTTTATAATGACTGTAACTTGTTACATTCATCATCATTAGCAGCAGCAGCCGGTGGTTGTCCACTGCTGGACATTGACTTGCCCCAAATATCTCTACGTTTATAGTTCATATTTGGGCCATTCCCAACCACGCAGGCCCAATGCGGGTTGGTGGGAGCCGGAGCCTCGTTTGTTGATTAGCAGGGTGCACCACGAGAAGGTGAGGTTGGCTCGGTTCCCGTGAGTTGTTGTGCAATAAAATTTCATTTTAGTGTACGTATATTTCTATCTACTACCATTTAAAAAAAAAAATTGACGAACATGTAATTGGGGTTAATATTTTACCACAACGTACCACCAAGGTTTTCGCGGAGTACGTGATATTCTTAGCAAGGCTCTGTTTGCTGTATTACGAAAAAGGTTAGCGAACATTTAGTCGTATTTAACAACAGAGCCACCCTCATCCCTTATTAACATGCGGCCTTTAAACTAACAAAATGTCAGAGTTAGGCATTAAACTTGATATTCCGATAAGCCTCAGTTCGAGCGTCATGGTGTCATTGACCTTAATGTTCAGTCTGTTGAATTCTAAATATATGCCTTGCGTAAGTTACTGAACAAGCCAAAGTTATTTGTTAATAAAAAAATTGTATATATAATAAACTTATATCTTTTCCATGTGAAGACCGCTTCCGGTTGAAAGAGTGCTAGGGGTTGGTGCTAAATATTTTAAATTTTAGTTCGCAGTAAACCTTCCTTTAAGCGAATGTTGTGGGAATAAATACTTCAAGTCACTTAGACCTATCTCTTGACATTGTTCTCTTTCTTCTGACCTCACCTCAACCATCATTAATATCTTTGTAAATACTTGCGTTGTCATCATCATCATCAGCTGATAGAGACGTCCACTACTGGATATAAGCCTCCCTTATAGATCTCCACATCGATCGGTACTGCGCTGCCCGCATCAGCAGCTTCCCGCAACCTTCGTTTGTAGGGGTTTATATGGGGGAGATTTGGCCCATTTCCCATCACGCTGGTCCAATGCGGGTTGGTGTGATTACTGAAATTAAATACAGATTTTTTTTTAAGAATCTTATTCAACCTGTATATTATTAAATAGAACAAAAATTGAGCCTTTTACAGATATCAATTGTCACTCGCTTCCATTTCCAATTGATTGCTCTATAGAATATTAAAGTTGACAATTACGAGGTATGAGAGATGGTCTGATGGGAGATGACACTTCACTCCCATAAATGGGCCTCTAATTACTCCGGGCCCGGCCATTCTTTAAAATTCATTAAGCGACTAGAATTTGGACCCGCACAGTTTTAATTGGCGAAGCGGCGAAGGAGTGTTCGTTGCTTCTGCTCTAAAGCTTTGTCGCCCGCCCTACTTTCACTTTCTTTAATCAGAGATAATTAAAGGAAAGTGGTTCCTATTGTCGATAGGTCACTGTTGCTGAATACTGTCTTAGGTAGGTAGGTACCACCGCAGCGCCTACTTCTTGCACCAAACAGTAGTGTGAAAATGTTACTGTGTTTCAGTTTGAAGGGCGTTGTAGCTAGTGTAATTACTGAAGCAACGAGCATAACATTTTATGTGTCAAGGCTACGAGCATTATGTAGTGCTGTGTATATCATTCTAACTAGCGCTATGTTGTTAAGGACTGGCGCATCATTTATCATCAGGTGAATATCTTCTTGTTTCATCGTTTCGTCAAATAAAAAAAAAAAACAACAGTTTCAGTCGTTAACACGTAGGAAACACTAACGTTAATATATTTGAGTAGAAAGGCATCCAGATGAAACAGTAGTGAGCTAGTGACAGTCGTCCGCGCCAATAAAACCTTTCGTATAAACCCACCCTCGCAAGGAGCAGTGGTGGCGGAGCCCCAATGGGCTTTGCATGCTCTTTTGTGGTGCGGCCGGGAGATGTGAAGAATTCTCAAATAATACGGATACATGAAACTTGTTTATTTTTATGATACAATTATGAATTACACGTTTTTGACAGTTTTAAATATAAACTAATGGCACTGCACTACAATATTTTTTTATAAATTACATTTTGGTATAATTTGAGATATCATCTAAAGATACCCTGCTACTCGGAGGAAAGCATAGCTCCCATGGATTATCCGACCCCGAAGTCATAAGGACTGTATCGCAGGAGAGCATTACGCGATGTTACCACTGTTGTCCACTTTCTTGACTCCCTACAAGTTGTATATACATTTTGGTTAAACATGTCTTAAGGAAGAGTAAAACCCTCCATAGCACCTTCGCTGTTATACAACAAATACACTAAACCACTACCACCACCAAAACCACCTTGCGTTTGCCATTCTCCCCGAGCTCGCGATAACGATCCCTAGGCTCGAGGCTCGCGAACCCGATGCGCTTTTAGTCGCCTTCAATGAGAGGTAGGGCTTACTTTAGTCCTATTCCTTCCTTTGTTCCATTTTCTATAGGCGGATACTATCATAACAGTCCTACAAGCAGATTGTCAAGATTCACGTTTAATGTGATAGTTACATATATCTATAATTAATAAATAGTATCACCCTAATACTTCCTATTTAACTATTTCGTGTATGTAATAAAAACTAACTCCCACTCTATAGTAGTTGAATTGAATTCATATTTATTAAATTTCGTTTGTGTATGAAGTATTGAAATCGCTCCGTTGCCCGCTGCTTGCCGCGACTCGTGGCCGCACCGCTAATGTGTTATCGATCCGGCAGTTTGGCAGCGGCCGCGGGCCGTGCCATGCGGCACACGTCATCGGACTTAACCTCCCCCCCACACACACACACACCTCCTCCTCCTCTCGCCCATCGTGCGAACAACTTGCCGACTAATGCCAAAACGAATCCTGGACTCGTGCGACGAATCAGAGGGGCCGTAACTTCCCAGCAAACGGGATACGAAACAATAACATTAGTTTTCACTACCGTATCGACTTTTAGATGATATATAACATGTTGTATCTGATATACAACACTGTGTATTATATGATATGTTTTAAAAAAATATATTTACTATTTTCACATAATTGTTTCCGTTAGCAATAGAACAGTTTAGTTCCGTTTAGTTTAGTGTAACTACTAGAATATATAAAGCGTAAAATCCTCCACAAAGTGGATTCAAGATCGCGTGAAGCCGTTGGACGTATACAGAGTAAGCTCGATCGATGAGATCTTTAGAGTAGGTCTGTACCTGGCAGTGTATTACTATCAGCTGATAATAATCTTAGAAAATCTCATCTTATGATATGGTCTGCTTTTCTACTCCCCTATCTCCACTTCGCTTCTGCTGATGGATCTCACAACATTCCTCAATTTGTTATTGTATATTCACCTCAACTAGCCTTATTTAATCCTTTCTTAATCTGACCTCCAAATTTCAATTTGAAAAATGCCTCTCATTATCATGTTATGTGATAATGAAGATCATCATCATATAACAGAATTATTATATGTCGACAAGACTTCTACCGCCATTTCAACATCCTGCTATTCTCGTCGCGGTGTTGTATAAAACTATTACCGGAAACACTAACGTTTATAATCTGTTTAAAATATTTACTATGTAAAATGTATGAAAAATATTATTCTGATATAAGTTAATACAATTTCCGAAACAAATATCCTTGATGTTGTTTACAAGGACACTTCCGGTTAAATCAAAACGAAACTGTATTGTATTGTATAAAATTGACTGTTCCAGTTTCAGCGTTACTTAAATTGAACGTACAGAATATAGACATAGACAACTATGTACGATTACGCAAATCTATGGCCTACTGCCAAAGACGGACAGTGTCCCACAGTTGATCATATTCATCATCATCAGCTGCTGGACATAGACCTCCCCCAAAGATCTCCACATCGATCGGTCCCGCATTAATCATATTGCGCATGACTATTAAAAGCATAAAATATATGTTAATAAAAATTGTATCATATAATGTTTTATTTAAAGTAAAAGTATATTATATATATATATATATATATATATATATATATATAGTATTTTAAGGTGGTAGGTCTTTGTTGCGTAGATCGTCTAGATAGGTACAAACGGTACTGTGCGCACATTACCGAATTCCGTTTTGAAGGGTGTTAGTTAGTGTAATTACTGAGGTAACGAGACAGCATCTTGTCACAATGCGACGAGTGCGATGTGATGCTGCATTACCAATCCTAACTATCGTGACGTTGTTATGGACAGACGTATCACTTACCATGAGGTGAACGTCTCCGTTCGTTTCGTCGCTTCTTCGAATTAAAAAAAAAACACAGTACAAGCGAGAGCTTCAATATTATACGAATTGAGAATTAGGTAATCATCGATATGAGTTCTAATTTCGATTCGGGGACAATTTGTGGTGGGTTTGTAGTAGGGTTTTTTGAACCTGCCTAGCTAGGTATTGTCATATTGTAAAACTGATGCTATAGCAGCGTTTCCGTTATATTTATGCCGGTAGGTGCAATCATACAAAATATAAAACACTACTTACACACACACACACACACCTAATGTGCAATTGCAACACTAACTTTGCGATTTTACAACATTGTTAACTGCGCACGATGTAAGCTACTATACAAGCAGTGCACGAGCGTGTGCGCTGAGTTGATGACTGTATGCGAAACGCGTTGGCTAAGTGGGTGGCGTGTGCCGGTAGAGGCGGCGGCGGATTGAGCGCGGCGGCGCGATGAGCGCGGGCGGGCCGAGGGCGGGCGGCGGCGGCGACTCCACGCCCGGCTCCGACGGCGGCGAGCGGATCACGCGCCTCTTCCCCAAGTGCCGCCCCAGGAACATGCAGCACCAGCACGATAGGTAACACACACGCGCACGCACGCGCACACGGACACACACGCACGCGCGCACACTATACAACATCTGCTCCACGCTCACAGCTTAAGCATATACAAACTTATTTCTTATTCATCTATTACAAAACTTATGTGCACTATATATATGTATGTAATGATTTATAAGTAATGTTATAAAAATATTTTACTACTGATAGATCTCCGTTGCTGGAGACCATCAACGTAGGCAGCGCCACAGCTCCTATTGCAGCCGCTAAGTAGTAGTGTGTAAACATTATTGTGTTCCGGTTTGAAGGGTAATGTAGCTAGTGAAAATACTGAGGTAACGAGACCTTATCATCTTATGTATCATTGTTTTTAAGGATTGTGAAGTTCTACAAAAGCACCTGATGAAGTAAGGGAATACAAAAAGAATTACAAGGGTTGACTTCATACAATTACTCTTATTGTAGGTGTGTCTAGTTTGCTTTATAACTTTTCGGCAAATATAAAAGCTTATGCTCACAACGATGACAGGCGAAGCAACACCCACGTAACACTGCGTCACAGTAAAAGTTTACTATGTGGTGATAATAATTACTGCAAAATATAGTCACGTAGTTGTGTGTACTCCGTTGAATACCGCATGCAATTCAGGAGTTACGATGACGACATCGGAAAGCATCGCTTACTTTATTATTCATATCACACTGCACAAATGGAGGAGTGTTATAAGTTTAACTTATATATAATATACGAAGTACCTAAACTTGTTTTGATGTAGTTTATTTAAGAGCTACAATAGACTTCATGGGTACACAATTGGTCTATGACATCACTGTTATAATTACCATCTAATGTCGTTATAACTATTGATATTGGTCGAACTATACAGACAGGGGCGCACATCCACATGGGCAAATAAGCAGTGTATAACCTCGTTCTCTGAACCTATTTAAATAATAATCTCTCAAGTAACTCAAAAGGTACACAACCATGCTTTGAATTGGTTATAAATTGATTAAATTGCTAAGTTTATCTTTAAGTACAGATAAGAAAAGAGATTTCGGGTGTAGTTTAAATACCCTGCTAAATACCTCTGTGCACGTCTCTGTATACAGTTACTTAAACTAACAAGTAATTTATAAACGTTGCTAACATTTGGTTCTATTGATTATCAGTTGTAGGTGCGGTCACAAACCTTACAAATTTTCAAACTCCATCAGGCAACGCTGAAACAATTCACTGAAAACGTATCGGCTGTGCAGCCAACAGAAAGCGCTACGGCAGTTCGCATAATCGTTGGTTCGGGTGACTTTAGCTGAAAACTTATTGCCGTCGAGACGTCACGTGATCACTGTTTAATT
This sequence comes from Ornithoptera priamus, assembly GCA_029034505.1. NCBI lineage: Eukaryota > Metazoa > Arthropoda > Insecta > Lepidoptera > Papilionidae > Ornithoptera > Ornithoptera priamus. The sequence goes on from JARDWD010000826.1 coordinate 3,491,283, forward strand.
ACGAGACCCACCTCCGTGAAACTGTAACGTAGCTGTGCTCGATCTTCACGCTCGGAACACCTGAAACGGACCGTAAATCCTTAAAGTCTCATCTCATTCCCGTACGTAGAGAGTATATTGTAGGTCTCGGTGCGATGTTGACGAGTTTTATTGCGCGATATTTAAACAAGATTACTGTTGATTAACTTGTGGTTAGTAATAGAATTTACTTTACTGAGTAATAGTTGATTAACGCTTAAAACGATGATCATCATTCTAGGCTACTTCCATGCTCTGTAGCTAGTAGTAATTTATGGAAAAGCTCATAAGTAATCATTACTCTGTGCCACACCATAGGATTCTCAACCAGCTAGTCTTATCGGCATTAGCAGCTAGAAGATGCCCAGTAAATGTGATCTTTTAGCAAAGTTAAGAGTTTTTATTTATATATCAATATTTTCTATAGTTATCTATATACATGTATAATACTTACGAGAATTTCAACTATGTAGAGACTCATCACAATATCTCTGAAACCTGAGGCGAAGGGACATGAAATTTGGCAGGAGTATTCTATTTGCCGAGTACTGGTCAGTTAAGATTATAAAAAAAATCTTCCCCAAAGAGAATTGTGGGGGTGTTACAGCCAGCAAGCCTACGGGGAACAGATAGTAGTTAAATATATTATTGTGTATTTATAATCGCGGATCTTATTTGTTATTTGACTGTTACATTAGTAACTAATAAAAATAACTAAAAAAGCTGTATTACCTATCTAATGCGAAAAGACTTGATTAATGTCAATTAAAAAGTTTTTACATATTGAGAAAAAAACAGACCTAATTAAGTGTGACATACACTAGTTAACTGTAAAGGTTATCATCGTCAGCCGATAGACGTCCACTGCTGGATATCAGCTTCTCTCAAAGATTTCCACATACTATCAGCGTGGCCTCCAGTACCGGGACTAGAGGCCGTCGTCTGTAGAAATTCATATGGAGAGATTTGGGCCATTTCCCACCACGCTGGCCCAATGCGGGTTGGTGGGAGCCAGAGCCTCGTTTGTTGATTAGCAGGGTACGCCACGAGCAGGTGAGGTTGGCTTGGCTTCCGTGAGTTGTGCGAGACCCCTTACACCTCTCGTGTAAAGTTTATTTTAGATAATATTTTTCTTTGTTTCTCTTTAAGGTATATTTTTATTTCATTAACATCCCATGGCCGCAATAAGAGGAAAAAGGCGTCCATAGCGATTCTCCATAGCTTTCAGTCTTAGGCTTTACCCTTAACAATAAGATACACAGTGTAAAGTAAATAATATATTACACAAGTACGAATAATATTGTCGTACACGCTTTTAAACATAGTATATTATATATTATAGTAATACGGTTTATGTTGTAGTGCAATGAATTTTCACTAAATAAAAACGTATTTTTAAGTTAACTGTTAACTTATAGTAATATTTATTATTAAACACACATTGATATTTTATATGTAGTTTGTGAACAATAAGTACTTTGCATGATTCATCTTAAATATCACACTTAACTAATTTGCTTACTGCCTTTATATACATGTAAATATTTGCTGATAGCTTTTGTAGAGGCTGCCGACTCGCTTTATATTTGTTATGAATGCTAATAAAACAAGTATACAATTTATTTACAATTTATTAACATGACCTTACCCCCCGTATGGGTGACGGTTTAGAATATCCCCACCGCTATACTACCTTTAGCGTGTCGTAAAAGGCGACTAAGCAAGGAAAAAATCCAGGGAACTGTCATAATAATATTTCTGCGACCATTACTAGCTTACCCTGTCAGTGGGCTCATCTGTCTGATGAATACGGGTTCGCGCCCTCGAAAACCACAGCTGTTACTATTCTTCCCCCAACAGTATTCCAAATAGTAATATCCTACATTACATGCTATTCCTGTGTATTTCGCAACATTCCTCTCAAAAAGGCTGTACCCACCCCACATCTCTCTATCCCTACCAATACCTTACATTCGCCAACCCCATGCCCAGCGTGGTGACTTACGGACAATACTCCCCAATGAACAGGAAACATGGTCTTAAACTTAAAAAGCTTTAAGATCGATACGTCTCAGTCGTACGATGGACTCTAAGTTGCAACTCACTACGGATGCAGCAATATCTTAACTATTTAATGTAAGGCTTGCGAAAGTTTTTTGCAGTTTAGCAACCATTAAGTATTATTGTTAAGTTAAAAAGCCTTTTACTATATAATCTTAAATTTAATATTTCACAAAGTACAGAATATTATAAGAATATAATTGATGCTATCTTAAAGCTGTTTGTATGAACTTCTAATCAAGTGGTACAACGGTTCCAGGCTGAGTTCCGGCGTTGAGGGCCGCGAGATGAACAACGCGAACAACCTGTCCTCGGACGAGGAGCGCGCCACCGATGGACAGCTGGTCATCCTCAACTCGAAGGGTGGCACCTACAAATTAAGAGATTCCAGGTAAAATATACTAACTTTTTTAGACACAAAATGACAATACCATCATGACTGAATTTCAAAGATCATTGAATAACTTTATTTAACCGACTAGATGCGCCGCCAAATAATAATCTGCAAACAGGGGTGTAAGGGGTCCCGCACAACAACCCAGCCAACCTCACCTGCTAGTGGTGCACCCTGCTAATCACCAAACTAGGCTCAGTTTCCCACAACCCGCATTTGGCCAGTGTGGTGAGAAATGGCCTAAATCTCCCCATATGAACCCCTACATACTACAACTTCTAGTGCTCAGTGGTATGCGGAGATCTTTAGGGGGGAGGCCTATGTCCAGCGGGAGACGTCTTTTGGTTGATAATGAAACATTATTGTGTTTCGGTTTGAAGGGCGCTGTAGCTATTGAAATAACTAGAATCAACGAGACTTTACATCACATGTCTCAGGCGACGAGCGACAGCGGGTGTATTATTTACAATCAAGCGAACGTCTCCTTTGGTTTCGTCGCTTCGTCGAATCAAAAAAACCATATTGTCCTTTAATTATAATTGCGTCGCCTTCAGGATAATTGAGATAGCTGGCGGCCGCGAACTGTACTCGCAGAGCCGCGCGAAGGCGGTGCGGAAGCTGCGCCACAACAACACGCACAAGCACAACCTCAGGAACAAACGTCCGCCTGCCAAGGACTCCAATGACTACACCGATAACATCAACAATGAGGTACGGTTTCCTTCATGATTACATTGATTTATTTATTTATCCAGTCCACTAGCAGATCTTACAATATACAGAAACACACTAAGCGACGATAACACTATACGACTACTAAATAGCTGACTTGAATCATCAACGCTCCAGGAAGTGTGCTATTTTAAATTGGATTAGATTTAATAGTAGCTCGCCGGCCTAATGGTTAGAGCGGTGAGGCCTTCATTCCGAAGGTCGCGGGTTCGTATCCCGGCATGTACCGATGACTTTAATATTTAAGTTATGTACATTTGTGAACTTCAGTAACAACAGCGAAATACTAACGGCGAATGAAAACATCGTTAGGGAAACCTACACATGAATTAGAATTTATTCTAAGGTGTGTGTGAGGTTACCAATCCGCATTGAGACCGCGTGGTGACTATGGCCCATCGCCCTTATACTGAGGGGAGGCCTGTGCCCAACAGTGGTGATGTAAATTGGCTGTTAAAAAAATATATTTAAGAAAATACAAATCCTTGCAATAGAACAAGAATAATTCGCAAGGCTTGTTGAAATTAAAATATATCTTCAATTTCAATAGCGAAGATGGTTCGGTGATACCACCTGCTTGTGATCCTGTTATCAATAAAGATAAATCGAACATCAAGCATACCAATGGAAGACTTCGCGACACATTGAGCTCATTCCAGGTAGATTGGATAATAATAAGCAAAAAGTTATAGGTTAGCTATGAAATTGGGACATCAGTCGCCTCAATTCCTCCGTGATCATGGCTGCTGCAAAGCAGTGGAAATCTCGGAATCATCATCATCCCCATCATCACCTGATATACTTCCACTGCTGTACATAGGCCTACGCCAAAGATCGCCAAATTGATTAATCCTATGCTGCTACACCCAGCCACTTCCCGCGACCTTACAATCACCATAGCCTCCGGTACCGCCGGTCATTAGAGGTCGTTATTTATAGAGATTCATTTGGAATGGATTTGGGTCATTTTCCACCACGCTGACCCAATGCGGATTGGTGAGAGAGACCAGTCTCCCGGAATAATACAAATGGATAAAATAGTAAAACAAACGCGAGAAGATCGGTAATATTTAGTATTAGTAAAAAACGTAGATGAAATTCGATTCCTATTCATCTTGTGTTGCAAAGTAGGTAAAATCATAAAAATCTTACACTATTCTAATTTTTTTTTAAATACATGCGACGTTCAACCGATACTTAAGCAGTACGGCGTGAAAGGAGGCCCTATGTTGTACAGCTTCGGGTGGTTTACGCTTCCTGCTATACTTACACTGAACAACTTAAGTTGAGCGACTTGCATAGAATGTGTAAACAATATTTAACAATATACGAGAGATAAAGAAATCTCCAACCTCGGTCATGTACTCCGGCATCAGCCATATCAGCCATCGTCTGCAGCTGATTATAATGTGTAAAATTTCTGGTAAACAAAAGGTGGGCTGGAGGAAAAGGTAAAGGTTGAGGAAAATCAGGGAACGGACTGGCATATCTCGGAGAGTACGGATTGTTCCGCAGAACCAGAGGCAGAAAGGATTGTACCACACTGATCGCCAACCTTCACTAGTTGGAGAGGCATTTTAAGAAAAGAAAAACAATATTTACAGTAATGAATTCTTGTTTTAGAAGATGTCGAACTAAATGAAACTATAGTTTCATTAAAAATACATGAGTTTAATAAAAAAAAAACACAAAATCAAAAACAGCTGATGCTCGGATCAACAAACGCCCGGGCGCGCAATCTAAATGCCCCGTGGCCCTATGAAATAAGGTTCAAATTGAAACCAAATACATCTCGAGTACCCGCCGCGCCCGCGCGTTCATTGATCCGAGCATCAGCCGTTTTTCAATTTGTGTTCCATTGCTGGTTTTTTTAGTAATGTATTTTTTTAATCTATCGTTTCATTTAGCTGCACTAACATGATGGAGCGTAAATAGTACTAATAAAACGTTTTAAAGATATGATTTTTTTTTAATTAGTATGGATTTCCCCCCCCCCCACCCCTTCCTCAGTTGTCCCATTATCAAAGGTGTCATTAATACTATCGTCCGTCTTCGTTTTCGGAAGCGGTCTCTTAAGCACAGTATAGTATAAACAAGAATATAAAGTAAATAAAATTAATATAAAGACAAACTATGACTTTGTGTGTTCTGGTGTGTCAGTAACGGAGATGAAGCATCATTCTAAGTGAGTTATCTTATTAATTTTTATTAAAATCTTTTCAGATATCACTACACAGGATTATCAATGAGCCGAAGAAAATGATATCGCGCCACACATCCCCCACGTACACGAACGGCGATCGGGAAGCGATCATCGAAGCGAATAGCATGGGCATACCCAAGAACAGTTCGCCGATACTGGACCCACACAAGACCACCGACGTCAGCACCAAGAGCAGCCCCATCGCCGTCGTGGCTGACGGCGAGGTTGTGGTGTTCGACGATAATGACGACTGGAAAGGTAAACTTTACTTTTACTCACATATATATCACTTCCTGTGAAGATTTTAAGTTACATATATTATAAATGCTACCGGGATGTTCTGGCCATCGTCTGAAAGGTTTTTATGATTTAGGGAACATCTATCTCAACCTCATAAGTATTGAGATATCTTGTCTTCGCACGGACCCAGCCCTGTAGTCTCGGGCTAGTAAGAATAGGACTAAGGTAAGCCCTGCTGGTCGTAGAAGGCGATTAAAGGGGTTTAGGTGTTTTGCGAGCCTTAAGGGGCCTTGGGGGCCCTTATCGCTTAACAAGCGAACCTGCGTGGAACAGCGCGATGGTGCCTAGGAGGGTTAGGCTTCTCCTCAGAGACCTGTTAACACAAAATGTAGAGGGGCACCGGTGCGTTCCATAAGAGATCTCGGAGCCTTTTCGAATGCACTGATGCAGAGCACCGAGAGGGTTTTAGTGATTAAGAATCTCTCATAACCCTGACTTCCTTCCAAAGGCAGGGTATCTTTCGAATATTTCACCCTCGAAACAAAAAAAAAAGGTATTTCCGAAGCAAAGTAGTAATATATTAGATATATGTTGATTTATCCATATACAAACTATAACCTAGCTGCAGCAAGTTATTTAACATGACCTCCAAAAACTGCTTAATATCTGGCACCGATGTAGCAATCTGGAATATTCTGACATGAAAATTCATCATCATCATCATTATCAACCGACAGACGTCCACTGTTGGACATTGGCCTTAAATGAAAATTAAACTGTCAAGATTATCAGTTTAACCTTTTTCATGATTAATCCCAGTTAAGATCCAGTGTTAATATTCAGAATGACAGAAAGGTTATATTAACTTTTTAATTTATTATAATTAAAATGGAAAAGGGTTCTTAGTTTAGATATGAAGTTTGTTACCGATGGTAATATAAAAGTTACAAGTAATCAAATTTAATCAAAAACTAAAAAACTTTATCAACTCTTTAGTGCGAATACCTTGTCTATCTTAAATCAATAAGCCGATAGACGTCCACTGCTAGACATAGGCCTCCCCCAAAGGTCCCACTATCAATCGGTCCTGTGCTGCCTGCATTGCGGGCTTCAGAGGCTGTCGTTTGTAAGGGTTCATACAGGGAGATTTTGCCGTTTTCCACCACGCTGGCCCAATGGCGGGTTGATTATGAGGGTGCATTACAATCACTTGCTTGGGTCCCGTGAATTGTTGTACGGGACCCCTTACACCACCATGATGATAATTCTGTTCTAAAATGTTAAATTTGTTTGAATAAATAATAACAAAGTTATTTGCAATCAATGCCCCATAAAGGGCACCCCTTTAACGCTCGTTAATTTTAAGCCGGGGGTAAAATGAAGCGGCTCAAAGTTTATTAAGTCATCTCGTATCCCATTAAGTGAATGTATCCCGGACCCCGTGGGGGTGTGTAAACATTATTTACATTTACACGAGATACACTAAGTTTATATTGCATTGCATATTCGAACTTTCGTTTGGATGATAGCATATTAATTACAAATTTAAAACAGAACCCACTTAAGATTTTACTGCATCCTCTTTGATTGATGAAATAAACCACTAGTGTATTGACCAATGAAGGCAAGATTTCAACATTGACTTCTCTTTATTCCTCTCCTTCTAATCATTCATCATCATTGATTGCTATCTTTAAATTGCAGTTGGAGAAAGCTTACTCGATCCTGTTCAAATATCTGCATATTGAGCTTCGCTTATAACGGGGTCTACTTTTTAGTTTTTCTTCTTTTATTTCGCTCTATCCTGGACATCATCTTCAAGACCCGCGATCTCTCTCCCCGTGTCACTCGTAACAAAACTTAACCAAAAATATTTTAGTAAAAAAAAATAAGTTATATGAATTGTATGCGGTAATTTCTTATCTATGTATATATAGGAAATATCCAGAGGTTCAATGACTAATCATGAGATTTCCGAAACTATTAGAGGTAGACTTAAAATTTGATAGAGATGTCGCTTCTGCTATTTCAGCCATATGTCATTTAGATCAGCTAGGAATAGATTTTACAGATTCCTTCCCCAGAGGCAGTAGCGGTGGTGTTACGGCCAGCTAACTGAGCGAGGAGCAGCTAGTTATAAATAACGTACTTTGTTCAACTAGACCCTAATATAATTTTATTGGTGGAACTCATTCATAAACGAATTATTTCTCTCCTTTTATTTTCAGTGATATTGAATTCTGTGTCCCTAGGTTTGAGGATGGAACCGGATGTGAGTGACGATGATATTGATACGAGTGTAAAGCGAACTTTGGACGGTATTAAGAACGGTGATAGTGATGCACTGAACGATAGAAGTGAATTGAGTGATGACAGTGGGTCCACGCGGTCGGGGGTCGGCGGGCGGCGGGTGGCGAGGGTGATCGGGGAGCTGCCCATCGCTGAGTACGAGGGCTCGCCGCGTAGGTACGGCCTCGGTAGCCAGAAGATGAGCAATAGATCGCCGCGACCTGGTTTCCCACAGGTCAGTTATTCACGCGTGTAACTATTTTTTCACGCTGTTGTTGTTATTTATAGTACTATACTATTGAAATCATAGTTTTAAAATATCCTTAATATAAAAGAAAACTACATTTAAGATTAAGTTCATCATATCAGTCAAAATATATATAAATGAAAGTAAGAACAGAACCATGAGCATGATAAGTCGAAGTCGAAAGTGACGAACGTTCAAGTACATTAGTGGTGTCTCCGGTGGTAGTGTTAGTCTTTTCTTTGAGACAGTCTAGAATCTAAGTAGACTCAACCATACTGTCTACTTCTGTCGCCATACAGTCAGTATAAACATTACCCTGTACCGGTGTGAAGAGCGTTGTCTTTGATAAAATTACGGATGTAAATAAGCTAGTGTCCATCATCTTCACTAGCGTCGTTTTGTTTTGACTAGGCATGTTACTTACGATTATTGGGACAAGTGGTTTAATTAAAATAAATATTCGTTCCAGAGGGTGGTGACGGAGAGCCGCGAAGTGTCACCGCCGCCGAGCTCTGCGTTTGACTACTTGTACGAGTTTTCGGAGACGCGCAAAGTACTCGAGGAGTTCTTCCGCTGCCCCGCGGCGTCCGGTCGCGCGCATCTTAACGTAGGTGACGAGATCGTCAACTTCCAGGTTAGTCTCTTTTATAACCTCACGATAATGTTTTAGGAGTCTGATCAAACTGTCTACAAGTTCCCACAAAAGATCTATATCGCAAATACCAATTTTAGTCGATCTTGAACTATGATTATGTATTTGTTAATTGATCGTATGTATTCCACCAAGTCGTACTTGGCGAGTATGGTAAACAACAATCGTTTTAATAGTCTCTTCAAGAGTCTTAAGCCCCAGGAATGGGAACGATTAACAGGAGCCCTGTTAATTGTTCCCATCCATTTTTCTTAATTTTAATTGAATATACATTAATATGTCTGTTATATACAATTTATTTTTTAATTTCTTGCTACAAGGTTATTATCATTAAATGCAGATTTCCTTGAGATGTAGTTGGTATTTCATATGAAACATTCTTTATAGGATTTGGATTACGAATTGCGACGTCAAACTCAGGATTGTCCTTCGGAGAACGGTATCGAAGAGGGCAGCGAGTCGGACTGGCCACAAGTCACCGACACTCTCGACTCGCCACACACCACCCACAATCACACCAATTTCTTAGGATTACAGGTTAGTTGATAGTGCAGGGAGAATCTTTTTCGTGATCGTCTTTTTTCAAGGATGCAGTAAATTTTTATATGTGGTTGCTTTTACCAGTTGTACAAGTGTACAGGACCATGTACTTTCCATTCTCTTACATTGGTTTATTATGAGGAAAGCAAATCTCCATCAAGAAAATATTGTGTCTAAACAATGATTATTACAGCGCACACACACACACACACACTACTCCACACCTATAACAGCAGCACTACTCTCGATTTGTAAGTTGTATCAACGAGACAATCATTAGACAAGGCAAGCTTGTCTCTGTGCTACTGTCTGCGGACGCAGTTAACGAAAATGTTAGTGAAAATGAATCTAAATCATTTCCAGCAACAAGCATCGAGATACGCTGCACCGGATGTATCCGCTCTGCGAGCAGGCGCACCGGACAGTGGCTCGACGTCACCCGCGCCGCGGACCTCCATCCGGGACTTACGCGACACCCGTGACCCACGCGACTTACGAGATATCCGTGACCCACCGGACCTGCGTGAGGTGCTCGACGTGCGTGACTCCCGTGACCTGCACGACCACATCGACGCACGCAACCAACGTATCCCGTTCGCACTCTCGTCGGCGGCGAGCGACTCAGCTAGCGATCTCTCGCTCGCTATTATGGAGAGTGAACTATCAGAAATGAAGGGTTAGTCCTAGCTCAACTACTTGTATGTATATCTTCAAAGAGACGCCATATAGAAAGCCATATTGTCTAGAAGAACATTATGTCGTTGACTGCATCATATAGAAAGATTACTATAGAAATACTTTAGTAAGCTCTCCCTTACTGTTTCTACTTCTGTCACCAGAAGAGAACTAAGGCCATTTGTCTGTCACTTTGGCCAAATGAGGTTCGACCAAGCACTTCTACAAAACTTGTAATGAAATATCAATAATTCGATTTACACATATATCAATAATTTCCTTCATTGGTGGTAGCCACTGCCATCTGGATAAGAACCATGGCAACCAACATTAATGACAACTATTCAGTGAACATATTATATTTTTCAGTACAAATGGATTCCAACAGAGTGGTCGTCACTCATTTGCCGATAGTCGAGGACGGCCTCTCGTCCGGACATGCTTCCGACACTGACAATAATAATCAGGTAAGAATTTTTTTTGCAACCACTCGTGCACCCCGGGCTTTCTCCGCCTCCAGTTTGGATAATATGCAACCTATGGCCTGTATTCGTTTGGATCTACTATACCTCCTCGTTACCGAAAAAAATCGAAAATGGATCTATTTCGAAGGAATAATTTATACAAAGATTCATAATTATCAACCGATAGACGTCCACTGCTAGACACAGGCCTTCCCCAAAGATTCCCATATCGATCGGTTAGGGATTCATGTGAGCGGATTTGGGCCATATTCCACCACGCTGGCTCAATGTGGGTTGCTGGGAGCCAGAGCTTCGTTTGTTGGTTAGGCTTAGGTCCCATGAATTGTTGTGCAGGATCCCTTACATCCCCCAATGCTGACTACTTTATTTTAATTCCCTTTGCACGATCTACATTTTAAGAGTCTACTCCTCACTTCTCTGGCAGACGTGACTTCTCATTGGCTTGATTTGAGATATTTACTAATGTAATGGTAATACCACTTAACACCATGTGAGATTACCATCAAGTGTTTGCCCATTTTTATATAAAAATAAACATATAGTGTTTCGTTTACAGAATTCCTCAGTAATAATAGAAGAAATAGTCGAGAACGGAACAAACACCGACCAGCTCATACTGTCCGACGCCGATCTGCACTCTCTGGATCCCCTAGGTAATTTCTGCGTTAAATTATTTTAGATAATACTTGACAGAAAAAAAGGAACCCAACATGTTTTTTTTTAATCACGTACTGATCTATATTGAATATACAGCATATTCGTTATAAAACAATTTCAAGGTCAAAACAATAACAAAGAATAATAGTAGCTAATCATTACAACTCAACAAATCAACAGGATGATTAAATTCCTCAAAAAATTATATCATGGATTTGGATATTTATCATAAAAAAATTATCGTTTAGAAAACTCCGCCACATCCTCTTCTCGCAAATACCCCAATGTTTCAAGACGAAATTCTTTAACCAGTGCGTACTCCCCACATTTACTTACGGCGCAGAGACATGGCACCTGATCTCTCAGGCTGATCCACCGATTCAAAGCATAGCGGGCGATGGAGAGACACTATGCTAGACATTTCTCTAAGGGACAAAATCCATAACAAAGAAACTCGACGTAGCTCTCAAAGTCTGCAAGCTGAAGTGGCAGTGGGCCCGCCATGTCTGTCGTGTTAGTGAGGGCCGATGGGGAGAAAAGTCTTGGAGTGGAGGCCGTACAGGACGCAGAAATGTAGGACACTTTCCCTCCAGATGGACTGACAACGTCATCAGGGCGGTCGGAAGTGAGTGAATGCGGGAAGCTGAGGATCGGATTTGATGGGGAGACATTGGAGAGGGCTTTATCCAACAGTGTATAGACAAAGGCTGATAATAATAATGATGATAAAAAAATAAAAGCTACGTATAAAGTTTAAAAAGAAATTGAAGTTACTTATTTTAATCAGCCGTCCGTAAATGCGTCATTTTTAATGTTATATCTCAGGGTGCCCAGGGCCACCACCACCTGCGCCAGCACCGCACCGGCCGCCTGCCGAGCACGCGCCGCACGTCGCGCACGCGCCCCTAGTCGTTCACGCTACGCACACGCCTCACGCGACTCACGGCGCGCACACGCCGCACTTGCACGACGATGTGTATCCGAGGTGAATATATTTATCAATAATTTTTACCTATAAAGTGGTCATCGTCATCATCGGCCGATAGATGTCCACTGCTGGCCATAGGCGTCCTCCAAATATCTGCACATCGATCGGTCCTGCGTTTCAGTCAGCATGGCATTCGGCACCGCCGGGCACTAGGGACCGTCGTTTGTACGAGTCCATACCGAAGGATTTAGTCCATTCAGGCCCACCACGCTGGCCCAATGCGGGCTGGTGGGAGTATAAAGTGGTACTCTATATTTATTTCTTTGAGAAAAAAATTTTTTTTTCGGAAACTTACACGGGAGGTTATCTTCAAATGAAGATTTATACCACATGCTACCTCCCAATGTCTTAATAGCCAGCGATTGATAACACCAGAATTCGCCACCGTGGCCTCTATTGACGAACAGACCAGGAAAATGCATGATTATTGGATTATTTGAATATACTATAATAAAACATTAAAAAATGAACACAATATTTATTTATTACCTTTTCTTCATACATCTCTAGTTCGTGTATTGAATTTCAGAAAAAGGCCGTCTTCGGCTCAGAGCACGGAGTCCGTTGAAATTAAGCAGGCGAGCGGCGATGAAGGTAATATATATATATATAATTATAATTATATTATCTATCATCACTATTTCAAACAATAGTGTGCGAATATTACTATATTCGAGTTTTAGGTCACTGTGCTAGTAAAATTATTAACACAACGAGGTTAAATATATTATATTAAAAGATTATGCATATTAATAGTATGCTTATTAAAACGTTTTCATCATCGTGTTGCTTCGTCGTATATATAAAAAATATCCCAATGTTTGCTTTTAAGCTCAATGACCACAATATGGTACAGTGCATATTAGCCTTTGTCCGAAATGGGAGATCTGGTTTTCTACTACTAATCTTTACCTGGTCTTTAAATTTCAGATGAAGCCGACACGGACTTGGAAACGGATAGGCTCCTAGGCCAGCAGAGAACAGACGATCAGGGATTCTTTGATGATAAAGTAAGTATGACACAAATGAAATAATTAATTATTTTTTTTAGTTCTCTTCTTAATACTTCTGTTATAAATTTAATTAATATGAATAATTTTAAGCTAAATATCGCATTTTGTAAGAGATACCTATTATAGAAAAAAGTATGTAACGTTTCGGAAATTTTATTGAATTATAAAAAAAAAACCATTACAGCCTTAGCCATATTGGTTTATTAATATATGCACAAAAACCATATTTTAGCGGAAATATTTTTATAAGAAACCTATGGAATCCACATTGTAATTTGATCATCATAATGAGTTATTTGTTCACGATCATAATAATAGCTCTCATTAGTCATTTAAACGCATATTTAATTATTGATATAGTATTCGAAAATAAGTTTTATTTCAAAACGCTTACAGTGGAAAGTCCAACAGCTAATGCCGCCATTTGTCTAAATCGCTGTAGACTGCGCGTGAGCAATCAAATTTATGTACGAAGCGAACGACCTTGCTCTCTTATTGTATACGTCAAAGATTAAATACGATGTAGAGCGGGCAACATTTGAGTTCATGATCTCAAAAAAAACTCGATCTACTATTTATAACTTTTTTTTTATAAAGCTATTCATTATTAGATTTCTTCATTTGATTTTAATTTATTAAACCTTGTTTCTACCTTTTCTCCAACACGAACGGTTTTTGTTGCTTTTTTTTATATATTTCCAAATATCTGTCATATTATTATGCAGCGATGTACCTTATCCTATTATTTACACCATGTTCAATACTAATTTAGGCTATTTACATTTTCTTTCTAACATTATTTCTATTTTTTTTACATTATGTCCATACCTTATGCTTTCTAATATTCACAAAAATATACAAAATATTATTCAATTGTTTACTATCTTGCATATTTTTAAGCATTCATTTCTGAACTTACTTCTAATTAATTAATTTTTTACTTCCACGGATATACTGGCTGTGTCTATTCTTAAGCCCGTCTCCTGCTCAAAATCATACCTCAAGCATCTATATATCCGGCACTCCGTTAGCAAATAAGGAACCGGTTCCGCCACGGCGTCAACACTTTTGCACGACGGGGTCTCTCTAGTTGAAACTGTTCAAGTAATAGGAGAATCCGCCGTGGCTAGTGAATAACTGGGTTAACAGTTTTTGGTGCTACCACCGAAACCTAAATTGTAAACCTTCCTGTTTTTAGATATAAATTACTGGACAAGCGAGCATTTAATAACTCAAAGCGACAAACACAATGTGCTGCATTGTTTTGCCATCCTTACTAGGCGGCATATCGTTGTAAGCAAACGTATAATTTTCTCCATACTTATTTTAAGATGTAACTAAATATAGTCTAGCAATAACAAACAAATAGGAGGGTAGCGTATTAAGTAACCTGTCTGAAAAGTTATATTGGATAGTCTATGACGTGCCATGTGTTAACTCGGTAGTAGGAGCGCAGTCGTCATTATGATAACGAGGAGAGAACACGTCAGCGTTCTCTCTTATCGATAACGCGTTTATCGACACGGAACCCGACCGCGGCGTCCGATAGCACAATACCGAGACTCGGAAATGGTATTCTCATGTTTACACAAAACACCACCAGTGTTCCTTAAATATGAGCGATACTCCGACTTGTGTGATAAATAGTCAACTTTTCAACGAAGAAAACAATTTAAATAATAATATTAACGAGTCTAATTGTGATGTTTCTAACGGGAATAGTGACGTTTCTCCTGGTGATGACGATATTAGTGATGTGGATGATGGTATATGTAGTGGTGATAGAGAACGTGAAGGCGCGGCTGGAGAAATTTTAACAGTCGAAGTGTTGGATGAAACATACCGCGCGGAAAATGAGAAAACTTCACCTGACGACGCGTCACTAAACGATGAGGCGGAAAATAAAAAGGTGATGAAAAGAACTAACGTTACTATTTCCTCCGACTTTAAAGATACATAAAAAATCGTGAACACCCTTAGGCATCGCACTGTGTTCAGCTTCAGGGATATTTCACTCTTTGGAAATAACAATTTTTTATTACTTAACCAAAAAAAAGCTATAACATCAACAGTATTTACTGAACTATTTAAATAATCAACAATAACACTAACCATATTTGATAATATATATACATATATATATCCATTTTATTTTGTAGTTTAACGGAATATTGTAAAGACTGTATAAACATTTCAATTTATTGTCTTCAAATTTGACCTTCCCAATTCAATTGTTAACTAAAATTTATTCCTAAAGATAACAATGTACCGAAGCGGCGACAAACTGCTTACAATATAAATAGGTCATAAAACTAAGTTATTTATATATATATGTCTTATATCTACAGCACAAAACAAAAGGACGATATATATATATGTATATAATGAGGCTGCTTTTTGCAAAAGGACATGATTTATTGATGCTTATATGCGAGTGTGCCGGATTTTTATTCAACGAAACGACAACACGAGCGGGACGTTCACCTGATGATAAGTGATACGCGCTAGTTAGTATGGTGTACACTGCACCACATTGCGCTCGTCGCTTTGAGACATAACATGTTCAGTTTGATCGCTTAGTAATTTCACTACCTAAAGCGCCCTTCAAACCGGAACACGATAATATCTGCACACTACTGTTTGGCAGCAGAAATAAGCGCTACAATGGTACCTACTTGACGGCCTTTGAGCAACAGAGACCTACCACCAGTAAACTTAAATATATACATAAACAGCTACATATATGTGTATGTATAAGCAAACACATACATGTATTGAAATTATTTAATTACTAATTAACGGTAAGGTTATATTATTATCGGTTCAGATTATTTATATCCAAACAGTCGGACTCCGACGTACGTTGATTTGGCATACTATATTTATTTTAATTTTACAGATAAATTTTATATGCATAAACTATGAAAGAACTATACAAACATATAAAAAAATATGTCTCGCACCCTTTCAAAGGAACGAGAATTCAACTAAATATCAGGGATGCTATCTGCTTTTATAACGATCATCTCGCTTAGTTACATCCACGTTCAGTAGCTTACTGTTAATTTATTAGTTTTATTGTAACAAATAATATCTATCTATTTACATAAAGAGAATAAACAATTTTTTCTCAATTTCTAATCTATCCCAGTTTGGTGCTGTTGAAGTTGATTTCGTGAGCAAGTCACGACAAAGAGAATGAAGATATTGTCATCATATAAAGACTATATTCGTTTGCGAATTTAGTAATATCTTTATATTTATATGAGCTCGAGCGACGAGACGAGCGGGACGTTCACCTTATGGTGAAGTGATACGCCCTCCCATAACAAGGTAGTGCTAGTTAGGATGTTACACATTGCGCTCGTCGCATTAAGACATAAGATGTCGAGTCTTGTTAGCTCAGTGATTTAACTAGCTACAGCGTCCATAAAACCGGGACAAAGTAATGTTTCTACACTACTGTTTGATGGCAGAAATAGGCACTACGGTGGTACCTACTTTTTTTATCTTCTTAAAAGATACTTTACTTCTGGAGGGTAAGACAAGGTTCTGTTGGGCTTCTACGCACTAAAACCCACTCGATGGTCTCCCTCAGTGTATTAGGAGGGCTTCCAGAATCTCCTACCGAACTCACCGGTGCCGCTCCTGGACTCTGGCTAAAATATCCTACGGAAGGGCAAAGCAACCCTTAGCACACAGGCTGTGCTACGGCAAATACAAGATCACCATGCATTTACCGTCCTCCTAAGGCTCGCTTATTGAGCTCTAAAGTCCCCCCACCTTAAAAGCCTACGAATCCGAGGACCCTTTTAGTCGCCTTGTAAGACAGGTAAGGAATACCTTAGTCTCATTCTAAATAGCCCGAGACTACACGGTTGACTGTGATACCTACCTAGACGCCCTACGGAAATAGAATTATTATTAATTAGTATACACATATAATAATACGAGTGGTGGGATCAGGGCTGGCGCAAACCGAAGTCGCGCACGGTTATGCCGACGGGCGGTGCGGCGAGCGTCGCGAGCGCAGGCGCGAGCGGCGCAGGCGCAGGCGCGGGGGGCGGCCGATCGCCGCGCGCGCACGACGCCCACGACGCTCCCAACGACGACCCGCACGCCATTAAGGTGTGTACGCGGCGCGAGATGTTCGTTTTAACTTATTAGCGGGTTAACGTCTAAAATTTTATCAACAAACCGACGAGATCAGCGAGATGTTCACCTGGTGCTATCTGATACGCTCTTTTCGTGTCTTCAGTTAGAATAATATACACTACACCACATTGTGTTTGTCTTCTGAGATATTAGATGGACATCTCACCAACATAAATGTTGTAAATTACTACTGACAAATAATATGAATAACGTAACTAGATAAGTACACAACATAAAGAAATATATTTACCATCTGTACAATTCTTCGATATTGGGGTGGCATTAGATGATCATCATTATCACTATTTCAACCCTTTGGTGTCATGGACCTATACTATACTGATGACATAGAACTAGCATGTCAAGTGAATCGAGGACTGGTTACTTTTGGTACGCGGGTTGGCGTGCGCAGTTTGTTGAAAACGGTAGAGTTGTTCCCTTAAAGCATATACCAGGAGTTAAATGATGCTGGAGATATTTTAAAGCTATTTATTTTTATAATTATATCATAACAAATTTCAATCTTTAATTACGCATCTATAAAGTAATTTTAAAACTGTTTAATAATATTTTTGTCATGATTCATATCTTATTTAATACCACTATATTTATTTACAGGACAAAGATGGGAAGAAGAAGAGCAAGAATAAAGAAGGTAATTTTTATTCTTTTACATGATGTTGGGAGTGACGATGAGGTCGGGAAAGCGCGCTCGTTTAGTATACTGTGGCTTTCAAGTGCTGACTGTTGAAACAGATATTCCGTGGTGCATTTGTAATATAGGGGTAGTATCCAAATTGATAAATTTGATCTTGTCTACCGTAAAGTAAATAACACATGATGGCTCAAATTTTAATTTACCTTTAAACTGATTTTGAAGCTATGATAGCGTTCAGATTGTAACGGAGTCAGCTCAGCTCGAGATCGCAGTGAAATAAAATGCCGTGAGGAAATAGACATATTCTAAGAATAATTAATTTTATAAATATGCTTAAGCCACCAACTCGCACTTGACTAGCGTGCTAATGAATGACCTTGGCGCTCCTGCCATATAAAGCTCCGAATCTCAATCATCATCATCATCCGCCTATAGACGTCCACTGCTTGACATAGGCCTCTCCCAAAAATCTTCACATACAATCAGCATGGCTGCTGTCGTATGTAGGGGTTCATAGCCTCGTTTGTTTATTAGCAGGGTACACCACGAGCAGATGAGGTTGGTTTGAGTCCCGTGAGTTGTAGTGCGGGAACCTTTACATCCCTTGAACCTTCCGCCCCGAATATAATAATAATATTTTAGTCAAACATTAAGATGGATTATTTAGTTATTTTAAACTGATTAATTTTTTTGATTACTTTTGTTTTTATTTTATTTGCTTGCCTCCTCGGGATGTGTTGGTGAGTAATATTTGAAATGAGACTGGAGTCACAGAAATGTATACAATTGAAATGGACTATTTTATAACTTTTGTTATTCATCTCATAACAAATAAGAAATTCCACGCGCAACATTACAATCGTATTGGTTGACTACAGCGCCATTCAAATTATTATTAATTAAAACTGCATTTCTCAAATTGAGTAGTTATAAGCGTTGATTAATTTACTTATAACAATTAAAATTAGCTAACACTTATTTGTTTAAAATTCCAGACCCCTCAGTTCTGATAGAGGGCGTGCTGTTCCGGGCCCGGTACCTCGGCTCAACGCAGCTCGCGTGCGAGGGGCAGCCCACAAAAGCTACCAGGATGCTTCAAGCGGAAGAAGCTGTCTCTAGAATTAAGGTACCAATAGCCTTCTTTTTTTTTTCTTTTCATTTCTTCTTTAACTACCCTCAACTTTATTTCTCCAGGGCGTAATTTTTAAGATTATTCGTCTATCCTTTGTATAACATGGAAAATTAACAAGACTTCTTTTATAACGAAACGGCGTGCCGAGTAGAGATGTTCACCAGATAGTAAGTGGTACGTCTGTCCATATAATATGGCGCTAATTAGCGTTATAGAGATTGCATCACATTGTTGTTATTACCTTGAGACGCGAGACGTTAAGATTCGTCACCACATTAATTCACTATTTACCGCGAACCCGTACACTACTGTCTAACAGGAAAAAGAAACTAACCTAGACCAGTGTTTCCCAACGAGGGCCGCACGCCCCACAGGTGGGCAATTTGAAAATGGTCTCGACACAAATTTAACCCTTTCGCTCAATAACTTAATGTAGAAAAATCTTTTATTAAAATAATTTATAATTTTGAAATTCAGTTCATACATGTATTGAAAATTAACTTTGTTTCATTAACGATTTCTTAGTGATTTTTTTCTTTAAAAGAACAATTAAATTTTTTAATATCAAAAATTATGCATGTTAACACAGAGGTCATAAGTATTTCAGAAAGGTTTAGGTGGTGCATGGCACAAAGGTTGGGAAACACTGACCTAGACGGAACCTATCAAGAAAATTATACGGAAGGATTTTGCGCCGATATATAATAATATACGGGCTCGATCCAAAATACTCTGTTTATGTACTAAAATACCACCCTTTCATTGTAACTACTCGTCACGACGTTTCGTTGTTATAAAAATAATAATATTTTCCCTATAAATTAATAATAGATATTAATTTTGTAACAATAATATTATTGAACAGCAAAAAAGATCTCAAAGTTAGCGGCTTAGGCCTTTCAATACTATCTTCCACATCCTTATGTTATGAGCATCAGTTAATTTTTGTGAGAATTTAATTACATAACCTAATTACAACTTTGCATTGAACAATCATTCTCTATGTTGTATACATCTCTCAAACAAATAAGGGTAGTTAGCATACTATAATTTTTAAATAATTTTCCTCTTTGACCATTAAAATAATTACATGTAAATAAATACCTATACAATGGACCATTTAACTTTTCTTTATACACTTTACAATTTCTATTCATTGCACAAGTTTTTTTTTTAAATAAAGGCAAATTACCGTTTGTCTGTGTGAATCGGTTACCCTTATATATAAATATCATATATTTTGTAGTTATTTTTTTTTATTAAGAGCCTGAAATTACTTCTCACCGTAGTATTGCACTAGCTAAGTTGGTCAAAAATGTCAAATGTTTGATCCAATATGACTTACCACACATACTGTTGGTGGACTTAGCTTGGTGCAATGAGGAAAATGGTGTCAGTCACGTGCATGCGTTTTTAACCTTATCGATCGATGAACCAAAGATTAATTTACAATACCAGGAATTAAAATATATTACGTTGTCGACACTTTAGTACACTATTACGCCATCTAAGTAATTTCATGCTCATTAGGTTTAGCGTTTTGAGAATGCTAGTGGGATATCCTTCTTATCCTTATGTCCTGAAACACGTGCCAGTTACAGTAACAGATACTAGTAAAGTGATCGAGGCAGAAACCATAGCGAGTGCTCGGTTCAATGGAGTTCAAACTGTTTACGCTCTTATTGACATCGCAGTAGAGTATTTTTTTCAGTGCCCTCCTCACCCCGCGACCCGACCCGGGAAGATTGTCAGCACCCGTACTGGCCGGCCAGCCTCCTCCGGATATGTTTGTCTGACGCTTGTTTCGCTTTGCGCCATGCTTTGTATTGTGTATGTTCCCATTGTTTGAAGCCGGGTAATGTATGCGCGCGCATCGCTAATGGTTTGGTTTCATCCGTTTTGTTATAGCATGGGCTTGAGTGCTGATGCGGCTCATTTGTTGAGCCATCATAATTTCCGCAGATTAAAATTGTGTATGCTGACATATCAAACTTGTGGTGGAACTTTTTTGCGGAAGAATTTCTATATTTCATACTTAGTGTTAGATTTAGATTAAACATATTCTCTAGTGGAATTACACTACCTATATACGATTACTTCGAGAGCGTACACAATTTTATGGTATTTTACGTTTTCAATTTTATTTGTGATTTAAATGATCATGAAGCTAATACCCGACCTGGATGCGGCGTCGCGCAACATTTGTGTGACGCATCAGAATGCTCGGTAGCCGCCGACGTCATCATACACGGCATCCATCACCGCACGTTTAGCATGAGACGACCCGATTCACACCGGCTGAGGTGGCCTTACACACAACGCAGAGCGCAGCACAACGGGCCCAGCTTTGCGCCTGCGCACAACAACCGACCATGTGGTCTTTATTTTAAATTTGACTTTGGATTAAGTATCAGCTTTCTCATACGACGGATGGAACTCGCCCGCTTCTCACGTCATTGTCGATAATTTGTGATGTATTCGGTTTTGTTTTGCTTGCTTACGCGCCGAATGACTGAAGTGGCTGATTTAAAATATTTGTAACGACTTGGAGCGCTGTATCGCCGACGTTTCTATGATAAAGCCTAAATTGCATAAAAATTTTAATAGAATAGGGAAAGGTGTATAACAGGGCATTGCACTAATAACTCTACGTAATTAAATCTATTTCGATCATCACTTTGATACAGTAATCTCATTATATATATACATATATATCTCTTTTAATGTCTGCTAGGCTAAAGTCTCACCTTTATATTAGAAACCAGGTTGTACGAAGAATATAACGTTTGAATATTACTGCTTGTCAGTAGATAAGAGAGCCATTGCCAATATTAATTAATTACTACAGCAAATGGTATGTTTAAAATCTAAAATAAATAACTCTAAACCATATAAGAAATTTTGTTTGTTATATGTGATATCACGCGGCCATTGATGCTTCGCTTTCGAAACAGTTGCATTTCCGCCTTCCTACGTTTATACGCTGTCACAATGCACATTTAGCATCATTGCTGAAGTCCTGGTGACTTGAATGCAGTGTTCCATTTACATGGACATGAATATAGATGAACGTCATGTCTGTAGAAAGACCAAAGGAAATTCTTGTCTAACATAAACAACAGATAAAAAAGCTTGTTGAACCTTTGAGAGTTGGTTTATGATAAGTGATAAGAATGATAAGAGATTAATATGAACTATCGGTTATCGTGTTGAGAACAAAAAGAACCGGTGAGTTGCGAGCAAAACAAAATCGCGCGTGCGCCGTGGGAAGCGCCGGCGAGTCGGCCACGCGAGGAGGTTAGCCGGTGTTGTCCCAACAGTGGGGCTGCGAGGGGCCGTACTCGGGCGTGTACGCGGCCCCGGCGGCCGTGTTCCGCCTCTCGTTCCTCGGCTCGGTCGAGGTGGATGAGGACTCGAGGCGCAGGAAGAAGAGGCCGAAAAAGAACATGGTGGAGGAGGCGGTCACTAAGATCAAGGTTGCCGTCGGCTTTGATACTTATACTTATAAGTTTAAATGCAATTCTTTAAAACACCGCCGTTTGTGGGCACAAATAAACGGAAGCACAAACATATACACGATATATTAACTCGTTAAAACTTTAACACACTTTTATTTGAGTGGCGGGTTAATAAGGCTAGATATGACACCAGTCAAATAAATTTACTATTTGTCATTTGTCAAATGATTTTCTAAGATTATTTTAAATTATTTATCTAAATAAAGTTACAGTAATAGTTTAAAACTGTACAAGTATATTGTTAACACTCAGAAAGTAGTTAAAATTATAACAAACTCTCATCCAACATTTGTGTGGCTATTGCATACAAATACACACAGCTTTTCATACTACAATCAGTATCAGGTATAACGTAAAACTGCAAACTGTTATGATAATTGGCAAGTTTGATCACTGGATTAAAAGTGATCGCGAAATTTATGAAACTTTCTATCTCACTAGCTTTCTCCGATGCTTTTGGTTTAGTTCAAGTAGTTTATTATACATTCTATATAAAATAAATGTTTTATCTGTTTTTCCACCATCTTGTATATTAATAATATGTAAAATAGAAAATATATATCTGTAATATGTAATCCTACAACCCTCACTTGGCCGGCGTGGTGGATATATGGTATTCACTCTTTATACTGCTTGTTACTAATATGTACATATTTTAACCCCTTGCTAACATGGAATGACAGGCTTTGGTGAGTTTTATTTTTCACTTTATTTCATACTAAAGTACATATAAATTGAGAAGTTTTTTTTTTATTTCATTAGCGACCAAACGGGTCAGACCTGTAGCTGTTGGTAACTGATACATCCTCCCGAAACAATATGCCGCTGTAATATGATATACTTTACTTTATGCTCGTCCAATAGGTACGTTAATTATTAATTCTCGTTTCACCAGTAATTTCATTAAACAACGCTCTCAAAACTGGAACACAGTTATGTCCGGTATGAAGGTCGCTGTAGCTTGTGTAATTACTAGGGTAACGAGACTCAACATCTTATGTCTCAGTGAGTTATGGGTGGGTGTATCATAGAGCATCAGGTGAACGTCTCCCTCGTCTCTCGTCGCTTTATTACATAAAAAAAAACGTTAGAGATATAGGCAAATACTACCAAGGTATTTTAAATAAATCAAGTGAGACTGGTTTTATTGTACTTAGGCCCCCGAAGGTGAGAACCAGCCAAGTACGGAAGTAGACTTGTTTATATCGACGGAGAAGATCATGGTGCTGAACACAGAATTAAAGGAGATTATGATGGATCACGCGCTGAGGACCATCTCGTACATAGCGGACATAGGTGACCTGGTTGTACTCATGGCCAGAAGAAGATTCGTACCTCACGAAAACGACTCCGACCAACCGAAATTGAACCGCACGCCCAAAATGATATGCCACGTCTTTGAGAGTGAGGAGGTGAGGAGTTAATATGTGATTTATATTTTGTACCCATACAGGAGGGATTTAAAATATCCCCACTACCACTTTGCTCTCAGTATGATATAAAATGCGACTGAGGAGAAAACAACTCCGGTGAAAGGTCATTCCAGCAATACTGCACCCCCGTCCTTCATATGAAGCGTGGCGAGTGCTTTTCATTAACCCACTAACAGTGGAGGCCGATAGGGCCTAGTAGACTATCATTAAAACGATGATGAAGCTATCTGTACTTGATAAGTGACACACGAAAGACTGACTCTTTGGACTAAGAACTGTAGTTAGCTACATCGCCTTTTAAACCGGAAATTGGCAATATAATAAGTTACTCATAGAGGTTCAACATGTATTTATTTAATTTCCAGGCGCAATTCATAGCTCAATCTATCGGACAGGCGTTCCAAGTCGCCTACATGGAGTTTTTGAAAGCTAACGGAATAGAAGACCACAGTTTCGTAAAGGAGATGGACTACCAGGAGGTGCTAAACAGTCAGGAGATATTCGGTGACGAACTGCAAATGTTCGCCAAGAAGGAGCTGCAGAAGGAAGTCGTGGTTCCTAAAACAAAGGGGGAGATCTTGGGGGTGGTCGTGGTAGAATCAGGCTGGGGGTCTATGCTGCCTACCGTAGTTATAGCCAATCTGGCGCCGGCTGGAGCGGCAGCGAGGTGTGGACAACTTAACATTGGTAAGTATATTGTGGCGCCAAATTAAATGTCCTCGCGATCTGATAGCCACTACATATGGAGTGAGTACCGTTTGAAAATCATAGCATAAAAAAAAACTTGTATCTTCGACATAACGGTCCGCTCTGAACCAGCATATGTGGAAAATTTAAATTTATCAGTCATTATTAAGCCAAATCATTTTTTTCTTCCCGTTTTCTTCGTAGGCGATCAAATAATAGCAATAAACGGCGTGAGCCTGGTGGGCCTGCCGCTGTCCACTTGTCAGACGTACATAAAGAACTCTAAGAACCAGACGGTGGTGAAACTGACGGTGGTGCCATGCGCTCCCGTCGTCGAGGTGAAGATAAAGCGGCCGGACACCAAGTACCAGCTCGGATTTAGCGTGCAGAATGGTGTGGTACGTGACGGATTTTGCTTTGAATATTATTTTAGATTTATTCCTTAATATCTTATCGTCTCTCTTCTCTGCGATCAGATTTGCAGCTTGCTGCGCGGCGGCATTGCGGAGCGCGGCGGCGTGCGCGTCGGCCATCGCATCATCGAGATCAACTCGCAGAGCGTCGTCGCCGTACCGCATGAGCGTATCGTGAACCTGCTCGCGACCTCCGTTGGCGAGGTGAGCAGAGCACTACCCACATATAGTTCGACAACGCAAACTTCATCATTATCAGCCGACAGACGTCCACTGCTGGACATAAGATCCAGAGATCTCCACATCGTTCTTTGAGGGGAAATGAGCCGTAATCCACCACGTTGGCCCAGTGCGAGTCGGTGGGTAGTCAGAGCTTCGTCTGTTATTTAACAGGGTGCACCGCGTGTAGGCGAGGTTGACTTGGGCTCCGTAAGATGTTAGGCGGAACCCCTTATCTAGATCTAATGCAAACTTATCCAGCTACGGTATACCTGCCTGGACGTGCTCGACACCATGGATCACCACGATAATTACCGTGATGTTCTTAATACCGGTGATCGTACTTCATTAGATAGTAAAGTGATGAGGGGTACTACGTAAACATCTTGACTAGTGTCTCATTGTAACAACTGGCGTTCCTTGGGAGAAGCTTATGTTTAGCTGTGGACTGACTTAAGCTGATGATCTGAATGTGACAGGTAAGTCACAGCTATTAAGGCTTCGTTATATAGAAGAGCATACTTTCAGATTCTGATGAAAACGATGCCGACATCGATGTTCCGGCTGCTCACCGGGCAAGAGAACCCCGTGTTCATTTAAACGCGCGCCGCCCAGCGGACACAAAGTGCCTGCTCACGTTCACGCGTCGCGTAGCGCCTCGTAGCGGCCCGTAGCGACCGACAGCTACCGCGTGGTCCGCGCGCTTTGACACCTCAGCCCCCACTGTGATTGCAACACTATATTCATCACAGAGAATGCTTCACTTTCCTATCTGGTCCTCTCGTACCAATCATACGTTATTTCACTATAAATATTAAGAAAAAAATGCAGCACAAACTACTTACTTAAATCTGAACTTGAAGTAGATTAAAATATCCTTTAACAGTATATACACTGATGAAATACACGGAAGTATGTCCGTGTAATTATATTTCATCAACTTCCTAAACATTATATGGCTATAATGGATTTGACTTATTCTTGATTAACAATCCATTTTATGTTCTTGTATGATAACATTTTGATTGTTTTTTTCTTTTATTATGAAACATCTCTAATAGGCCTACAAATTAATCCAAAGTTTGTGCCGGTATCATTTTTTTTTTTATATTTTTTTTTATTTATTTAAATAAAACCACAAACGTGTAGAACAATGTACATGTAAATGTTGCTAACTGCAGTAATTAATCAAACAACTGTGTCGCAGTTAACAACGCCCACTTCCAGATATACATAAAAATAAAATTAAAAAAAGTATTTGCCTTCGCACCACTGAATTAAATACATTAAACATAAAACACTAAATTAAACATAAAATTATTTCATTGTGGCAATATCTATCTATATATTTCATTGAGGCTAAAGAAATTTGGAAACTAAATAATTGTGAACTTTTTAACAAAAATTGATGTTAAGCTATTTGTAAAGTTTTGTGAGAGGACTTTGATTTGGTACAATCTAATCAGTACAATCGTCTCGACTTGTTCACTATGCGCGGGCGCAGCTGTCGGCCGCGATAAAAAGCTAACTCACCCACCCGAACTGACTCTGTGTCCAACTTAATGCTTACGATGCTTACACGGCTACAATAAGTTAGAACGTAAGTTGTATATCTATCTCTTACTATCAATTGTTTGTACTTGCTATGAAATAATTACAATTTAATAATACACGTCTAGCAAATATTTTTTCTCGATCTATTGTCTATGACGTCTTTTGCATCCGTTTCACAACTGCTTTAGTCGTCATAAGCAATAGTCATTGAATATTAAGTTTAAGTTTCATTACAACCAATTTTCATATTGCTGACACATCGCATGGAAGTTTGCGAATTTAATATCTAAAAAAAATATTTAAAAAAAAATTCTGAAAGCCATCTTAAGAAAAAGAAAATAAACGTATTGATTTTATTTCCCATATAATCTGTGCATACTGTGTTCTGTAAATCCGACTCTATAATAATAAATAATTTATTTCATATAATAACGTATGTGATCTGTAGCAAGTGCAAATATATTGAACAAAAAAAAAAGCAGTCGTTCATGACGTCACATATTCCATTAAATAATTGTATCTGTAAATTAAATATAAAAAAAAACCCACTCATATCTGCTTAGGTGTTATACAGTATATATTTAATATACGCTATAATTATTTTTTTTAATTCTTAAGTGGACAATAGTTGAGAACGTCTGAATATATCTGTAAGTTTAGCACGCCATCTTTGCCATAGACAATCTCGTAATTTTCTGCGTTACTAGTAATTAAGTATTATAATAATAATAATAATAACTGTTGCCATTATATTTCTCGATCGTTTCAACTGTTTGTCCATTATGTAATTCCATTCCATTTTATTTATTTAAGTTTTTTTTATCTGTATTAGTTTTGTTGAGCTTTATTAATTTTTTTGTTATATGGTTATCTTAATAATATTTTTTTTTAACTATCACACTAACGAAATTATCGTCAGCACCATAGTTCAAAATCATTTGATGATAGTCATATGAGATGTATAGCTGAATATAGTACAGTCGTGTAATTCCTACAACGTCGACCATGGTGAACTAGAAATTTGCAATAAAAAAAAACAATGCTGGCAACACTTAATTTTACTCCCGCGCATCTGCCGGTTTGTCAGTGTTCTATAATCGCTGCGATTTCCGCTCGCCGTCGAGTCGGTGGGAAGTGATCATATTTAATTTTAAAAAAAAATGAATTGATTAGTAGGTGTTAATAATAATAATATTAATAATAAAATGGAGCATTATCTCGTGTAGCGTTTCAAAAGATATTGTCATATTTTTTAAATTTTATAGTGTGGCTATAGCGTTACTATATATAATCTATATTCAATATGTATGTCCTGTTCTTGGCCAAGCTTTGCGCTCCGAGGACTAGTTACTACTGTTCGTTTGTAAATGAGGAGATATTACTGCGATTATATATACGGTATTGTGTGTTTGTGTGTATACACGAACCCAGCTTCTGTCTGTGTATATATCCTCGTTAATTTAACGCTTTCCAATCACATACTGTAATTGAGGCCGAACCGTCGTTATTGAGGCCAGTGTCTATACATGAATCATGAAAATGTCATTTTATTATAAAAATTCAATTTTCAGTTGAGCGATGTGCAAATGTTACTATGTTCCGGTTTGAAGGTTGATTTGAGACTCGGCATCTCATGTCTCAAAGCGATGAGCACAATGTGATAATGTCATCCTAGCGCCACGTTTTGCTCGTCCAGTCGCTTTGTTATTTACAAAATAAACCAGTCTCGAATCTTATAAGATTGTTTTCCTTGAAGATAACAGAAGATAATTCAAGATGCGCAATAAAATGTGACACTGGCCAAGATCTGAATTGATTTTGCGAGCTTTCCCTTTAATTGAACCTGGATAAAACAATCTGATCTGTAACTTTGTATTGCTAGATGTCTCGTACGGGATCTATTTACATTGGACGGAACCACAGATAATAAATAAATAGCGTTTATCGTGAAAGCTGGTATATGGTAGGTACACTGTAACATGTGAAATAACTATTGTTGTTCTCATTTCTAAGAGTATTATTCTAGTCTGCATTAAAGTTAAGAATAAACTGAACAAACTGAAAAATGTAGTTTCATTTATCGCTTACAGCAACCGATGTTTAAAAAAAATAAGTTATCATATTTTATATACATTATTTTTAGTTCAAACGAAAGGTTGAGAAAAAGACAAAATCATGGTTGAGGAATATCAGGGAATGGACTGGCATATCTGGGCCGTCCGAATTGTTCCGCCGAACCAGAGACAGAAAGGACTGTACCGCGCTGATCGCCAACCTTCACTAGTTGGAGAAGCGCTTGAAGACAATCTTTAAATGCAGTATAAAAATGCTTTAGTGTATAATCACTAACATTTTTATATTAGTAAGTAAATCGAATTAATAGTGTTGTGTGGAATTTAATTTTCATGTGTCTGTGATCAATCTGCCGCCAATTACCAACTAGTAGTTCTGGAGTCTATGGAAAAGCGTGTTATGAAGATTGTCGGTGAATGTATATATAGTCTGGGTAAGCGACGTAAGGCTAACCAGCCTCTTGCTGTTTTAACGAATATATTTCGAAAAGTGTGCGCAGGAAGTGTATGATTTGATTTCGCCATCGCCCTTTCACCACCGGACGTAGAGGAACTTACGTGCCCTTACCTATATTCATCCCTACGTCGAGACCCCGCGCATTATGACTAACCGTTTCGCTTCGACCTTAATGCGAACAGCATAGGATTGGAACAGTCTGCTGGTGTCAGTGTTTCCGTCCAGCTATGACATGGAAGTCTAAAAGATTGGTAAAGCAAGTTCGATTACATGTCCGTTTTCCATTAGGCGGGATCGTAGTCAAGCACTAGGCTATACAATATTAAAAAAAAATAAACGTCAAATATATTTCCCGCCAATTCTCTGTCATAAAATATTTGAAAGATACGGATCAACTTTGTCTTCTAGCACCTGCTAAATAATTCCGAAAGAAATGGAATTAACATTTCAAGGAAGGTTTTGAACAGGATTAAGTCTCCTATCGGGATTCCTTTTTTTTTTCAATTTTCAATTCATAGATTACTTTAAAAATATTTTAATGGCTGTGTTTAAGTCAACGTTTGGATCCGAATTTAAAGTGTTAAATTGTAAAAACTTAAAGAACATGGTAATTGAAAAAATATTAAATATAATACTGGTAACATTAACAATTATTTGAGCCCTTTATTATGGAAATGATGTAAGTCAAAAATTTTAAAAATTTTTTTTTAACGGTTATTTTATTTTAAATCGTAGTAGAATAAAATAATAAGATATATATGACTTATACCGTTTTCAAAATCAAGGCCTCAATAGATCATTGTCGAATGCAACGGATGTTGGGCGGTTGTATTTCATCACCGCGTCACGAGTGGAGCTCGCGCAAACCGTGAATGACCTCGACCGGCGCGCAAACGACCCCGGGCGGCGGACATCGCGGCGGCGGCGGCGGCGGCGGCATTATCGCTCTAAATCACTGCAACATCCACTGTACGCACTGTACGATAACAATAATACGATACATAACTCGTTTACATCGATTTATAGTCTGCGCGTATTTGTTTCAAGCTGCATATCAATCGATTTTAGCATCGACGTCATCGGCTTATGGAGTTACGCAAATATATTTTCTTTATATTTATATATATGCAATGATTATAAGTTTTGTTTGTTCGCCGATCACGTAAAAACTAGTGAACGTATCGACACGGGTACATGACTATTCGCCGCGGAATGATTTGTAAATGGTTATAGCCTATTTATTTGTTGAATTTTATGGATCATTCATCATTTTATTTCTAATTAATTTGCATATACATTTTCATTACGTATGCTTATGCGGTTGCTATAGAAACTAATTTTCGATTACGGTTATTTTGCATATTTTAAAAAACAGCCGTATTTAAGCTCTTATCGATTATCCTATATACTTATTTGTTATTAATTCAAATTTTATCAATCAATAATAATTTTCACGAAATTCTAGATAAAACCGGTTTAATCCGCATTGAACTTGACTTTCCAATCATGGAGAACATCTTGTGGAAACTGACATAATCCAAGAACAATTTTCGTGGAAATATCACATCTCTCAACCCGCACTTGAATGGCGTTATGAGTACATTCCCATGTTTCCCTTTGAGGTGAAGCCCGGTGTCCCACCAGTGGGATTATTAATATGTCTGTATGATAAAAACTGTTGTAATAATAAGAGTTAGTTTTTGAATCTTTCTATTTTCGCTACATTTATTTGGCTACATTTTCACTTTATATTAAGTAGTGACGTAATCCAGTTCAAAATGCTCACACAACCACAGCCGTTGATTGCAGACCAGAACGAATTTAAATATGACTATTTTAGTAAACCAGCACCGGAAATGCTATAATGCAGTAAACATGTAGTGATGAGCAAAGCAACAACAGCAGTGTAAGGGATCCCACACAACAAGTCACGGGGCCCGAGCTAACCTCACCCTCGTGGTGCACCCTGGTAATCAACAAACGAGGCTCTGGCTCCCACCAACTCGCATTGGCCCATCGTGGCGGGAAACGGCCCAAATCCCCTCAAACGATGTGGCGATATCAGCAGTGGACGTCTATCGGCTGATGATGAAGCAACAACAAATTAAGATTTAGAGAACCTTGGTATCGTTCTTGGTCAAGGTCAAGGTCTTGCATATTCAGCCTTACGTTAAATATGTTATTTCCAGATGAAAAGCATATGTTCAAGTTATGATAAATATTCTAAATAATAATTTTCACGGAATTTCTATCTTTTTGTATAGTCTTGTTCATTCGGTCTTGGTCTTGCTTTTCACGAGACCAAGACCAATTCTACTCATCACTAATCATACACATTGACAAGTCTTTCTTTCCAAGTCCTAGATAAATAAACATCGCAGCTTCCACTCTTGATGTCGAGCAGTAGCGCCAACACGGTCATGTTCCGGTTAAATTACAGAGGATACGAACTTATCATTTCATATCAGGAGTCGACGAGCGCGATGCGGTGATGCTGTGAGTATACTGACCCTCAACCCATCTCATTATTGTATTGGAATAATATTTACTTAAACTTTTTTTGCAGAAGAACTAATAAGGCGGATATAATGCCACACGGCATCCTCTTCCAGTCCTTTCGAACAATATTAGGTCCTTACATATGAAATTGGCGTTTTGTACGGGAGGGAGGAATATAGTCATTTTTTTTGTAAAATATATTTAATTAATCAAAGTATGCACCGTTGTTGTCTATGCACTTTTGCCATCTCATAGATAGTTCATTGATCCCTTTATTAAAAAAACCACGTGGGCGAGAATGAAAGAATTGAATTTGGAATTCTTAAGCAAAGAGGTGATATTTCAGATCAAAGTGGTCAGTGCGACAAAACGCCTAATTTCATATGGAAGGAATTAATGTATGTATCTTTATGGTCACCGCATATAAAATATTTATCGTTAGATGAAAAGATCGCAATACGCATAGTTAAGTGATAATCGTTTCACCTTCTAACCACTGTACTTGGTGACCATGTCACATTCAGTTCACCTCGTTTACAACGGAAGAACTCACTGGTGGTAGGACTATATGCCGGACACCGTCTAGGTAGATACCACCGCAGCTCCTATAACAACCGCTAAACTGTGCAAACATTACCTTTCCGGTTAGAAGGACGCTATACCTAGTATAATTACTGGTGTAAAGAGGCTTAAAAACTCTCAATGCGACGTATCACTTATCATTAAGTGAACGTCCCGCTCCTCACTTCGTTGAATAAAAAAAACCTAGCAACTTTTGAGCCGCAGTAGCGCTCAAACATTACTGTTCCGGTTTGAAGTGCGCTGCAGCTAGTGTAATTACTGGGTAACGCGACTTGTGTTTTAGACGGGTTTAATGTGGTGTAGTATATAACATCCTATCGCCACGTTGTTATGTGCAGGCGTATCACTTACCATCAGGTGAAGGTGTCCCACTCGCCTCACCGCTTATTTGAATAAGCAGCTTTAACTTGGTACAAGGGCTTGTTTCTTTTTTTGTATTGAGGGAAGGGAGGAATCGTCGATAAGATATTCCGCCTTCTGAGGGGAGGCGAGTCAGAGTTATGTGAAGAATTTTACCCACTAAAACCCCCTCGGTGGTTAACTTCGGAGCTCGGAGCGTTAGGATCTTCATTCGGAACACAACTACGCTTCGCTAACGCTACGCTGGGACAGTCCGTCCTAGGATCTGCTTCATGCAGACCCTACCAGCCTCGTAACTACTACTTCAACGACCGGAGACCACGTCCAGCCATTGTCCTGCTCAGGGTCGTTTAGCACCGCGGTGACACAAGGGCCTAGATATTAAGAATAAAGTTCTATGTCCAGCTGTGGGCTGCTATGGTGTTGATGTCGATGGTGAAAGTCACAATATAAATTGATTTCGTTGTGTTGAGATAATACTATAATTATCTGGACGGCAGTGGTCATTGCCACTGGATCTAGGTTTCGCTGCTGACGCGTACAGAGCTGCGCGAAGCCTTTGAAGGTCCGACCTAGAAGCTGAAGCGTGAGCCATTGAGACGATTATTTTTTTTTTCTATTACCAACAGTTGGAATAAAACTTCATCTGATTGAAGCAGGCCAAGTGTCTTTATTACTTTAGGCGCTAGAATACTACTACTTCTATTTTTGGGTTTGTCATGTGTATGAGGAGAAATTCGCTTCATCTTCAGCTGATAGATGTCCACTACTGGATAAAAGCCTGCTCCGAAGATTCCCACATCGACTGATCACGCGGTTCTCCGGGCACTAAGGGCTGTCGTATGTATGCGTTAATATGGGGGATTTGGGTCATTTCCCACCACGCTGGCCCTGTCCTGGTTGACAGGAGCCAGAGCCTCTGTTCGTTGCTTCGCAGGGCGCACAGTGGTGCTGACGAGCAGGTGAGTTTGGCTTGGACCCCGTGAGTTGTTGTGCAGGCCTCCTTACACTTTATGTTCATTTATTTGATAATAATGCGGCTGCCATGAATCTGTGGCCTTAGAACATGATACACTGCACCACATTGTACTCCTCGCCTCGTAACGATTTTCTTGCCAGAAGCCGTTTGCATGGATCCACCGCAGCGTCTTCTGCAGCCGGCAAGCAGTAGTGTCCTGTTATGGTTTCCCGCTTTGAAGAGTGCTTGTGCTGATCACTTAACTAGCATAACGATATTTAACATTTACGTGTTAAATAACTTGAGTAATATAGTGTGCATATCCTAACTATTGATGCTGGTAGGTATCAGTATCCGGAGACCGTCTAGGGAGGTACCACAGCTCCTATCCTCCTATGTCATCTTGACCAGCGTCACGTTATGGGTGTCAGGTGAACGTGACTCTCGTCTCGTCGCTTCGTTGAATAAAAAAAAAATAGCATCTCCTTGTAATTGATGGTCGCATCACTTGCGGTCATCAGGTCATCGTGTAAAAATTCCAAGTACTGCTATGAAAAGAGTATATATTGTAATATATCATATAGTATATAATACCTGATATATGTAAAATACTATTACTATTATTCTATTATAAATAAGGGGTGACAAAATAATAGGTTCATATTTGCTTTATTAACAACCCTCTTAGTGTCGCCACTACCGGAACTGGAAACATCCTCACATAAACAGAGTCAAGGTTATATAAACTACATCCGCACCGCACAATTCACGGGTTACGAGACACCCTCACCTGCTCTAGCTTCCATCAACCCGCATTGTGTCAGTGTGATGGGAAATGGACCAAATCCCCCCCATATGAATCCCTACCCAATAGATGTGGCGATCTTTCGGCGAAACCAACAATGGACATCATCACAAGATTTTTTTTAGTTAAACGAGACGAGCGAGATGTTTACCTGATGAAAAGCGCTCGTCGCCTTGAGACGATGTTAAGTCTGATTATCACAGTAATTACAGCGCTTAAAGCGCCCTTCAATCCGGAACATAGAAATTTTTGTATACTACTGTTTGGCGGAAGGATTAGTGGCTGCGTGTTATCTAGACGGTCTCCGGCAAGAGAACTAACCCTAGTTTTTAGAACATGTCAGTTTCCTCATGATTTCTTCCACCTGGCAACTCGAGGATCGAACCTGCGTCTCCTCGCGCCGTATACCGTATGACCAGCTTGTAAACATCCGTCGCGGCTTCTATGTATTTGCTGTTTAAAACGGTGACGTCACGCGGTCGCGGAGCAATCGCGCGCTCGCAAAATCTGGACGAACAAAAATGGCCGCCCGCAATATGAACCGGCGGTGAGCCCAGCCTGCATCAGCGGCACCGATTACCGATTCCTTGTTTTATTCATTAGCCAGAGGTAACCGGCGTCGCCCTCATCAACATTCAGACCTTCAAACTGATTTTATAAGAGGAATGATCACATAATCTACATGTTCACTTCATCGGTGCTCCTGTCGCAGCCGACAGACGGCACTGCGCTAACATAACCGTGTTCCGGTTTGAAAGGCGCTGTAGCTGTCGGAATTACTGTACAGACTCGACAACTTATGTCTCAAAGCACAATGCGGTGTAGCATGTATCACCTTACCACGCCAAGTTGTTATGAAAAAGCGCATCACTTACTATCAAGTGACCTTACCGTTCATCCTGTCGCGTAAAAAAAAAGTACTTTTGTAGTTGCGTACTGTCCCACGCTGTACACGCAGCCGGATGCGTCACTTAACATCAGGTGAATGCTATCACGTATCCTCCCTTCGTTGAATAGATGAATCATTAGTTATCGAACTAGATCTAGTAATATCCACGTCTTCGACATGCGATTGGTTTACACCACGAGACACCATCAGTTCTATTTAATATTAACACCCAGTTCCATCACTTAGCGCCTGAACTCCAGGTCCTGGAGCACCAAGTTCGATGAAGCGGTAAAAGTAGTCAACTAGATTACCAACATTACCTGTATCCGAAATAACAAAGAAATGTCTATAAGATAAAAATAACTTCTTTATTTATTTATACGTTCACCTGATATTAAGTGATGCGCCCGCGCATAATAGTGGAGCTAGTTAGTATGATATACATCGCATACAACATTCTGCTCGACGCCTTGACACATAAGATGTTGAATCTCGTTACCCAAGTAATTACAACAGCTACAGCGCACTTCAAACCGGAGCGCATTAATGTTTGTACCTACCTAGACGGTCTCTACCCACAGAGACCTACCACCACTAATATTTCATACAAATGTAAAACTAATATTTTTAGTACCAAAAACCTCGAAATTTCTGTTTGGCCCAAAGATTGTGATGGAACTTCCACTGGATAATACCTGATGATCTAAGACACAATTTAATCATAAAAAAAAAACAAGATTTCCTTAGGCACAAAAATTAATACATTTGTCTCATAAATCATAAAATAAAAAAAAACTGCATTTTGCTCTACTCCATTGATAAACACACGGGACCAGTTATTTATAGCTTGAAAACAGGAAACCGCTGCTGGAAAATCCATGAGACATTTTTTGCTCAAACAAATGCATTGTGTGTTCCACCGCTGGATAATCAGAATAAATATACTCAGTCCCAGTAATATTACTATCAGTAGATATTCACCTTGAGGTGTTGATGAAATGGAACTACTTGAGAGCGGTTCTTAATTTTTAATTATCATATAAATTGGGGAGCATACTTCAAAATTATGTAAAAGAGAGAGGTTCTCTGGAAGGGAGCAACGTAAACTGTTGAATAAATTATTTTAACGAGATCAACTGATTCAGCCTGAACAGCATCGGGTCCATGCATCAGTGCTGCAGAATGCCAAGAGACTCCAATTAAAAGCTAACCTACATATAAGATAGAGTAACATATCAGTAATATTTCAAGCTGGTGATGTGTGATGATTAAGTATATCCTTACTCCAACTCTGGAGTCATGGTGTTAAAGAAGTAGATTTAGATGAGAATACCTGGGATAGTGATCTTTTCTTGTAAGCTATCATATTATAATCGCTAACCGTTGGTCAAGTGAGGAGTGCATATAGAAAATCTTATTGGAAGAAGCATCCGTTCAGCAGTGGACACGGGTGATGATGAAAGGCTCATGCTATTATAAGTATACTTTATCATACCGGAGCTTGTTCTTTGGAGCAAGAGTATATTTAGAAATAGTCTGAATGGATTTTTGTTTCAGATCATACGAGAAGACTTCCAGCAGTATGCTTGGAAAATGGCTCTTCCTACCACATAACTTGAAGTAGCCGTATTCGTAGCAACCATGGTTAAAGACTAAGTTCATGCTTAATAATGACAGTTGCTGCTGATGTTGAAGGTTCTAAATTAAATTGACATCAAGTGTTTTTTTTTTTAATAAAACTGTTTTCAACTCGGTCAAACGGCAAATGTTAAGTGAATCTCTAAGAGTGTTCAGTCTGCAGTATTAAGTTGGATTTGATTAATTGTATATCGCTACTGATGGCTTCCTCCGAGCTGGACTGTTACCGCTTTGCAAACAAAACGTTATTGAACATGCCTTGTGTATGTAACTTTGTTGTTTACCCTTGAGCTATTGCAAAAGTCAAATCCATTGGTCATCTCTATTGGTGACCGTTGAAGTAGTCACTGCACCGCCTATATCTGCCGCAGAACAGCAAACATGCTGTTACGATGGGATGTACCTCATAGCTGGTGTAATAAGACTTAACATATTGTCTTAAAATGATTGTCTTCCTCTAGGCTGGCCAGCAGGAGTTGTTTTGTCAAATTAAAACAAATTGCCGATTGCTGCCCTTATTTCATTATATAACAAAGTAATATTTTTATTTCCATGTGTCCTGTCTATATATACCCCATGATGATCTGGTCATCAATGATTGTTCCATGTTTTTAATTAAATACCAAAAACAAATTTCGTATGGTTCTTTCAATCATTAGTATTTTTTTACTCGGCAGTCAAATGTTACTTAAGCCGATTATGTCACTGCATAGTAACTTTTAGTGACTGTCAATTTGAAGACATTCACCACAAAGAACGAAGAAGGTTGCAACCAGTGGTATATTTATGTCATCCTGTGTCATAAATCAAATCGACAGAGCTGTGTCAATAGGTTGTGGAAAATAAAGAGCATTCCGAACACTGACCAACAGATGAACTCTGATTTTAAAGAAAATATACAATCCGAGGGAATATTAGATGGTGATTATGAAGAGTTTCTTCACACCCATTTTGTTATGCTACTTCTTCCCGAGTACCATTATAATAAATCTAGTATACCATTTTACTGAAACCAGATAAGACAAATGAATGGCAGTTTGTTATTTTCATGTCATTAATAGAATACTCCAGAATATATTCTCATTGATAAGTCAAGATGTGACATTATTACTAAACTGATTCTAAGGTGAAGTAAAGAAAGTCATCGTTAAGCTGTGTCGAGAGGAAATGAACACGATTGACTCTTCCTTCATAACAGAATCTGAACTAACCCTACAATGGATAGGAGGTTTCATTTTGTATTTTGTGATATATAAATAAAATAATAATTAGCTTTTGTTTATTATGTATTTTGAAGTTTGCTCACAAAGCCAAAGTAAATTTACATAAATACAATTTAACTTTCATTTTTTTATATAACACACAAATATTGCATAAATCAATCGTTGTTAATGGGAGTTTAACTGTGGAAAATAAATTACCTAATGCATTAAAAGTTTCACAAAACAATGTCTTCTGCGCAATTAGAGATCAGCAAACTGAAACTATTAAACTCTATATTCAATTAGATCTTGCAATCAAACATGTTAAGATTCTCACAAAGGCGTTGAACATTGATAATACACTCTCCTTTGTATAAAATTAACCAAATTTGATAACCATGAAATATATACATTTAAGTCTCCTGATACTCCATATTCATTATTTTAGTTATAGTAAAAAAATATGCATACCTAATATCATAACGAAGCCTACAAGTGAGGGGGTAAACAATGAGAGGGCAGGGCAGGGTCGGGTCGGGCCGGGCCAGCTCCGGGCGAGGCTATGTAGAAATGCTAGTGGTGACCAGACAGGCACCGTCGTCTGCCGTTAATACGAATTTCTTTCACAATTGTCTCTTCACAAGTTACTGGGCTTAGGATGTAAACTTAACTTGCACTCTTAAAATCATGTTATTTTTATTACTTTCGTCCCCATCGTGTCGCGCGCGTGGGATAGGCACTGGTGGGTGCGTGCGGACGGCGCGGGGCGCCCGGCCGCTCAGTTGTCCATGGCGTATCTTCGTGTCCACTCCTTTGCATTTCGGATCGCTTCGCTTTCATTCACCTTCCACAGCTCAGCTACGTCGTTTGCCAGCGGGTCGTCGGGATTCGGCGCCGACAGCAACGCCTGGATTGAAAGCAGCACCGTACGGATCTGTAGAGCGGGACTCCACTTATCCTTCAATATGTCCAGGCATATGCGGCCTAGTCGGTCTATATTCGGATGATATATTTTCGTAATAAACCTAACCTTAGGCGCCGACATAGGATAGTCCTCTGGCAGGAAAAGTTCTAATTTGAAAAGTCCACCTTCGAAGGGTGAATCCTCTGGGCCTGTAACGATTACATGGAAATAGCGGGCGTTAGTCTCACTAGGTACTGCGCTAATACCCGGTACAGGCTCCTGCATAAGCCGCTGTGTCTCTTTGATTATTCTACGTGGTAAGGCTGCCATTTTATATATGCGGTCTAGCGCAATTTGTCAAAAGAAAGCAGGTAATCATATAATTGTAAAATATATCCTATTGTCTATGCACCGCACGTGTTTGTAGCAATTTCTGAGGCACGATTTCTATATCAACAAATTACAATAGCATTTTAGCCATAGTTTTCATGAAAACGCGACTACAAAAGCGATGGTAAAGTACCAACTTCAATTTTTTCAACTATAGACAAAGTAGACCACAAAACCATAGATAGTAAAGATTTTAATCAAAGTCACGAACAGGCGAATATATATGCTAATACAGCCAAGTCATTAAAATTAACAAATACCTTTTAATATAAGTATTACATTTATGTATCTAAATAAAAAGAATATACATCATAATTCCTGATGAAAGTTGTATCTATACATTTATAGGGTTGTATATTTTTAATGCACTGTTTACGACAGGGACAAATAATTATTGGAGATGAAACATCGATTAATGAATGTATTTCCTTAAAAAGGCAAATACAGGGTGATTAATTCGTATATATTTATTATTCATATTTACAACATGAAAAATAATTTAAATGTTAATATCTCAGCCCACGACTAAAATTCATAGTGGTTATAGCGTTATGTAAGCAGGCCGTGACATTGCAGAATGAAGTATCGTATTTTAACTATATATTAGGTATTGGACGTATTTATACAATCAAGTTTTAAGACTGAGTATTTGCTTATGAGTATGCGTTCTGAGTAATGAACTAAATTTTTTTTCTGTTTTTAATACTGCAATGATTATATAAGTTATGTATTGCGTACTTTTTACTAACCTTATACTTTGCCTACAGCACGTAATCTACGATGCTAAACTTGTTTAAATTACGTAATACTTCTATGAAAATTTAGTAGACCATAAATATTTCAAAAAAATATGTGAAAACCGCGAATTTAAGTACATCTATATTGTTTCTGTACGATTAATTTTACTCTTTATGGCAAGGAGCTAAGGGTTACTTTCTAATCTTACTTAGCGCGTACCGAAAGTACTTAAAAGTATTTTGGGATCGATTATCTAAAAGTATTATTTTAAAAAAATATACTAGGACTTTTGTTAAGTGTGGCATATAAAACTCATGCCTGCCATGAATACATTCATACTTCATATTAATCTTATTGACTTTTAATAACTTAATAATAAATTTCTCTTATGAAACTGTATATATTTATATCGTTGTTTGTCTGTTTGATATAAATATTTTATTAAATTAAAAGAATATAATATTTCATGGATTTATATAAATTGGACTGACTATTGAAGGACTAACGGCCGATGGGGCAGTAAGATCCTCGAATGGCGACCGTGTATCGGAAGACAGTGTTAGCAAGCCCTCCCACTAGGTGGCCTTACGATCTGGTGAAGGTCGCGGGAAGTAGCTGGATGCGAGCAGCGCAGGACCGATATAATGATTTTTGGGAGAGACCTATGTTGACCTGTGGACGTCTATCGGCCGATGATGGTGATATAAATTAATATAAAACGTTATTTAATAAAATGTTACGTTGAAAATAACAAATACAAACAACAAAATAAATTAATTCTATAGATAAAAGCGCCATCTAGTAATTATTTGAGAAGCTATTACAGAGCTGGTAATGTGTAAGAAGAGATGATTTCAAAAGGAAAATATGTACACTAATTTTATATTTGTTTATTTAAAACTTAGTTTCTTGTACAAAATTTTATTTTACTTAACAACAATGACTAGATAAGAAGTAATTAAGCAAAAAGTTTTTATTTCACTAGATGGCTCTCATTTCACATATGTTTGTAAAGGTTTTATAAAAACGTAACTTACAATGAGTTTATTTACTGTCAGCAAAAATGGAAAAAAAATGTAAATTTAGCTTTAAAATAATCTTAAGTGCTCGGAGTAAAAATTTAAATCTATTTTAATTATAGAAATATTGTTTATTTATTAAGAAATTATATTAATAGGGTTATAATACATAAGTTGAAATGTTCCAGTTTTCCGTTATATACGTAGAAATGCAGAATTTGTTAAACTCTTGACGAGCTTCTATACAGCTTGCGGTAATAGTGAAGAATGTTAGGTATAGAAATAATTTAAATGTTATATATCAGCTAAAACTACTAGGACTGTTATTCTTGAATTCGTACTATAAATCGTTGGGTTCGATTTTATGTTTATCGAATTTATATCGTGATGAATACCAAGTCCTATTTTATATACTGAACATTCCATGAGGTATCAAGATGTTCCACCAGTGGAAGTGCGACTTTTCAATAAGTAGTGATAATAATTAGCTTATTGCATATTGTACTATACAGTATTGGTGTATGAACTTAGAAGACGTTTCCAGAACGTTTTTCATGTGTTCTTATGTGATAGGGGACAGGACAGGTAGATGGATAGATAGCGATAAGATAAATAGTCTTCCATTCGTTGCGAATACGAAAGCTAAAATCGTTTCCAATTGTTTGGTCTTATCCTTAGAGCCCATTTTTCGATTGTCGCCGACGATATAAATGGACACCTGTTTTTCTACCTGATTTTCGATAAGAGTATCATTAAAGTTATTCTAGCATTTTTCCATCAACTATGTTGTATGTAATATAAGTAAATGAAAACAATTCTGTAAATCATTTTGTTTAGTTATAGAAGCTGTTGTCGGAGACTATCTAGGTAGAGATATTCTTACCACCAGTCGGTGGTGAGCTAACTATGTCTATTTTCTATTGCCAAGGGTGTATTTAGTAAAATTATGATGTCATCAAGCATAATCTTGTGATGTGCAAACATTCTAACAAACGCCTTTGTATTACAAAATTGTAAACGGATTTTTTTTTATTATAATTAGTAAAATACAAAACAACCAACTAGTTTTCTAATATATAATTAATTTATATAAATCATGCAATGTATGCTTCGTAATGATCGTATGGACTAAAATGTTTTACTCATACTGACTCGTTACTTTAGATTACAATCCCAATTAAATACACGGAAGGTATATAACTTAATGTGCTTGATATAAAATCATTTATTACTTATTATGTTTATAAATTAGATATATTTTTCAATTAAAACGTCAAAAATAAAAAAAAAGTAGTTGAAATATTATACGTTGCAAATTACAAGGACGGTTGCGGAAGGAGTTCGAATTGTCATAACATTTAACCCAACTCGTATCTCGAGAGTTATAATTGATTTTTTTTTTTCTACGAAGCCACGAGACAATTTGGACGTTCACCTGGTGGTGAGTGATAGGTTTGACCATAACAACGAGGTTCTAGTTAGAATGGTATACACAGCACCACATTGCGCTCATCGCCTTAAGACATATGATGTTAGGTCTCGTTAGCCCAGTGATTGCACTAGCTATAGCGCCCTTTAAACTGGAACACAGTAATGTTTGCACACTGCTGTTTGTCGGCTGCTATCGGCGCTGCGGTGGTATCTACCTAGACGTCCTCCACCAATTAAGAACTACCACCAGTATTTTAATTAAACTTGCGATAAGCATTTCTGGAAAGTTAAAATATAAAAGGCAGTAGATTTAGTTTTTTCTGTTTGAATCCTATTAAGGGAGGAACATGACATTCCAAATTACGTTGCATTTTTCTTAAGGGTCTCTGGCACTTTACCCCAAGTTTTAGTTTATTTATATTGTGTTCATGAGCCAGTAAAAACTATATTAAACAGTAAGTCCTGTTAAAGGTAGATTTCTTCGCCGGATAAGGTTAGTCGACAGAGTTTCTTTTGCTAACAAGTCGAAACCGGAAGACGATGCTCTGCCAGTCTATATTAACTTTATCAACATTATTAATATTACTTTCATGAAAAATGAAAACAAATTCCTTTTGTTCACAATCCTGTATTAAAGCAGCCTACGTTATCGTCCGTTCATAACTCGGTAAGAACTTACATCCATCTTACTTTATTAAGTTACGTAGAATCAAGTGCTTATATAGTTATAAAACATTGAAAGCTTTAACAGTAAATATTATTATTTTTTATCTGTTATATATTTATCTGTGATTTTTTGTTTTATTTTACCTATCATAATAAAACCCTTGACAACAGTTTCAAACGGTGAGTTACAAAGAGGCTGCGATTGTGAATGGTTCAGAATGCTTTGGGTTTTTTTATGGTGGTATATTGGTAATATGTGTTAGGTAAGTGGTTCAATTAAAAAAAAAATACTCTATTTCGTTAAGAACAATACAACTACACATATAATGTGACGCTGGAATCGATCCTGGGACTTTAATATTTCATAACAAGTAAGAAAGATTGCAGGTTCATATCTATGATAAAGATGTCACACGAGGAAAATAAATATATAGATTGACGGAATGGTTTCTCAATGTGATGAATAAATGTTAAGGTCCTCGAATGGCGACCGCGTACCGGAAGACTAGTGTTGACAGGCCCCACACCAAGTGGTCCGACGATGTGGTGAAGGTTGCTGGAAGCAGCTGGATGCGCGCAGCGCAGGATCGATCGATGTTTAGATCTTTGAGGCATTCCTATGTCCAGCAGTGGACGTCTGTCGGCTGATAATGATGAATAAATTTCATTTTGTATAAGGCTTGTAATTTTAAAGATAAAAAAAAAATCATTTTGTTGTTTGAACAGGACACTTGGTAGTTGCTTATTGATTATGAATGAATCTACTCCTCATCTTCTATCATGTTTGTCTAGTGGAGATGTAGACATAGTCGATACGAAGTAGCGTTCCGTTTTAGTAATACTTTATTAGAAAAAACAATATTTTTTTTTATTTATCTAAGTTTTTTCTGTGTTGGTTGTATGTTCAGCATCAGGCCCATCCGCTACACTCCCTCGTGCACTCGTCCACGCTGGCGAAGTTGTTTGTTTGGGGCGGTGCGGCGCCGCAGTACTGCGCCCACCTTATCAGGATACATTTTTGCGTGTCCCACAGGAAGGAGTAACTGAGAAAGGAATATGTCGCTAAACAGAGCGGAAATAGTTCAATTAAGTACCCAAAAGTTGTAAACATACGAACACCTAGAGCAGCATCTTAACGTTAGCTGGGAGAAGTCTCTCACGAGGAA
This sequence comes from Ornithoptera priamus, assembly GCA_029034505.1. Taxonomy (NCBI): domain Eukaryota; kingdom Metazoa; phylum Arthropoda; class Insecta; order Lepidoptera; family Papilionidae; genus Ornithoptera; species Ornithoptera priamus. The sequence goes on from JARDWD010000826.1 coordinate 3,536,022, forward strand.
AGCGCATCACTCTACCTTCGAAAACATAAAGACAGAGTATTGTAGATGATAGTTTCCCCACTTTTTATATTCTGTGTGAAGAAGTATAACCAATTAAGAAGTTTGTCTTCTGTCTCCAATCATGAATTCAGAAAGTGGTACATTTTACATTTTTGACAAATATATAATACTAGATCTTCCCCGTCCTCATTTCTGTCAGTAACATCCCCGCAACTCTTTTTGGGGAAGGAATTTTATAAAATCCATTCTCAGCTGACCTCTAAACGGCAGAAGCAATATCTCCACCAAATTTTGAGTGTTTACGCGCAATAGGTTAGTGACTGAATCTGAGGATATCTCCTATATATAAAGTATATCTCGAGACCCGTACGAACCGTTCAGTATGCGGCCACCGATCCCTCGAAGCGTACTCTATGATGCAGTGCCTGTCGCGTGGTGGAACTTTACATTTTTCTGAATCCACTGAGAAAAATTAATATTAGGGTTATTATTTTAAATATTTATGGGATAACTAGTGCTTGTGCACGTCATCACCATCATCATCATCAGCCAATAGAATACAATGTAGTGGTTTCGCTACTGCTCTACGTTACAAGCTTTTCGCGATATTTGTTTCTCCGTATTTGTATATCAAACTTCGTGTATTATATATATATAACATATTTATGAATTTAAATAAAAAAAAAAAAATTAAAAATTATTAATTGTTTTAATGATTAATTTATTTTTATGTATGTAAAAATTGATACTTGAAGTTTAGACCTTTAGTCTACTTTTATAACATATACGATGACATTAGAGATATCATCATCAGCTCAAAAGATGTCCACGGCTGGATATAGGCCTTATTGGAAATATATTAATCCAAATTGGGAGAGGAGAAGGAAGCGGATACATGTTTGTTTAATATTCTAACACAACTACCGTATGAGTTATTATAATGAACGTGTCATGTCTAAATGATTGTTTGTTTGTGAAACATTTCGTTTCTCTAGATTTATTTTATGTATATATATTAATAATTAAGTAAATAGTGATATTTATACTCACACGACACTGTTTGTGTGACGATCGCTGATAAGGCGATGATAACGGAGCAGAGTTTGAGCATGGCGCCGAAGGTTATCTGCTCGCGCTCCACGCCGTTTGTTTTTAATGTACGTTGGTGATAGTGCGGAGTTTCGCCGAATGGATTAGTTATAGCCGAAACTGGTTCGTGTAGGGTCCACATCACGAGAATTAGCGGGAGGACTTTAGTTAATTTTATCACAAAAAGACCGACAGTTAATCTAGAAGTTGAACGATAATCGAGACGATTGCGATAGACAGTATCACGTTGTATTCCTAATTCATGAGATAAGTCCGCAGATGTGGGCAATGTTGTATATCTAAGGCCCTTTCTGTGGTGACATCCTAACTAGCGCCACGTTAGCGGGCTTATCACTTATGATCAGGTGACCGCCCTGCTCGTGCCTTCGCTAAATTGTCTAAAAAAAAATGGTGGATAAATTGCCTTGACTCCCTTTTAGCGAGATAGTTACAAGTGCTAGTACTGGGAACATTATTAAGCTCTAAAGGTTATGTCCCCTCTAATATTAATAATATCATATTTCGGATTTTGTTTTAAAAATAGTTAAATAGTAATATGAATAACAATTATTATTTTTGAATTTGTCTCCATCGCTATGAAGTAACTGAAGAATAAACAAAATAAAAAATACTATGTAGTATTTTAATAAACTAAGATACTCTATGGTATTTAAGAGAAATGTTAAACATGGAAAGCATAGACTATGACGTCTGACACTCACATGTAAACTCCTGGAATCTTTCCAAATATTTAAATTCTCAGCATTTTTGTACTATTATCTATCATTCAAAGAAAATACTATATATTAATGGCGATACACAAGGCCTGGAGACTAGAAAATTTTCAGAAATATTTCTTTTGTAGAGTATAGGTCAACTGAGAATGGATTCTACGAAATGCCATTCCCAAAAAAAATTGGAGGATGGGGGGTAACAGCCAGTAAAACGGGAGGAGAACAGCTTGAAGTCTATACTCGTTTGAAAATGTGATACTAGTATTGTTTATAAATTTAGTATAAGAAAGCTGCAATCGTGATGGTGAACGATCACGTTACCAATAGACTGCTGGAATATTCAGTTTATACACTTTCATATGTTAGGAATGATCTGAATGTTTCATAAGGAGCTCCTCTCCATAATCCCCCGGGAATTTAAAGTATATAAATATATGTTTCTGCAATTTAGATATATAACTTGAAGCCTTTGTTCTTATATATATGTATCTAATTAATTAACACGGTGATTTGATTGATTATAATCAATTTAAATCAAATATATTAAACTATTACTTTTGCTATTCCACAGTATGACAAATTCGTACACATAAAGGTAATCAATAATTTCTTTTTAATACAAAATGGCGTCGTGCAGATAAAGGTGGCCTGATTTCTACATATGTTTATTACAATGTAGTTGCTAATTAGGTTATTTAAACAACTCCATTTTGTACACATCGCTTTAAGACGCCTCCGGGTAGGTTTTAGGATTAAGCAGACTTAATAATTGCTCATTATTACTGGTGGTAAGTGGCTATTGCTGAACCCTCAACAGCGTCAGGCTTGGCTTGAATAACAGTGTGCAAACATTAATCTGTTCCGTTTTGAAGACTGAGTTTGTTGTTGTTCACCTGATGGTATGTTGTGAGCATATAATGAAAGTGAGGTTCTAGAGATGAAACCTACTTTAACTATTTCTAGTACTTTTTTTCGGGACGGAAATGTTTATTAATTCTCGAGGAAGTCAGTCATCCATTAAAAAGGCGGTCTCTTAATACCTTTTTAAATATACCGATGTCCCTCTGAATTAGGTGTAAGATCATCACAAGGAGTGGTATAGGGAGGGCTCTAGTATCCTTTGTATGCTGTGGCAAATACGACACCACTCCTTGCAATTTTTTTACTCGCCTATCCAGGCTGGGTTTACTTTTCAAGCAGATAACGTCAACTACTGGGCATAGACTCCTTCAAGGATTTCTACGTTGAACGATTATGTGCTGTTCAGAGGCTTCCTGAAACCTTCATCAAATAGTCGGTCCACTTAGTGGGCGGAACTAATGTCACCGATATAGTCCAATGGAATACTAATCTCAAGTGACAATGAACAAGACATATCGTTTGAAGGATTATGGTCGATAGGCAGTAAGGTCCTGGAATGGCGACAGCAGGGCTTGCTTTAAATTTATTTTTAACAGCATGAGACCAGAGCATAACTAGTTTTTTTATTGTTATTGCAATTCATCTTCGCAGTGTAACGATTGCAGGAAACTAAACGTTCACTAACAGATGAATAGAAAGTCTTCGCAAGATGAGTAGCCGTTCCATTCGTTGTGAATAAATCCAGGTTCCTTTCCAATTATCTTCAGCGCCCATTTTTCGATTGTCGTCTGCGTGATAAAAGGTTTCCAATTTTTCTATTGGGTTTCCCTGCTGCAGCTACTTAGTTCGGCTGTTTGGTGAGCTCTCTTCTTTTTAACAAATCTGCAGGAGTTATTGTGACGTTTGATATTAAACATGTAGTTATATTATCACACTTTAGGAAGTCCCGAGTGTCAGCTGTTGGAGCATCAAGACAGTTGTTCTGATCACACGGATCAATATTCATATATTATATTACACGTTGTTATGGGCGGGCGTATCACTTACCATCAGAACGTGCCGCCTGTTTCGTCGCTTAAATATATAAAAAAAAAATGTGCAGAAAGTCATTAATAAATATGGTAATTATTGTGAAAGTTGTGACCAGGATGGATAAAATTAAGAATGAGTTTATTAGAGGAAGTGTCAACGTTGCTCCAGTGACGGAGAAGTTGAGGAGCAAGAGGTTGCCGTGGTACGGACATGCTATGTGGAGGGATGAAGGATTTATAACAAAGAAAGTAATGAGAATGAACGTGAGGATGCGTTACTAAGGGTAGAGGAAGACCGAAGGAAGTGTGGATGGATTGTGTGAAAGATGACATGTGTAAGAAGAGTGTGAATTCAGATATGACGGCTGATAGGAGGATATGGAAGAGAAGTACATACTGTGCCGACCCCATAAAGCTGGGAGAAGGGCAGGAGGAAGGTTGTAGAAGTTGCGCTTTTTTATGAACTGTTACTGGTGGTTATAGGCTGCGGCGTCCGCTCAACATCAGGCGGTCCAAAAACCTATTTTCCACCTAAGTGGTATATAATATATATATATCTTTTTTCAGTGGTGGTAGATCTCTGTTGTCGTACACCGTGTATGCAAACTATACTATGTTTTGATTTGAAGGTTACTATAGCTAGTATTACTGGGGTAATGAGGCTCAACATCATACGTCTCCAGGAGACGAGCACAAAGTGGTGCCGTACATTTTAAGTAACGCTAAGTTGTTATGGGCAGTCCCACCACTTAAAATCGGGTGAAAGTCTCGCTGGTTTCGCCGCTTAGATGAATAATAAAAACAATCATTTGAGAACAGGGGCGCAAGGGGTCCCGCAAAACAACACACGGGATCCGAGCTTACCTCACCTGCTCTTGGTGCACCCTGCTAATCAACAAACGAGGCTGGTGGGAAATGGCCCAAACCCCTACCATATAAATCCGTTATACCTAGTCTAAAAAGATATCTTCCGTTCATTTGGTGCTATAAAACCTAGTAATTACATTGAAAGATATTAGTATTTATGAGTATGTAGGAGTTACTATGAATAGTTTATTTAAGCTGATCTCCAATAATTGTATCGAGGAGTATAAAAAGTGATACCATAAAACAAAATTAATTACATCTGGCTTCAGAATCTAACCAGGTAATCAAAATCGATACAGGTATCAAAGTGAAGTAAACCACAGAGGCCAATAGTTGGTATTCATCACGTGTACCACAAATATTAACTAGTATATATTATATACTAATACTGTAGTATAGTATATAGTAAATATTAGTTAGTAAGAGGTCCGGATAGAAGCCACTGGATTCAAACAGCGCAAGATCGTGGTTTGTGGAACACATTACAAGAGACCCATGTCCAGCAGTGGACGTGCTTCAGTTGGAATGATGATAAAGACGATCAATCTCAATATACGTTTAATGTATATTATAAAAACATGATAGTTAAAGTATACAGTGTTGGTACCAGAACCGTTATTCAGGTTGTCGGTCATCGGTCCCGACAGCCGTGATCGTCTAGTGGTTAGGACCCTACGTTGTGGCCGTAGTAACCCAGGTTCGAATCCTGGTCACGGCAGCTAACAGCTGTCGCGGCGGGATCCAATTTTTTTTTGATTTTATAATATTATGTTTAGTTTTTAAATTTTTCTTTTACATACAAAATTTCTAACAGATTTGTAATTTAAGATAGTCATCATCGGTCAATAGACTCCCACTGCTGGACACAAGTCTCCCTTAAAAGACTCCACGATAGTAAGGGTTTATGTGGTGGGTATTTGGGCTATGTCCCACCACGCTGGCCCAGTGTTGGGAGCCAAAGCATCATTTGTTGGTTAGTAGGATACACCAGGAGTAGGTGGGAATGCCTTGGGCCCCGTGAGTTCTTATGCGGGAACCCTTGTACCCAAGTATAATAGTAAAATTTTTTAATCCGTGATAGCTCAGTTTGTGAGGCCTCTCCAAGAGGAGCCGGTTCGATCCCCACTAAACTTCCGGTTAAGAAAATCGTATGTCTATCAACTACAAGCTTTCGTGCGCTTGTTACTAAACTGGCACTTATTAATTTGCTGCCTTTACGAAGTTGACGTGTCCCATAAGTGGGAACGTGGTGTGGGCTGTTATAAACAAATTTAACTATACATGAACAATTTATTATATTATCAAGTTTTTACTGAAACCTGTGACGAATTTGATTTAACTTGAGTTTGCGTTTTGCGTTTTGCGTTTATTTCAATCGATCCTTGTAAGCTATCCGATACTGACATGTTGAAGAATATTCTATTCTACTTTGCGTTATTTACTTTAACCCTGGTAGAAGCACGTAAGTTTCATTACATTTATTCATCATCATCATCATCATCATCATGTGATCTGGTGGACGTCGAGGGAATTCTCTAGATGCGAGCAGTGCAAGACTAATTCGAATGATTTGAAAGAGTCCAACTTCCAGTCGTGGGCATCTATCGGCCGATGATGATCATAATGATGATCGTGATAGCCAGCCCTCCTCCCTAATCGATTTTTCCTTTTGACGCTAATTGCCATACACTCCCTCCATTGTACGTGGGTTGACGAGCGCATGCTGGTGAAGTTAACATAGTACTTCCCTGCTCTTTCCGACGGTAGTCCTGCTGATGGTAGTGGTGATATTTTAACTCGTTTCCCATATATATATATAGATTTATTAAGAGGTTTAATTTTTTATATGAAGATTAAGGTTAAATCTATTTATATATTAAATAATGGGATAAATTAAACTTGGTTATTCATATATAGCTAGTATTACTCTGACGTTTACACAACGTTTCATTTCTTTAATAAGTTTTAGTACAGATTAAATAAATTCAAATTACTGTTTTTATGCACTATTTATTAGATTTATAATCAATAGAGTTCTGTCCAATTTTTTTTGTTTTTTAGTGTTCCCCTACCAATGTGAGATGAAGCCAAAAGAAAAAGTATGTCTAGTTCAAGATAATGTACCGCACTCCGTTTGGTATTTAAACACTAATACTTATTATTAATTTTTAATTAAAGAAAGTAATACGTTTAAATGATGGTAAAACATGTAATTGTATCTATTTTATAGAATGGTATGTATACCATAATACCAATTTTTTTTAACACCAGCAGCCTCATAGTTAACGTCAGTTTTATTTGAAGCGATAGTGAGGCCGCGGATGACGTTCAGAACATTTTGGTTTTTATATGTTTATAGTTTTAATACAGTAACTACGTGTTAACAGATTAGATATGAGGATGGTAGCTTGCCAGTCGGTTTAGCTAAGACCCTATGACCACCTAAACTCCACATGTGACCTCAAATTCGTTTAAGGAAGTTTCGTGTTGAAAGGCAAGCGGTTCGCTGCCGTCACAGATGCAGTTAATAGTTCTTTTACTGATAGTAACAATTTTGAATAAAGACACGAGTAAGGAAATTTTAGATAAAAATACAATTATGGTATGTAAAGGAATATACAAATGCTAGCTGCTCCTCGCCCTCGTTGCTGAAAGTAACAACCCCGTAACTCTACGTGGAGAATGAATTTTGAAAATCTGTTCTTAGTTGACCAGTAAAAGGCTGAAGCAATAATTTGATTGTTTACATCTAACAGTTTCGGAGATCTCGTGATGAGACAATGAATCTCTAGATATCTATATAAATATATATAATTATAATTATTTCAGGTATGTGTACGACGCGGCGAGTCGGAAGTGCGAAGAGACCTACTGGTCCACTGAATGCGCGTCGCCTGAGGTCGACTCCAATATATTCACCAGTAGAGGGCTCTGTGTGAGAGAATGCATTGGACATTAAAGTAATAATCTTGTGACGGCGTGTGTTAATAACAAATTTCGTTATAATTAAAAATTAGAAAAAACCCTTTACAACCCTATAATAGATACTTTGGAAATACCTGTACAATTTAAAGGGAACAGAAATTCGAAATTGGATAATGTGGATATTTGTATTTGTCAGTCGGTAAATTATATAGGAAGATACTGCGTATAACAAATATATTTTAATGAAAGTATTAGTTATGGATATTCATAAAATATTTAAAGGTTTACAACATTTTTTAACCATATTGTTTAACTAACAAATGGTAATAGCGAATAAAATATATTAAAAGTCATACCTGGTCCAAAAAAACATGTTCCGTTACCTGTTGGTACTATAAAACCTAGTATACATTGAAAGATATTAGTATTTATGAATCATGTAGAAATGAATATGAATAGTTTAATTATGCTAATCTCTAATAACTGTATCGAGGATAAAAAAAATAATGTACCATAAACTAAAATTAACTACTTGCGGTATCAGAATCGAACTACGGGCCTCCAGGTAGCAAAGTGAAGTAAACCACAGAGGTTAATACTAGGTATTTAACGCGTATACAACAAACATTAAATAGTAAATATTATATACTGTATACTATACTAAATATTAGTTAGTAAATGGTACCGCACAACAACTCACGGGACCCAAGCCAACCTCACCTGCTCGTGGTGGACTCTGTCTCCTACCAATCCTCATTAGGCCAGCGTGGTGGGCATTACCCAAACCTCCTCCCCTTATGAACCCCTACAAATGCCGGTCCCTGGTGCTTGGCGGTACGGGAAGCTATGCTAACTGTGACTGACGTTGGAAAGGCACCGGAACCAGGGCAGCGTAGTACCGATCGATGTGGAGATGTCTGGGGCAGATCTATGTCCAGCAATGGAAGTTTATCAGCTGATGATGATGATGACAACAAATATTTACAGATAACCAAATATAGACAGGACAACGTATACAGGATATTAGCTATTTTAAGACATGTCTTTATCCAGACAGAAATACCAAGTATTTTATAACAGTTTATGTTATTTGATTTAAATTTTTAAGGATCTATAGATATAGATCTTGTAGTAACAATTTATAATGAAAGTCAGCTACCTGGCTATCTACATAGACTACTCTTTAGTATGTTTTTTTTTATTGTTTCTACTATATAAAACTTAGTATATCACAGGTTATATTATATGGTCTCTTTTTTCAATTATCTATTCACCTTCTGATTAGAGATCAGGGATCTCCTTTCAATATTTCACACATCTACCCTTCTCTGTCTCTGCATATGTTTATTTAATATATTTCGTGATATCTTCTATTTCCTAAGCATATTTATATTCTCATGTATTCTTAAGAAAATCGTGAAAAATAATGGATTTCCTGTTTGTTAGTTAACACCGTGGAAAGCTGTTAAAGGTCGTCGCGTACGCAATAAGTGAATAGTCTAATCTGTTAAATTTTTAACACGACCTGTACGATCACTCGTTAACGCGTGACCAATACAATTTGTTATCAACAATATCGACTTGTATATATATTTGTATAAAACAAACCCAATCTGAGCTTCAGTTAACTTTAGCGTGATGTTGAATGTTTTTTATTTAACTTTATTTGTTCTTAGTATAGCGGCGCCTGAACTGGAAGCAAGTAAGCGTATGGTTTTTGATACTTTTTTCTTTGGGGTGTAAAGGGTTCCGCACAACAATTCACGGGACCCTAGTCAACCTCACCTACTCGTGGTGCACCTTGCTAATCAACCGACAAGACTCTGGCTCTCGCCAACCCGCATTGGGCGATTGTGGTGGGAAATAGTCAAAATCCTCCCATATGTACCCCTCCAAACGTGGAGTCCTTTAGGAGAGGCCTATGACCAGAAGTGGACGTCTATCAGCTGATGATGATGACGGCCAGATGTACGGGACGTTCACCTGATGGTAAGTGATACGCCTGCCCATAGGTGCTAGTTAGGATGGTATGCAAAGCAACTCGTTGTGCTTGTCACCTTGGAACATAGGGTGTTGAGTCTCGTTACCCCATTATCCTCGTAGTTTAACTAGTTACAACACCCTTCAATCCGGAACATAGTAATATTTGCATATTACCGTCTGGCGGCTGAAGTAGGAGTTGCGTTTGAGCCATTTCACACCACGCTGGCCCAATGCGAGTTGGAGGGTTGTATAGATTATTTATTTTTACAGTTAACCCCAGGAAATGTAACTCTAACGTCGAGCAGAAACGTTGCGTCGTGGAGGAGCACGCCACGTATTCTGCCTGGTAAGCTTCTTAAATCTTTAAACTAAACTATTAAAAAAAAAAAATATGGTATCCGACCCAGCGCTAGGATTCCCGAAAACTTAAATTTATTTGTATATATATATATGTTAACTAAAAGACGAGAGAAGGAAGATGGGAGTCTATTCGCTGAGGAGTTGGAGAAGAAGTTAATAAATAAAAGCCTTGAAAACTGTAGATCTACTGCGTCACAGGTTCCAGAGGTCAAGAGATATCAAGTCACCAGTAATTTCTAAAGCAGCAGTGCCCTTCAACAGTAATAATTCCACATTACTGTTCGCCGATAAAAATTGCGGATGTGGTTGTAGAGGAAATCGAAACGAGTACTCCAAAGATACCTTTCGACTCCGTACCATGAACCTCATGTGGTAAAGATTGCGTCGTGGTGTCTATGTCAGGTTTGTCGGTAGTTTAAACTGGACGGGGTTAGATCGAGAGGAAACAATTTAGGTTAAATAGATGTCTTTCGGTTGGTACTGATGATGATGATAAAGAAGTCTGTTATACCACCAGGTACGTTTACGACCAGGTAGGTCAGAAGTGTGTGCTGCTGAGGTGGTCTGATGAGTGCGACTCCCCTGGAGATTTAGTGAACGTGTACAGCAGTTACAAGGAGTGCGCTGACGAGTGCGACAGGGAGCTGAAGGCGAGGCGTCATCATTAACGAAGGTCTTGAGCACATTATAAATTAAAAAAAATATGATGAAGAGTATAATTTTATTTCTCTTACAATGACCATCTTCTACTGTCTTCTGATGTATAGTGCTGGTAGGTCTCTGTTGCCGAAGATCGACTTACCACGTACCCAGACTTAGGAACAGCGCGGAGAAAATCTTTCTCCAAATTGTTGTGTATAATCATAATCGTGTCTGGTTTGAAGGACACTATCCCATGAAATTTTTATTGTGAAGAGATATAAAATCTTGTCTCAAATGTGATTAAGCGACGGTACGAGCGGGAGGTTCACCTGATGGTAAGTGATACGCTCGCCCATAGCAACGTGGCGCTAGTTAAGATGGTCTACACAGCATCACATCGCCCGAGACATAAGATGTCGAGTCTCGTTATCATATTTACACTAGCTACAGCGCCATTCAAACCGGAACACAGTAATGTTTGCAAACTACTGTTTGGTGGCAGAAATAGGCGCTGCGGTGGTACCTACCTTTGTTTTTGGTTTTGGCGGGAAATCTTCGAAAGATACACTGCTTCTGGTGGAAGTCAGAGTTGTGTGAGATTCTTACTCACTAAAACCAGTCGGTGCTCTACATCAGTGCATTGGGAGAGGCTCCGGGATCTCTTATAGTATTTTACTTTGTGTAAACACGTCTCTGAGGAGTGGCCTAACCCTCTTAGGCACCATCACTGAGCCATACGCTGTCCCACGCAGGTTCGCTTGTTGAGCGATGTGGGCCCTCACCATCAAGGCCCGCCAAACCACTAGACCCTTTTAGTCGCCTTCTACGACAGGCAGGGCTTACCTTAGTCTTATTCTTACTAGCCCAAGACTACAGGGCGGTGGTACTCATCTATACCATCTCCGGCAATAGAGGCCTACCACCAAATTAAGCTACATTTTTATGGGCAGCAGTATCCCTTATCATGAGGAGTATGATTCGCTCTTCGATGAAAAAGCATGACGACTATAGTATACATTCCACTCGTCGCTTTAAGAAGTCTCATTATTCAAGTACGTCACAGCTTTACTCCAACAGCACCAGCGCTTCAAATCCTCGATGGTCAAGGTATCCATCACCAGCTCATTATATTTTTTGTGTTTAAGTTCCTAGTGACAGTATGATTAAAATTGAAAAAAAGTTATACAGGAAATTAAAAAAAAACGTCCCGCCGCGACAGCTGTTAGCTGCCGTGACCAGGATTCGAACCTGGGTTACTACGGCCACAACGTAGGGTCCTAACCACTAGACGATCACGGCTGTCGGGACCGATGCGTGATAGATTCAATAACGTCGCCGCCCGCCGCGGTTCCAGTGAAAATGTAAGTTACGTGGTTTTTCAACCGTAAAACATTAAGTTTAAGTGACCGAGAGTAAAGTTATTATTATTATTAAATAATACAATAAGAAATAAACAAAATATTACATTAAGTAACAATTAATTATTTTATTATTAAATACTGATTAACAGCAGACAAAGTAGTGATAGCAGATCAGTCGGAACGACGAAGCTATAGGAATGGAGAACGAATTGTAAATGTATTTATAAAGGATAAACAATGAAAAAAAGTCAAAAATTTTTGTAAAATAAGTTATCGAAGACCAATAGAAGAAAAGAAGAGAGACAGACAAAAGGAGAAGAGATTTATTCTCTAGTAAATTTATGTTTAAATAGATACAAACGGCAAGATATCTTTGCAGTCATAAGGATAGGTCTACAGTAAAGAAGACAGTAAGACATGGTCTTCAGTTGCGGTGGTACTACCTGCGAAGGTGCTATGAAAGTATGAACGGTAGAAAAGCTGCGATCGTGTCCGTGATAATATACGCCGAAGAGAACCACAAGGGGTTTGTAGTAGTAACAAATCTTACACAACCCCTGACTTCCACCCGGAAGGAGGGGAAAAGGAATCTTTAATATGATTATCAACTTTCTTCACCTTGATACAAAAAATAACTCTAGAAAGTATGCATCAGCTTTTCTAATCTTTGCTAAAAAAATGATTAGACTACATTCAAATAAATCAAAAATGACAGTAAGAAGATTGGTCTGTAGCAGTGTACAGTAAGTTTTAATTTGTAACTACAATGCAGTAAGAATAAAATAACAAAAATGGCGGCGAGTAAAAAACGTACATGGCGAGGTCGGGGCGCGGCGACTAACAGCCGGCTCGCCTAACTGTTATTGCAGTGTAATCATTTTAACAGAGGGCCTGTCAATTATTTATTGCGAATATTCTGTGTCTGTACCTCATCATCGTCATCAGCCGATAGACGTCCACTGCTGGACATAGGCTTGCCCTAAAGATTCCCACCTCGATCCGGTAAGGATTTATATCGGAGGATTTAAGCCATTTCTCACCACGCTGGCGTAATGTGGGTTGGTGGGAACCAGAGCCTCGTTCGTTGATTAAGTGCAGCACGAGCTGGTGAGGTTAGTTGGGATCCCGTGAATTGTTTTAGGAGTACCCTTACACCTCTTGCCTTATAAAGTGTATACAAATAAATGCATGATATGCAATGGTGCAGCGTATATCATCCTAATTAGCGAAATGTTGTTATGGCGTATCACTTACCATCAGGTGAACGTAGGTAACTTCTAACCATAAACAAAATGTAGTAAATTTAATTAATGATAGTGTCTGTACATCGCCGCTCTGTGACCGTCACGCCCTAATCCGAAATTTATACTTGACTTCAACCGCCAGTGCTTAGTGGCTGTCGCCGCAGCAGGCTGCCTTTGTGCGAAACAACCCCGAAGTTCCTATAACCCAGTAAATTAAAAAAAACAATTAGTATTCAAACGCCGGAGCGGACTGAACACCGGTGATGGGTAACAAAATCGTTACTTTCACTGAACAGCAATTGGAAGACTATCAGGTAAATTTAAAGGATTTTCTTATTACGTCACATAAACATAAACAGCCTTCTATTAGCCACGGGGTCAAAGTGCAAATCGAAGGTGATGAGGTTTCAATACAAATTGATATTGAGCTGGCGGAAAACATGGAAAGGCAGCTGGAGGAAAATCATCGAAACGATATTAGCGTATTCAAAAAATACGACAGCATCCGGTAATCTGTTTTGTACTTTGTGGAAATGGATCTTGGATTTCTCTTACAGATCTCGATTCCCAGCTGTGGGTTAACTACATTTGTATATATACCTTCGTGGGAGTCCCGCACGACAACTCACAGGACCCAAGCTAACCTCTCCCTTACGAATCCTTACAAACGAGGGTCGAGGCGAGACGTCATCTACTGGACATAGGGAAGGCCTATGTCCAGTAGATGACATCTATCGGCTGATGATGATGGTGTAGTTCCTTGGGGCATATAAAGCACTTGTTTTCGTTTACTTTAATTAGATTTACACAAATCTAGGACATGATTCAGGATGGACGCAAGACCTTCACGCGAAGCCCTACGACACATCCTGAAACCTATTTAGTAGGACTAATCCAATAACATTACATAAAGTGTATACACTATTCCTTTCGCAAACAGGACTGTACTTTTTTTACAAGGAAGGAGATACTAAGGTACGAAGTGTTAGAATACTATGACTCAGTGGTTAACGGCTTTCTTAGTAACACGGAGGTCCCTGGTTCGATTACGATATTACTAGATTAGATATCAACTGACATATCAGTATTGTTGTTTTTCCGGATGTCAACGTTGCGCACGCTTCGGTATGTACAGGCTTATCACTTAAAATTAAGTGAAACTAGAGTTAAGCGATGTTATATCAAAAAGAGTATTAGCAGTGATTTGTCTCATTGCAAGAAACGATGAGATGAATAGGAGTGTTCGTGTATTAAGTTAAATATGTTAAGATGTTTACGCTAATAATTAAAAACCTTGGGATATGAGATGGTTAGTTTAATTATTGACCAGAAGATGTAGTGTTGGCAGCCTCACCCCTCTCATCAGGTGGTCCTACGATCTAGTGAAGGGGGGGAAGCAGCTCGATGCGGGCAGCGCAGGATCGATCGATGTGGAAATCTTTGGTGGAGTGCTGCTGGTTATAGGCCTACCGCAATGTCTTCCACCACGATCCTCAGCTTCCCCCATCCACTCACTTCTGATGACGTCGGACTATCTGGAGGAATGGCGTTCCACACCTCGGCGTCCTGCACGCGGCCCCACTCAAAGACTTCTCCCATCGGCCGTCACTGACACTATAGACATGACTCTGATGATGCTGCTTACCTGCGTAACTAGGAAGCATCATAAGCGTGCCAATGTTTAAATATATTCTATAGTTCTGTATGTATAAAACAACTGTAATATAAAAAAAATTTATAAGCATCTAGGTATATTTAGAATCAGTAAAACCTGATATACGTTTACGTAGTAAATTGTGCCATAAATAGTAAGGTTTGAGTTATAAGGGTGAGTAATATATGATGATATAAGGAATGAAGGTCGAATGAAACCTTTTTGTTTGAGTGAGGGTCCACAAACGAGCGCAGGCCGCTGGCTCCTGCAATTTCACGACAGCTGTGCTCCCCGGCTGCCGATGATGCGACTTTTTGTAAAGCATATTAATCTAGAGCAGGCATCGGCGACCTTTTGGAGTCAGAGTTCAGAGAGATGAAAGTTCAAAGTTTTGAAAGAGCCACCAAAGTCTTTAACTTTGATGAATAGTGCCTGCATCAATCATCAGCGAATAGACGTTGGGTTCATATCCTATCGCTGTCCACTTGTGCCGCCCAACGGTTACAGCCTCGCAAGAGAGCGGGAGACACATGGTGAATTACCGCCAACCTTCGCTAGTCAGGCACCTTAAGAAAAAGAAGAATCCTACCACTGTCACCATAAATCAATCTCTTGACCAAGGCTTAATTTTGATTCTTACCACTGCTATAGATATACCAATAGATCAGATGTATCCAAATATTCCTCAGAACTGGTTTCCGTCTCGTCGCGGTGGGCTTAAGACTGGATGTACTGTGTGTGGACGGGTGTAAGGGTTCTCGCACAACAACCCACGGGATCCAAGCCAACCTCGCCTGTTCGCGATGCACCCCGCTAATCAACAAACGAGACTCTGGCTCCCGTCAACCCGCATTGGGTTATCGTGGGAAATTACCCAAATCCCCTCACATGAGCACCTACATACGACAGCTCCTAGTGCCCAGCAGTACCGGAAGGCATGCTGTCTGCATGTGGAGATCTTTGGGGGAAGCCTATGTCCAGCAGTGGACGTCTATCAGTTGATGATAATGATTGGATAGCATGTAATGTCATCCATAGTAACTTGGTGATGCTTAATGGGTTTACTCTCGATGCTTTGTGACACGTTAAGTCAGTAATCAAGTAATTTTACTGTCTACAACTTTTCATACCGGTATATAGTAATGTTTCCACATTACTGCGGTGCAGCTCTCTTAGAACTTCTTCGGTAGCAGCTACCTTGGCTACAAGGAGAGATCTATTTTTTTATGTGGGGAAATTCTGCATGGATACTTTCTCGTTGCGGGGGTAACGAAAAAGTTATGCCAGACCAGTTCCGGTAACGTTGGTCCAATAATGGGCCTCGACATTATATGGGGTTCCTCATGGGAGACCCAAGACACAGTGGTTATGCAAGGATAATATTATTCGCGCCGTTTTGAGGCTTAATGTACGGACTAGCAGGTTTTCTCGTATCCGCTACTTAACCCTGTGTCAAAGGGGTTGGAGGTGGGCATGATCAATTCTCCTCCGACACAATGAGAGCTCTACATCAACATATACTTCTAGTGGTTTCTATTCTAGCTTAGAATAAATCTTGCAATTATAAACCTTTATCTGGTAGTAGGTCTCTGTTGGCGTCTAGGTCGGTACCACCGCTGAGTCTATTTCTGGCAACAAACAGTAGTGTGTTCCGGTTTGAAGGGCGTAGTGTAATTACTGGGGTAACGAGACTCAACATATGTCTCAAGACGACGAGCGCAATGTGGTACTGTGAATACCACTTTAACTAGCGCCACGTTGTTATTGCCGGGTGTATCACTTACCATCAGGTGACCGTCCCGGTCGTCTCGACGCTTTAATAAAAATCCAATGTGATTTGTTATATACCATTTTGCCTGGCAGCCGATATATAATTTCTTTAGTATCGTAGTTTATTTTATTCGATATGAAAAGGAAATTGTATATTGAAATATCCGCATCCCTTGTAGAATATTGAAAGTGGTATTTTATTCCACAATTGCCTTCCGCAGCTGTCGTGTGGGGATGGGTTGGCGACTTCCCTTAATCGCTCTACAAATACTGACGTATACTATCCAATAAATGTTATGTTCAGAATATATCGTCATACGATATACGATATTTTTTTTATTTAAATTCTATCATAGTGCTTCTCATATTTATGATTCTCAGTCAATCAATCAGTCGTCAACTGACAGACGTCCACAGCTGGACATCGTCCACGGTCAGCAGCGCCTCCGGTACCGCCGGGCACTAGAGAACATTGTTTATAGTGGTTCATGCGGGGTGATTTATGCTATTTCCCACCACGCTGGCCCAATGCGGGTTGGTGGGGGCCAGCGCCTCGTTTGTTGATTAACAGGATGCACCACAAAAGGGTGAGGTTGGCTAGGGCCCCGTGAGTCGTTACGCGGGGCCTCTTACACCCTTACATATTTATGATTCTACTTAATATTTATCTGACATATCTCTAAAGGATAAAAGCCTCCCCCCAAATAAATTAATAAAAAAAAATCAAAGATAGTATTAGAAAGATATAACTTGAAAAATATTTAGATGATTTATAAAGATCACAATCCTGCAAGGCGATGAGTTAGGAAATTGTGTCGAGAAGAAAATGCAAGGATATTTCCAAGTTTTCTTAACGAGCTGATAATACCAGGAGTCGAGCGATTTTATAGCTCACAGGACGCTGATTACTGAGCGACGATAACTAAGAATCGTTTTAAAATATCAATTCTTTAATCCCTTATACAATTGAGGAGTATACATGTGTAAATATAATGCATTATATATGAGAGTAAAATTTAGTGTACTAAAATATCTAGATATCCGGAGATCGATTGACTCGTCACGAGATCATCGAAGATGTATACACTCAAACATTTGGTGGAGATGTTGCTTCTGACAGTTAGAGGTCAACGAAGAATGGATTTTACGAAATTCTTTCTCTAAAGGGAGTTGCAAGGGTGTTACCATCAGCAAAGAGGAGAGGGAACAGCTAGTCTATAAGCATAAGTCCAGGAAGGTGAACTTAGGGAATGTTAATAATCTGTTTTTACTCACTATAAATTAATGTATGGTCTCAATTGGTTCTTTTAAGTAAAAACATGGGAACACACTTAATCGTCCATAATCCAATAGGATTATAGATAGATAAATATTATAGAAAACCATAGATTATAGATATTAAAGTAACTTACTTCTAGATATTTAACCGTTTAAACAAAGTTAGTTAACTGTTTTTCTAGCGTGTATAAACTTTAACCTGATCGATTGAGGTATAACCTAGACTAGAATAAATACGAACTTATGTATATATAATAACTTGTACCGTATTTAAAAAAAATATTCTCGAACAAGTGTATGAAAGTTTTCAATATAAAGTATTTTTTTTTATTTACAAGTAGTTATTAATTTTGTCCTCGATTTCATTCGATGTTGAGTATTGAATGGTGAAACGTCGCTGAGATATATCCGGTTCTCGTATGAATACAGCAACACTGTGATGGTGATGACGGTGGATGTAAAGTATGAGGGTGGGTAATTAATAAGACCATACCATCCAAACTTCTCAACAGATGACCATCGAACCTCTGTGTTACTATACAAGCGCTTAGCCATGTGTTCTTCGGAGATAAATGAATAATTGTGCTTAAGAAAATATTAATGAAGTTCCTTACACTTATACTTATTTACTATGTATATATATAAATATATATATTAGATAATTTATGTTGCTTATGTAGTAATAACATTATTTATATAGAAAATAATAATTTACATAATCTTCAGAGTTTTCAAAAGATTCCGTGAAGTTAACCCTGACCTCGTACCCAAGAGGATGACAGAGAACCAAGCGCACACTATAGCGGTGCCCGTTGAGGAAATAGAGAAGCTTCCGGAATTAAAGGTACACATATACTAAATATACTTCAAACGTATTTACCAATAAGCAATAGTGTGCTATAATTACTACTTTGTAGTTAAGAAATTACTGGGATGACGAGAATTACGATTTACTGACAAACATATATTATGCTCTCAAATATATTGATATTGCGTCTGTTTACATAATTTGTAAAAAAAATTACCAATGGTGAAAGGAAACGCAAAAATCAGGAGTTCAATAGATCTCGTAGTATACTTGGGATTCCATTGATCATCATCATGATCCTATCCTTTAAGTATACAATAATGAAAATCATATAAATATTTCAAAATTATAAATTGACTTCCAGGAGAACCCGTTCAAACGTCGCATCTGCGAGGTGTTTTCGCACGACGGTTCCGGAAACCTGACGTTCGAGGACTTCCTGGACATGATGTCGGTCTTCAGCGAAGCCGCGCCGCGGGATATTAAAGCCTGGTGAATAGTATCTTTATGTCAAGAAAATAAATGTTGCTGAAGCAGTGTCGGTAACGTTTGTCGACAACGTGCAGGTACGCCTTCCGGATCTACGATCTGGACGACGACATGTATATAGGCCGCGAGGACCTGCTGGAGGCGACGCGGCTGCTGACGAAGGGCGAGCTGCACCAGCAGGAGTGCGACGACATCGTCGCCAGCGTGCTCGACGAGGCCGACGTGGACGGCGACGGGAGACTCTCCTTCATGGACTTCGAGCATGTCGTCGTGCGCGCTCCCGATTTTCTATCGACCTTCCACATTAGAGTTTAATGTATTTTTTATATGGATTTATATAATAAAAAATCAGAGTGGAATCAAATCAATAGATACCTATCATGACACTTCCAAAAAATTATTAAATATACACTTCATCATCATCATCAGACGTCCACAACTGGATAAGGAGCTCACCCAAAGCTACTACATCGATCGGGTAGGGATTCATATGAGAGGATGTGGACCATTTCCCACCACGCTATCCCAATGCGGGTTGGTGGGAGCCAGAATTTCGTTTGTTGATGTGCACCCTAGCAGGTTAGGGTTGATGTGTACCCTTACACCCCCATATACATAAGACAAAATGACTGTTTAATTTACACGACGAATATACTTCCGCGTACAAACGCTGTTCCTAACCAAAGGATGATTTACCAATTGAAATTACTTTCCAAAGGAAAATCACTCGTTACTTCGTATTCCTCGTATCCGAAGGTCTTGACCACCTCCATTCATTACAACAGCAATACAATTAATTGCAATACAAACGGAAACAATGTTTTTGTTTCCGTCCGGTCGAGAATTTTGCTCCCAGCAATTCCTTAAGTAAAAGCAAGAAACTTTTGAATTGGGGTTTCCGTGCCGCCCCCTGACGAGTTTTTTTTGAAAATAAATATATTAGTGTTTTATTTGTTAAAGTTTTTATGGCCCTTAACTTAAGTTCATAAATTCTATAACGACTGTTCATAATTCATGACGCACAATTTGGCTTCAGGAATGAGCAATCCACTGAAACAGCCATTCTTAACTTAAAACACAGTGCAGTGTTACACCCAGCGCCGGACACCTGTCTACGCTTGCTTCCTTGACCTATCTCGAGATTATGACCTCGTTTCTTATGAGGTTTTGAGGAACAGGTTACGGGAGGAGAAAGTTCTAGCGGAATTACTGCGTATTTTTCAATATTGGTGCTATAACCAGACGAATAATGTGAGATGGGCCGATGAGCTCTAAAGACCCCTATGGGCTAAATTGTTAGACAGGGTGGCATAACTTCCCCTACGTTGTCCAATGTATATGTTAAGGAACTGATCGTTGAGTTCAGCAGCAAACGAATTGGTTGTTGGATTTACGATAGAAGTGTCATTAACATTAGCTACTCTGGCGATATGGTTCTGTTGAGCCCTATGTTCTAAACTGGAGGGCACTGTATATAATGAAATTACTGCGGTAACGAGACTACACGTCTTATAGACGACAAGAACAATGTGGTGCAGTGATTATCACCCTAAATAGCGCCAAATTATGGACCAGGTATATTACCTTCACATGATTTTCTAGTTGTCTCTCGTAACTAAATCGCTACACCTATATACATTAACTGAAAAATATTTTAAGTACAATATTTAAATATTTTTATTATTTTCCCATTTTATAAGTTAACTTGATCTGGTCCTGAAAATGATTAAAATCAAGAAAATTACACAAACAGCAGGAGGTGTAAGGGTTCTCGCATAATCGCTCATAATACATCCTGCTTATCGTCAAACGAGGCTCTGGCTCCCATCAACACCTATTGGGCGAACGTAGTGGGAAATGGCCTAAATCCCACCTCCCCCCGTATGAATCCATACCCGATCGATGTGAGAATCTTTGGGTAAAGCCTATGTCCAGCAGTGGACGTCTATCGGCTGATGATGATGACGACGCAAACAGCAGTACGGTCCTATCGATGTTGATTCATACATAGAAATATGTTGTTGTCCTTTAAAAAAAATATATTAAAAAAATTACAATCCCTGTCTTCTTCAAGTTTTTGATAACATCCGTTTAAACCAAAGACGTTTGATGGCGATAAAACGGAACCCTAAATTCTGTTCCTACAAAAAACCTTTAAGCTTTAAAGTTAGGACACCCCTAGCTCATGCTTTGATCATTAGATTTCGATTAGCGAGGGAGGTCTATTACCTGGATAATGAAGACCGGAGCCCCGCGGGGTTGCGTCGCCCTCTATCAACGACAAAGCCCCGATTGCCAATTACCGTGTCACTGCAACAAGTAATTTGACTAGACCGTACTAACACATCCTATTACTGGTAATAGGACGTTAATATCAAATTTTTTATACATCACTAGCACATGGGCAGGACTTCTTGATATAAAACGAATCAGGTCGTTCAACTGGTATTACATGACGCAGATGGAACTTGACTATTAGCTGGTGTAACATAGATCTGTTATTTCAGGTCCAGAGTATGTATAGAGGAGGTAGAGAGGAGATGGGAATCTTCGAAAGATACCATGCGAAGATCTAAACTAATATTGTCAAAGAAAACATCTGGAAATATAGCCACTTACCAGGCGATCCACTTCCAGGTGCTCGTGCAGGTAATGTCGGTTTATGGTTAAAAATAGTGATGTTAGCAGTCCCGCACAACAACTCACAAGACTGAACCCTATCTTGCCTGCTTCTGCTGCATCCTGCTAATCAACAAACGAGGTTCTGCCTCTTATGAACGTGCATTGGTCCAGCGTGGTGAGAAATGGCCCAAAGCTCGCATATGGACCCCTACAAACGCGGCTCCTATAGCCCAGCGATACCGGAGGCTATGTTGACTGTGGACCGATAATGTGGAGATCTTTGGATGAAGTCTGTGTCCAGGAGTAGACGTCTATCGGCTGATGATGACATAACGTTACGCCCTGTCTTGTAGTTGGTCGAATGAAACTATATTCCAAGGTGAAAACGTTTATCTATTCTTGACTACAAAAGTCCAAATATTATAAGTTCTTCTCTAGTCCAGCATCATCAGCCAAGTCGTAAATTGCTCGGATCACTCCTATAGATTAATCATATTGTGATTAATCTACATGTAGACGCATCGAAGTTAGAAACAGCATTGAATCATCAGGTCATCGCCAAAGTCTATATATATTGTCTGGCTGCCATTCTAGAAATTTCTAGGGACATAGGCCTCCTCCAAAGATCGCCACGTTTGTAGGGCTTTATAAAGGGAATTTCCCACCCCTCTGACCCAATGCGGGTTGGTGGGAGCCAGAGCCTCGTTTGTTGATTATCAGGAGGCACCACGAGCAGGTGAGGTTAACTTGGGTCCCATGAGTTGTTGTGCGGGACCCCTTTGTTCTCGTTGTTCTAAAGGACAACTATCTAGAAATTTCTAGAGAACTCTTTATTCGGAGTATCTTCCGGATGATTGATAGGGGAAGGGTCAGTAGTGCAGCTGAACTAACGGGCTAAACCTCGCTGACTAAAGTTCGGTGTGGTCCTTCAGCATCATGGAGGTCGTACGCCGGGGAGACAATCAGCTCATGTAAAACTCTTGTGTCGAAGGCCGAGGCTCATTTTGGGTCGCTGCGCCGGAGGAGTAGTGAGTAAGAAATTGAACATTTATTACTGATATATAAAAAATTTAAGGAAATAATGAACGTGGAACAATGTCATTGTCCATCCCGCATAAAGGAAATAAATGACACCATAACTCCGAAGGTCTCAGGTTACCGAGGGTACAACGAGGTTAACATAGGACCTTCGTATTTACTGTAGTTTCTCATTTAATCAAAATTGGCGTCCTTTTGAGGTATCCCGCTGTAGGAAACTTGGAAAGATAAAGTTTAGTTAGAACATCTAGAATAAGGTTCAGGTATTTCCACTTCGGTAGAGCATCCATAGTAAATCATATAACTTTTACTGGTGGTAGGTCTCTGCTGCTGGCAGCCCTTTAGTCTCGGGCTAGTAAGAATAGGACTAAGGTAAGCCCTGTCTGTAGTAAAAGGTGACTAAAAGGGGTAGGAGATTCACGGGTCTTAAAAGTGGGAGCCCTTATTGCTCAACAAGCAAACCTGCGTGAGACTTCGTATGGCTCAGCGATGGTGCCTAGGAGGGTTAGACCCCTCCTCAGAGCTGTGTTAACGCAAAGCGTAGAGGGGCGCCGGTGCGTTCTGTAAGAGATCCCGTAGCCTCTCTGAATGCACTGATACAGATCACGAAGGAGTTTTAGTGAGTAACACTGACTCCTCCCTGGTACCTTTCAAAAATTCCCCCCCCCCACCGATACCAAAACAAAGAAATGTCTCTGCTGCTGGAGACCATCCAGGTAGGCACCACCGGAGCTCTTATTGCACCCGCCAAACAGTACTGTACAAATATCACTGTATTCCAGTTTGAAAGGCGCTGTTGGTAGTGGAATTACTGGGGTAACGAGACTACATCTTATGTCTCAAAGCCATAAGCACCATGTCGCGCAGTATATCATCATCATCATCACCCGATAGACGTCTACAGCTGGACAGAGGTCTTCCCGAAAGATATTCACATCGATCGGTCCTGCGCTGCCTGCAGTTCCGGGCACCAGGGGCCGTCGTTTGTAGGGGTCCCTATGGGGGTTTGGACGATTTCCCACCATGCTAACCCAGTGCGGCTTGGTGAGAGCCAGAGCCTCGTTTGTTGATTAGCAGGGTGCATCACGAGCAGATGAGGGTTAATGTATACCCTTACACCCCCATTCTAATACAATAACTTTATTTATATAAGTTTTTGTTATCATTAGAAACGATCTACCAATTTGACCGTATACAGTTATGCACACTACACCAAAACTACGGCACTATAACACTAAATAACGTTCACACTAAAAACAGTGATAGCTGTAAACAAGTGAAACAACAAACAAGGGTTGATTTACAGGGGAAAGTTTGTCCGTCCGTATCGTTTTTAAATGTAATAAAACTGAAAATGTAACGGTACATCGCTGGAATGGAAAGTATGCTGGTAGGTCTCTGCTGCCGGAGACCGTCTGGGTAAGTACCACAGCAGCACCTATTGCAGCAGACAAACAGAACTGTGCAAACATTATTCTGTTCCGGATTGAAGGGCGCTGTAACTAATGTAATTTTTGGAGTAATGAGACTATATACTTTACGTCTCAGGCGATGAGCTCAATGTGGTACTGTATATATCATGCTAACTAGCGCCACTTTATTATGGTCAGGTGTATCACTTACCATCAGGTGAACATCCAGCTTGTATAATTGCTTGATAGAATAAAAAAAAAATATATGTACTCGTTATTTTATCATCATCATCAGCACACCAGTTGGACTTTACGTAAGAATGTTCTCTTTCTTTGTATATTTTCAAATTAAGGCAATTAGGTATAAACTTTAAGTTTTCAATCGTTAGGGTTTGTTACTTAATATCACTTATCTCATTACCTTGCTTTAGTCCTGTTCTTACTAGCCCTAGACTTCAGCAACGGAGACCTACCACCAGTTAACTATTATTTCGTAATAAAGGTTAACTAACGTCGATCCCGTATAATTAGTATAACCGTGGATGTTACACGGCCTCCTGTTTGTTATTCCGGGTTAATTTTATCCGGGTTCCGCAGCGCCGAGGTACGTTGATTAATAACCACCCCCATTTATTCAGGTTTGCTAATTTTATCAGCGCGGCATCGGTTCGTCGGGCCTAAAACTATTTATCCTCGTCATCATCATTAGACGCACTCTTCAATATGAAGTATGGCGATCAAATTGAGAAAACCAATTCGATCCTCGGCCATGTATCCTGAAAACCATAAACGACCTCATGGTAAAAGTAGTTTTTGAGGGTCATAAAAAGAGACTTTTTTTTTAAACTTTTAACAGACTACATGATAATCTTTAATTTGAAAGGAAAAGGTTATACGATACTATAAAATCCAATTCCACTGGTCAATAATTGGCCACGATTTCACTTGAGGTTCAGTGACAAAAAGGCGGAAGACGTTAAGGTTTTCCACCAGTTTATCATTTGTCTGTCTATCATCATCATCATCATCATCATCAGCCGATCGACGTCCACTGCTAGACGTAGCTCTCTTCCAAAGATCTATACATCGATCGGTCTCAACCTGCCCGCATCCAGCTGCTTTCGAGCTTCACCAGATCTACAGGTCACCTAGTGAGGTGCTTGCCAACACTCCGACTTCCGGTACGCGTTCACCATTCGAGGACCTCGCTACCCTATCGAGCTAATACTAATATATAATCGACATCGATCAATATCGAAAACTCTCTCCTCACTTCACCTGAGTCCAGTTTTTATATATTTTGTTTAATTATACGAATTACCCTTTTTAAAGGGTTGAAAAAGTCCCGCCGGTTATTTATTTGAACGAAGACGACACTTTAATTAACGTGAGGCACTCTGTTGTAAAGTTGAAGCTTTTAATTACGGCGAAAGTAACCCTTTTTTTTCTTCATAGACAGAGGTCTGATACTTGAGCTTTATTTTACAAAATGTTCAGTGACAAGACAGCGGAAGACCAGGAACTTCGACTTTAGTGTGTTGGTGCTTTTTTTTTAATTAATTAAGCGACGAAATAAGGGGGACGTACACCTGATGGTAAGTGATACGCTTGCCCATAAAAACGTGGCGCTAGTTAGGATAATATATACTGCACCAAATTATTCTCGTCCTCTGTGACTTAAGATGTTGAATTTCATTACTCCAGTAATTGAACTAGACACAACGTCCTCCAATTCGGATTACAGTAATGTTTGCGTACTACCGTTTGTCTGCTGCAAGAGACCTACCACCATATCAGTGACAATATGGATGAAGACGAACCTCGTCTGTAATTGTATGTTACTTCTATCATACCAGGCTGTGTATATTAACGCTGATCTGATAGTGGTGGCTGGTCAGGTTGGTTTGAAGACACTTACCACCATCCATATATGGTATATGATGGTCACCTTAAACGAATTATCTATCTCAATAATGCAATGCGTTAATCGCCGCATCTCAAGAGATGAAGAACTTCCTAATTAGATAACACGGTCATTCTAATGAGATTTCAAGTATCAAGATGTATTGTTTCAGTTAATTTTAACTGGTGGTAGTTCAGACTGATCAGATTTTATTAATGACTACAATACCGTCTTCATCTTATGGTGCATTACGGTGTTCTACATTTGTAGTTTCAGTTAATAGCAGTAATCAAATTTGAGTACGTTACTACTCTGCAGCAGGTCATTACCCTTAAACGTACTTGAATATTTGACTGTATAAAAAAATCTGTGTTAAAAAAATAGGGGTGTAAGGTGTCCCGCATAACTACTCATGGTACCCGAGCCAACCTTACTTGCTCGTAGTGCATCCTGCTAATCAATAAATAAGGCTCTGGCTCCCGTCAACCCACATTCGGCCAGCTTGTTGAGAAATTGCCTAAATCCCGGTATGTCAACCCCTACATACGACAGCCCTTACTGCCCAGCGGTACCGAAGACTATGCTGAATGTATGTCGAGATATTCAGGGGAGGCCTATGTCCAGCAGTGGATGTCTGTCAACCGATGATGATTATAAACAAAATCAATTTCTTTTCGTGAATTGGTAATTGGTTCTCATATTCCCCCATGGGGGGAGAGAAGCTTTGCTATAAATAAAATACTTATTAATAACAAAATAACAAGAAATCCTTAGAGCTGTTTTGATTTAATTACTTGGTGCTTTTGTACATTCTGAGCGTCTTTCCTGAATAAGCGATGAAAAAAACTGAAAATCTCTTCATGAAAATGATTATGGAAAATCTTTTTCTTACTGAGAAGATATATAAGTGAAAATATTTTTTATCGCGCTGGAAGTCTTCTCAAAGATACCCTGCTTCGTGGGGAAAGAAAACGTTACGTGGGGCTACTATCCACTAAAATCACCTCGGCTGTCCCCCTCAGCGCATTAGGAGAGGATCCGGTATCTCTACTCCCACTCTGGTTAAAAGATCCAACGGAAGAGCAAAGCCCTCTTTACCACTCATGCTGTGCTACGGCAAGTACAAGACCACCATGCATTTGCCTTCCTCCTAAAGCTCGCTTATTAAGCTACCCCCACTCTCAAGGCCCATGAACCCGAAGACCCTTTTAGTCGCCTTGTAGGACTGGCAGGGAATGCCTTAGTCCTATTCTTAATAGCCCGAGACTAGAGCTGGAGCGACTGAGACCTGCCACAAGATTTCGGAAACAGAGACCTACCACTAGTTGTTACTGTTCATTGATGGTAGGTCTTACCTGCCTGAGACCATCTAAGTAGGTACCAACGAAACACCTATTTCTGCTGCTATACAATGGTGTGCAAACATGCCCATGTCCCGGTTTGAAAGGCGCTGCTGCTACTGTAATTACTGGGGTAATAATACTTGCAATATCAGCCGGCGTATTACTTACCATCACGTGAACGTTCAGCTGGATTAATTACTTAATTTGTTTAAAATCATAATAACAATTTAGTACACTGTAGTGTCATCATCATCAGCCGATAGATGTCCACAACAGGACATACTCATAGTTTCCCCTAAATATCTCCACTTTTGTAAGGCTTCATAGGGTGGGGATTAGGGCCATTTTCCATCAAGCTTGCCCAACTCGAATTGTTGGGAGCCAGTACGTCGTTTGTTGATTAGCAGGGTGCACCAGTAGCAGGTGAGGTTGACTTGGGTCCCGTGAGTTGATGTGCAGGACCTTACACCACTGTAGTGTACTAGCAGGTTAATAGAAAACAAACATCGAGTATTGTTCCGATGCACACCGCATACAAAATTAGATCGTATATTAATAGTAAAATATTTACTTCTCGATTTGTTTGGTAAAATATCGATTTCCAATAAAATGGCGGGAAATATATCGGTTTCTATGCTGCAGAATTTCGCGTGGGAGGCTGACCTCATAAACATAGCAAGACTAGTTGTTCCCCACCCGCTTTCCTGCTCGTATTGCAGAATTAGACTTTAAATTCAAACGACTTTCTATAGCAACCGTTACTATAGCAACCGCATAAATAATACCTAATAAAAGTGCGCGTTCACTACATGTTCACTAGTTTACGCGTGATTGGCGAAACTGGTGGTTTACTGGTTGTAGGACTTCGTTGCCGGAGACCGCCTAGGTAGGTACCACCGCAGGTCCTATTTCCGCCGCCATACAATAGTGTGCAGTCATTACTGTGTTCCGTTTTGAAGGACGCTGTGGCTAGTGTAATTACTGGGGTATCGAGACTAAATGTGTCTATGGCGACGAGCACAATGTAGTGCTGTGAATACCATTCTAGTCGCGTTGTAATTGGTGGTAGTATCACTTAGCATCAGGCGAACGACCAGCTCGTCTTGTCGGTTTATCATATAAAAAAAAACAATCATTTCCGTCACTTCGGAATCGAAGTTAGAACCCCATGACACGTACGACGCACTATTGTAATATATCATACACTACGACGTAAGGATGACGTCCTTTAATAATTCATGAATCACACGAAATTATCCCGAGCCCACTCCAGCCGCGCGCCGAGCAAATCTGCTGAACCCGACACGGAATAGCAAATGCGGAGGGATAATTGATGTGGAGGTCCGTTTAGGACGTCTTAAAGGATTAATGTAGACCTCAGTCAGAACTTATCGATTGTGTGGTAATTTTTTTTTATTTGAGTGGAACAGTGAACAATCTTCGCCGTTGCTCCATCTTGATAGAAGTCGGGGAAAGTTGTCTCGCTGTAAACACATTGGCTTGGAAGTGGAAAGCTGTTTTCTGTTATAACCACAATACAGTGGACACATTGCGGCTCGAAGCCACTGAAGCTATTACTACCAACCGGCATTGGGTTGACGTGGTGGGAGATGGCGTAAATCCCCACATATAAGCCACTTCAAACGGCGGCCCCTAGCGCCCGGCGGTACCGCAAGCGATGCTCACTGAGTGGACCGATGGAGGCTGCGCGAGGTCGGTCGGTGTGAAGGTCTTTCAGGAAGGCCTATGTCCAGCAATGGACGTGTATCGGCTGCTGCTGATGATAAATACTACTGTGGCTCAAACTACTTTGTATATATGAAAAGTAACATATAAATTCTCTTACTACGAACAAGGAAGATTGCTATTAACGGCAGTAATGTTTACCGCTTTCACAGTAACCGCGGTATATTAATATTATTTTATTAATCGTTTACTAGTCAGTAGTTAAATGTGAAAAATTCTAGACTTTGATAGCAAATAAAACTTTTGACTATGAGCTATTTTTATCTAAAACGAATCAGTATTTTTAAGGTAAACATCATCCTTTGGTAAGGACTCAGAAATTCTTGATCTTTTCTGATTTTCGCTTTTTTCTTTAAACTTAATATTGTCTGGAGGAACAGTAAGGTATAGACGAAAACCTTCATCGAATTCCTCACACGAAATGCAACTTTCACGACTGATGGATGACGGATTTGTATGAATTATTCATGATGGCTTCGAAACATCCAATACATAATTCCGCTGAAGGTGGAACTTTTGTTTTGTAAAAGTACAGTTGAAGAATCGCGAAGAAATAAATTCAAAACTGAAGTTCAGGATGATGATGCATCAAAAACACAACCGGGTTGTACTACCATGAATACGTAAATCTCTTTAGTTTTCTTATAATATATATAAGCAATAGTAACAATTAATCAAATTATTCTTATCTGAAAGGGTTCCGCACAACAGTTCACGGGACCCAAGCCAACCTCATCTGCTCGTGGTGCACCCTGCTAATCAACAAGCGAGACTCTTGCACCTACCAATCCTCGTTGGGCTAGCGCGGTGGGAAATGCCAATATCCCTCCATATGACCCCTACATATGACTGCAGGTCGCAGGAAACTGTTGGATGCGAGCAGCGCAGGATCCATCGATGTGGGGATTTTTGAGGGTGGCGTATGTCCAGCAGTGGACGTCTATCGGCTGATGTTGATGATGAATCTTATCTCTACATAAATTAAGACATTCATAGGTTGTGTTCCTTAAATCTAGCTCACAGCTTAAGCTAGTTTTTATTGTAGTATTTAACTGCATAATATCTCGGTTAAGACAAGAGTAAACAGCAATCCGTCGGTTTACTTTCATTGTTAAAAATTAATTAATATATTAATTAATGACAAAGTCAATATATTGTTTTTTAACCGTAATACTTTTTTTTATCTGACCATGTTACTTTAAATATACAGTTATAGAAGTTTCTTCATTCTTTGAGAGGACTGGACCGATTTTTATACGGCAGATTTAACAAAGTTAGTTGGGGTCAAAAATCATTTAATATAGGTATAGTATAATAATATCATTAAATTTTTTTTGAGCTTGGTAATCTTACAGAGGTCGACAATAAATAGTTTTTATATAATTTCCTCTGTAAACCACAAAATGGCGTTGCAGTGTATTTACTTCTGTAGAACTAAATAAATTTTATATGTACTAAACATTTCATCCCCTCAATGGACTCCACACGATGTGGGGATCTTTCGGTGAGGGCCATGTCCAGCTGTGGACGTCTGTCGGTTGATAATGAAAACATTTATTTATAAAAACGAAAGCTTAGAAATATTGCAGGACAGAGGCATAGTCTGTGAAGTATCAGTTGCCAGACAGCAGACAGATCTCTACTAGAAAAGGTACCACCGCAGCTCTTAAACAGTCGTCATCATTTTCATCAGCCTACAGACGTCCACAGCTGGACATAGACCTCCACCAAAGATCTCCACATCGATGGGCCCCGCATTGATCACCAGATCGTCGGTCTACGCTATGGGAGGCTTTTCAGCAGTATGTTAACCAGTACGCGGGCGCTATTGGAGGACCTTACTGCCCCATCCGCTGTCGGTCCTTCGAGTAATGTGCCCTCTCCACTGCCACTTAAGTCTAGTCCAGTGCTGGACATAAACCTCCCCCAAAGATCTCAACATCGATCGATGCTGCGCTACCCGGCAACCAGCTGCTTCTCGCAAATCGTCGGATCACCCAGTGGAGGCCTTGTCAACAGTGCGTGTTCTAGTACGCGGTCGAAATTTGAGGAACGTGGTGCCTCATTGGCTTTCAGTCCTTCGAGCCATATGTCTTGCCCATTGCCACTTGAGACTAACTATCTTTTGGGCTATGTCGGTGACCTTAGTTCTTCTGCGGATCTCCACATTTCTGATTCGATCGCACAGAGAAACTTAAATCATAGCGCTCTTCATTGCCCTTTGGGTGACTTCGAGCATTTTAATGCAGTTTAAAAAGTGCTGTGCTAAAATTACTGTACACCAGTTTGCAAGTAGTTGTAGCTGGTGAAATTACCGTGTTTAGGAGTAGACGTATCATATACCATCAGGTGAATATTCCGTTTGTTTAAATAAAGCTGGTAAATGAATATTGTAACGTGTGTTTAAGCAGCGCTTTCGTTATTTTTCCGCCTGTCAAATTTTCCTATACATCATGAATTGGACTAAATCGTGACTAAGAGGGAATTGATTTAATTTCGCACCCTCGAAGCTGTATGGGCCCCTTGGGCGTGGATTTGAATACATGTATTACATTACCAGGTCCAAAGGTTCCCGCGCACTTGAAGAGCTCTCTTAACTTGGCTCGTTCACCGGTTAAACAAATTGCGTTTTGAAGAATTGTATCAAGAGATAAATCTTCAGCGGCATATCTTTTGTTCGAGATAAAATCTTCTTAAGTGTATACCTATATTAAGGAGTGTAAAGGGTCCCACATAACAATTCACGGGACCTAAGCCAACCTCACCTGCTCGCAGTGCACCCTGCTAATCAACAGACGAGGTTCTGGCTCCCATCAACTTGCATTAGGTCAGCGTGGTGGGAAATGGCCCAAATCTCCCAATAGGGTCTACAAACGACGGTCTCTAGTGCCAGAAGGTACCGAATGGCACGCTGACTGCAGCACAGGACTGATTGACGAGGAGATATTTGGAGGAGGTCTATGTCCAGCAGTGAACGTTTATCGGTTGATGATGAAGTCTATCCTTTTAAGAGAGAAGTTGGATACTTTAAGCCATAATTGAACTTCAATGTCAGTTCATTAGATGGACTGTTAGCTCTATGTATTAATGAACGTATCTCCTACAAAATCTATTTACGAATTCTGTAAACTACGTCATCGGATTCTATACTTCATCATCATCATCATCATAAATAGATTTCCATAGCTAGACATTCTTTTATAATGTGTTAGTGGACCGACGATCTGGTGAAAGTTGCATGAAGCCACTGGATGCGAGCACCGCGGGACCGATCGATATGGAGTTCTTTGTGGGAGGCCGGCCTATGTCCAGCAGTGGACGTCTATCAGCTGATGATGAATTTGTTCTGCAAAATGAGGTCTTCGAACTGTTTGAATCCAAGTGCTCTCCGATCAATGCTTGCCGTTTTTGTATCCGACTATTCCTTGCGCTTTTTGTTCTTTCTGAGGGAGATAAAAAAAATATTTAACGAAGGAAACAGAAGGAGGACGTTCACCTAATGGCGTGACATCCTTAAAAATATAACGCTAGTTAAATTAACACAGCATCACCAGTGCTCTCATCGCCTCGAGATATAATTGATACCTCTAAAGGTTTCAATGATAGTTCTCAAACGTAATGCTTTTCATACTTTTATATAATAGGGTTGGCCAAGACTCATCCCAAGGTCTACTGGGAAGATATATGGCGTTAGGATGATACATGGCACCACATTGCGAGTGCTCCGCGCCTTATCACAAGATTTTATATCTCGTAACTTCAGTAATATCACTAACTATAATCCTAAAGAAAAAGATACAGGAGGTAGTACCTATCTAGATCCAGGTCAGTAGAGAGACGTACCACCGGTGAAGTATTGATGTTTGCTTACTACAACTTAATAACTTATTATTAGATCACTCACAGATTCAAATTCTATTACATTTTAGTAATTCTACTAATCCATCCTACTTATACTGTTGTCTTTATTACTGTAGAAGTACACTGAATATTAAAGGATAATAATAAAGCTTTACTGGCCAATCCATTTACTCCAGGAGTAGCCATTTTCAGCAGCTTAAATTTATATGAACAGTTTGATGATCAATTACATTTGTAATAATTGAAAGTTTACGTTATACTTAAAACCTTATTATTGCTTACCGGTTTGAAGAGGATGTACTTAATCCTCTGAAGCAGTGACCCAAATGGAGTCTTGGTCTTTGACTTCGTCGCTTTCGTAACACGAGTTTTTTTACATGGCCAGATTGTTAGCCGCACAACCCCCCATATTGCTGGAGGACCATACTCTATTTTGGTCAGCATCCCATCAGGCTCAGCCGTTTAGCTTAACTGAAGAGGATGTAGTTAGTGAAATTACTGGAGTAACGAGACAATCTTGTCTCAAGGCGATGAGCACAATATGGTGCAATGTATATAGCGTCACGTGGTTATGAGCAGGCGTATCACTTTAAATCAGGTGAGCGTCTTGCTCGGCTCGTCGCTTTGTTGAATAAAAAAAAAACACATAAATGTTAAAAGTATAAACGACAAAATGGGCACAGTTTGCGAACTATCGACAAAACAACTAACTGATGCCGAGGGTCCAAGTTTACGCAGCAGTCGACTTAATTTGAAAACAAAACAGAAGTTAGAAAATATACTCAGCGGGACGAATCACCGCCGCAGTCGGCTCACGAAGGAGATAATAAGGGATGCGAATAAAAAAAACACCTTACCCCCTAGGGTGTGCGTAATTGGAGTTGGGGGACTCGCTCCAGATTTGTGGTACCGATAATTCTAATGCTCGTTTTGTGTCTAAGAACAGTCTAGATTTTTTTTAGATCATGCGGAATACCCTATAGTGATAACCTTTAAAAAATAGATGCTAGTTAGGATGACGAGCACTACACCATGATGTGCTGGCATTTGAGACAAAACCGTTTAAATGCTGATCATGTCGAAGATATTTCAGATCGGAACACGGTAATGTTTCACAATCTGTTGTGGGAAAACGTTAAACAATAGTGTGCAAACGTTAATAGGTTCCGGTTTGAAGGTCGTTGTAGCTAGTGAAAAAACTATCGAGAACCTTACATCAGAAGGTGATAAGCACAATATGGTGCTGCGTGTATTATCCTAACTTGCACCATTTTATGTACAGGCATATTACTTACCATGAGATGAACATCCTACTCGTCTCGTTACTTCATGGAGTATTAATAAACTCCAGCAATTTCACTAGCCTCAACGCCTTTCAAACCGGAATACAGTAATAATTGTCGGTTGCAGCAGAAGCTGCGGTGATGACCTAACTAGATGGTGAGCGGGAACAGTAACCTATCACCAGTAACACCTGGACTACTTCCTCATTAACATGGAACATAAATTTTGTTATAAATAAATCTTCTTTATCCTGTTCTATCTATAATGGCCTAACACTTAATTTTAAGTGCTATTAATTAAAAGTTAAGCGGTTGATGGTTAAGTTCGCCAAGGATACTTTGGCTCATGTATATTATCAGCTACGGCCCCACTGGTGTTGGGACTGTCCATGAGTGAACTGTTCGTACGTTTGCCCACCATTCCTATAAAAAACAAGTCCAATAACGCTGTTATGGTGGTATATCTACAATGTTAGGATAGTGATTAATCCGGTCCGAAAACTACCCTATCATAAATCAAACTTAACAACATGAGGTCTCAGAATATCACCAAGACCTTCGAGTTACAGGGTTAGGTTAGACCTACCACCAGTGGATCTAATTTATTACTACTTACTACACGTGATGGTAGATATATACTTGATAGCTGGAGTCGGAGTATTTTGAGCGAGCATTCTTCACCATCAAAGGATAGTTTAACCTTTACCCGATTTGGCCCACAAAGCAATCAGTAGAGTTGAAAATATAACCGCATTGTTTCATCCGGCTGAACGCTCCGTACGTTAAAGCGGATTCCGGAATACGTACAATTGTTGACAGACTGTTTCCGTTGCAACTGCGAACGAGCTAACAACAAACAACTGAAACAACAGGCTCCAGCGGAACAGGCGACCGGTGCCTTTTAAAGCGGTCTTTAACTCACGAACCGGATATTTGTTTTGAAAATCACGTTAAATAACCTCAACGTTTTTATAATATACTCATACTAGCTGTTCCACCTCTCCTTTGCCGGACGTAATATAGAAATAGACTTGAAATTCGTTTGAAATGTTCCTCGAGAGTAATCGCAACCGCAAATGACTTTCCATAACTACCGTTACTATAGCAACTGTATAAATATTTATTTATTTATCCTTTATTGTACACCAGTTACAAAATATGGAATACATTATATATATACATATATGTGCAATGGGCGGTCTTATTGCTCAAAAAGCAATTTCTTCCAAACAACCCCTTGGAAAAGAAGACATGAACTGAAAGCAAACAAAGATGGCGGTGCACTAAATTATTAAATACTATAACACTTGATGAAAGGTGACACACAATTAGACAGAATTTATAATTTAAACTTAATGCTAGTAGTTACTTAAGTGTTTTTTGGAAGAAAATAGGGATTTGGCGATACGAATATGGTTCGGTAAAGAGGAACGGAAAAGGAGTTTTGGAAAAATGAAGAGGAATGCACGGGGACGCGAAGGGAAAGGACTATTGAAGAGCGAAGAGTGCGACTGTGGCAAAACGATTTTTAGGTAGGAAGGTGTTAAAGGATTGGACAATATCTTGTATAAAATAGAAAGAATATTCCTGCGGAGAGGGATTTACAGCCACCTGAGTTTTTTGCGAAATTCAGAGATGTGATCGTATTTGCGTAACCCCAATATAAATCGTATACACAAATTTGGAATACGCTTAAGCCTATCAAGCTGTTCTTCGGTTAAGTCAAGATAGCAAACATCGGCATAGTCGAGAATAGGCAGAAGAAGAGAATTAGCAAGCGCAACCTTAGTGGCTGTTGGATGAAAATTGCGGAGTCTGCGCAAGGAGCTTATAGCCCCATACATCTTTCTACTCACCTCGTTAACTTGCGGTGCCCATGATAGACAGGAGTCAATGTAATTATCTAAATTTTTAATTTTACTATTATAAGGAATTACGTTACCGTTAAGATTAATAAGCGGTACATAGGAACAGTTAATTTTGGAGTGTAGTCTAGAGCTTCTGATTATGACTGATTGTGTCTTGTTAGGGTTTACGTTCAGACCATACAATTTACACCAATTCGTAATACAAGCAAGATCAAAGTTAATGCTGTGGACGGTCTGACAGAGATCACCAAGAGAAGCTTTAGTGTAAATTTGCAGTTCGTCAGCATCCAAGTGGTAAGAAGAAAATAAGTCGTCGGATTATAGAATTGATGAAAATAGCGAACAGGATTGGAGACAACACGCCACCTTGCGTCACGCCAGAACCGGTGTTTAAACAAGTGGAGAAATTATTCTACACTTGGACGCACTGTTGGCGGTCAAATAACTATGATTAGACATAAACACGTTAACTTTTACTAATAATTGTTTCTTACGTCGATGGTTAGTTAAAATATGATCTAACATAGTTTACAAGTTCGCCAACTATTATTAAGTAATACTAGACAGATATATAAATAACATGTATAAATTTGATATTAAAGTCATATCGCAGGACAAAGAGATTGTTATTAAGTGTAATGTCATTGTTAGTAATGTATTATGTTCTCTAATAAAGCATGCAAATGATTTCATATCGCACAAAGACAAGTTTCCACAAAGGCGAGAAGCTGCGTCGAGAAGTTTTCATAATAAGCTTATTTTTATTCAAACGGCCGTGTACTTCAAAAGTCTTTATAATACCAGAGGTTCGAAGAACTTATAAGCTCCCAGCGGACTTTCGATTCTGTGTAAAAAAAAAAATATCCCTTTCCAGCGAAATTTGTAACGGACTCGGCATACAAAGTTCACCAGGTATTAAAGTTCTCCATCAAGGTGTAACAGTCTGGCTGACGGCCCCAAATATTCTCTCGGTACAATTTACATTTATTATAAACTTGGCAATAAACAGAGGTAATATAGAACCACTATTAAGGGACTCCACAGACCTTATTTCCACCACCAGTCCTAAAGTTAAAGTACTGTGTACAAGACTTAAGATATATAAGTAAACAAGGACAGTGTGTTCATCCTAATCGGTATGGACAGTAGCGCTTACCATCAGATGACCTTTCCTCATTGAATCGTAAAAAACTGTCTTTTTGATATAAGATAAAAGATGATGCAATGATTGAGAGGCAATCTAAGATTTTTTTTTGTTTAATGGAACTTTAATACCAAGAATAATGTAGCGCTAGTTAGGATAATACGCACTGCAACTTATTCTGTTCGACTCCTTCATCTCAATGAAAAGTGTTATTACTCCAGCAATTCCTTTAGTGGGGCTCTTCAATCCGGAACAAGGTAATATTTGCTTACTACAGGAACAGGTGTTTCGGTGGTACTTATACGGACTCCAGCAACAGACATCTACCTCCAAAATATCGTAGTTAAATAGTGAACGTATAAAGCTTGTGCTTTAAGTATAAACTCATTTAAGGGTAGGAGTGATTCTTACGAATTCATTTAGCGATTGTGTCAAGCGAGCTTTGCGAATTTAATTAAAACCATTCGTTGGGGTTGCAAATAACTATTATCGGTAACAATGAATACTCTGGTTACCAATATAATTCCAGTGCCGTTTATTTTATAATAAAAATATATATATATATATATGTTGTTTTACCTTCACATACATTGAACTCCTGTTATAAGCGGGAATGATCTACGTAGATATTATTGAAAGTGGGTTTTGCCCAACTGTGGACGTGAATCGGTTGATAATGATGATAATATTGAAAAGTCAATTGCTCAGTTCAATGACTTGTTTCCGTTCGAGATTGATCTTCCGGTGAATGTAAACATCGTACTTTTGTTCAGTTATATACCAGGATTACCTCCCGAGTTCCAGTTGTAAGAAAAAAATGTTTTGTTATTACTTATGTGGTATTTAACTTACTTATCCTTGTGTATTAGATATTATAATTACATAACTATATCTTTTTATGGAGTGTATGGGGTCCCGCACAACAACTCACGCCAACCTACCTCACCTGCTCGCGGTCAACAGGACAATCGAAGGAAACAAGACGCAGAATTAAGATAAAAATAATGTAAAACAAGGTATTTATAAAACACAAAATAGATATTAATGATAATGATAAAATGTGATATTAGAATAAGAAGAATGTGTAGTTGTAAAAAGAGAATTCCGGTTGTCTTCACTCATTTAAGAGAGATGTATGCAAGAAGGAATTAGTATGGAGAATGATAGAGAACCAAGAATATGATAGCAAGAACTGGTACATAAGAAAGGAGGGAAAAGAGGATGAGAATGTATAGAAATGGAACAAAATAAAGAATGATAAGTGAAAAAAAAATACATAGGTCCCATCACAATAAAATTGAGAGAACGCCTAAAAAAAACCTCACGTGCTCGTGGTGAACCCTGTTAATCAACAAACTAGGCTCTGGCTGGAATGCCCAGATGAACTCCTACAAACGAGAGCCCCTGGTGTCCGGCAGGTCGTGGGAAGCCGCTGGATGCGGGTAGCATCGGATGCCGAAGGATACGAGGATCTTTGGGGGAGATCTGTATTGGTTATGATTTCTTTAATAATCATTATCAATCGAAGTACGGAGATGATTTGTTTATTATATAGAATGAGAACTGTACAAACCAAGAGGCAGAATACCCTGGTGTTCTCAGTAACTCATAGACACCTTCACAGTGACAGTCCTCACTCTGTGCCCTGTCACAATGGCAGGCATTTTTTATACTTTAGTTTCATTATCGATACATAATATGACTTTCTATATTAATACTGATATACTTGATACTACTCTTTTGATACTTTGTAATTATAAGAACAATATAAAATTACGGTTCATTGATACTGAAAGTCTATTAATGTTTGAAATGATTAATTTAGTTCTTAATCATATTTATTTTAGCGGAAATATAGTATCAAAATAACGGAAATATAAATCATAAGTCTTTTAAATACTATACTTACATTTTAAATAAAATATGGTTATCTTAATTTTACGGTAGATGGCAGCCCAATAAGGGCCTATATATACATAATGTTTATTTGTAACTCCTTTTTTATCCTTTATATACGCTTAATAAGTTTGATTCGTTAATTTTTTTTATTTTTATAATTTTATGCATCCTTTGTACGTTTACTTAATTTGTACCCTGTGCGGGCCTCGCGAAATTCGATTATCAGCGTAAAACTTTAACCCAATCTTTAGCCGTTTTGTACAACAAAGAGGGGAACCAGTTGCGAAAATGTACAAAAGGCTCTGATCCAACCCCCTCCCCCCGCCCCTACATCGGCATTGTTCAAAAGAATTTCCCGAAAACAAAATGTTTTAATAATAAGAACAAGGGGCAGCATTCCTTCGGGTTACAGAATTTACAACACTCTCATAGCTTTAGGTTTTAGCTTCTATTATTTTACAATATATTATATTCTTATATAGACTATCTTATATTCCATGTATTAACAAGGGTTTATGTCGCAGGATCTGTCATGAAAAAGTGTGGATTCAATCCTCATTGAGGAAGAATCTGATAAGTTCTAAGAGTAACTATTTTCAAGATAGTGTAATATCCGTCCACTTATCATGATGTAGAAGAAAGAATGTTGTATATCCAAATCCAAATCCAAAGTAAACGAGGGAACAGTTAAGTTTGAGGTGAGGAGTCCCGCACAATAACTCACGCGATCCAAGACAAGCCCATCTGCTCGTGGTACACCCTGCTAATCAATAAACGAGGCTCTGGCTTCCACCAACCCGCATTGGGGCAGCGTGATGGGAAATAACTCAAATCCTTCCATATGAATCGTTACATAATCGTTGTAGGAATCTTTGAGGAAGGCCTATGTCCAGCAGTGTATGTCTATCGGCTGATGATGATGATGACACAACATCATCATCATCTAATGATAAATCAGATGTCGATAGAACAATAACCTTACTCTTTCTTGTATCATGGTTAAAAATAACAGTAATGTAACAATGGTAACTTTAATGTTCACCTGTTCAAAGGACTTTCAAGCTAGCAAAATTATTAAGAGGAGACATTATATCATCATTGTCGTCAGCCGACAGACGTCGACTGCTGAACATAAGCCTCCACCAAAGATCTCCACATCGATCAATGCTGCACTACCCGCATCCAAGAACTTCTCGCAAATCGTCGGACCACCTAGTAGAGGGCCTGTCAACAGTGTGTGTTCTGTTACGCGATCGAAATTCGAGGACCTTGGTGCCCCATCGGCTTTCAGTCCTTCGAGTCATGTGTCCTGAACATTGCCTCTTGAGATTTGCAATCTTTTGGACTATGTCGGTGAGCTTAGTTCTCCTGCCGATCTCTTTACTTGTGATTGGATCACGCAGGGAAACTCTGAGTATGGCCCTTTCCATTGCTCTCTGTGCGATTTGAAGCCTTTTCACCAGGCCTACTGTAACTGGCCACGCCTTGGTGCCATGAGTCATCACTGGCAACAGGCACGATTTAAAGACCTTTGTCTTTAGACACTGAGGTAGTTGGGACGAGAATATCCTGCGCAGCCTCTCGCTGCCTAGTCGTACATTATATCAGCTCATATAACTAACACCAATTTGTTATGGGCTAGGCTTAGTCTTGATGCCCGATTGTATAAAACCCAACTACCCTCGTCTTATCAACATACCGTAAGGGAAACTTATGTTTGATTACATTAACCATTGTAAATTCGTCCTTAATAAAAGAACCCTTGACTTGAGATCCTTACCTGTGAAAGGGGAGTACTCGGAGCTTTTCAAGGAGGCATTGTTGCCCTCCACTTACAAACTTCTTTGCTTTAGGAGGTTCTCTTTTAAAATTACAAAAGCGTCATCTCTTAAAAGATTTTATCTCTTTAATATATCTGTTAAGTCATCAATAAAGTTATATTATAACCCATACCTGATTTGCGTCGAAGAATGCTACAAACAGTAGCCACATCATCAGAAATTCCTGGTTTATTGTACTGAAGTAGGTTAGTGATTTTTTTTTTACATCTTCATGTGATATTCTTGAAGAGTATTTAATATGCAGCTGACTGAAAGGTTTTAAGACTGGATGAAACTTACATAAAATATGCAAATTTCACTACTAATTTTTTTTTTATTACAATTACATGACTAAAAGCTTTTAATCATTATACTGTTGGTTATATTTTAAAGAGACCATCACGTTAACGATCCTTAAATTTAACATAAGTTATGAACATATTGACTTCCACCCTTCGGCGAGTTCCTTAATCATTCGTTCTACAAGCTGAGAGTAATGATTATGAAGGTTCTTCTTAAGTTTTTAGCAACTGTACCATTTATAATGAATAATTAAGTGATAACCACGACCACCCCTTCAAGAGTGCAACCGACGATGAAGAAGAGAAGATGCTTTATAAGACCCAATTCTTCCAAAAGTTGCATACAAAGAAATATTAAATTTACACTTGATCAGAATTGAGCGTACTGTATACAATGGATGAATACTTGATTTTTTTTTTTATTTAAAACTTTATTTACACACAAAAAAAAGGCAAAGTTAATGCCTCTATATTGTGGTGGAGGCTCATTCGAAAATCTTATTGGTCGAGGAATAAAGGAATTGTAAAGAAAATTAGTATGGCAGAGAGGAATGCGAAGAGCAAGGCTAGCAGTAGACCGAAGAGAGTGATCTAGGGAAATTTCCACGAACGCTGTCTTCGGTCTACTACTACCCTCGCTCTTCACAATCCTTTCTGCCAAATAAATTTTCCTTATATTTCCTTCACTAGATATCAATTTTAACATTTCATTACCATCACTTCATCGATCTTTAATTTAACATTCGTGATTTAAGCAGTGATTTCGTTATCTACTTACCCTATTACACTTTCCCGTTGCTGAGTGGGATTATTCTACACTGTGAGTTCAGTCCGTGGAAAATTACAATCTAAATCAAGTTCCGCCGCAGTCTCACCGAATTCCACCAAAATCACTTTATCATTTAAGTTTTCTAAAGTAAACTTCGCAGAGAAATGAGTCAGTTGAAATAACATTGAATAATTACAAACGACGTTTCCCTTCTAACTCTTATCGGCGTTACAAAATGTAAATTCTATAACCCTTAGTTTTTTTTAGGTAGAATATCATAGGTATTTAATAAAGCAATGATTTCTACCCTAATTTTTATATATATAATATATATAGCTATATTATTTATTGCAAGAAAAAGGTATTTCATACTTCTCTACAGAAATTGTGATAAAAATTCGTTATGTTAGTGAATTATTAAAGTTATACAAAAAGTTTTCCTAGATCATATGTAATCCTTTTTTAATTGATTATCCTTTATATTAGTAACTGAAAAGGATTGTATATTGTAACGTAAAACAATTTATCGTTGCTTTTATCGTGTTTTCAATGATATTAACCGGAGATACATTTACTAGTTGCGAGCGATACAACCGTATCCGCTTCTGATAAATGTTTCCTTCCATTTCTCTAACCATTTTATCTTCCTTACTATCATCTAAATTGTTTCTTAAGAGCATTGAGAAAAGATCACATATTTCTATTCTATTAGAAGATTTACTTTTAATCAAGTTTTTATATATATAAGATATGTATTTCTCTCCGCTCTCAGTTTCCCCAATAAGAAACTTTTTGTACAGTTAAACCCCCTGCTAACGTAAAACCTTATAAAAGTACGTAGATCATAATTTATAGTCTATGCTTTCATATTCAAATACGCGATGAGGTTATTTTGTCAGCGCCTCCAATTTTTACACAGTGTATATACTGTGAAATTTCACGAAGACCAAACTTTATGAATATTTTATACCCACTAAGAAAATTATCATCTGTGGAGGAAAAAATTATTGCTTTTTTAACCTTAAGCGAGATAACCTTAAAAATCTTGCTCTTGGTTATAATTCATGTTCAGTTTAAATAGCTATACGTATATTTACTTTATATGTAACGACACCAACTAATTGTTCAACGGATGCTGTGTTATGTTTATAACAGTGTAGCACTAGAGAAGATGATATACAGTCTCGTCGCTTTGTGGAATAAAAAAGATCATAAATAATAAAGCATGTTTCAGTATGATATCCTGACTCTCATTCGTTGACTGTCACAATAGCTGATTTATAACATGCGGCTGAGACAATAGCACGTGTAGCTCCGGAATCGATCTGGGGACCTCCGCGTAATAATGGAAGCTGTTACCCAATACTCCAACGAGGCAAAGTCTTGTAAGTCAGCGCAATATAAAAGTTCTGATAACGCCTACTCATTGTTTCATGTCGCGTGCCAAATATTCACTAGCATTGCTTTATACGATTTTTTTTGTTATATATATATATGCGGACCAGTCTTTACTACAGTAGAGGCTTTGTTCAGATCATCATCACGATCATCGTCAGTCGATAGACGCCCGGTTATTTGTGAATTTCGTATAGTGGTATTTGAGCCATTTCCCACCACGCTAGCCCAATGCGGATTGGTTGGAACCAGGGCATCTTTTGTTGATTAGCAGGGTGAACCACGAGCAGGTGAGGTTGGCTTGATTCCCGTGAGTTGTTATAAATATCTTATGATATTATATTTAAAAAAATCACAAAAATAATGTGAAACCTGTCTCATAAGATCGTATGGTATCGTTTTGTGTATATATGCATGAGATATCCAAAGATTCATGGGCCCATCACGAGACCTCTGGAACTATTAGACATAAACACTCAAAATAGGAGAGGAGGAGATATTTTTCCTGTCTCAGATCAGTTAAAAATGGTGAAAAAACTGATGTTAAAACGTAAAAAAATACCTTTTCATGTCATCTTGGGCAAAAAAGCTGTCTCATTGATGCACAGGGTGTGGGAGAGCACCAACAGTATTTAGCAGGTATTTGCTAGTAAATCAGACTCGCAAATACACAAGCATATGAATAGCTCTATGATAGGGCATTTATGAGTCTACTTTCGGATAAGTTAGCGATGCTTATCGCTTAAACACTTGCTTACTGCTTCATAGTAATTATGCAGCGGGTATTGTTTCGTAAATGCCCAAACAATAATTTGTGTATCCTACTAACATTAGTGTTTAAGAGTTTTTGCTCTATTACTAACTATTGCATGTATGTTATCTAAATAAAAAAGAATTATTATTATTATTTATGGATAATAATAAATTTAATATCTTTGTAATATATCAAACATAATAGAAACAATAATATCAATTTGCATCATTATTCAGACTTGAAGAATTGTTTCACGCTACAATGCTATAGTGAATAGATAAGTGCTGAATAACCTGCATTCTTCATAGCTGAAATATAAAAAA
The DNA here is from genome assembly GCA_029034505.1 of Ornithoptera priamus. Taxonomy (NCBI): domain Eukaryota; kingdom Metazoa; phylum Arthropoda; class Insecta; order Lepidoptera; family Papilionidae; genus Ornithoptera; species Ornithoptera priamus. The sequence goes on from JARDWD010000826.1 coordinate 3,580,600, forward strand.
AATGTTCAACGTTCCAATAATACCAAAGTACCGCTTCGTCATCCAATCATTCTTCATAGAACGAGCCGAGTGCTCCCGTCTGCATGGAGTGAGCTCATCCAATCTGAAACCCGAAGTGCTTTACTTATGTATGCTGAGTAGTTGTGAAGAGTTGCCAACGTAAACAGCATAACTTCAAAAAATTAAAAAGAAAGTTATATACCCACAAGAGAGATGAGTACATATTATAACCTATAATCGGCTGAATCGACTTTTATTTCCCTGTATGGAAACACGTTCTAGAAACCTATATTCAAGTTAATGTTAAATATGACGTCCATTAATCTTGAAATCTTCAGATCATCACCATCAGCCGATAGACGTCCATTGGTGGACATAGGCCTTCCCTAAAGATTTCCACGTCGATCGGTCACGCGTTGCTTGCATCCAGTGGTTTCCCGCCATTCTCACCAAATCGTTGGTTCCTCTTGTGGGAGGTCTCCCAACATCACGTCTACCGGTACGCGGACGCCACTCCAGTACCTTACTGCTCCATCGGCCGTCGGTCCTTCGAGCAATATGCCCTGCCCACTGCCACTTAAGTCTAGCAATCTTTTGAGCTATGTCGGTGACCTTAGTTCTTCTGCGGATCTCCACATTTCCGGTTCGATCGCGCAAACAAACTTCGAGCATAGCCCTCTCGATTGCCCTTTTGTCTTCAGACACTGCGGTATCTGAGACGAAAAGATCCTTAGATTCTTTGGACTAATAACCTAAGTAATTCAAGAATTAAGTCTCAAAGATCGTGAAGGTAATTACCAGAATTCCAATGACAGTTTGTGTGCACTGCGATGCCAATAGAAACAGGAGGAGACAATCAGCGCATCAGCTATCGCAGGAAACATGACCACTACCACTCTGTCAAGTATGAATGCCTAAGGAGAAGATTATATTTATCTGATTTAATTTGCTTTAAAATAACTAATGATATTTTTTTTGATGCAAACTTGTAGTCCATCAGACCAGACTTGTAGACCACGGTTTCCAGCATTGGTAGAGCACCTCGTTACTTTGATTCTTATTGACGTCGTTACTACAGATTTTTCATAAAAAGCGGATACTCCTCAAATTACGAGAGTTACGCTGAAGGTTTTTAAAACTTAATTTCGAAGACTACTGAAATATTTGTATATTGTGTAAATAATAATAATAATTGTTATTGTTTAAATAATTATAAACGGCAGACATAAAACCCTTTAATTTTTTTTTTATATAAGATAATGCATTTCTTTGTTCAGATCTATTTAAATGTTTTGATTTTTGTAAGAAAGAGCATATATTCGAAAGTTTAAAAAAAAAGAAAAGGTTGTATTTTACATATACTGTCGTTTAATATATTTTTTTAAAAAAATAGAAACTATCTAGAAATTTATAGAGAAGACAGGATAACAATATTCCCAGCGCTGTGTTCCGTCCAAACACGACGTCAGTGTCTCCAAGAGAGATAACATGAAGAAGGGTATATTATTTAAATGAATAACTAATAAAAACTCTATTGAATGTAATAAAAGTTATCTAGCGATGAAAATGTAAGTAACTTTAAGTGAAATGTAAGGTTTCATCCAAATTTCGGAGGACCATCGCCTGTCGTGGCTCCGACGGCGGATGAGGGAGGGCATCCGCATAAATCTCCGATAGCTGCTTCACGCAATGGATTAAAGCCTTAATTGAATCCTGTAAGCTCGCTGATACAATTAAAACGTTTTGTTATTTTGTATTGATTTTTTTTTATTCAATTAAGCGAAGAGACGAGCTGAACGTTCACCTGATGGTAGATGATACGCCTGTAACAACGTGGCGTTAGTTAGGATGATATACACTGCACCACGTTGTGCTCGTCGCCATAAGATGTTGAATCCTGAAACCTGAAGAGTACTGTTAGTACGCGACTGTTTGGCGATAGAAATCAGCGCTGCAGTGGTACCTACCTAGACGGTCTCCGGCACGAGAGATGATACAGTCAGTAATTCAGGAAGAGTAAAATGAAGATGAATTCCAGTCCAGTTATGGACGTCCATCGGTTGAAATGATGATGAACAAAAATTGGCGTATCCCACATATTTATTTATATTTTTTTATTTTTGTATGTATATATATATATATATATATGTATGTAAATGTTCTAATAGATGTCTTCTCTTCTATCATCATGTTGCTGGTTGAGCTTAAGTTTGCTGCGGTTATGTTCCGAATGGTGATCCCGTGACCTCTCCAAACGCCGTAGGTCAGACCACGGAAGGGGTTTAATATTTCCACATAACTCTGATTTCTTTCCAGCAGACAGACCATCTTTTCGAAGATTTTCTCCGTAAATACAAAAAAATAAATAAAACGGTTGTAAGGTTAGTTCAAATCTGTCTACCAAGTTACCTAGGTTAATTTTGACCATTTCTTTGTTATTATGGGTGGGGTAAGAGAATCTGGTAAAAAGATATTATGCTTCTAGGGGCGATGACAAGGTTATGTGGAATTTTTAACCATTATAATCCTCTCGGTGGCGATCTACAGTGCGTCGCGGGAGGCTTTGAGATCTCCTACGAAACGCACCAGTACCTAGCTTAATTTTAATCTGTCTACGCTTTCAGCTTTATACGTAATTGTGAGTGTAAACGTGATATATACATTAGTTCTTTGATTCCCGTTACAATACATTTTTTCTTTTTTTTTACTTTATTAATTTTGCATCACATTAAATAATTGAACGTGAAAACAGCCATTTTGATTCCGCCATTTTGTATTACGCAGACAATGCGACGGCGGGAAAGAGATGTTTAATTCAAACGGCTTTATTGTGAATATTACTTATTCAATACATTCTAAAGCATTTTCACAAATGATAAATAGAGATTTACATTATAAATGGAGTAGAGAAACATGAATGTCTTATTAAAATGTTGCTTATGGTAGTCTGGTGCTGGAGACTATCAAAGGTCGAGGGTATTTGTGTCTAATAACGTCCTAATGGATGTAACTCGCTCAACAAATACCAGGACCCGCTCCAAACTTACCTGCTCGTGGTGCATCCTGCTAATCTACAAACGAGGCTCTGGCTCACATCAACCTGCATTGGGTTACCTTGGTGGGAAATATCCCAAATCGGCTCATATGAACCCCTACAAACGTAGATATCTTTAGGGGAGGTCTATGTCTAGTAATGGATATCTATCAGCTGATGTTGATGATGATGAATATCTTACGTTGCACACTTTCGGTTTCATTTAAATGTAATTTTTTTTTATAGTACGAAGCGGTGAGACGATCGGGACCTTCACCTGATAGTAAGTGATACACCCGTCCATAACAATGAGGCGATAGTTCGGATGTTATACACAGCACCACATTGTCTTGAGAGGTAAGGTGTTCGCTTTACCTCAGTGTTTACACCAGCTACAGCGCCCTTTTAAACCGGAACATAGTAATGTTTACACAGTATTATTTATCAGCTGCTATAGGCGATGCGGTGGTACATATCTAGACCGTCTCCAGCAACAGAGACCTGACTTACCACCAGCATGCAAATATTATTTTTTTTAATTTTTTCTCCGATACTACTTTTTGTTTCAATACTTAGTTACATGCTGCGACACTCGATCTTTATGTTCTTGTACCTTTTACGATATTAATGAAAAAACTTTTAAGTTCATTCCCGACAACCCGCACTTCGGAAGATGGATGAATGGCATTTACTTCTTGTAATAGCAAACCCCTTATTCCCAGCAGTGATAACGTTGAGAGGTCTGCTTTTATTACGTATGTTTATTTACGTATAGAAATATTATTCGTACGTCGTCTGTTAATTACACGGAGATTGGAATCAGTCTGTGAGATATCACTGTCAATTAATCTCTGTCAAATTTCAATTTACGCCGTACCCTTATCACGGACACTTCGATCCTGAAATGATCCAAACGAGATCCTGTGAAATCGCCGAAACCGCAACCACCCTGATCCTCGGACAAACGATTTTAAATTCACAAAACCTCGCTGGAGGACCCTTTACTAGGTTATCAGGTATTACGTTTTAACCAATAGCAACTAGGCTAAAAAGGTGTTAGGATGTTTTACACTACTACCTTGCATCCATCGCTTTGTGATATAAAATATTAAATTTCATTACTATAGTCATTTCACGAGCTACAGCTCCCTTCAAACAGGAACAAAGTATTTGCAAAATACCACTTTGTGGTAGGAATAAGCCTACCTACATTCATATTTATTAAGATATATACTTACAACTTAGTTTTTTTTAATATTTATTTTTTTTATATACCTTTTCCCCAGTTATGTTAGGCTGGGGATCTGTCTTTTCGTTTGTTTGTTTCCTCTTTATTTAATCATCAAATTACTTACTCTATCCTTCGCTCACTTCCTTCTTTCCTCCCTCTTTCTTACCTTTCCTCTTACACACTTTTCCTCTCTTCTCTCACTCTCCATCCTATTTGCTTCTTTCATCCCTCTCTCATAAATAAGGACAATTCATACCATTTTTATTTCCATTTCTAGGTTATAATTTTTTTTTTCTAGTACACTTTGCTTATCTCTAATTTACAATATTTTCAATATTATTTTCCTATGGTTTACTTGTTTCTTATTTCCTATTTACAGTCTTTTTTATTCTCTATCAGCAGATCTTTCTCCTACGAGTATATACAGTTTCCTGTTCCTTTATGTCTATATTCTATTTTTCCAACTTGTCCAATCTTGTTACTGTACTTTATTCTTATTTATTATTTTAGTTATTACATTTTTACTAAACTCTAGAAATGTGTGCCGACCGTTGTCCTCACTCATCAGAGTGGCGATACTACCAACGCTTATTTCCATGGCCTATTAATGGAGATATTGAAGAGGAGGATACGTAAGATGATGATGAGCATTTGGAATCGGTAACTAAAAGTAAACATATAAGTAACAACATGAAGTGAACAATTATAGTAATTTTCATATTATTAATTACATTTTAATTTGACAGACGATGAACAAGGACCGTCGTTATTACATGGACCATGTCCCTCGTCCCTCAGCTCCCCGACATCCTGCGGCGGAATATAAAATCAACTTTGTTGTAGCATCACCCAAGGGAGCCAATGTGAACAATCTGGCCGTGTTTTAATTCCCCACAGTGAATCCTTACATGAGCAAAATTTAACAACCGAAAATTCACCATTTTTCTCCTTAATTACCTCAGCGTAACCTTTTATATTATATCTTTACCTTTAAAACCATATCTTTAACCGACGAAAAGAAGACCGTTGTCATTTTGACGCGTATATTTTTTATCTATCTCCAAGGGAAGATGGGTCAGATGCTCCAGATAGTAACTCTAACGCGGACTGCGATCCCCAAACGTGAAGGAACTATCCTAGAAAGAAACAGAGAGAAAGATGTCATTTGGGGGTGTAAGGGGTCTCGCACAACAGCTCACGGAACCCAAGTAAACTTCACCTGCTCGTGGTGTACCCTGCTGATTAACAAAGGAGGCTCTTGCTCCCACCAATCCGCATTGGTCAAGCGTCGTGGGAAATGGCCCAATCCCCCGATGTGAACCTCGAAAACAACGGCCTCAGGTCCTGGCCGCATCGACGGTGCAGGACCAAGCGATGTGGAGATCTTTGGAAAGCCTATGTCCAGAAGTAGACGTGTATCGGCTGACGATGACAATGATGATGTCATATCAGTATGACGGATTAAAAAAAATCGTTTTTTGTTAGAAAGTGAAGTACTAGGTAGTTGATATCACAAAAATTAACAGATCGACACTTCGAGTAGGAGATGAAGAAAGATAAAACCGATAAAACTCTATGAAGAAAGGAAAAACTGAATTTTACTTATTAATATGTTATATAATGTATATATATATATATATATATATATATATATATATAATTCCTATTAATATATTCAATTGTTTTGTTACCTTATTGGTGAGAAGCTACTAAGGTCTACAGACGTCTGAAATATAAGAAGTATCAGGTTCACGGCAAATACCGGAGAAACTTTATAGTACTTTTTTTATAGAGCTTTATATAGAGCTATGCTAAAGGTCCTTTGGAAAAGCTCGGCAGGAAGTTCATTCTATAACTTGATGGTTTATTAGAAAATTTCTTTGGAATCGGATCAAACGTGGCGACATGAGAAGTTAACTTATTAATCGCGAGATAGAAAGTTAAAAAAAGGATACTGGTGGTAGGTCCTGGTGCCAGAAATCGTCTAGGTATCACTGCAGTACCTATTTCTGCTGCCAAATAATATAATACAATGTGGTGCTGAGTATAACATCCTCCGCCACGTTGTATGGGCGGGCGTATAGTTACCATCAGGTTAATGTCTAGACCGTCTCGTCGCTTTTTAGAATAAAAAAAAATCATGAAACACTATCACATTATAAAATGATTTTCAGACGAAATGGCATCGCATTTAAGATAATTTCAGTGAGCTGGTCGCAGCTTTCAAGGGTCTACTTCAGTGCAGACGCGACGCTCGTCCGGCGCGGACGTCCTGCAACATACAACGGTACACTGACGTGAATCTTCACCGGAAACGATTCAACTAAAATGGTGTAACTTAACCGCAACTTTATCATTAGAGTAACTAGATATTTTTGTGTCATGTAAATAGTGATTTTTTTTAAAAAAAATAATCTATTTTTATGTGCTTATAAAATTTTTACTCTCGCGCATTATTTCTATCTATCTAACATAGTAAGTTTTGAATCATGATCTATTTTCCTAAACATTTAATATTTCACTAGTGTTTACTAAGATTATTTTAAAATTATACTAAATGTACAAAAGTTGAATATTGTTCTATACGGATTTAATTAAAGGTAATTATAACTCAATTATTATAATACTAATATATATATATACAATAGATATAGTAAACATTTCTTTATAAAAAAGACGTTATATTATATTAAATAGAAGGTGGAATCAATTAATTTCATTGGTCAGTATCTCAAAGAATTAACTCCATAACATATAGCAGTGTTAATTACGTTATTTTATTAGCCAGAAGAAGCCCACAGCTGGGCATGGACTACATAATTAAAGCTTAAATCATTTAGACTATAATAGTAATGAAATTTTTAATATTATTATTGTTTGATACGTAATTGAGAATCTTTAGAAAACATCGCCGGAACTAGTTCAGGTATTCATAGAGATCTGTGTTATCCACAGGTGTTTATGATGGATGTAGCTGTGTGTGTTTTGTAGTTATTCTGAATTGTAGTGTAGCTTTAGCACTTTTAACTGTAGTTATAACTTAGTGATTTTTTCTTGAAAATCGATTTATTTTATAACGATTAAATACACCGAACGGAAACATTATGTTAAATGTGTTTAACTCATGGAATATATGAAGAAAAGTCCTTTTTGTATATGATTTAATATTAATGAATATCCTTTTTTTTTTTGATAAAGCAATAGCAATCTCTTTTAGTGATTTTGATTGAGCAACTTATGAATACAAAAACAATTTCGAAGGTCTCTGTAATTTGTTAGGGTGGCGGGGCTCGCTGTTGGGTATAATTTTAATACGGAGGATAACAAAAAAGGTCTGTCCGTCTGGAAATGTTTCCTACTCGTCGATTATGCTACAATCCTGTTTAATTCTGAATAAGGACGAATCAGTAAAATATATGTAATAGGTAACAGGATTTAAGATTTTTATTGCAGTTTGTGACGATACGGAAGAATTTCTCCATACAATACATATCCGCCTACATAATAACGTAACAATATGGTGTGATGTTTTACTCTTATTTTCCTCGTTTGAAAGTAGTATATCAAATAAATCGCTCCCACCTATCCGCATTGGGCCAGTGTAGTGGTAAGTTGACTAAACCCCCCCTCCCATATGAACCCCTACAAACGAAGGCCACCCTAGGCCGCTGGATGCGGGCAGCGCTGGACCGATCGATGTGGAGATCTTTGGAGAAGGCTTACGTCCAGCAGTGGACGTCTATCGGCTGATGATGATGCTCAAATAAATTACAGATGTAACTTCAATCCATCATCATCGCTTATATATGCCAAGTCAGGATTGTCAGGTCTGTTTCGATGTGAACAGTGTAAGGCTAAAGATTGTCTTGACGATAGAAAAGTATGGAAAATTAGGGAATAAATTCCAAGAATATTGAAGAATGAACAGATGTACGGATCGCCGGAAGTAGTAACAATGACGTCACCAGCCCCGTATGACGTAAGCAGTAAGGACTAAAGTAACGAACAGTGCCCAGTTGACATTTACTAGTGACGTGTTACGTCAGCGTGGTTATGGTTATAATTATAATCTAGATCTATATTCTTGTTCACTTTACATTAATAATAAATGGATAGGGAATAATCTAGATTTTACCGGAAGTTTAAAATTGATATGATCAATATCCTTTCGTCTAAGGTAGCACAGTGTCTGAAGGCAGAAGTCTTCAACTCGTGTCGTGGTCCCTTACTATTGGCTTTATAAAAAGGATCAGTCACTCAAAGGGCATTGGAGAGAGCTATGCTCGGAGTTTGTCTGCGTGATAGAGTCAGAAATGTGGAGATCCGCAGAAGAACTAAGGTCACCGACGTAGCCCAAATGATTGCTCGACTTAAGTGGCAGTGGACTGGGCACATTGCTCGAAGGACTGATAGGGCAGTAAGGTCCTCGCGGGGCGCCCGCGTACTCTTATAAGGTGGACCGACGATCTGCTGAGAATCGTCGGAACCCACTGGATACGAGCACCGCGGGACTGATCGATGTGGAGTTCTTTTGGGGAGGCCTATGTCCAGCAGTGGACGACTTTAAATTTATAATACTTTCATTTTATTATATGAGCAAAATATGAGGAGATATTTTCGCTAGATTTATTATTTAGAAATATTATTTAGAAAAATGTCAACTTTAATTAAGAGAAATAATTATTTCAGATTATAAAGATTTAGTGTAGAGATATTATCATCGTCATCATCATTATTATCAGCGTTTGTTTCCTGTTCATTGGGGAGTATTGTCCGTAAGTCACCACGCTGGACATGCGGGCTGGCGACTGTAAAGTATTGGTAGGGATAGAGAGATGTGGGAGGAGTGCAGACTTTTTGAGAGGAACGTTGCGAAATACACAGGAATAGCATGTAATGTAGGATATTACTATTTGGAATACTGTTGGGGGAAGAATAGTAACAGCTGTGGTCTTCGAGGGCGCGAACCCGTATTCATCGGACAGATGAGCCCACTGACAGGGTACGCTAGTAATGGTCGCAGAAATATTACGCTGACCGTTCCCTGGATTTTTCCCGCTTTAGTCGCCTTTTACGACACGCCAAAGATAGTATAGCAGAAGGGATATCGTACTGTCTCTCACACGGAGTTTTTTTTTTTTTAAATAACTTTATACTAATTATAACACCTGGAAGTTTTTCAATGTAATCTCACACTGATATTACTCTTACTCTTCCTGGCTATGTTTGTATTGTGGTAAGTTCAACTTTCTTTGATTTTCTTCTTCCACTTAGTTCTTAACTTAATTTAAATAATATTGTATCAAATTTGGATAATAAGTATATGAGTTTTATGTTTAAGCCGAACTAACATGAAGATTGTGAGATTTTAATTAGTTTTAGTTATTTTCAAAACTCATTAATCCACTCCCCCTTGTAGCGTTCAAGAGTGCGCACCAGAGCTTGGAGATGCGCTGTTTCAGAAGCTACAATGTAGACATATATGTAGCCAGCTTTAAGCTTTTATCTACACTTTATTTATATAAATTGGTAATTAGCGAAAAACTTAAAGTTTTAATATACCCTTTGTAACACGAGCATTAATAATAATGAATAAACTTCATATAAAATTTATGATACTTACCTTATGAATTGTTTTGTAGTGTTGCTTGTTTTAAATAATATCATTTCTAAAAACATACTAATTAATTAATTTATATATTTATAATATACTATAAATAGATAAATTATTATTATATAATTTTTGATTTATTAGATGATATGATTATTGCTGTTTTTTTTGAAGAATATCTTCCTATATTGATTATCGAATACGATAGTATGGATACTTTGCGATATTATTAATATTCATTAACAGGGTTAAATTTAATAATTAATTAGTAATGCTATGCCAACAGTTTGTGACTACTGCATTAATTGCTATATTTTTTTACTTCATGAAGCGGTGAGAAGAATACGACGTCCGCCTGGTGGTGAGTGACACGCCCTCCCACAACAACGTGGACATTATTCACTGCATAATGCGCTCGTCGCCTTGGGAGATAGGAAATTGTCTCATTACCCCAGTAATTTTATTAGCTATAACTCCCTTCAACCCGGAACACGGTAATGATTGCGCACTACTATTTGGCGGCAGAAATAAGTAATGCATTAACAGGTTCATATTGAATGATGACAACGGTTCATATTGCGTCAGTGGATGATCATCATCAGCCACCGCTGGATGTGTCTCCTCCAAAGATCACTCCAATCAGACCTCGCCTGCTCTCATCCAGCGGGTTTGCGACTTTAACCATATCGTGAATCACCCTAGTAGGGATCTTCTAATCTCCCTTCTCCTTTCTTCCCCTCAGTCTTCTATATCAGTCTGATGGTATGCGATCGCCGCTCTAGGACTTTATCGCCGTCAGTCCTTAGAGCAGTGACTTGAGTTCTACGGATCACCTTATTCCTGATCCGCAGACAGATGTTTATCCTATTCACCTTATTGTCGTACAGTGATGTAGCGGGATGTACGGTAACACCAGCGACGAGGGTGCGACTGGAGAAACACAGGCGCAGGAGCATCTCGCTGTGCTGATCGTCTTTTACGTGTTCGTCTCCGTCATCGGCATCATCGGTAAGTGGATACTGCATAGATTATTGTTTCCTATAGAATATACCACGGCTGTTATCTGCTGCCTTCTTGGTATACCTTGCTCTTATACTGCATCGGTAACTACAACAGTGTTACTGGCAGGTCTCTGCTGCTGGAGACTGTCTAGGCATGCTATAGCATTACAGCTATATTTGCTGAGGTGAGAAATGACAGAAATCCACTCATGATTTAAAGATTTTGGAGGAGGCCGGTGTTCAGCTGTGGACGTCTATCAGCTGATGATATATATATGAGAGTATTCTCCCAGACCCAGTTTATCCATCAGCAGGGTACGATAATGTTCACGTTACACCACAACGTATTTCGTATCCTCATATTTATGCCAACAACAAACATTACAACTCGTCTCGGTACCATTCCGCCATGGTGCTGATGTGACTTCTGGCATTATTCCACATGATGGTTGTGTTGTTGGCACATGAACAGACACCAATCGCGACTGATGGCTCAACTGTGATCACTTTGAGAATCGTTATATTATAATTTTCAAGGGATTACTGTTATTTCAATGAAGGGTTGAGACCAGCGGGACGTTCACCTGATGATAAGTGACACCCGCTCATAACAACGTAGCGCTAGTTAGGATGATATACCCAGCACCATATTGAGCTCGTCTCTTTGAGACTTAGGATATTAAGTCTGATTACCCCAGGTATCTCAATAGCTGCAACTCTCGTCAAGTTTGGCGGCAAAAATAGGAGCTGCAATCTGGATCGCTGCAAGCTGGATGCTATCTGGATGGTTTCCAGCAACAGAGCCCCTTTTTTTATTTTTTATCGGGAAGAAACCTTGCTTCTAGGGGGAAGACAAAGTTATGTGGCAATTTAACCACTAAAATCTCCTCGGAGGTCGACATCCTCGCTTTGGTACGACAAGTACTAGACCACCTCGTTGTTATCGTTCATCCCGGGCTCACTTAGTGGACAATGGCAGTCCCCATACTCAAACCCCCACAGTTTTTTTTTTATTTTATGAATCCACAAAACGAATAGAACGTTCACCTGATGGTAAGTGACTCTCCCGTCCACAACGACGTAATGCTAGTTAGGATGTTAGACACTGCGTCATATTGCGCCCGTCGCCTTGAGACATAGAATGTTGAGTCTCGTTACTTCAGTAATTTCATTAGCTACAGCACCCCTCGAACCGGAACAGAGTAATGCGGTGGTATGTTAGATGGTCTCCGGCAACAGAGATCTACCACCAGTATAAATGAACTGATGCCAACTACAAATCTGTATTCTTTATCCACCACTGTTTGGTGGTGATGAGACTATTTCAATTTTAATTGTATATTTTGTGAACAGGCAATGTGAGTCTGATGGCGGCGCTGGCATCCGGTGGCGCTGCGCGTCTTCGCACCCCTCAGCTGCTAAGCGCGTGTACGGCCGACCTGCTCGTGTGCGCCGCGAGCGCTCCGCTGGCAGCCACGCGCGCCGCCAGGGTGCACCAGCTCCCGTGCCATGTCACCCATTACATAGAAGTACGTACTAATCCACAAGTATATACACTAGCTGTTCCCCGGCCGCTCTGCTGGCCGCAAGATAAAATTAGACTTGAAATTTGTCTGAAATATTCCATGGAGCAAATGGCTTTCTACACCAACCGTTGCTATAGCAACCGCATAAATAATACCAAATGAATTTTTTTTACAAAAGTTAATTAGAAATTAAATGATGAAGGATCTATGAAGTTCAAAAAATAAATCTACAAATCATCTCGTGTACAATGTTCAGAATCTCATGTCGGTAGGTACTACTGCAGCGACTATTTCCGCCGCCAAACAGTAGTGTGCAAACATTACTGTGTTCGGGTTTTGATGTAGTTAGTGTAATTACTGGGGTAACGAGAATGAATATCTTATCGTATCGCTAACCATCATATGCTGGTCTCGTCGCATAGTCAAATAAAAAAAAATCGTTTCATTTGTACTGTAGTCGTTTCCTGTTGCTGCGAGCACTCTGTCTATAGTCGCTATGGCAACGGAGAGGTGCGGCGCGGTGCTGCGCGGGCGGGAGAACCCGCTTTGTGCGCGGCCGTACGTCGCGGTGGCGGCGGTGTGGGTCGCGGCTTTCATCCTGGGTAAAGGCCATCACACATGATACGAACGTACACTCGCAAGCATCATTTATCATCATCATTATCATCAACCGACAGATGTCCACTGCTCGACAAAGAATCATTTAACATTTTTCTGATCGTGAACAATGTATGGTTAATCGATTTAATGTACCGGATGTTCTGGAAGGAATTGGACGAATGAAATTTCTTGGGTTTGCGCAGGTGCAGTGTCTGTGATCGCAACTTGCGTGTCCTGCCCACCTCTGGCAGCGGCACACGCCGTGGTCACCTACTGCATACCAGTCATAGCGGTGATTCGCTGTCATTGGGCAGTTCGTGTCAAGCTCACTGCTCTCTCTCTAACGGCGAGGGCGGCTCACGGAGAACTGCCCCTGCCTGTTCCTCTCATCCGCCGTCCGACGCACGTGATCATTGTCGCAGGCGTTGGTAGGGAGCGGCGGGATGCGGTCGACGTAGGCGACACCAGGAACAAGAAGAAGCTGCAGCCAAGTTTGCTCGGGCCGCAGCCGCAGACGTCGACTCTGCGCTCGCGGCGCCGGCTCGGTAACGTGCTGATCGCGATCGGTGCGATATTCGCGGCGTGCTGGTGTCCACACGCTGCCATCGTGATGTCGAGCGCGTTCGGGGTGCGCGCCCCCGTCGCGATCGCGCAGTACGCCCTGCTGCTCGGGCACGCGCACTCGGCGCTGAACGCCGCCGCTTACTGGGTGCTCAACAGGCACGCGCTGACCGCCGCCTGCGTCGCCTGGCGCATCCCGCAGCTGCGCGTCCGGGAGGAGAGGCCCTCCTCCACCAACGAAGCGGCGCTCGGGGCGTTCCACCCACGGCTCGCGCGCCCCGCGCCCTCCCCGCGACCGCCACCTTCAAGCTTTTTATATTGAAATCTTTTATCTTCTAAGCTCTATCGATCTGTGATTCCTGTCTCTCAGTGCCTCGTAGAGTGCGGGCGGCCCTGCTCTGCCGGGGCGCCGCTCGTTTCGTCGTTATAAACGTGGTTGTTTGAGATTTTATGGAGAATAATATCTGTGAAGCAATAAACTGCATCAAACACTCCTTCTGGTTTCATTGACGCGCGAACGCGAATCCCCACTCACCTCTCCCACCAGCTCCCGGCCGGCACACACGGGGCGTGGTGTCCCGTCACTGCAGCATACTGTACTATTCGAATCAGTGATACATATACTTAATAAAATCTATAATAGTAATTTTTTTTATATCTCAACCAGTACAAAAACATCATTCGACATATAGCGATCTGAAATCTTATATGATATCAGTTAATTAAACTCCTTGTGATGCTGAACAATGTAACAATAACATTTTAAGAACTATGATTCAACTGTAAACATATATTTAATCTGTGTTATTTTGCCCATTTTGTGAGATAAAAAAAAAACAAAGACAAAAGAAAACCCCAAACTGCGTGGTTGGTACCAACACACCCTCATAACATGTACATAGCGAATTTATTATACAGCCGCGTAAATAAGCTCAAGGTACATCCGCCACAACCCCTCTGATCTCTCCGGAAGCGGATTGAAAACTCTTACTTGTATTTTGAATTATTTGTTTTTTTATTAATTAATAATTTTTTTAATATCCAAATCAAATGGTTACAACACTTATATCCTTTTCGGTATGTACAGCATCTATTGACTGGTTAACGTGAAATCTAAAATTTCCTGGACCTTTTTTTATTCAACGAAGAGTCGCGACAGAGGGACGTTCACCTGATAATAAGTGATGCGCCCACTCATAACAACGTGGCGTTAATTAAGACGGTATATAGCACCCCATTGCGCTCATCGTCTCGAGACATAAGATGTTGAGATTCGTTACCCTATTAATTACTCTAGCTACAACGCCTTTCAACCCGGAGCACGGCAACATTTGCAAAGTACTATGTGTCGGCTGCAATGCTACCTACCTAGAGGGCCTCCAGCACAGACTTACCTCCAGTAAAACTGAGGACTTGTTTAAATATGTGTTATTATGATCCATGGACTTGAGAACTTCTTTTTAGTGATCATTCGGTCTTCTCGCTGGCCAAGTGCGAGTTGGCTTTTATCAAATATTCACGAAGGCTGTTATTCTACCATGTAGAATTCATGATGTTTTTCTTCACCAGAAACATATTCGGTATGCAATCCGCGCCTTTTCGAGATATATAACGACTAGGAACTGGAACAGCATCAGTAACAAAACTCTTTAATACATTAAGAATTTAGATGTTTTATCATTTTTTTTATATGCATGTTGTCCATTAGCTGGACTCGGAGAGTGACCAATGTCAGTGTTCTTCCAACGAATTGGCCAAAAGCGTAACCTCATGCTAGCAGCTAAGAAACGTAAAATCTCCTACCTCGGTCATGTACTCCGTCATCAGCGATATGATCTTCTGCAGCTGATTATAATAGGTAGTTTCTGGAAAACGAAAGGTAGGTAGAAAGAAAAGTCATCATCATCATTATCAGACGATAGACATCCATTGCTAGACAAGCCTCTCACAAAGACCCCAAGATCGATCCGTCCTGCTTTGCTCGCATCACCAGGTTGTTGTTTTCAAGGATACATATAGGTGGATTAGGCCATTTCCCATCACGCTGGCCTAATGTTGGTTGGTGAGAGCCAGATCCTCGTTTGTTGATTAGCAGGCTGCACCACGAGCAGGTGAGATTGAGCTTGGGGTCTCGAGAGTTGTTGTGGAACCCCTTACACTCCAAAGAAAAGGTAATTGTTGAGGAATATCAGGGAACGGACTGGCATATCTGAAGAGTACGGATTATTCCGCCAAACCAGAGACAGAAAGGACTGTACCACGCTGATCGCCAACCTTCACTAGTTGGAGAGGCAGTTTAAGAAGAAGACTTATATGAACGTATTGAAATCCAAATATCTTTATTATGGATAAGAAATAGGAACAAGTGTCAGATTTCTCCAATTTTAGTGACAAATATTAAAACACAAACCCTCGCTTTCGAATTCACTTGATACGTGAATATAAGTGTTGTTTTTTTCAAAAGCTTGGTTTAATTAAAAACTCCCTTTGAAGTGTGTTCGTTGGCAATTTCGTGTTTTTTTTTAAAAAAAAAACAACTTTCGTGAGGTCTGTAGGATTACAGAAGAGATGGGATTTTTTTTTTAAATACTTAAATGTAACATGTGAACTATTATTTAGTATTAATTTAAATAATATTAAACTATACAGTATTTCTGTATATATATCATCATCATCATCCCGATAGTCGTCCACTGTTGGACATGGGCCTCCCCATAGATCTCCTGATTAGATTTCATTTAGGGCAATTGGAGTTTAGCCCACCACGCTGACTCAATGCGGGTTGGTGGGTGATTAAAGTCTGGTCTGTAATTAAGCTGGGTGCACCTCGTACAGGTGATGTTGACTTCGGCTCCGTAAGACTTTGGGCGGAATCCCTTGCACCCCCTTATCTAAACAATACTTTACCTCACTTTCACGCGGTACTGTGACAATGACGCTGTCGATGAGCATAACTGCAGATTTCAATGAGGGTAGTGGCTAAAATAAATGATACCATCAACTAAGCTACATATGTCGACTGTAGATTATGAGATATAAGACACAAGTTAAGTCCCACTACCTCAATACTTTCACTATCTTCTACGACTTTCAAACCGGAACACAACACTGTTTAGCAGCAGAAATAATAGTTGTGGTACCTACCTAGACAGTCTCCGACAGCAGAAGCCCACTACCACTGTCGATGTAGCTACTCTTTTGAACTGACTACAAGAAGGAGAGTTTATGGATCCTTACTTTTTCTGTTAACTTTATCAGCATCATAAACGTCCACTGCTGGACGTAGGTTCCCTTGAAGTTCTTCAGATGGATCGGTCTAGCTCGTATCCAGTGGGTTTCCGCGATTTTCACCAGATCGTCGGTCCACCTTGTGGCAGCCTCCCAACACTACGTCTACCGGTACGCGGACGCCACTCGAGGACCTTACTGCCCCATCGGCCGTGCCCCAATGTGCCCTACCCACTGCCATTTAAGTCTAGCAATCTTTTGGTCTATGTCGACCTTACTTTTTCTACAGTCGTTAGATTTTGATGATTTTTTTTAAACTAACACTAAAATCTCAATGATTGTCCATTTATAAGAGTAATTAACGTCAATGATAAGAAAACGAGATAATTTACTTATTAACCTACCACTTTCTGTTCATGTTATTTTAACTTAATTATTATTAATTAAGTTTCATATAATAAAGGTTTTTAGACGATTATTTCGTCGGAATTACACTCCTCAATGTTGGAGGCGTAATAATAGAGAAGAACTTGTATCAATCGTAAAGTAGGGCAGAGATTTTTCGTTAACTAATAAATTCTATAAAAATTGTATTTTTAACTAATTTCTATAGTAATTATTATATATATTTACAAGGCGTATGAGGGTTCCCGCACAACAACTCACGGGATCCTAGCCAACTTCACCTGCTCGTGCACCCTGCTAATCAACAAACGAGGCCTGGCTCCCACCAACTCGCATTGGGCCAGCGTGATGGGAAATGGTCCAAATCCCTCCATATGCATCATTGGAGGAGGTCTATGTCCTGCTGTGGGCGTCTATCGGCTGATGATGATGATATACAATTTTAATATAATATTTCTTTAGGAACTAGCAGAGATCTTAGTACATATTTGAATTTACATACAACAAAAGGACAGTCTCAGTAATTTCGTTATTTACTTTCACTTTAAAATATTTCTGTTTAAATTAACAATAAATGAAATATTTACAATACAGAAAATTAAATGTTACTGTTAAATTAATATTCTTGGTGAGGAAGACAAGAATTCGGCAAACTCCTGTCAGGAATTCAAAGTTGTTTCAACAGTATGACTCAGTACATCTTCAACTTGGCAGGAATTAAGAAGTTAGTTAAAAATTATAGAAATGCGAAAAAGATTTGCTTTATCACAATCTTCTGTTCAACAAAAGAAATAATTAGTATTTGTTAATTCTAAAATCATCATCCACAGCTGGACATAGGCCACCCCAAAGATCTCCACAAATTCTAATATATTCGTCTTCAACAGTTTATATGTGTAGTACAGATTAAGATGAAGTACTTTGCAGTCAATCTTTCATTCATGCTTTTAATTTTACAGCTTCCTCGAACCGTAGCCAGTTAAGCTATACATCTGTATGTACGTACGGATTCAGTCGTGAATTATCAACATATATATATGAACATAACAACTATATCAACTACTACATATTCAATAATATCACCGACGCGGTGTTCATAGGTGAATGCTAATTGCTTTCAATCAATCGATACACTGAAACCGTTTCATCTCATCAACAGATGTTATACGCCAAAATCATATATCCCTCCAATATTATGATAAACACATATATTTAATGTGATATTGTAATTGGTATGATATATGCAAGATTATAATTTTATTAATAACTAGTGGTTAGTCTGTTATGCCATCCCTGTAGTCTCGGGATATTAAGAATAGGACTAAGGTATTCCCTGCCTGTCGTACAAGGCGACTAAAAAGGTCCTCGGGTTCGTGGGCTTTGAGGGTGGGAACCATCAGCGCTAAATAAGTGAGTCTTAGAAGGACAGCAAATGCATGGTGGTGTTATATTTGCCGTACCACAGGGTGGGTGCTAAGGAGGGCTTTGTTCTTCGGTGGGATGTTTTAGCCAGAGTACAGTGGGGCACCGGGGCGTTCCGTAGAAGATCCTTAATCCCTCTCCTAATGCTCTGAGTGAGACCACTCAGGCGGTTTTAGTGGGTTGAAGACCCATACTAACATGGTCTTCCCCCCAGAAGCAGAATATCGTTGGTTTAGTCTCGGACTATTAAAATATATAACTAAACTACCCTGCCCATTTTACTGTAGATGGCGACTAAAAGGGTCCACACTGCCCACCAAGAAGCCCTAGGACGACAATGCTTACAAAAACTCAGTAAAGGAAGATATTCTCCAAGGACCTTAGCATCTGGTGTTGATCTGTAAGCCGCTGCATTCACAAAGTGCAGGATCTCTCGTTGTGGTCATCAGCTGATAATGATATGAAAACCTAAACATTTATTTAACACTAGCTGCACCCCGCCAACTTTGCTGGCCGTAACTCCTCGCTACTCCTTATGGTGAAGTACGCCGTGGCTTTTTTTTTGGCTGTACTATGGCGAAGGTGCTGAAGAGAGATATGGCCCTGGGACGAGCTTAGACGTGAAGTACAGGAGGGCACGAGTACGTTCACAACCCACTGATGGTGTTTCATTGGGTACAAATCGCATTTAATCATATACTTCCCCTCATTTAATCATAAAGAAAAAGAAATCTTACACGAACTGACGACCCGGTCCAGGTAAAGCTGGAAGAGAAATCAGACTCCGTCCCACTTGTATTTCAAGATAGTTGAGGACACTGAGCAACAGCCAATGAGGAAGTTCCAGAGCTGCTTGGTTCGTTGCACGAATGGAGTGACTAAAAAAGGTTTCTTCTTGATTCCAAATCATTATAATCCAGAAAGTGAAGCCGTAATGAACGGTAATTATGAACTTGTCTCAAGCTTGCAGTTACGGTGCTGAGGGTTGTTGAGCTCTTTGAATGTTCTTATGAATAGAGGACTGGCCTTCATAAAGAATGCTGTCACCAAAGAGGTTTTCAGTGAGAAGAAATCTCATCGGACTTGTAAAGGACCAAGTCTCTATGACGGAGACCACCTAATTGAATCCAATTGATACAAATATTCCAGTTTGAAGTGTAGTAGATCTTTTTTTTTCTTTACTTCATTAAGCGACTAGACGAGCAGGACGTTCACCTGATACTAAGTGATACGCCTGCCGATAATAACGTGGCGCTAGTTAGAATGGTATGCACTGCACCACATTGCGCTCGTCGCCTTGACATCTAAGATGTGGACTCCCGTTATCCCAGTAATTACATTAGCTACAGCGCCCTTCAAACCGGAACACAGTAATATTTACATAGTACTGTTTGGCGGTAGAAAGCGATGGGGTGGTATCTACCTAGACGGTCTCCGTCAAAAGAGATCTACCCCCAGATCTAATGGAAAGTGTACTATTAAACACATTTCAATCTCGCTATTGTATTGTCACTTAACATCAAGTGAAAGTTGTACTTATTAAAATAAACAACAACAAATATATAGAGTGTTTAAGAAATTTTTAATATCATCTTTAGTATAATGTGTTTCTGTATATATTCTTAATTTCCTGATTTAAAATATAAATCCTGATCTCTCCCCTATAGTCCCTCCATACGAACAACTACATACGACGGCGTCTAGTGCCCAGCGGTACCGGAAGCCATGTCAATTATATGTAGAGATGTTTGGGGAGATCTATGTCCAGCAGTGGACGTCTATCCGATGATGATTATGAACCGGGATTAATCTTTATAACATCTGAAGGATCCGGTTAAAAGCTCCGGTTAAAATCATTCAAAGTTACTTCAAGTGTGAAATGATTCCTCGATACCGAAGCGCGTCACCTGGAAGTTCTCAAGCCTGGAGCACCTGTTTTATCTTACAGCAATTCAAGCCTTATCTGCCTCTTGCTAATCCATAATCGATTTTAACATTTAAAACAGATTCCTCTTTAAATCTTACTCTACTTAAAGTTGGTTAAAAACTTAACTATTACACAGTAATAAAGGCTCAAAGGATTTTTTATTTAGTTACTTTATATACAGGTCTTTTATTCGCGATCTAGGTCGCTAGTAAAGGTATATAGCGATCACTTTTACTAAGGACTATGACAATATCTAATAAAACCTATTACATATGATTATCATCATCATCAGCCGATAGAAGTCCACTGCTGGACGTAGGCCTCCCACAAATATCTCTATATCGAAAGAAAAACCATTCAAAGAAACATTCACATCTTAGTGTTTTTTTGGAAGAAGTAACGTTTTTCTAATAAAGAGAATACTATTCCTAGATACTATCACCATCATCAGCTGATTGACGTCCAGTGCTGGACAAAGGTTTACACTAATGATTTCCCCATCGATAGGGTGATTGAAGATAGATGTGTGGAAATACAAAGAGTAGTTGTTAGATACGAACGAAGAAGATTATATCGGTGTACAGCCCATGTCCAGCAGTGGACGTCTATCAGCTGATGATGATATTAAATTATATATACTCTTTGTGTATTCCCACTGCCGCGTTATGAAGAGCTATAAAAACTTTGTCACCATCAAATTAATAAGGTTTAGTGGGGTTGGGGTAACGGCCTTTTTACGACCTGAACACATGTCGGTCGATACTAAAGAAATTACTTGTAATACCGTCACATGTGTTTTTTCTCTCGTAAGCTATTTACCGGAAGTTACATCTTCATCTTAAACGTATCATCTTATCATCTATCTGTCCTTCCCTATTCATGAGTGGTCAACGTCTTCAGCTATGATGAACTGTTACCTTCAATTAAGATCATATTTCTGCCGCCGCGCTCAACCAAGGCAACAGTCCCGCTCGTCGTGTAGAATAAAAAAAAATATGTACCCCGATGTTGTGATACACCACTAACCATCTGATGATCTTAGGACCTTGCGACCAGAGAGATTGGTACATTCTCCATCTCTTTGTAATAAATACCACTAGCACCACATAGATGTCCAGACTAGTATTTGTAAATAGAGAATAATTGATACCATCTCCTGAATTTATTACTTAACTTTACATTAAAAAAAGTCGACTATTTTATTCGCGATTTCAATGGTAATAGATTAAACTTGAACGTGCCAGTTTTTTTTATTAAGTTATTTACTTCATCTTGTCTCCAACTTAAGCGGAACTAAGTGAACGGTATCGGAACGCGGACCGTTTCAAATTACAGGTGAATGTACTCTAATGACGGAACTGTAGCAGAGTTTTAACTGCACCGTCACCAGCTCCGACAGCCGTGATCGTCTAGTGGTTAGGACCCTACGTTGTGGCCGTAGTAACCCAGGTTCGAATCCTGGTCACGGCAGCGTTAACAGCTGTCGCGGCGGAGCAAATTTTTTCATTTTTTTTAATATTCTATTAGTAAATGTTTTAATAAGAAAGTTTTATATGATACAAGATTATGTATATGAATATAATTATTATAAAAAATTTATCTCCACGACGGGGAATCAACCCTGGTCTTCTACGTAACAGATAGGGTTACTTCTTATGATTTACAGCTTTAACCTATCCCTTTATTTACAACATATTCAATACTAATGTAACCTATTTACATTTTAGAAAAAATGTATATACTAAACTAATACCGTTGTCATGTCGTCGTCATCTGCCGATAGACGTCCACTGCTGGACATAGGTCTCCCTCAAAGATCCCTACATCAGTCAGAACTGCGCAGTCCGCATCCTGCGATTGATGGAGGGTTTTGTGCCATTTCGTACTACGTTGGCCTAATGCGGGTTGTTGGGAGCCAGAGCCTCATTTGTTGATAAGCAGGTTCCACCACAAGCGAAGTTGGTTTGGGTCCCGTGAGTATACTTATGGGAGACCCCTTGCACCTTCCAACTAACACTGTACTATATATATATTATTTATGAATTTTTTAACTTTATATCTAACTAGATAGAATAATAAATCTCCGCATAATTATGCGGATATACTACCGAAGACGTCAAAGATTTTGTTTAAACTTAATTCGTCTAACACGGTAGATTATATTCGGTTCCGAACTTAGGACCACAAACTTCGAGCTAGGCTATCAGGGATTCGATATCATTGAATAAAGTACGTGAAACCCTGGAGAAATCTGCCTTTAATACAATATTTACCACAATCAGTACACACGTCTGTAATCCATAGGGAATACGAAATAATAACTATGAGCGTAGAGTATCGTCGTCTACACACACAAAAGAGAAAAGGGAAAAAAACAAATGGAGTATAATATAGTCTGTGGTAACACAAAGCATTTATGGATAAACGGAAAAGTTTCACTGAGCAAAGCCTCCGGAATCCAGTTCGAAGTTCTCCTTAACAAGAAAACTTAATCGTGAAGTAATTGAAAATGTTTTTCCCTTAATGAATTCGTTTCATAGTTTATATTACAGCTTATTAGGATTAAGTAGGATATAATCATCATCATCAGCCGGTAGACGTCCGCTGCTGGACATAGGCCTCAGCCCAAAGATTTCCACATTTGTAAAGGTTCATATAGGGAGATTGGAGCCGTTTTCAACCACGCTGGCTTAATGCGGATTGGTGGGAGACAGAGCCTTGTTTGTTGATTATCAGGGTGCATCAAGAGGAGGTGAGGTTGGCTTGGGTCCCGTTATTTGTTATGCGGGACTCCTTACACCTGTAGGATGTAAGTATTATTTAATATAATAAACTAGGCTATGAACAGATCCTTCAAATCCATGGTGTCGATTAGAAGGATCTGTTTATCGCCAAGTTAGTATTCGAACTGATAGTGTCTAAGTACAACTGCAGCGCTTATTTTACTGCCTAATAGTATTATGTAAATCTTACTGTGTTCCGGTTTGAATGGCGTTGTGTGTGCTCAGTAATGATAGTTACACTACTGTTTGTCTGCAGTATAGCATTGCTGTACAAATTATTTGTTTTCTTTAGAAGCGAGACGTTTAGAACCTAGTGGTGGTAGGTCTCTGTTGTCGGACACTATCTAGGTAGATACTACAGCGTCTATTTCTACTGCCCAACAGTAATCAACATTATATGTCTCAGACGACGAGCGTAATGTGGTGCAGTATATTTCATCACTTACCATCAGGTGAACGTCCGCGCGTCTCGTCGCTTAATCGAATAAAAAAAGAACCGCCATCTTGTTTTAATCGGACATGTGTCATAGCGAATACCTCACTCGTAACTTATTTAATATTTAAACACGATGACAGAGAAATGTTTACAGCATTTACATCACTTACTTTAAAGTGAAAGAGATTATTTCTTAATATAATAATGTAGTTTGAAAGAGATTCATGATGAAAAGCAAAGCATCGTTTTAAAATTCAATTAACTTTGAGATCCCCACTGTTGCCGCAACGTAAACATGTCCGCCGCTCCAGAAGATGTTGGAGGAATTTAATATTAATTCTTGTACCCACAGAGACATGTTCAGAAATTAAAAAAAATGATAAACATTCCTCCATTTATAATTTATGCATTTATATTTACTTTTCATATCTTCAAATTTTTCATCTAAGTAATCATCATTTCAAAGTCCATTGTTATTTTAAGCGACTGTTTATTTTTTTTAATTTATTTAAGCGACGTGACGGCATGTTCACCTGATGGTAAGTGATACGCCTGGTATCCTGTTATTGATCCACACTGCGCTCATCACCTGAGGCATATAATATTGAGTCTCGTTATCCCAGCAATTACACTAGCTACAGCGTCCATCAAACCGGAACCCATGAATATTTGCGCACTACTGTTTGGCGGTAGATGTAGGCGCTGCTGTAGTACCTACCTAGACGAACTCCGGCAACAGACACTACCACCAGATCTAATGCGAAGTCTACTATTAAACATACTTTACTTTCACTATTGTCTTGTCACTTAACATCAAGTGAACGTTGTGCTTATTAAAATTAACAACAACAAAGATATAGTTTCCGGCAACTGAGAGCTACCACCAGTAATATATAATATATGTTATTTGGGTATGTCGTGACACATTTGGTATAGAGTGGACGAGCACGATGAAGATCATAAGTTATATCTATGGTACTTGTCTTTTATTAGCCCAGAAATGGGGGTAAGAATATAAGAATCTATCTCAAAAGCGATAGGCCTACTCATCACCAAAAGTGGAGAGTAGCAGCGTCTACCCAAAACATTGTCTCATCAAGTCCTCTTCGTTGTTGCAACCACGGTTGTATGCGAAAGAGTTCCCGTGGTTCCGGATAAATGCGCCGAGTGAGAAACTGGGGTTTTAGCCGGTAAGGGTCCGGCATAACTCTTCTGTTGCTCCGACAGCAGAAGGGTATCCAATGTAGGATTTCTCCACGAAAACAAAAAGCACCTGCTCATTACAATGTGAAGTTAGTTAGAAACACACACTGTTTATCTCATCATCATCAGCCGATAGACGTTCCCAAAGATCTCCACGTTTGTTGGAGTTTCTCAGGCTCCGCGAAACTCCTAGCCCGTTTTAATCGCTTTGTACGACAGGCAGGGCTTACCTTAGTCCTATTCTTACTAGCCCTCAGACTATAGGGCTGATGTCTCTCAAGCCCTAGCAGTGAGTCAGTAGGACTTGAAGTCATCAGGAGCAGGTTGACATTAAGGTATATAGGTAATACAGTTTCCGTTCTTTTTGTTTCATCAAAACTATACAGGTCTCTGAATAATCACGTCATACACGGCTGAGGTACAAAGGTCCTTTGAAAATATTAAGGAAACATATTTGGAAACGATTTTCTTATATCTAAAAATCTTTCAGCTATTTCTGATTTATACGAGGGATCAAAGGTTTCCTTTTCATTTATCCAGGGCATGTGCCACCTCCGCACACGGCGCCGGGGGGTACGCAGCTCTGACATGTTCAAATGATTAATACGTTCAGCTTAAGTCGGCAGCATTCAGACTCAAGCCAACTTTATACCGCGTAACCCAAATTTAATTATCCTCAGCGTTTATTCACATTCATTATCAGCTCTATTTCCCGTTGGTGGAACTTGGTGAATAGTCTCAAGAGAAGGATATGACCTTAATTTTATTGTTATTGTCGGTTATTGGAAGCTGAAACTGTAATAATTTTAAAGTTACAACTGTACTATCAATCCCTTCGCGTTGCTAACTTTCATATTGAGGCTTCAGGTAAATAACTCCTGTTGATCAGCGCCGGAAATAATTTTTATTCGAAATTCATACTGATCAACATCAGCCGTCTAACGTCCACTGCTGGACATAGGCCTTTCTCCAAATCACCACGCTGGCTCAGTGCGGGTTGGGGCGTGGTCAGTGTCTGTTATTCAGCAGGGTGCATCCCGTGCAGGTGAGATTGACTTGGGTTCCGTAAGATGTTGGGTGGAACCCTTGACACCCTTGACATACTTGACATACTTGTACATTTATTTATATAAACTATGTATTTATTGAAACTAATGATATAAGGGAGAGAATTACAATGCAGAGAGAGTTTATAGTCTGATGATATCATCATCATTATTTCAACCGGTGGACGTTCACTGCTGGACATGGGTCTCTTGTAATATATTCCATAGGACACGGTCTTGGTTTGTTTGAGGCCAGTGGCTCCAGCCTTTTTTTATAGTCTGTCCACCTAATGGCACATATATCGACGCTGCGATTTTCGATGCACGGTCTCCACTCCAGCATTTTATGTTCCCAGCATCCATCGGTTCTACGTGCTATGTTCCTCGTCCGTTGCCAATTCTGGATTGAGATCTCCTCATTTCTGATTTGATCGCACAGAGATATTCTAAGCAACGTCCTCTCCGTTCAGCCGTTGGAAGATATATATATTTCATGTATGACAGTAGTTATGCCATTACATGAGGCGATTCACTGAATTTTAAGTGATCATACATTATATTTATTACATATAACTACTAAAGACGAGTGATATGTTCACCGTAAGGTCTCCCAAAAATAATTAAATGAGATTATGATATCTTCATCACTTTTACATATTATGATAATACTGGCTACCTGCTAATCATCAAACAAAGCGCTGGCTCCCACCAACCCGTACTGCGCCAGCGTGGTGGAAATGGCCTAAATCGCCCCATATGAACCCCTACATGCGGCATCCCCTGGTGCCCAGTTGCGAGAAACCACTGGATCCGTGTAGCGCATGACCGATCGACGTGGAGATATTTGGCGGGGGTCTATGTCCAGCAGTGGACGTCAACCGGATGAAGATGATATGGATGAACATCACTAATTACTGCTCCAACTAGAAAATATTTCTTTTAAACTGTTATTTTTTTTTTATTTGGAAAATTATTTTCATGTTCTTCCCCAATGAAAACCTTTACGTGCACCCTCTATATAAGCTTCTAAATATTTTTCATTTAAAAACATTCGTACCCCTTTTCCATTCAATTTATTTACTCACACAGTATACATACCGTATACAGTTCCTCGCTTAATTAAACCGCGGAGTAAATAAAATTAAAAAAAAGGGTAAAAATTTAATGTTTTAGGGAAATCGTTGGAACTTAATTATTTTTTTTAGGGATATTTTATATCAAAATCTCTGAGTTTGCGGGTAAATAATCCCCTGAAATTTGTGGAGAAGAGCATTATATATTACTATAATTATTAAAATAATAACATAACTAAGTAAGAAATAAATAATACGACGATAACCTTAAAATTTATAATACATATATTTCCTCCTGCGCCTGACCATAAAGTGGTGTTAGTTGGGACAATATACATAGCATCGCATTACGCTTGTCGCCTTATGTTATAAAATGTCGAGTTTTACTAGTCACATCGTCCTTCAAACCGGAACACAGTAACGTTTACTCAGTACCGTTTGTGGGGTGTAATAGGCGCTGCCGTGGTACTTACCTAGACGGTCTCTAGTAACAGAGACCTGCCACCAGTAAAATAGATAATAAGATTATTATGTAGATTTCTATGTGATGCCGAAGTGCGTTTGGTGTGGTACTGACGGTGATGGTGAAACAATTAACTGTCAGTTAATTCATACGGTGTTGGACATGCGCCGTTCTATTATATTGTTATGTGAGCGATGCATAAAACGTCCATTTTTACCGCCAAATACTTTAACTTTATTAGCAATAATGTCGCGCTGAAGAGCCATCTTCAATATAAGCGACGCGTTATGAGAGAAACGCAAATTTCAAAATGGCGCCCTCGTCTAGACTCGGCCGTTGTGTCGTAAAAAATCATCCCCACCACTTTATATCGACAACTTTAAAAAAAAACATTGTGTCACATAAGACTAATACTAGGTGGTATCCCCGCCAGCCCTGTAGTCTCGGGCTAGTAACAACAAGACTATAGTAAGCCCTGCCTGTCGTAAAAGGCGACTAAAAGGGTCTGGGAGTTTTGCAGGCTTTGAGGGTGGGGGCCCTTGTCGCTCAACATGCGAATCTGTGTGGGACAGCCTAGGAGGGTTAAGCCTCTCCTCAGAGACGTGTTCAAAGAAAGTGTAGAGAGGCACCGGTGCGTTCTATAAGAGATCCCGGAGCCTCTCCGAATGCACTGATGCAGAGTACCGAGGGAGTTTTACTGAGTAAAAATCTTACATAACCCTAACTTCCCCCAGAAGCAGGGTATCTTTCGAAGATTTCCCCCCCTCCCAAACCAAAAAAAAAAGGTGATACCACCGCAGCGGCGCCTATTGCAGCCGACTAACATTAGTATGCAAATATTACAGAGGTAACGAGATATTTTGTCTCGATGCTGTGTATATTATCTTAACTAGCGTCGCGTTGTTATAAAGGGGCGTATCACTTACCATCAGGCGACCGTCCCGCTAGTCTGTTCCTTTAATTGACATAAAAAAAAAAATTAAGGAAATTAGCTATTTGTAATTTGAATCAGTTCTTAACAGCCATTTTATACATCCTGCTATTACTCTTTCTTTGTCACACACTCAAGGAAAGAGAGACAAGACTAGTGGATGTCACACGTTTACGAAAGAAGTTGTTCTTGGAAGATGTAGGTGTACTCACGATGTTTTCCTCAAGCTCAGCCAGGATCGGAACCGAACTCTTTATTTATTTATTTATCCACACAGAAATTACAATAAAAATATAACATACATAGAAATCAGTGCCCGTAGGCCTGTTGGTCCGAGATTTGATAAGTGACAGAAAAATCCGGTGCACTAGGATCTGATCTGATAATAGAACAAAACTTATGTATTATACATAAACTATAATTTTTCCTTCTTCGTCGGTATCACCTTTGACAGAGTGGTCGTGGTCATCACTTCAGGTGTTTGTCGCAAGTTTAATAACACGTCGCCATTCCTTTCTGATGATCACCTTCCTAGTGCATTCATATTGTGGTAACGATGATGAGCCATTTACTGCTACCTTTATCTGGTCAGTCCATCTCATAAGCGTTCTTCCTCGTGGCCTGGAACTAGAACTGCTTATAAGTAAAAAGAGAGCAACAGAAAACACAAATTCAAATTTGTAGGCGTAAGGATAGCGCAAGGTAATGCTCCTAGTGCCACTGAAGTAACCTCAATTGTTGCTGGAAGTAAGTGCGTTCCAGAGTCAGAATCGCAGGATCCCTCACGGTTTCCACGTACCTGTCTAACGCCCTCTTTCCGGTGACCTCGTTCATGTCAACTGGCGTTAAACAGCGGTCTGAGAGCAGCTGGGAGAAAGTTCGTTTGAACTCGCTCCAGTCTGCTCTATAGGTCGCGTACTTCCGTGTGGAACCCCTGATGTCCGTGCTGACGGATTTCAGAAGGTTTAATTCGAACAGGATCGCCCTGTGGTCCGACGAAGATACACCGTCTATGACTCGCCAGCCCTACACTCTATCGAGCAGTAATATCGACGCAGCTGGAATAATTCTTTTCGCCCCAATAGGTATCAAACGTAGGCTCAGATCCCCGACTCAGCAAGTGCAGCTCTAGTTTGGCGAGCGTGGCTGCAACATCAGCCCTTTTCTAGTCTCCAGACCGGCTACCCCACCAGGTGTTATGGACGTTCACGTCCCCATATTGGCAGTCTCCAATTGGCGACTGCAGTTACCGGACGTAAGGTCGGTGCACTGGGTGATATTGATGATTCCAGACTCTAGCTGACTTGTACGACGAAAGAGAGATAATAGAAGTTGCGCTTCTTCTAGAAGTTTAGCGGCTTCACGAATCTGTAAAGAGGTAAATTCGTTTATTGGTAAAATTGGCGTTCTCCAGCCGCCCCGGCCCTAACAATCGTGATGCGAAAGCGTTCGCGTGGAAAACGTTTATCCCCTTTTAACAAGGCGTTTCCGAAGCGATCCCTTCGTCGATTTGCGAGGGCGACGGAGAAGGTCCTTTGTGGGATCACGAGGGTCCCATTGTTAGTTGCGGGCTCTCGGTACATGCTCATGAGATTTTAAGATTACGACCAATTCAATATAGGCCCACAATTTGGATCAAGGTTTCGCCAATAAGGTTTGAAATCGATGCAGAAAAAAGATTTTTGTGTAATATCCATACACATAAAATCCTGATTCTTATAGTATCTTTTCACTGATGGTATAGGATATCAAGTCCATGGTAATGTTTCTTTCCATGGAAGATGGGTATTTTTTAAATCATTTCCATCGTTGTCTTCTAGTAAATTCCAATTCAGTTTTCCGCTTCATATATTTTACCGTTTCCAGCGACCTTTGACGGATCTGTGTGAAGTCTTTATCCAATAATGGAGATCACCGCTGCTGATCTTAACAATGATGAAAATCAATTCATCATCAGCACGATAGACGTCTACTGCTGTGCATAAGCCTCCCCAAAGATCTCCGTTGTTACGGTTCATTGAGGGGAATTGGGCGTTAGCCCACCACGCTGGCTCAGTGCGGATTGGTGAATGATCAGAACTTCGTTGGTTATTCAGCAGGGTGCACCGCGAGCTGATGAGATTGACTTAGGCTCCGTAAGATGTTGCGCGGATCCCTTTACGCTCCAAAATGAATTATTAATTTCCTATTAACAGTTTTCATTCTTTTCATTCATCTTAAAAACATTCAACAGTTCAACTTTGTACTAGCAAATGTTGAGATCAGTAGGAAGAGTCATCTGATACCTAATACTTACAATATTGCAGCATGAGATGTTAAATCTCATCATCTTCTTAATATGTCATTGCCATTCAGATCGGAACTTCGTTATAACAGCACACCTCCGTTAGGGAACAGCTAAAGATGCTAAAGGACTTGAAGGATCTCCAGTCTCAATAAAGGACTACCACTTGTAAAGTCTAAGGTATTAACAGATGGGTTCTAAAACACTGAAGATGGTGGTCCTATTGTCTACTAGCCCGAGGTAGTCTCAAAGAGTGGGTACTGAAAAGAACTACAGGTACCTCCAATTCGTGTTTAGATTTCCACCCAGTTTGAGAAGATTCAAATTTCACATGAAGCTGTCTTACTAAGTTGGGGATTTTTTAAATATTGATCTCAGAATAAGTGATTTCATGAACATCTCCATAATACTAGAACCACATACTCTCCACGTGTTTATAGTACTTGTGAAAACAAGGTCCCTGATGCAGATGCTACTAAATCCTATTTATTGCGACGTCTGAACAGCAAGAGACGATCGTCTCCGATGCGGCGGGGGTGAGCCTCTACTACGATAAATTTCGCGAAATGGAGACGTCTACAAACTTATTTAAATATCCTTGCCCCCCCTTATTTATGACCTTAATCCAAAATTAATTTTATTTTTAATTATAATACATATATTTTATGTTATATATTATATCTGCGCCTTTTAACAGAGGTTCTGTAGAAAATATCCACTCATACTGCTTGGCTACTTCTTTTGTATTAGGTACTCTATCTCACTTTAATCTTATTTCAAGTCTTGGGTATAATCGTCAGCTGATAGTCGTCCACTGCTGGACACAGCATCCCTACCCGAAAGATTTCCACATCGATCATGTAGAAATTCATTTGGAGGATTGGAGCCATTTTCCACCACGCTAGTCCAATTCGGATTGATGGAAGGCAGAACCTCGTTTGTTGATTAGCAGGGTACACCACGAGGAGATGAGGTTGGCTTGAAACCGGTGAGTTGTTTTGTGCGGGAACCCTTACACCATCATAACCAGTAGCTATTAATAATAAAGTACTAAGAAAATTACGCTTTTCATCTAGATTTTTACTATCCGTAGTTCATCTATAAAGTAAATAAACAGCAACCTTTTTTTTTCAACAACCGCAACGTGTTCTCGATACCCAACCGATTTCAGCAGCTATAACGCCCTTCAAACTGGAACACTAATATTTTTATATCACTGTTTATCATTAAGAACAGCCGCTGCGTTGGATACAAAGATTGTTGCAATCATGATTGTATTCGCACATACAAAAAGTTTTAATAAAACAGCTTCTGAGTGTAATCATGAGATATCTCTAAGTTCGTTGCTCGGAGCTGGCGAGCATCGACCGGCTCCTCTTAAACTAATCATGACGTTGATGCGAATACTGATTGCGCGCCATCAATTAACCGAGTTTGCGACCGCTGTCCCACATGACACAAAGTTGTTGTTGTTGTTGTTAGTTCCTTGTTATATATCGTATATAGGCAGGTCTCAGTTGCCGGAAACAGTCTGAATGCCACTGCAGCTCCTACTTCTACTGCAAAGGGGTAAGCAAACATTACTGTTAGGCAGTACAGAATCAAAGCAAAGCTAATTTTGTCTCTTCACTATTAGAAAGATCGTATCCTTCTAATATTAGGAGTAGTAAGGTTGGAAGGAGTAAATGGCTCATCGTTGTTACCACTACATGAATGCACGAGGAAGATAGCCATCAGAGAAGAGTGGCGATATGTTATAAAGCTTGCCATCAACACCCGAAGTGATGACTACCACCACTCCGTCAGGGGTGACACCGACGAAGAAGAACCTTAGATCAATGCCACTAAAATTAAATAATCGATATCCGCAAACATCTCTTCCGATACCGACATGACCGACTTCTCTGCCTCATATGTCTTGACTGGCATGGTAGTATGGTGGTAGATTTACAGTGAAGTAGCTGACTGTTTTCCAATCTCGAACACAGGACAGAAGTGACTCAGGTCATACAAGTGACCTTGATTTTACAAGGTAATCATTTAATCCATGTGTCATGAAGATAGTTATATTGTATATTACGTTCGTATGTTAAAAAGTTTTCTTCAGAAAGAGATCTCCTCGTTTCTAGTTATCAACGAAATGTATATTATTCTCACGGAGGCGAAACGAGCGATGTACAGCATCGCCATTACATGTGGCAACACTCCAACCCCTAATATCGCCGTCTAGACTTGCGAATGTGGTTGAAATCTGCGCAGTAATACCCGAGACGATATCGCATCCACTAAAGAACTCGTTTGTTTCACTCTAATCGGGATCTCAGCGTCTAATTCTCAACCCACTTTAATATAACTCGTATTAAATATATTTACAACCGTATTTATATGATGATGAAGCTACGAGATGAGCTAGACCTTCTCCTGATGGTGAAGGTCTTGCTCTTGCTCGTCTCCTACAATAATGTATAGCTATTTTAAATGACAAAGAGTGCAAGAAATCGTCTAAAAACAACACGTTTCTTTGCCCCATTAATTTTGACTAGCTACAACACCCTTCAAACCGGAACACAGTAATGTTTGCACTCTCCTCTTAGGCAGCTGAGAAGACATGGTCGCAGAAAATATAGCATAAAGTAATAATCTCAATTTTTAGTATCAAGTAGATAGTTATCTTAAAACGCTGTATATTTTAAAGATGGTCTTAGTCCTAGATTGGTCCAGGATATTGGTACTTAAACATGACATTACCACCAGATAAATTTAAGGAATGAAGAGGACTCACATACATAAATAATATCGATATTTATAACATCACTATCACATTAATTTAAGTAACTACAGCTCCATCCAAAATGATCGGCTGATGATATGAATTGAAGATTCAATTTTTTGATGTATATAAAGTTTGAATCATCATTCATTGTAGGATTCATTGTAGAATGTAAAGTTTCGTTACCTCAGTAATTTCACTAGCTACATATCCCTTCAAACCGGAACACAGTAAGGTTTGCACACTACTGCTTGGCGGCAGTTGTTATTAAATGGACAGTAATCAGCTGATACTTTCGTGACAATCTTCATGAAACAACATTCAAAAGCTTCGCTGAACAATTACACAGTCTAGTCGCTAATTCGCTTAATGCCTAAGTAACAAAGTTAGTACTTGGACGGCCTCCAGATTACTTAGACTCGATGCCAGCATTTAAACTTCAAACAGGTGGTTAATGCTGATATATAATTTACAAGGACAAATTGTCCTATTTTCATTTAAATAAAGAACCTTTGAATTCATTGTATCATTTATTTTGTAGCTTTCTACCGAAGGCGGTTAGGGTGGTGGTCCTCGTCGCCATCTACGGCTCTAAAGAGGAGGATAACTGGACGTGGTCGCATGGATACCGCAAACGTGGTCGCCCCGCACAGAAGCTAACTAGGCGAATAATACCGGAAAGACGTGGAATGAGATTAAGAGTGAAGCTGTAGACCGAACGCGATGGAGAATCATCGTGGACGCTATTTGCCCCATCTTGAGGCTATAGGATGTTAATGAATATCCCTGTAATCTCGGGCTAGTAAGAATAGGACTAAGCTAAGCCCTGCCTGTGGTAGAAGGCGACTAAAAGGGTCTAGGAGTATCGCCGGCTTTGAGGGTGAGGGCCCTTATCGCTCAAGCGAACCTGCGTGGTACAGCATATAGCTCAGCGATGGTGCCTAGGAGAGTTAGGCTCCTCCTCAGAGACATGTTCAAACAAAGAGTAAAGAGGCATAGGTGCATTCTATAAGAGAGCCTCTTCGAATGCGTTGTTGATGCAGACTATCGAGGGGGTTTTAGAGAGTAAAAATCTCAGATAACCCTGACTTCCCCCAGAAGCAAGGTATCTTTCGAAGATTTCCCCCTGAAACCTTTCTCCCTCCTGCCCAGCTATATGGGGTCGGCACAGTATGTACTTCTCTTCCATATCCCTCTATCAGCCGTCATATCTGAATTCACACTCTTCTTACACATGTCATCTTTCACACAATCCATCCACACTTTCTTCGGTCTTCCTCTACCCTTATAACCATCCACGTTCATTCTCATTACTGTCTTTGTTATATATCCTTCATCCCTCCGCATAACATGCCCGTACCTCGCTAACCTCTTGCTCCTCAATTTCTCTGTCACTGGAGCCACTTTCAAACTTCCTCTTCTTTTATTATTGATCCCCCCCTCCCCCCGAAACCAGTAAAGAAAGGATGTTAACGAGCGAAACGAACCGTCTTCAGATCGAAAGTATATTCAGTTCAATTCATTTGCCGTTAAAATCCCAAATGATGTGAAATTAACTTTGTTCCTCCCGCGAGTCCATTACTCTCATGTATTAAGTGTAATAAGACTTGTTAACTTAAAATTATTTATAAGATATATTAAAACCGAGTTTCAATTAAGATATTAATTGCCTTCCTTTGAAATTCACCGCGACCTTTAAGGGGGTGAAATAGATCAAACGGGAATTATGATAACAAAGAATACGAACACGGAAGGTGTACAAGTATATTACAAGTGTATTTAAATTAGCTGCAAGTGGTCGTATAGATTCGTATATTTGGTTTATTAACCGGAAATACTAAACGCAGTATCCTTAATCTAAAATTCACTAAAGAATAAGAAAAAAAAATCTGTCAGGTTACTGATCCAATGATCTTAATTCTTCTATAGAAATTTTCATATCATATTCTATCACATAGATAAATTATTATTTCCTTGTTATTCTTTGTTTTGTTGTTTATTCTTAAATTCCTATCAAATCTTGAAAATACACACCCTGTAGGTTAATTCTGGTTATATAATTATTTTTTTTATCGGACCAAGCGAGGAGTTGAGCATCACGTTCAGGTGATGGAAGATAAAGCTAGCCCATTACAATATGGCTTTAGTTGCGAACATATACACTGTTCCACATTGCGCTCGTCACTTTGAGATATAAGATGTAATCTCATTACCCTGGTAATTTCACTAACTACAACGCTCTTCCAACGGGAACACAGTATTGTTTTGACGGCAGAAATAGGTGCTGCGGTGGTATCTACCTAGACAGTCTCCAGCAACAGAGGGACTACCACCAGTGCCATTAATAATAACAAAGCCTTTTTTTATGTTTCTAAATACATTATAATTGTTTATTAGTTAATTGTTAATAAATTAACTTAAAGTTATTGTTAATTCCGTTGTTTGAAATTTGGGCTCCTCTTTTCGTATAGTACTCCTCCAACCTTTTTTATAGCTCTCAATCTTTGCCTAAGGTGATCCAATCATTTCTTGTGGCTTATTTTATATCATCAGCCTACAGTTTATTTAGTATTCCAACATTTCTTTTCACTTTGAGAGACCTTAGGGTCATTTCGATACTGAGCTTTTCACGAGACTCGCACTATGCGAGATTCATCTGGACCTGTTAAAACAGAAAGAATTATTTTTGAAAATATTCAAGGTAAATAAATTAATGCAAAAGATGATGATGATGATGATGACAAAAGAAATATTAACATTACCCTACAGATGATATTGATTTCACTTTTAAATTTCATACGTGTCGAATAATCCAGTATGCATGCGATCAGAACAAAAGTGTACCCATTGTTCTGATGCAGCCATTGTTTGAGAATTGAATCTGAAGTGTTGAAAGGTATAAGAGCACTCCGTGTTCGTTTTATGGATATCGTTTAAATATTAATTTTGTATGGACAAAAATTTATTTATGGTTCATGGACCATAGATAATTCATATATTCAATATACCGGTAGGCAATGTTCAAGTGACGTTATTTGAATATAAACTTTCTAATATAAATAATAAAACTCTTATTTGAAACATTTAATATAGTAATTAAAAAAAAAATTACTATATTTAAAAATCTTGATTACTATATAGATTGAATAAATTAATTAAGAAAAATATAAATAAAATAACTTAGTAGTTGTAACTATGTGCGTATAGCAAGACTATTACATATATATATATATATATATATATAAACTCTGCAAAATAGTGTTTTGATATTAATCAAATGCATTATTTATAGTTTTTTTTTTAATTAAGCGATGTGTCGAGCGGGAAGTTCACTTGATAGTAAGTGACACGCCTGCCTATAACAACGTGGCGTTGATTTGGATGATATACACAGCACCATATTGCAGTCCTCACCTGACACAAGATGTTCAGACTCGTTACTCCAGTAATTACACTAACTACAACGCGATTCAAACACAGTAATGTTTGCATACTACTATTTAGTTTACTGTTTATCAACAGAGACCTACCAGCAGGATGACACATAAGATGCGACATGGGTGCCTTCAAAAGAAAGAGCGTATTTCCTTAAATATCGGCAACGCGGCGATCCTTCTGGTGTTGCGACTGTCCATGAGCTTCAATGACCACTTTCCACCAGGTGAACTGTCCGCTAATTTGCCAACCCTAACATAAATATTTTTTTTTTTTAACATTGTTCTGTGTGTAATGATGCCGTTTCTAGATCCCAACACATATGCGAAATTTCTCATAACAATGGCGTCTGATTACAATCGATTCATGCTCGATCATACACGATTTGAAATAGCCTTTTAATAACACCAGCTTAGTGCTTACATAAAGCCATAATGTAATAAACGAGTAAAAAAATTATCTATGCGTTTTTTTTTATTCAACTAAACTACTAAAACGAGCGGGACGTTCACTTGATGATAAGTGATACGCACGCCAATACAACGCGGCAACTAGTGACCATTGTGTTCGTCGTCTTGAGACATAAGAGGTTAAGTCTCGTTACTCCAGTAATTTTACTAGCTACAGCTCCCCTTAAACTATAACACAGTAACGTTTGCACACTACTGTGTGGCGGTAGAGGTTTTTTATAAAGCTTTTTTTCATATAAAGTTAAACTAGATGGTATACTTATTAGTAAGCAATGTATGCGAATAATGTGAAAGCTTCTGCCTGAAATAATTTCTTCTTAAATTCTCTGTCTTCCTGATCTTGTTCACTTTAACTTGTTGTAGCCATATTAATGCTGTAAGTGTACTATTTGTGGATTTGGATATCGAGACAGAATATCCTTACCACCATTTTACCAGCAACGTATCTGAGGAAACAACCATGTATGAGGAAGGAAAGGTTTCGTTGTTGCGTGGGTATAGCAAATATCCACCTCTATGTTCAACAGTGGACATCAAAAGGTTGAAGTCAAATCAACATTAACTTGCCACCATCAGCCGATAGAAGTCCACTACTGGACACAGGCTTCCTCAAAGATCTGTATATCGATCGTCCTGCGCTGCCTTGGTTCCGGCTCCGTGCCAACGTCCGTCACAGTCAGCATGGTGTCTGGTACTGCAATCATCATCATATTCAACTCATCACATACCATTATCTTCGGCGGCTACATTACTGTGTTTCGGCTATTAACGTGTGAGAGTGGGAGTGTTCCAATTTCGTTCGCTTCACCATCCACAGTCTTATTGTAACTTCACATCCAACTCATCTGAAACTGAGATCAAAAATTATCTTTCTTTCTTCTCGTTTCTCTTAAATCCATCCATCAAATTATTAAATTAGATATATGGCGAAGGTGATCCCCACGAACTGCAGAACAGAATAATTAGAACCACCGCATTATTAGTAACAAAAAAGCACGCTGCAGGTAAATAAAAAAAAGGAGTTACTTAAAAAGGTTGCCTCCACGCCCGGGGGAGCATTGTTGTTTGTTTATTGTCTAACTGCAAAGTACTTCGCTAAACACGCCTCCATCCAAAGACCCCAATCGGAGGGTGGTTTTATAGTATAAGCAAAAGCAATTACAGTAAGAACGTTTCGAAAGTTAATCAATCACATTCACCTTGCTTCAATTTTTCAAAGTCAACACTCACTTTTCCTTTTTCACCTGAAATAAGTCACGAATCACCTTTAATTTAACAGATCGAGGATCGGAAGCTTCAAATGAGATTGATGCGATGTGATATTAGAAAAAAACCTAATCTAAAAAAAAAACTTGTATGTTTATTAAATATAAAAGCCAGTAAACAGTATTACAGTATTTATTTATCTTATCATGATCATCACGTGTCTTCTTCAAACTGAAGATTGGAGATCAGATTGAGAAACCAATTCGATCCTTAGCTATTTTTTATTCTTCTACCACTCTTAAAACCTTGCTATCTTTATTAGGCGATCTTAATTGAATCTCATTAAGCGATTGTTTATAATGAGACTAATCATCATCTTCTCCATCCATAGTTCATCTCAAGCTTTTTTCAAGTTATTCTACTTTTGAATTAAAAGCGGTAAAATCTATGTAATACTACGTGTTGCACTTTGCTGCAATATCCCCGTCTAGACGCGCGGTTCACTTTATATCCAATACTACTGGAGAAGTGGTTTTTTTTTTTATTTTCTTCATCGTGATTGAATGACAACTTCAGACTCCCTCGGGAGAAACATTGGCGGCGCTTTGCAATTCTAGTATAGTTCGTTTTTATTTACACTAACACTCAAAACAAAATAATTTATGTAATTTAACTGAAACATTTCATATTCACGATCATCATCATCATCAGCTCGCGACAGTTGATTACTAGACAGTGGCTTTCTCAAGGTACGACATTTAGCCCAATCATCATCATTAGCACGTCCCCCAAAGCTATCGATCGGTCCTGCCCTGCTTGCATCCTGTAGCTTCCCGCGACTTCACACGGTCAGAATGGCTTCCTTACTGCCAGATAGTAGGTAGACTAGGGTACCGAATGTTTTTTGCAGGACCCTTGCACCCCTTACTTAGCCCAATTATGTATAAAATACACATAAACATGTTTCTTTTTTTTCCTTCACAAAATTAGTGCTGTTAGTTTTATTGACAACTTTGATAGCTTCATGAGGACTCAGGGGCTCACGGATCCGGTAGCTTTAAGTATCTTCATTTTACTTCACAAATTTTCCTCTTTTGGATAATTCCCATGTGTTATATTTCAGATAAATACTATAATAATAAATTTTATTATCACTTGATTTGTACTCTATCTTCTTCATTTCAGCCGATTGCTTTTCATAGCTGAAGAAAGCCTTCGTCTGTGATATGTCCACTGTATAGTGATAGCATCAGGTCTGCATCAGGTCAACGGTCCACCTGTCTAGCGTCAGTGCTTTTTTTGTCTCTACCTGCGGATTGAGAGATGGGTGTTTTTATTGCTCCCCTCTAGTTTATTTCAAGGTCATAACTTCTTCGCAAAAGCCTACTGCAGCGTCCCACGAGATCGTACTACTTTCCATGGCTTTGATGAAGCCAAAAAGTGAGAGTCATCTGTCACTAGAGCGATGAGGTATTGACGCAGAGAGTACCGTGCTGAGCAACGATCTAGGGTGAGCTGTACAGTATCCTCATCGTATCTGGCGGAATCCCGCATATTACATATTTATATTCTTAATACTTATCTCATATCGATCTTGAGTTTCACTTTTTATCTCACTCCAAGTTCTCCCAGTCTTCTTCACCTTCTCCTTCGAACGGCCACGATTTGTATTTTCCTTGCAGATCTAAATTAACATCCTAATTAGAAATATGATCGGGATCTTTTCAAACAAAGGTCATGACCAATTCTGGGGAATAATCTATTTACGACGCTTGTTTTCTATTCGTCGGTTAGATCGTTTTATTTCCTTACACTTGTTGAAATCTGTAAAATATTTTTGAATGGTAATCATCATTAAAGAGACATTACCTCTGATATTTTTGGACTAGAAATGTAACGTGCCGTCCAATTTGAATCTCCTAATCAAAAACATTGAAATAATTATCTAAACGGGAACATTTCCCCGCGGCGCGAATGCTAACTTCCTTTAACT
Organism: Ornithoptera priamus; assembly: GCA_029034505.1. NCBI lineage: Eukaryota > Metazoa > Arthropoda > Insecta > Lepidoptera > Papilionidae > Ornithoptera > Ornithoptera priamus. Next base: position 3,621,239 of record JARDWD010000826.1, read on the forward strand.
CCGTGTCTTAAAACCAACTTAATTTCCCGCCGTAATTAAGTTAATTATGCAAATTCAGCAATTGCTTCTTAACGGGCGGGTCGTTTATGAACTCGGTATTTCATAACGAAATTGTATTTGTTTTTAAAATATCTGATATACCGCTAACGTAGTTGCTCGTCTACATTTATTTCATCTCTCTCTGTTGTAAAGACGAGCAGATGTTAATCTTCTTAGTGTATTCTCGCCTTATAACGAGGTCTTTCTTATTAATCTCTTTCTACATCGTTTTATCTTGAATGTCGACTTTTAGTATATCTTCTTTTTTGCCTTTTTCCTGATATTAGGTTTAACAGTCAAGGATTCCTCTGACAGTGGTCAAAGATTTTCATTTTTATGACCTTGTTCTTCCCACTTGGGTTCCACAACTTGAGTCCTGCATCCTCTTTATTGGTCATTACGTATCAAAAGTATTATAGTCACTTTTATTTATCTTGGCTTATGCACTTTTTTTACAGGTACACGCACTTTCCAGAAGCTAATCAGGATACCTGGTGTATTACAGGTATGTTGAGGTTGAGCATTTTATTGTCAATGTATTCACGTTGTGGAGGTACTTATTGAAGATCTTGTAGAGCCTTGTCATCATGCAACTCCATCTCAATATTTTCATCTCGGGCACAAGTATATATTGAACATGCTTTTTCATTACTGCCTGTGTACCTTATTTGTATCTAGATGTTTAATACATAACAATTATCACCTTGAAAATTAGTAGCTATACAAGTGATGGTCCAGAATAATCAGGCTCTTAATTGTATGCAGACAGCTGAAATATAGTAAAGCGGAAGATTATAGTGTAAAGTTGCTAGCTAAGGAGTTTGGAATAACCTACCTCCAATCAAATTCCTCAATAAACCCAGAAATAAACCGTGAACGTTTATCTTATAAGGCAAGTGATTATCCGCTGCGATTTACAATCAGTTAAAGTTCTTTATAAACTATATGTTCGTAGATAAAAGGTAGTTTAAAATAAATTAAAATTTAATACCTTAATAAACTGCTGCAGATCCTGAACATGTAATGAAGTTAGTACGGATATACCTGCAGTGTAGGCGTCCTTTTGTCTAACCCGGCTTGGCTTCCGCCCAGCCTTCAAGCAATCGCTTTATCGTTTGAACAGTATTTTTCTCCAGCGGCGTATTCCTTTTTGAAGCAAACAAAGAATATACTCTCAATGGCTTTTCCTCTATTTATTATTGCTTCATTAATTAAACTTAAAAGCTAACTATAGTTTTATTATCATTCTGTAGCCTGAAGAATTTCTTATGCCGATCATTAAAATTAATATTTTCAAAATAATATCCTTGTTTATCATTGTTGGAACGAACCTTAATATTCCTTCGGACTCTGGATCGTGTGTGCGTCTAACATAGATTGTTAATTGAAATAAAAAAACATTTGGTAGCACTTGCATTTTATAATTATTGCATAAATTAACTATTATTTCACAAAATAAAAAAATTGAATAGCTTTCCACTTCAATCGCCGCCAACAGACTAACGGGAACGGGGCGATCATCGTACGAAGCAGTATTTCTCCCACCATTTTATTTCCCCCTCCTAAAACCAAGCTCGTGTTCTGATTGGTCGATTGATCGCGCCGATACAGACAAACACAAATAAACAAGTCAAAAAGTGAATTTATAATTTTTTGTATACATTAAATACTTAAAATTCTAAAATTATGCATTGATAACGTCATTAACTAAATAATTATTTTTCTAACGAGTTTGAAGGGAAATAACTTCATCATCAACCTTTATCCTGGTCAGGTGGAGTAAGAGTTTCGTGTATTCTCTTCATCTCTATTACTCATAACAGTTGTTATTTTCTTCGATCCCCCCTCTATATTTATATATATCTAGTTTCATAAAAATCTTCATCCCTTCTCTTGACATGTCCATATCCGTCTAGTCTATTACTTCTTCAATTGAATTCTGGGTTACTTCTGAGGAACTTGAATTCTGATTTAACACTTAAAATACCTTAAAAAAATTGATCTCATCAAAGATTACACTCGAGCTACCAAGTCCACTGGGCCATGGAGCTACGTAATCCAATTTATCGATAATTTACTGCGTATTATTTATTTCAAATTACATCGCTGGTTACTCTGCGAAGGTCCAAAGGTCCAGAGAAACTAGAGGAATCTTTATCTAGAGTTAATTACTCAAATTTAGTTATTACATAGAATACTATACGAAGATGCGTGAATTCGAAACAAGTCGACTTTGAATTCCCGGTCAATAACATCATAACAGAGCGAAGGTAAGAGAAGAAACGATCCCAGTTCCAGCTGTGGGAACATGTGGGCAAATGTTTCGCTTATCACCTAAAGAATGACTAGATCTCTTCAAACTTTTTTGTGATATATGAAAATCTGGAGTTTTTTATAAGTTATACCTTTATCTAAATGTCAAGAAGTAGTTTTCATTAGGGATCCAATTTAATGTTGCGAGGATTAACTTATCAGAATATTTTACCAAGTTTTCCTGTTCCTTATTACACATGACTCCACCGAGGATGTAATTAAAAAATCTTCTTTATCATCTGAATGAAGAAGCGAATTATTATATAAAATAAACATTTTCATATATTTAGTGTTGTCCTTTGTATAAAGTTTAAACCAGGGTGTTGACCGACTGTTTCTCCTCAAGAAGTATACTACTGATAGCAGGTCTGAGAAAGAAAACGTTATGGTTGAGGAATATCAGGGAATGGACTGACATATCGGAAGCGTCGAAATTGTTCCGCCGAACCAGAGGCAGAAAGGACTGTAGCACGCTGATCGCCAACCTTCACTAGTTGGAGACGCATTCTAAGAAGAAGAAGAAGAAGAGGAAGGTCTCTATTGCCTGAGACTGTCTAGGCTAAATAGTGTTCCGATTTGAAGGGCGTTGTAGCTAGTGTTATTACTGTGGTAACGACACTCAACATCTCATGTCTCTAGGGACGAGCACAATGTAGTGCATTGTAACATCCTAACTAGCGCCACGTTGTTATGGGTGTATCACTTACCATCAGGTGAACGTCCCGCTCTCTCGTTGCTTACTTGAAATAATAAAAAAAAAAACATAAAAAGAGGAATACCTATTCTCTAATATTTCTATAACCTTTCACATTGTTTGGCGCTCCTGCTTGCTTGATGATGTTAGTCTGATCCTGTTTAACCTTTAATAAATGGCTGCAATAGTGATGGTGATTGGATGTAATTAATTTATATTATCATATCTATCTTCGTTCATTAAATGTTGTCATCATCATCATCATCAGCCAGGCGTCCACTGCTGGACATATTCCTCCTCCAAAGATTTGCACATTTATCGATCCCGCGCTGTCCAGTCAGCACGGCCTCCGTCACCTCTGGGCTCTAGGGGTCGTCGTTTGTAGGGGTTGATACGGAGAGATTTGGTCCGTTTAAATAACTGTTAAAATCAAGGTTAACAGTAACGTTAATAGCTTTTAGTTCGCAGCAAAAAATCCGATGGCAAGTGAAAGTGTATCAGATCGTTGTAAAATATTCAGCCTGAATTTAGCGCGGTACTCCACAGCTCCGACAGCCGTGATCGTCTAGTGGTTAGGACCCTACGTTGTGGCCGTAGTAACCCAGGTTCGAATCCTGGTCACGGCAGCTAACAGCTGTCGCGGCGGAGCAAAAATTTTTTTCAGTTATGAATATTATTAACAAATACTAAGAAATGATAGGATCATTAAAAACATAACACATCTTCAGATATATATTTTTTTTAATATACTGTTTATATTATTCATATTTAACTATACGGAAAACTATTCATTTTTGAATAGTTCTCTATCAATGATATTACGTATAGATGAAATAAAAAAAAACTGTTTTGGCTAACATAAACAGCAAAAGCTCTCCCCGGCGGGGAATCGAACCCCGGTCTCCCGCGTGACAGGCGGGGATACTTACCACTATACTACCGAGGATGTAGATCGTAATCTTAAAATAATATATGTAAGTTTTATTACTGATAGATCATCATCAGCAGATAGACGTCCACCGCTGGGCTTAGGCCTCCGCCAAAGATTCCTACATCGACGTTTGTAGAAGTTCATATGATTGGACTGGGGTCATTTCCCACGACGCTGGCCCAATGAGTGTGGGTGGGAGGGATAGATATATATAGAGATACTAATACTAAAATAGTAATGTAAAAATGTTCATTCGTCATTAACATGCTATGGCCCAAGATGGGGCAAAGATTTTCCACAGTGATACTCAATCGCGTTCGTGGGCTTCGCCCATAATCTCATCCCACGTCTTCCCGATCTTTTGCTTTTAACTTTTTTCTAATATGCTATATAATGACAAGCTTGTCTTATTCGGCAAGACGAGTGCAATGTAATGTTGTATAAACATCCTGGCTGATGCTGTACTAGTTCCATAACTGGCATGCCGGGTAGTTTCCGACAAGTGTCAAGAATGTTCTTTTAATAGGATAACATAGAAAGTACGAGTATAGTAATAACTCAGCTCGATGGCGGTCACAGATTATAACAGCGGTAGGCTACAGCCTGCTGGCTCCCCTCCATGCGGAGACTGTGATGATCTGTAGTATAATCACTAAATGAGATCGTAAATATTACCCTAAATAAGTATGCTAACTTAGAATGAGAATTACGTAAGTTTAACCACACCGTCATTTAGCTTTGAGATTAAGTACCAGTGAGCTTGACTCGGGGAGTGATAGACTCGGGTAATGGGGTATAACCCGGGATCCGTATGTTCTCGCAGGGCAGGGCCTTGCGAATACCTCGCTAAAATAAAAAAAAATTATAACCTAAAGAACCGCATCCGGAAACTATAGAAATACCACTGGAGTAAGATTGTCAGAACAAAACATTTAATCTTTACCACCTATAGGCAGTAACCAGAACTATAGTTCTTCATAACCTATTAATCATTACAAATGGTGTAGAAACTGAAAAAGCGTCCGAGAGGAAATAGCGCATTAATGAAAAAAAAACGTCTAGTCCTTGAGAAATAATTGCTCCGTCATATCTAAGTATCGAATACTTGCTTTAAATAATAAACCGTAAAACCCGGGATTAGAAACCTTAAAAAACCGACGAGAGAAAATATCACTGGAATACTAACCAGTTCCAAAAACGTCAGCTTCTTCTTGTAGGATGATGACGACGCCTTGACTCTGTCCTTGTCAGATATAACCTCGAAACCATGTAATGTGATCTGTTTATAATTTATTATACAACTATGAGCCTTCATTATGATGATCAGCTGACACACGCCCACAGCTGGACCTAATCCCTCCCTCAAATATCTCTACATCAACCGGAATATTATTACAAAATTATGAATGAAGTTTGTAACAGTTCTAATTTATATATCCTCCTAGAAAGATATATTTACCAAGTATTGATACTAGGTTTATTTCAAATTATGCGTACTTGGTAATTGGCGAAAATACTTCCAAGTATTTATTGCTTTGTATATATTTTTATATTATTTTACAAGACAGACTTTTATATAACATTTTGTATTTTTTATTATGTATTATCTATTTTTTTTTATTTTCTTTGCGGTAATCTAGTAGACAATGCTCGCAAAACGTATTAGATTTTTAAAATACTTAGATGAGAGAAAATCAAAGTATAAGTTCCAGGCGTATAAGTATTTTCAATTTGGACGGATTGGTGAGGTCTCTGTACTTTATTTAAAAAAGGTTTGATTTTCCATTTTATTAACACTGAATTTAACGGAAATTATGTTCTTTCTTTAATTGTTTTATTATCCTGACGTATCGACAGGATTTCAACAGTGTGGTCACAGAGGAAATATAAAAAATCGTCATTTAATAACCTTATATACATAGCTAGTACTGCAGATACTTTAAAGTATTTAATAGGTTTCAGAGCGCTCCGGTGTTGCTTTTGCTGATACGTTTCATGCTTAGTAGTTGTTTACTTAACACTTTAAAGTAAAACTAATAAGATAAAGTTTTTTAGCCTTTTAAACCACAATTCTTTTATTAAAACAGCGCGCAACAGTTTCATTCAGTTTGGTTGTTTTCTTTGGCAACGAGCGTAACAAATTGAAATTGAAATTGCTCCAGTTTAAAGCTCTTGGCGGACCTATTACAATCTGATATTCGCCTCCACTGTCACCAGCTCCGACAGCCGTGATCGTCTAGTGGTTAGGACCCTACGTTGTGGCCGTAGTAACCCAGGTTCGAATCCTGGTCACGGCAGCTAAAAGCTGTCGCGGCGGAGCAAAATTTTTAGCGTATTTTTGTACTTCATTCATTTTGGTTTTTATTATTTTAACATTAAAAAACAATATATTTTTATTTTTGGTTAGATCTCTTTGATGTATTAGTTTAAATGCTTTTTTAAAGTAATTTATTGACTCTATATTTTTATATTTTCTTTACAGTAAGTGCGTTCATTTAATAGTTATTTTTGCTAGCAATCTAACATCAACATAGTATTTCATACCAAATACCAGTTTTTCATACTTAGTAATATTTTAAAAAATCATTCGGAACAACAAATATAATATGTTATAACAATTAATTCAAGCATACTAAAATTAGTAAAAAAAATTCTTTCTTTAGTTAGTATTTAATTAGTCGCACAACTCTCCTTTTAACATGGAGGTACCTGATTCGATTCTGAGTTCACATATTATGGAGTTTGGTTGGTAAGAGGGTATTTTCGTACTTTCCTGGCTAGCTACCACCCTAATGATATAATTCTGCCGCCATATCAGCGTTTCTGTATTCCGCCTGTCGGAACATGAGAGTATTTCGGTTGACCGCGATTCAGTAATGGTCCGATTGTTATTTAAAACCCAACGATATTGAGGTCAAGTTTTAGCCCATTGACAATAAAAATAACAACGGAAAAAGGTTACTTCGGGTTTCATCTATTACTATAATAAATAAAGAGAAAGTAGGAAAATATTATTTGAGAATACACGAGTGATATTGGAGGAAAATTTTGATTCCATTTCACCAACGCTCCGCGACAAATACGACGCCGGGGCGGGGGCGATGGAGTGGGGGGTGCGACACCAGCAAACGTACGCTATATTTTGAAAGTAAAAAAATAAGTAAAGATAAGTAAACATCTGTTATAGAAATACTTTTACGCTACAATTTTTATGTATATCATATTTATTATAGACCACAATGCCTATTTCAGTCAACAATCGATGTTGAGGGTTTCGGCTTGAAAAGCACTCTGCAGCTGTTTTATGTCTCCAAGAGACAAGCACAATATGGTGCAGTGTTCACCATCTTAATTAATGCAGACTAATTAGCATCGCTTATCATGTCGCTTGTCTGACGATGGAACTTCTGTACATATCCTGCTTCTACGGGCAAGTCAAGGCGCCGTAGCATGTAAAATGACTGCGGTAATAAGACTATCCCTTAAGTGTAGGTGCGATCAACTTTTAAGGAGATAATAAGATTTTAGGCGTATTCATAGTAATTCTAATGATATATACAACATCCTCGGTAGTATAGTGGTAAGTATCCCCGCCTGTCACGCGGGAGACCGGGGTTCGATTCCCCGCCGGGGAGATTTTTTTGGGTATATTCAAACAAATATTAACCAAGCACCTGTGAGCTTACTTTATTTAGTCATTTGATACTAAATAATATGAATTATTAGTATATTAATATAACAATGCGATAGTTTAACGAAATTGTTAAAATAGATGAAATAAGGAATGTCTCTATTCGCGAAATTTCTAACACTATAGGTATTTATTTCTGAAAAGGTAAATTTGCTGTAAACTGGCGGAGGCTACATGATTATATTTGAAGAGTAACCTTGTTACTAAGAGTTTAATAGATATTGTAGAAGAGAATACAAATTCCACACAATAACCGATACCATAGACAACAACTACTAAGCAACAGACAGATACACCAATCGAAACTAGCCACGTTAATAGAATAGAAAACTAGACAAACTTGACGCAAAGGCTTGAAGGATATGAAGTGTTAATCAGCTATGAAAAGAACATTCTGGATTCGTGGTGATGTTAACGCTGCAAGCCAAAACGACTCTTACAGCTTATCTGTTACTGGGCTCGCGGACCCGGATCCATAGCCTGCAGCCAAAAAAAAAGTGTACTCCGTGGATTGTCGTTACCCGACAGTGGTTTTCACGTTATGTGTCTGGTTCTTTGGTTTTTCTGGCGAATCTACGCGGACCCGTGCCCTGACTACCTTCACCTAAATCGGAATGTGCAGGTGGTGAGGACTGCCCCTGTTCGCGGGTGTAGTTCGTGTACGCGATGTGTTTGTAGCTGTGACGCCGCGTTATGAAGCGAGGACGGAGTGATGTCGAAATTTGGAGCCTGTTGGTAATATCCTAAGTGTATGTGGTGACGTGGGTGTTATCGGTGACTGTTGGTTCGCGTGTGGTGTACGGAACCCCTGGAGATGACGGAATTAGCGTGTGCCGTGGTCTGTGCTTAATGGTTTTGGGGTACAGAGGCGGCTCGTAGTTGGCCGCTATAGTCACCAGAGGGTCGGGGTGAGATGATGCCTTGGCGAAGTAGGTTTCGGAGCACTCTCTGAAGTGCTCCGTTACGGTTGGGAGTTTGGGGTTGTTGTGGAGGTTCATATTGCGCTGGTACCATCCGGCACCGTTGGCAATACGGGTGAGCCAGTTCTAGAGAACCTGCAGGAGTTTGAAGCGTGCTTCGGACGAATCGGCGAAGACTACGCTGGCGTAAGACATAATAAGTTTTATGCATACCTTGTAGAGGTGAAGCTGGTGTCTGAGAGGGGCTTGCTACAACAGGGGGTAAAGCTTGCCCAGAACTTGGGCCGCTTTGTTTCTCGCCTTGCGAATGTGGGCGATGAAATTTAGCTTGGCGTCGAGTGTAACGTCGAAGTATTTGACCGTATCCCTCCAGGGGATGAACTGGCCGAAGAGAGATATCTGGCCGAGTTTATGGCCGCAGTAGGTCGCCTTCATGTAAAGGGTTGCGGGCTTTCGGTGAATAAAGTGAATGGCTTCACTTTTTTCCGGGTTTACGTCGATTAGCCACTTCCGAAACCGCTCGCCTAGACGAGTGGTGGCCTTTTGTAAGCGACTCTATATAATACCCGGAGCTCTGCCGGAGTAGTAGAGAGCGGTGTCAGCCGCGAAAAGAGCGAGGCTAACGTAGCGGTCTTCGGGTAAAAAACATTGCTCGTTCAACCAACCCTCTAATTGAATTAATAAAATAATTTAAAACAATGACTATTAATTTGAAGTTACTACTTTTTAACTATTGTTTTACCATTTTAGACTAAACTTTATGGAGCATTACTTATACATCCGGCTTAACCTTTCTTATTTCACGCGCAATTCTAATCTTCTGCAAAACGTTGCTATAAAATTTAGGCAGGCGCTATAAAATAGGAATTACATTGTTAGAATTCTCAGAAGTAAAACCAATTTCCTCCCACTTTACATTGAATGTTGAACATTTATCACATACAATATATAAACTATGCATTTTTTCTGCATTTTCTCGCATATTTATTGTCATATATATTGTAACCTAAAGTAACAAAGAATTAGCTCACATTTATGATTACTGTAATAAACACTACAGAATTAGGAAAGTGAGAGATAGTAATATTACTGATTACTGAAACTATTACTGATTTTTAAATAGAAAAACAATCAAGTTTAAAAAATTATGCTATAGAGAAGTTTTTATTATTTCAAGAAGCTAGGAAGCCAGCAAGACTTTTACCCGATGGTTAGCGAAAATCACGTCCAAAAGAATATAGCGCATTCTAGGATAATAAATACTTCACTACATAGTGCTCGCAGCTTTATTTATTTATTTATTGATACACCAATAGCATAACATATTATATACTATCTTACGTTCTAGGTATAGTGTACAACATTAAATATGTATGCCTATTATAGGCGTACACAGCTTTGGCCATAGTTTGGACTTAAAAACATTAACAGCTTTAATATTAAGTATCATTACCTAATTAACTACAGCGCACTATAAATCAGAACAGTATTGTTTGCACACTACTATTTAGCGGCAGCAACAGGAGCAGCAGTGGTAGCTAAATGGTCAAATATTCTCATTTAATTAAGGACTTAGATCAGTACTTGTAAGTTCCCGCCTTACTTTTGAATGTTCATGTTACTATTTCTAGTAATAATTTAATCACCTAACTTTTCTCAGTTTATATTAATGCATATAAATGCGCTAGGCAAAAATCATTTGGTTTCCTGACTTTTTTTAAAGAACCACTTTACAAATTTAGCTGGTTGCGTTGGACCCACTGCAGCTACATTACTTCTACATTTCCAAAACTTCACAAAAATTGTGAAGATTAAACTTCATGTTGACTCCCGTCGAGTCTCCTATGAACTCCCACTCTCCACTCGAGGGTCCACCTGGACCACTTAACTATGGGCTTAGAGAAAGGCCAGGTTTAAGGTTTTTTTCCTTGAATTTTTTTTATATTGACAGCGGGCTAAAATGTTACCCCGATTGCACATAATTACATTACAATGCGGCCGAAGATGGTGAAGCGTGTTCGCTCAAAATACTTCGTCTCTCATGTATTCCACTGACTTCCTAAAAAGGTCCATAACCGGACCAGTTAATTTAAATTACGTATTGTGGGATCAGAATCAAGTCAGCCATGTTCTAACGGTTTCCGCCCCGATTCAGACATTAGCTTATTGAATGGAAGGCAAGATTGATGCGAAACGATTTAATAAAAATTTACGAAGGGAAATTAGATAGACTCCATTTTATTATTGAAAATTGATCAAAATGAATTCATCCAGTTTTCCATATTTATCCAATATTATGAAAGTCTGTCGAAGGTATCTCTCTGTCGTATACGTAATCTTTTTAACAGTAGTTATCAATATTATATAATAATCATATGAATTGAGATGTAGTCCGTTACTATCGGCCTTATAAAAAGGCTCAGTCACCCAAAGGGCAATGGAGAGGGCTATGCTCTGAGTTTCTTTGCGCGATGGAATCAGAAATGTGGAGATCCGCAGAAGAACTAAGATCACCGACATACCCCCAAAGGATTACTAGACTTAATTAGCAGTGGACAGGGCACGTTGGTCGAAGGACCGACAGTCGCGTACCGGTAGAAGTAGAGATGCTCCGCACAAAGTGGACCGACGATCTGGTGAGAGTCGCGCCACTGGATGCGAGCAACGCGGAACCGATCGATGTGGAGTACTTTGGAGGTGGCCTATTGCCAGCAGTAACACAAACAGAAAATGTACACAAAAACCTAGAAGAGACGTGACGTCATTATATAATGGTTTGGATTGTTTTTTCTTGGCGAGTTGAACGAACTGGTGTTGAAATTGCTCTACTTTAAAACTTTCCGTTTAGCTATCACGTTGTAATATTCATTACTACCGTCACCAGCTCCGACAGCCGTGATCGTCTAGTGGTTAGGACCCTACGTTGTGGCCGTAGTAACCCAGGTTCGAATCCTGGTCACGGCAGCTAACAGCTATCGCGGCGGAGTTAACTTTTTTTTTCAATATTATTTTTTATTAAGTACTTCCTTTTACGATTTTAGAGATTTACGACCCCTAAAAAATCCTTTCCCTAAAAATAAAAAAGTAATTTTTTTAAGTTATGCGATAAGGGGACATACCTAGCCTAGTGGTTAAGATGTTTTTATAAAAATGATTAGTGCTGTATGACGCAGTATGATCATCCTAAATACCATTACATTATTATGAGCATATATATATCTTACCATTAGATGAACGTTTCGCTCGTTCTTTCGAACAAAAAACCTTCATTATACTATTTGAAACCCTTAAGATCCCTTAAGGTATATATGTATATATAAAATGGATGACAACATACACATTTTGGAAAGAATGCAACTCCATCTATTTTTCACCCACCACTGAAAAACTTGGTCCATGATGAGTCACCGTCCATATATACAGGACGTCCCCAGTTTGCGAACAAAGAGGTTCAGCTCCTTTTTCTTCATAAGAACAGAGTAAACAAGTAAGAAAAGAGTAAACAGGTTATCACTAGGTTGATGCGCCTTTTGCCCTGTAGTCTCTGGCTATTAAGGATAGAACTAAAGTAAGCCATGCCTATCGTAAAAGGCGACTAAATGGGCTTTCTGGTTCGTGGGCTTTTAGGGTGGGGTCCCTCGTCCACTAAGCGCGCCCGGTACGAACGACAAGTGCAAAGTGGTCTAGTGCTTGTCATACTAAAGCTAAGATACCACGAGAGCTACAGGCCTCCCTAGGACGGACTTTGGACGTAGGCCCCCAAGAGGAGGATATCTTTTTAGGAGATTATCACCACAGACCACATCACCACTTAACCTCTGGTGGGATCGTGGTCAAGTACTTACCTTGTCGATTTAAAAATAAAAATAATAATCAGTAGAATCATTGAGGGATGTGGAGTGATGATTTCGATGATTACCTTTCTCCAAGTATTTTTACGATCCCTATAATGGAAAAAAACTTTAACATGTTATGTTAGTTTAAAACTGTCATTTGTTCAAAATCGTTAAGCTTACGGAAGAGCTCCGGGCATTAAAGGAAGTAATGGGGGTCAGCGGCAGGCTTACTATATATATATCTTGCGATCAAATAACGATCACGAAAATCATACAAAGATTCCTGTCAATTAAATAATTAGTATTATGTATACGCAATTATTCAGCAATAGCAAGTAGTTTCACCCACCAAACCGCATTAGGCCAGCGTGATGGGAAATGACTCAAATCCCCCCATATGAATCCCTACAAAAGACGGCCTAGTGCCCGGCGGTACCGGAGGCAATGCTGACTGTGTGTGGAGATCTTTGTGGGAAGCCTAAGTCCAGCAATGGACATTTATGGCGGTAGAGTTAGGACCCTCAGACACGAGGAATACGATTTGAGGAGGACGTTCACCATCCACGGTCACGTTATTTAAGATTTAATCTCTAGTAGAAAGGTAGCGTAATAACCCCGCCGAAGAACATAAAATTGGATACGACCCCAACACGCGCTGAGCAAAGTGAAGATTTGTGGGAATTAGTAAAGCTTTATGACGGGAAATGTACGACGTTAATAGTCTGACAGTATACCCCGCCTGCTCTTATACTAATGGCTTTATTAACAAGTTTTTTTAATCACACATAATGCACAAATCTATTATAATTAAGACCTTCCGGTCTCCTCCATCATACGTCAAGTATTATTATGACCTCTAAAAGAAGGGAACACAACATTCACAAAATATCTTTCCCGGGTACTACAATTCGTTTTTAAGGAAAAACAAGCACTGATCCAATAGCTGTACCAATCGTGATAGGACACGGAAGGTTCTGAAAGAAAATTTAAACACAAGAAGACCACGGCGTGTGCCCTTAGTCCTGAATGACTGAAAACACCTGATTAAGAATGTACCAAATACGGAAGAGAATGATATCATTTAACAATAAGTGTAAACGTAGAAGTAATAAAATTTGTATATTAATGGAAAATAGGAAAGTAGGGAAAGATTATTAAAATATTATAAATATATTAGAATAAATAACGTTAGTTAATAAATAAGATAAATAGAATAAAGAAGAAGAACAGATAGACTCTCAAATAATTACCACCTACAATCAACCAAGGAAATTGGCAATGAGTTTTAACATCAGATATATATAACAGACATAACCAAATTTTTCCTTGATGATAAGTTACAAAAAGATCGAAGAGCTTGAAACTTACCCAGTTCACTATTATCAACGGCAGATTATCAACGAGGTCAGTAGTTAGTCAAACTGATGAACTTTATCGTACCGCTGACTTAAAAAGGCAGTTAAACTGAATTCTAATAAACTTAGCTGCGTTATTCCGACCGTTAAATTGAAATAAAATAAGTCCTTCGATAACTTACATATCTAAGAGACCGAGCAGTTCTCTGTAGGTAATAAAATTCTATATAATATAATAAAGCTTACTCTTTCAATAAATTATGATTAAATAAATCAGTAGCTATCACCATCAGTAGTAATCACTGAATCCCTAACTGACCAGAGTAATCTACAGCCGGAACAAAGAACTCACGACCAAGACTGTTGAATATCGCTTCGAAGTGATAAAGAAGATGCACGTTATTATATATTTAGGTAAACATTTGAGTTTATCTCATTTAGTACGTGAGGTGAATTTAGATTTAGATAACACAATTGAAACCGCTCGTGATAGGAATAAGCAAAACAGAGTTGATGGAGAAACTGATAAGAGTTTTATTAAAATCGCGATATCGGCAAACTTGTTGTCCATATAACATCCATATAATAAATCACAGTTAATTTATAAAATAATAATAAATACTAATAAACTCGACAACAAAAATTAAGATCTCTTATGTCCTAAGTTATCGTTCTATTGCTTAAATATTTTTATACTTATCCAAATGACCATGTAACGAAATATATTAATTTATAAAAATAAATTAATGATTCTATTAAAAAAATAACAATAAGTGCATTTAAACAGCTAAAATAAAGATTATTAAAATGTATAAAGTAGAAAAAATAATTTAGCGGAAGTTAAAAGAGTGAAAAAGTGTCTGAAAAATATAATACTATACAAAAATATTTAATATATATTTTAAACAAATAATAATAATATTTTAACTTTATTCTAGGACTAAAATACGAAAATAAATAAAGAGAATAAATAGTGAAAAAGATTCATTATAATAATAGTTGTAATAGTTGGGTGGTCAAGGCTCCGATGCAATCGCTTTGCCATCCCATGAGGTGAGTTGTGAGCTCTCGAATGCAATTTACAGTAAGAGAATAAATGTTTAGAAGAATGTGATGGTATTTTAAAAATATTTAGAAGAACTACATTAATATGTTAACACAAACATTACAGCAAAGATCATCATCATCAGCCGACAGACGTCCACTGGTGAACATGGGCCTTTCCCAACGCTCTCCACATCGATCGATCCTGCGCTTCACGCATCTAGCTGTTTCACGCAACCTTCACGAAATATTTGGACCATTTAGTGAGAAGCCTGCCAATACTGCATCTTCCGGTCCGCGGTCGCTATTCTAGGAACTTGACAGCAAATATGTAAAAACAAAAATGTTACTCCGCCGCGACAGCTGTTAGCTGCCGTGACCAGGATTCGAACCTGGGTTACTACGGCCACAACGTAGGGTCCTAACCACTAGACGATCACGGCTGTCGGAGCTGATGACGGTGCAGTTAAATCTTTGCTACAGTTCCGTCAATATTCGCTTTCACTTGCAATTAGTCTCGGTCTGAAGGCGACGATCAGCAAATAAAAAAGTTGCGACAGAACGGGGACTACTCCGAAATTTACTTAAGTTGTTGTGGACATAGAATCACGCGAAGTATGGCAACTGACTCAAAGGCAACATGTTGAGTTTGGTTGGTGGTAGAATTCCTCGAACCTGCTTACCTCCCACCCTCATGATGTAAATTTCCCGCCGTAATTGTATTATTGTGTTCCAGCTGTCAACATATGAAAGCCAGTGTATTGTGGGATATATAATGAAAATGGGTTTTATTTGTTCGCTGATCACGTAAAAACTAGTGAACGCGGAATGACTTTTAGATAGTTATAGAGTATAAATTTTTTGAATTTCATAGATCCAGAGAATAAAGAAAATATGAATGAAACTAAAAGATCATTTGCAAAGCGAACCTTTGCCGTCGGAGCGGTTTTGCTAAACCGACTTCGTTCGGAACAAACGTTGATCCTTTATTAAACTCACGCTCAAGGATCCTTATATTTTAATGTTCATGTCATGTTGGCCTCCTTTTAAATAAATAAATAATAAATCTTAAAGTTTAATTGAAAAATAACTAAATTTAATGGATATCCAAGAAAAACCGTGTCATTAATATTAAATGTTTCAGAAAATTTTATAAAAAAAATCCTAAATAATTGGAAACTTACAGAAATATTAATTTTTTAATTATAACCTTCTTTCGGAACGTTTAAAAATGTATAAAGTAAAAAAAAATATATGAAGTCAATTACTCAAAGCGGAAATCAATCGTTCAGTCGACTACTACTCTATAAAATAAAGTTACAAAAGATCAACTCCGCCGCGACAGCTGTTAGCTGCCGTGACCAGGATTCGAACCTGGGTTACTACGGCCACAACGTAGGGTCCTAACCACTAGACGATCACGGCTGTCGGAGCTGGTTGATGGATCGACAAATGTTAGCAACTGTTCGCAGAATTCATGCTGTTGACAACAGTTATCGCAGCGAATGCGATGGAGCGTGAACTAGTTATCTCAACGCTTTTATTTTCTTTGTACTGCCGTTAAACGTTTAACTGCTTCCCCAACTAACCGCTCGCATTCTAACAAAGACTCTGGTCCGACTCCGAAGCTGCATTTAACCTATCCACCCTCATATCATTAACCAGCTGTTTCCCACCCAAGTTGCTAGCCGTAATATAGAATAAGACTTCAAATTTGACTGAAATACCTCTGAGAGCAACTGCAAACCGCAATCACTACCGCAAACTACTTTCGTTACCATAGCAACCGTATAAACAATACGTAATGAAATTATTTATTAAAAGTCATTAGAAATAAAATATTGAAGGAATGGGCCTATCACCATCATCCACTAGTCATTCAGCGTCGAGTTGTCATGTTCCCGTGTCGATAAGTTCACCAGTTTTTACGTGATTGGCGAACAAATGTAATTCATTTTGGTTATATATTTAAAATAAGCTCTTCTCAACTCCCAGCATCGTCAGTCATAAATTCAAGAGTATCAGATTCAAGAGTGCTGCTCCAACTGCCGTCCGATCTTTGCACTTTATCGCTTATTACCACTTCGGCTTATTAATCTATTGGATGAAGTCTGTACTATTCTTCTACTACTCTCTACATTCTTCAGTTCATTACTTACAGAAACACCGAGGACCACAGCATAATGGCTGTACTCAAATTCCGTCGTAACCTACACTGATAAGCCCGGATAATTTAACAGCGTATGGTTCCAGTCTACCTGGCAACGCGTAGGATAGTACGCTGTCGGAAGTAGAGCGATTCCTCGGTAGCTTGAGCAAGTTTTCTTGCATCCTTTTTTATGGACAGAGTTTATGATTCCCATTTTTCACTCTTGCGGTAGTTGTCTGGAACCCATATCTTGTACAACAGTTCGGAAACTTTACAAACCAAGTGTAATCTTCTTCATAACACCTTGTGCGATTTGGAGCTTTTTTATGTAACCTATTAGAGAGCATATCTGATACTGTCTAGTACAGGGTTTGTATTCTTCGTCCTTTTCTCATATTTCAACTGCCTTATTCAATCTGTCTTATTCTAAATAATCTTTATTTGTAATCAAATTTACTCTCTCTACTTTATTATTCCAGTTATCCTACTTAATTCATTTCATCTTATTCTAATATTCTTAGTCTTTATCTCATACCTATCTCATATTCTATCTTTCACATTCTAAATAATCTAAACAATTTATCTATTCTAAATCTATATCATTTCATTTATCTCCGTGTCTCTCACCTATTTGCATATCTCACAATTTTCTATCATTGATCGTTTTATCTGTCAGGGACCTTACAATCTTAATCTTGATCTTACTGTGATGTTATCTGCACTATTTTGTTATCCATAAGCCATTCTTTATATTCCATATTACTATCTTTGTTTTTTTATTAAATTTCTCTCTTATTAAAGTTTGTAATAAGAAGTTTTCAACCAACCCAGCAGATGGCGCCATCATTAACAATAGATCACGCTATCGTTTATTATAGCGCAAATGTTTATAAGGATTGTACATATTTGTGTACATTGACTTAGCTCAACAAGCCATCAAGGAGTATATAATTCTATCCATTCACTGAATATCTTAAGGCTTTACTTTGAGGGAGTCCAATGTCCAGCAGTGGAAGTCTGTCGGCTGATAATGATGCTGACTGGATCGAACTGGATCTTCGTGATACCACACATTCGGCCAACAAGTCTTTGCAGAATATACAATTGTATTCATTTACTAGATCTCTCTGGACCTTTGTAATGCAAGACTTCTACAAGTTGTGTATTTGAAAAGATGAAATTATGTGACGTATTGGAACTTTGAAACTTGATTAAGGTTAAAGTTCAGCAGCAAGTGTACACTTACAAAACTCATTAAAAGTTATTTCATGTGTCGGTAGCCTGACGCGTGGAAATATCTACGACCAGTTTGTTTTTATTTCAGACGTTATCAGCATGTTTGTCTGTATATATATATATACTCTCTATACGCAATTAGATTTAAAATTTGTGTTATCGCCTTCATTTTTATTAAGAAGCCTTGTTTCTTTCTCCCGTCTCTAAACAAGGTTTCCTTCATTCCTCTTACGAACCGTTCGAGAAAGTTCTTTGTTTGACCTTTTGTAAGTTTCTCTATTCAATTTATTTATATTTTATACCATAAATTTGACTATGTCACTAGATATTTAATTTTCTACGCATCAACCTCTCTATACAAACTGTCTATCATTATCATCTTGAGTTACTTTCTTGAAATTTAAATCATAAAATGTATATAGTGAAAAGTGTAGGCACAACCACTCACGGGACCCAAACCAACCTCACCTGCTCGTGGCGCACCCTGCTAATCAACCGATAAGACTCTGGCTCCCACCAACCCGCATTGAGCCAGTGTGATAGGAGATGGCCAAAATGACCTCTACAAACGGTAGCACCTAGTGCCCAGCGATGCGGCAGCGCAGAATCGATCGATATGAGGTTCTTTGGGGGAGGTCTATGTCTAGCAGTGGGGGTCTTTCGACTGGTGATGATGATATAGAGAAAAAAAATTAGCTATTCACTACATCGCTTAAGTTAGGTATTACCATAAAAAAAGTATTAAACAGCTAGTGAATGTATTTAACAATATTCCCAGGAGTGGAACTTGTCGTGTTCTCCCAGAGTCTGACCACTTATCTACCATGCCAGCTAAGTGTGATTCGTAAATCATGTCGGTTTCTTCACAATATTCCCGAACCAGTTCAGGTTTATAGGAACATTTGAAGTAGGATAAAGGTAACAGAGGACGCAGTACGAAGTGGATTCCTTTTCAATTGAATCCAAGATTTATTTCCAGATTAGATGGATTCTTATCCGTCTTTTTGGCCCAGACCTCGGATAAATTTGAAGATTACTTTACGTATATTTTTATATTCTAAATTATTACTTAAATCTTCTAAATATTTATATATATATATATAAGAGATTTCCACTTGTATAATATATAGACACTTTGAGACTGGTGGTTGATCTGTTATCAGAGACCGTCTAGGGCAAACATTACTGTGTTCCAGTTTGAAAGGCGCTGGAGTAACAAGGCTTAACATCTTATATCTCAAGACGACAAGCGTAAATTGGTACTGTGAACACCATCTTAAATAGTACCAAGTTGTTATGGATATGGATACGCATGTATCGCTTACCATCAGGTGAACGTAAACGGGCACGATATCACATCTCTGGAACAAGAAGTCCTAGAAACTAGAAATCTGGTAGGTACATTCCTTTTAAAATGTGTAGATCGACTAAGAACATATTTCACAAAACTCCTCCAACGAGGAGTTGCGGGGGTTTTATGGCCAACAATGCGGTCAGGGAACAGGTAGTTTAATATATGTATTATAATTATTAATTTTATATTCAATTTATGCATCTACATAATACAGAAACCACATTACATAATGTAAATAGATACAATGCGCTGTAAACATTTACATTTTATAAGGAAAACCTTTAGTTTCCACCTCCACGACACAACTTCTGTTTGCGTGGAAATAAAGAGGTTTCAGGCTTGATTCTGAAGCCACTTGTTGCCAAGTGTGGTTCGTGGTTGCGTCTTTTCTATCCAAACAAAAAAGCTTTATTTGTGATAGGTCTCTGTTGTTGGAGATCGCCTAGGTAGGTACCACCGCAGCGCCTATTTCAACCGCCAAACAGTAATGTGCAATCATTACTATGTTCCGGTTTGAAGGAAGCTGTAGCTAGTGTAATTACCGGGACAACAAGACTTAACATCTATGTCTCAATGTGACCAGCATAATGCGGTGCAGTGTATATCGTTTAATTACATAAAAAAAAATTTTTAGAAATTTAGGTTTTTTTTTTGAAGTGATCTGGTATTCATTTTTGTGATGACTACGAAGATAACCTAAAAATATAAAATAATGAAGCTATCTCTCAATGAAAGAAAATAATTAATACTGATATTTAACCTAATCAAAGTGCGTAAAAAATTGTTAAATCAAAAACTTCTTTAAAATCACCTAAAAAGTATTTTATCAAGATGATATATAAATTTACTACTTATATGTATACGACATTTTATTATTATGCATATACTACACATATATCATAAATTTTAATGAATACAATGAAAATTATGCTAACGAAAAGTGAAGTTACTTAAACATTTAATTATTAAAGTTACCTGCCTAAGTTATATGTAAAGTTAATAACTTTTTAAACTCTCCTTAACTTTTAACGTAGTTTTACTCGTTTAATTCTCCAGACAATATACCTTAACGGATACATTGCTAGTTAAAAACTTGTAGGCGCTGTATAAATTAATTATTGTTAACTATATTTGATAACTTTAATTTATTAATCAATAGTCAAATGTAGGGGTGTAAGGTGTCCAGCTTAATAAATCACGGGACTTAAGCTAATCTCACCTGCATGTGGTGCACCATGCTATGTCTATGGCGCCTATCAACCCGCATTGAACCAGCGCTGTCGGCAAGGGCTTAAATCTCCCCATATGAACCCTTACAAACGAGGACCCAGAATGTTCAGTAGGTAACAGGAAGCCGCTGGGTTTAAGCAGCGCAAGACCGATCGATACGGGGATCTTACAGGAACACATGGACATATCCAGCATTGGACCTCTATCAGCTAATGATGATGAGTTAAATATAGTTGTTGAGGCTGTAGAAACAAATTCAAAGCAAAGACTGAAAGAATGAGTAACCACAGTCACCGTAAACTCTTCGCTGGAGCTTCCAATTTACATACATAATAAGATTTGAGAAAGCTTGTTTACATCATCATCATCATTTCAACTGATGGATATCTACTGCTAGACATAGAGTCTCTCTGAGGATATCTTTTATGAAATTTGATTAAATTAAGACTGTAGATAATACTAGCTAATTTATAAAATTAATTCTAATAATGACATCATATACAAAGCAGCGATGTTTATTGTATTTATTTATGGGATACAATATATAACATTCACCAGCAAAGTATCTATAATTAGACGAATGGTGAGTTCATCATCATCCTCTTCCAAAGATCTTCACATTAATCGATCTTGCGCTTGTCGCATCCAGCTGCTTCCGCAACCTTTACCAGATAGTCGGACCACCTAGTGGGGGGTCCGCCGATACTGCGTCTTCCGGTACGCGGTCACCATTCGAGGACCTTGGTGCCCCATCGGCTGTCAGTCCTTCGAGCGATGTCAAAGGTAAGTTATACACTACAGCATCTCGATGCATTTAACAATTAATTTAGATAACAGAAAAGTAGAATTAATGTAGTTGTTAATTATATTGTATAAAAATATCAGATCTCGTACCAAAAGACGACTAGAAAAAGAAAAGTTTTATAATGAAACTTGGTTTTCAAAGAAATCATTCCACCATCTAAACTCCCGGATATCTTCCGAAGGTTTTTATTCTTTATTATTTGTTTCCTTTCAAATTTTCTCATAGCTTTTAATTTTTAAACATGGTCTTATTTTTTGTTAAGATCTCTTAATTATCTGTATATTATTTTCTAAACTGTATCACTGTCAAATTATTGTTTAGTATTTCGTATATCTGTCTTAGTATTAATACTGACTATAAATTGTTAAAAACTTAGTAACTAATAGTTTTACTAATAGCTGCTAGTTATTTGTAAACAAGTAAATAATCTTCACGACATATATTCTATGTAGATATAAAGCAACAGAGCTCCATGCTGTAGACCAGTTGCAGCCGCGTTAGTGTGCGGTCAAACTGAACTTTGACCTATCCTTTCCATATACGGATCAAAATTAAATTAACTGTACATTAGTCAAAGCCTTAAGGGCTCCATTAACAAATTTCAGTGGTTTTATATAATTCGTCACTAACCTAAATTTTGATATATTCAATTTTGTTATTGGAGTAAAAAAGAACGGAAGTAATTATTTATGTTGTACTACTTCTGTCGTCTTCGTGTTTTATTACCTTACACTGGTAGTAGACGTTAAATATATATAGTTTTTATTATAATGATATAGAAAACAATTTTAATATTAATTTTCTTTATCAGAATATTCATAATTATGACAATTAAAACCATCTTAATTATAGACGTTTCTGTTATTGAAATATTTTAATATACATTCATTTAATATAACGGTGAAGTGTAATGGCGGATTGATGAAGTCAGTTATTAAATGATTTATTTAATAGAAGCCTTACTGTAGGTTAATCTCCATTTATAAATACTAAGATAGTATGTTTCTATAGTAATATCGATGTAAATATTCCACTTGATCTTACGGGATTTCCGATTGTCTCCATGCGAGCATATAACCTATCGACTCGTCGGAATATGAAAGAGGACGTATTTGACATTAGGAAATTATACACAACGCTATCTGACAAAGAAAATGTGGCTTTAATTTATATGCAACGTCAGAGATCTTACTGCCCTACTCTGCTGGTGGTAGGTCTGCCGGAGATCCTATCGGTAAGTACTAACGAACAGGTTTCGTTTTGTCATGGCGGTGGGACTCAACAGCCGTGGTTTGTTCAACCTAAGTGGAACCTACCCGGCCGGCTCGAGGTGGCCGCTGTAAGCGACCTCGATGAGATCACCTCGAATGTGTGTTCGTAGCTGTGGTGGAGTAGCGGGAGGAGAGGAATGTGGATATTGCGGTTCGCTGCTCACTCTATCCTCCGCGGCCGTGTAACGGTTGGCGACAGAGCCCAAGACCAGATCCACCGCAGGGAACTAAGAAGGATTTCTCTTTTGGTTTCGATGGCCTTTGGGTAACGGATTCAGGTGGATCCGTTGGCTAGATGACGATATGAGGACGAGAGAAAAACGCGCTGTTTGTTCCGACACGCCCCTACAGAGGTGGAAAGTGAAGGTTTTAGTCAGCACAATTCCAACGTAACTTGTCTTTGCTCCCACGAAGACATTTCCCCCACATAAAACAAAAAAGAAAACAAAGGAATATACCACTGCGGCTCATATTTCTGCTGACAAACAGTTATGTGCAAACATTACTGTCTTCCGGTTCGAAGGGTGATGTAGCTGGGAAAATTACTGGGGTAACGAGATTTAACAACTTATGTCTCAAGGCGACGAACGCAATTTGATGCAATATATATTATCCTAAAATCAAATCATTTCTTACAATAAAAAAAAGAAAACTTAAACACTATTTCCTTCCTTACTTTGTTATTCTAATACAGTAATATTCAATACTAGAATTACAAACCTGTTACTGGTAATATAAATTTGTTAAAATATCTAAAATTAATCCTATATTTAGTTGATGATTATGAAGTGAAAAAAATATTGCTCCGCCGCGACAGCTGTTAGCTGCCGTGACCAGGATTCGAACCTGGGTTACTACGGCCACAACGTAGGGTCCTAACCACTAGACGATCACGGCTGTCGGAGCTGGTGACGGTGGCAACGAAACGTTTATATTTGTACTCTTAAAACTAGAGTACTTTCACCGTTACCGCTTGAAATATTTCGTCACAGCCACTGTAAGAGATGATTACAGATTGACGTAGTATTAGAATTCATTTTAGTATAGTTTGGTTTTATACCACTAAGATGGCAAACAGGTATACCACGAACCTGATGATAAGCAGTTACTGTAGTCTACGGACGCCTATAATACCAGAGGTAATGGTGTAGTCGCCGTTGCCGGAGATCGTCTAGGAATGTTAAGCAGCTTCTAATTCTGCGGTATAACAGTAGTACGTAGGCGGTAACCAGCACAATATGTTGCAGTGTATATCATTCGTCCAGGATACTGGCTCCGGATAAATTTAGACGAGAAAGACACGAACGTCATTAATCGATCATGTCTCTGGTAATCTTTTTATATGATTGAGTGATCGAGGCACTGTATTATAATAAAAAGCATTTAAACAAAACACAAAGATTCTAGTTCTATTACAATGACGTTATCTTATATACAGAGTGAAAGGTAATTAGGTGTAAAAGATCTGGAGGGGCTAAAGTATAGCTCGTATCCTGTCTATCTTATGTATGGAATACCCCATACAGAGAACAATGCTTCCGGAGTTATTTATTTCTTTCCAATTTTTAAATAAAATCCCGATTTTCTAGGAAAAACATCGTGGTGCGCAAGGTACTAATTTAACACCTTTTTTTAAATAACGACCTGTGACAAGATACTAGCGGTCGCCCACCCCGGAACCAGAAGGGCCGGTAACGGAGTAGTGTACCCCAAATTTACCACCTCGCCATTATTAAGTAACAATCGCAAGGTGTTATACCCCATAAGTATGGGATCACATGAAATCTTTAGTGTACAGAACACCAATTAACTCGTTAGAAGATTTAAAGTCGCGCATCATCATCGCTGCTGACAAAATAAGAGAACAGCTCACAGCGCGAGTCACTCGATCTGACTTAAGAAAAAGGCTTCGTGCTTGTATCAGGAACCGTGGCCGTCAGTTTGAGCAAAATTTTAATTAAATATTACTTTAAGCTTTTACTCTGAACTCAATATCTAAAACGACAACAATAAGCTCGCGCGTGTTACAACAACAACAAAACGGTCACACTAAGGGCCGGCGCGGCGTACACTTTTATTAGTCTCTACAGTTTGGTTTTTTTTTTTAATTTAAGAAACTTTATGTACTTTCGATACATTATGGGGTAGGTATTGAATTCAGGCACTTATTTATGTGTTTTATACGTATTTTACATAAATAAAATTTTATTTAAAGATTAAACAAAAATGTAAGTATGACGCTTTATTTTTTACTGTCACGACTTTCAAAGAACCTAATTTAAAAATTTTAGCCTCTAAGTGATGATTATTAATATAATTTAATAAAACAATAATTACTACATTTTAAATTTGTGTAGAAATAAGTAAGAAATAAAATCATCGAATTTTTACCTAGAAAATCGAAAATTTTTTGAAAAATATTTAAAAAATTAATAACTCCACAACCATTGTTTTTGTATGGGGTATTCTATTCATAGATAGGATACGAGCTATACTTTAGCCCTTCTTTTACACCTATTACCTTTCACCCTATATAGATGACATGCAGAACATTTATGAAAGTGGCAGCTTTTTTTTTATTGAAATCTATAATCTCAAGAGAAGACCTATGTCCAGCGTTAGACATCTATCGGCTGATGATCATGACTAAGTAAGATGTATGAAAATTTTTTTCCTACCTGCTCTCTCGCAACAGAGATCTATCAGTCCTTTGTCTTAACTTTAAGTAATGGTTAGATCTAAAATATTTGTAAATAAAATTTAATAAAAAACATTATCAAACGTGCTCTTATTACAAATATTATTTATCTAATCATTGTTGTTTGTCCTGGAAATAAATCTCAGCGCCTTAAATATTAAATACTTTTAAGAGTAAAATAAAATGTGCTATTAAAAATTTGTAAGGCGCAAAAACAATGTATTTTGTACGATTCTAATAACATATATCGCCAAAAAAATTTTTTAGTATTTACCGTCGCATTAAAACAGTTACATTACGAAAGTTTATTAGTCTTAAGGGACTATAAAAAAAAATTATTAAATGGACCATCTCTCTAATTCTGCCTCCTATTGGTAGAATGTATTGCAAGGCGCTAGTACATGTGAATACTCAGGTAACAACAGCCATAAATACCATCATATAGTATGGAACTAATCATCATGTTAATCATGAAATATTATAGCTGTATAGTATATAAAATACAAATTCCACTAAGCTTAACCCAAACAGTTTTTTATGGATTAGAGTTACTTAATATTATGGATTAGTTATGCGCCTTTTAACGAATATTTAAACTTAATAACAAAGTAACTTCAAATGTAACATTTACTCGCCACCTCCGCGTTAATTACCCAGGAGTAATGCCTCCGTTGGAAACCATAAACACTGATGAGGACTAATTAAACAGTACACGGGAGTAGGTACTGGTAAAGAGGAATTATGGTTGGTTAAAATTATTCTCGCGACGGGATATCTCCGGAGGCGCCGCACACACGGAATTGTTAATAACCTCGCCTTTAATGGTAACAATATTTGAAATTTGGGTTATTATTTTTAATAAAATATAATATTCAGAGTAAGGGTATTCTTATTTATACTAAATAAAGCATAAATATTTTTTACATCAATGGGGCAGAGAGATGTATAAGGGATTCCTTCTTCTGCACAATAACTCACTGGACCTAAGTCAACCTCACTTGCTCACGGTGCACTCTGCAGATCAACAAACAAGGCTCTGTCTCTCACCAACCAGCAATTAGCCAGCGTGGTGGGAAATGGCCCAAATCCCTCAATGAAACCGTACAAACGACGGCCCCTAGTGCTTGGCGATGCGGGCGGCACAGGACCGATCGATCTGGAGACCTTTGAGGGAGGCCTATTTCCAGCTGTGGACGTCTATCGAATGATGGTGGTGGTGGTTGTGACCGTAGAAGATTATGAAGCGTACCCGCCTATCGTATTCCCGAATCTCATATATCAACAGCTAGCACCACTGCAATGGTTTTATGGCGGCAGTAATATAAAATAGGAGTTGTAGCAACTCTGTTCAATACCTAAGAATGACCAACTATCACATGTAGTGGAATAGAATAAGAGATTTCAGTTCAA
Source organism: Ornithoptera priamus (assembly GCA_029034505.1). Classification (NCBI taxonomy): domain Eukaryota; kingdom Metazoa; phylum Arthropoda; class Insecta; order Lepidoptera; family Papilionidae; genus Ornithoptera; species Ornithoptera priamus. The sequence goes on from JARDWD010000826.1 coordinate 3,648,215, forward strand.
AGCAAACGATTACTTGTTTACTTGTTAGTGTTACCCTAAATTCTGTACGAAGCCCAGCCCAGAATATCTTCACTGCACCTCTACCCGTTAAGAGCTACTGAGAGGTTACAAGTCCCAAAAATGCCAGGAGTCGTTCCTTTGATCTTCACCTACGTAATGTTTTCATCAACCAGTATAACAAACCTGACGATTAGCTGTCTCCTTCAAGGTGGTTTAAGTCCAGCGGTGGACATCTACAGGCTGTATGTCTTAACTTAATCCAAGTTTTGTATTTATGTTGATATTAAATTAAAGGAAAAAAAATTTTAAACGCCATAGAAGTCCGTCCTTTATATTGAAGGAGACACTACGCAATTGAACGGAGAAAGATACACATCAACATCATTATCACCAGCTGATAGACGTCCACCGCTTGAAAGACCTCCCCTAACGATTCTCACATTGATCGGGTTAGGATTCGGAGGAGACATTGTATGGAGGGTAGTTTCCTTTAGTGAAACTGTTATGGTACAAAAGGAGATTGCCGATAGGGATCAAGAGAGCACAGATCTCGCTCGGAGACGAAGCCGTCTTGGCGCAAAAGCGTGTCAACACGTCGCACCGCGAATGGTGTTGCCTCACCTTAAACCTTTAGGGGTTGGTTGGCGGTCAGATAAGAGGGTAATGGCTAGACGTGATCTCCGATCATTGAAGTAGTATTCACGAGGTCAGTAGGGTCTGCATAAAGCAGATCCTAAGACGAGCTATCTCAGTATAGCATTAGCGAGATCGCGGTTGTGTTCCGACCGGAGATCCCGCAACCTCTCCAAATGCCGAAGATGACCACCGAGCAGGTTTTAATAGGTGAAAATCTCCACATAACTCTGACTTCCTTCCAGAAGCCAACCTATCTTTTCGGAGATTTCCCCCTGGAATCACAAAAAAAGTTAGATTCCGTCTGATGTGCGGTAACCCTTGCACCCTTGTTACACATCTTGTTATTAATTATATGCTAATGCTTACCTTTAACCTTAAACCCTAAGACCCAGACCTTCAAAACCTTTTAGAGGTATTCCTTTGTCTCTTTCGTTTATAATAATTTTAATAAAATTAGTGTTTACAGCGTCTTTCAAATCTGTGGACACTTCATCACCAACAACAACCCTTACTACGATACATTTCTTATCACGAATTATTACTCTATATTAATATTTGAACCCATATATAAAATACTCCTGGATGTACAAAAAAAAATTTTGCTCCACCGCGACAGCTGTTAGCTGCCGTGACCAGGATTCGAACCTGGGTTACTACGGCCACAACGTAGGGTCCTAACCACTAGACGATCACGGCTGTCGGAGCTGGTGACGGTGCAGTTAAATCTTTGCTACAGTTGCAGTTTAATTTGAACCACTTTCACTCGAGCTGAAACGATGAAATCGTTATTCAAATTAAAACCTTATTCATATAGCTAATAAGTCACAGAATTCCTTATCATTTTCATTATCACCGAAATCTTCTTTAGCACACCATCTCTTGGTGCGATTGACGAAACACTACTAAAAGTTTATCCATACTACCTTATTACTGTAACACCTGGATATACGTGATTATGCTGGTGAAGCGTGTAGAACTAGTATATACATCTGTCGTACTCTCGCATACGGGTTTTGCGACATAGTCGAAGATGATCAGAGGACGGGCCCGAGCCCTCCTCCGATGACGCCGTAGTCCTCGCCTCCATCTATGCGCAACTTAGTCTAAGAATGTCATATAATACATCTCCATGTATATATTAGTTTACATCCTCTTCTCTCTCCTATTATATCACTATCCGCCTCTTCAAGCCTGCTCCCATCCAATATTGTCTCACTTTTCCCTTTCCTCTTTTACATACAAAATTATTTACATATATATGTATATATTTACGTTTTCTCATCTTTGATTTATTTAGTATTATACATACCACATCCGCTAGCTCCGAGTCCGATGAAGCTGCTATGGTTGTGGAAGGAGCTAGCGGCGCAAACCTCATCATTATAAAAAAAGGATACTCGTCAAGGTATACCTGAAAATCAGCGCTACTTATAGTACAAGTATTTTGCTCCATCGGAACCATGTTCATCGGTTGAAATGATGATGGAACCATGTTCAGCTGCTTAGTGCTGTTTTATATTCAAGTTCCATTTATGTTTAGTCTTCAATAAATCCTTTACGTTCTATCCTTCTCCTTTACATACCTGAAGAGATCAGCTTTATATAAAACTTGTTTACTACGACATGGTCGATAATAGTTAGATGAATAGCCAAATAGTTTTTTTTCATGGTTTACTACAACTGGAGATTAGATAGATCATGTACCAACCGTTGGTATACTCCAACACCGGAAGATTTCTCGTCTTGTATATATCATTTAAAAACTACTATAAGGACTATCTGTTAAAAAAAAAACATTTATTTTTATACGACAAAGCGATGAGACGAGCAAGACGTTCACTTGATTGTAAGTGATACGCTTGCCCATAACAACGTGGTGCTAGTTACGATGATATACACAGCATCACATTGCGCTCATCGCCTTGAGACATAAGATCTTATATCTTATTACGCTAGTAATTTCGTAATTACAGCGCCCTTCAAACCGGAACGCAGTAATGTTCGCACGCTACCGTTTGTCAGCTACATAGACTGTCTCCTGACAACAGAGATCTATCATCAGTACATTTAGCAGCTAATTAATTTCTTTAGAAGATGAAAACAACTTTAATTCTCATTTTGATTTTTATTAATATATAGTTAAGGGATGTAAAGGGTCCCGAACAACAACTTACGGGATCCTAGCCAACCGCATCAGTCCATGGTGCAACCTGGTAATCAACAAATGAGGCTCTGGCTCCCACCTACCCGCATTGTGCCAGCGTAGTGGAAAACTATCGTAGCGCTAGCATATGAATCTCTACTCGTGTGGAGATCTATAGGGGAGCTTTATGTCCAGCTATGGACGTCCACCGGCTGATGAAGATGATGATGAATATAGTTGCAAATTTTTATATACAATAGTTTATTTTATAATTTATTATTGTATCATTTTATATAGTTGCTGAACGTCGCGGGCAATAGTCAATAAGGGCTCCGCTGAAGAACAGCTCCAGCAATTATACACAGCACGTGCGGAGCCAGGGTTCAATTTGAAATTTTCTCATCACAACTTCATGTCTTAAGTTTCCATGTCATTATACTTTTTATTTATTTGTTAAATGCGTTGACAAATAAATGTATATCTATAAAAGAGTCGATTATTTCCAGCGCTGCCAACCTTCAGAAATGAAGCGCAATTATAGGTTGTTTTTTTGGTGTTCAAGAGTGGCGTTTTAGTGAATTGTTATCAACATTAACATGTCTAGGACGTTGGAACAACATTCACCTTTGGACAGAACCGTCCAGTCCTACAGGACAGGATCGAAGGCGCGCCCGCAGCGAAACAAGTCACGCGTCCTGCCGCTGACGAATGGCCGGCTAACTGGAAACGGCGACGGTGACGGTGACGGCTCCGGCTCCGGCTCCAAGCACTCATAAATATTCAAACAACACAACACGCTGTTGCACGTCAAGACTAATTTAATTTTTTTTTATTCCACCTCCTTTTACAATCTTAAATAGTTTGCTTTTAGTTTAAGAAACAATTTTTTCTACTTTATATTCACTAGAAACGTATTCAGCAATAGATCGTGCCGGAAATTAATACGAGAGAATGAAGGTGATCATCATCATCATCAGCCGATATACTCTCATGAGTTGTTGTGCGGTACCTCTTACATCGACGGTTATGACGACTAAAAAATATTTATTTATTTTAACTTCATAAATGTTGTGTACAGATGGACTTGGTCTTTCAGTCTTCTTGGGTGTACGAATGTCATCAGGTAGGTGTACGAGTTTAAAAAAAATACATCTGTCATCGTATATGTACACATAACAAAAAAAAAATTATTACTTGTTTATATAACCCTGCCACAGTCTCAAATTTGTTTGACGGTTTAAATAAGATATAAATAAATAATTTTGTTTATTTTTACATTTAAATACATTATCTATAAAACAAAAACATATATTATCATCATCATCAGCCGACAGGCATCCACTGCTGGATATATATTATCGTTTAATAAAAAATATTCCGTTTTCGATATTATTATATACACTGGCAATCTCTTTGGCAGTCGACCAACGAATCACTGGTGGTAGGTCTCTCGCCAGAGACCGTCTAGGTAGTTACCACCGCAGCTCCTATTTCTCCGGCCAAACAGTATTGTACAAACATTACTGTGTTCCGGTTTGAAGGTGCTGTAGCTAATGTAATTACTGGGGTAACAACGCTGAATATGCTATGTATCAAGGCGACGAGCGCTATATGGTGTTGTGTATAACATCCTAACCAGCGCCACGTTGTTATGGGCGTGAAATTCACTTACCATTAGGTGAATGTCTCGCTCGTCTCGTTACTTCGTAGAATAATTAAAAAAAATGACTGACGAGTACAACAAAACAAAGATACTACAGTGTTACCAACCTAAAGTGTGGCCAACTGAAAAAGACTCCGTATTGTACAAGTACACATACCTAATATTAGTCACTAAGTATTGTAAATGATTTACTATAAAAAAAAAATTACTTTTCAATAAATAATCCTTCATCTTAAATTAACTTCATCATCATTTCAAAGAATGAATCACTTATTTAACAATAAATTTAGATATTTATTTAAATGTTGCCAACAGTTCTTTTGCGTATAAACTACATCTCTAATATGGCGATTAAAGTGGACTAGGTTATGGACTACGTTCAGCATTGGACTTCAATAACCTGTAATACAATTTAGATGAAGAAAAAAAAAACCATAACTAATACACAAAACACTCAATTATGAAAAGGCTAATGAACTAACGTTATTAAAAAAATATGTATTTCAACAATTAAATGCAAAAACAAAGAAAATCATGAATTCTTTCAAATTTTTTGTACCAGGAAATCCTTGTAGATGCGTCGTGATAATCTTGCAAATTGCGAGAGGTCGCTCACGTAGAACAGTCACGTTGTAACAGACGGCACTTAACTCCGGTAACCTAGCTTTATGATGTCTCAATACTCATACAGCTAGATAACCAAAGATAATTAGCCAATCTTATTATATCTTCATGATCCGGAACATTCTACAGTTTCTTTGACGCCAATACATCTCTGATGAATATTTTCGTGTCTTCTCTTCTTAACGGACAGGCCTCAAGCAAAGTGAACTGACGATTTGATGACGATCGTGGAAATCCGCTGGACCGATTTGTGTGGAAGAGTCTTTCATCTACTGTAACTATGATAAGGCGTGATGCAATTATAATAAGGTTTTGTTTTATCACACCATTTTGTAAGAGGCTCTGAACTTAATTTAAATCATACTTAAAGTTCCAAACACACTCATAAATTATATAAGCAACATAAAAACTCTATGCTAATTACAGACAAATGAATAACCTCATATATATATTTTTATAATGAATTAATTACAAACAATTGTAAATATTTATATATAGTAACAGTATAAACATAGTTTTTGATCCTACATGTCTTTTTTCATTTCTTCGAACAATCAAGCTCGTTAGAAGTATCTCCCAATCTGAAAATGTAATTAGAATAGAAGTTATTAACAAGAAAACAATTAACGCACCTGTTATAAATACCAATAATGATCTAGCATCAATTGCGATCTTTGTTAACCTGAATATTTCAAGTTTAATTTATAACTAAGCAAAAGTTAACAAAGAACCAAGAATATCGTAGAGTATTAACTTGATTTAAGTATCAAGAAGGTTGAACGTTACTTGGCTGATAATGTATTGTAACATAAAGACAGAAATAGACAGTTTGGTATAAATACACCAAAGTTCTCTCTTTTATTTAAATAACTGAAATAGTAAACTATCACCATATTTATATAAATAGTTAACAGTAGTGTGCAAACTTTACCATGTTCCAATTTGAAAGGCGTTGTAGCTAACGAAATTACTGGAGTAACGAAACTGAATATGATAGTTCTCAAGAAGCAAGTACAGTTTGCAACGAAAGATAACGTTTCATGTTTCAAGAGACATACAGTTTGATGCAGTGTATATCATCTTAACTAGCGCCATGTTTAGGCGTATCACTTAATATCACATGGGCTTCCTGTTCTACTACTAGGTATCCGAAGTACGCAGATGCTTTCTTACTTTCCCAAATACTAAGTATGAGAATATTACAAAATACACTTTATAACATAAGAGTTAAGGTCCACGTTTGTTTAAAGAAGTAGTGGCGGATTAATATTTTTATACGAAGCAAAATATAAAATGTCTTTTGCGCAGTTGGCCGCCATTTTGTTATTGCGTTACCTTCGCCAGATTGACCGTAAGATTTTCTTCGTCGCAATATATTCCTTAAAAATAAGCGACAATATTAAAATTATTCTATACAAAATGTACTATTGCATACTATTGTAGTAATCACGATAGTCTTTGAGCTGGTTGAGGGCGCAACCATTACTAAAACATCTTGCTCGTGTCTCGCTTACAGTGTGACTATGAAAAGCGTATACTACAAAGGGCATAACTTTAATAAACGTTATAGGTTCTGTGTATTCTGTATTCTCTGTGATCTGTATTGTGGGCCACGGTGACAGTTTTACGACCCGGTATAAAGCCTCGTACTACAGGAATAAAAATAGTAGAAAAGTCAGTGCCGCTCTGAACGTTCATAGCTAGAATTTATCTAAAAATCAATAATATTTAATCTGTATAGAATAAATTTTTTTTCATTAAATCTCTAAGCAATATTTAACTGACTTAATTGGACATAAGCCGTTTTATGATTGTAAATGTATCCAGTCGATTACCTAACTCAATTCATGTAAGTACATGTATACTTAAAAATATTTTTCAAGTCTGTAGATGTTCTCCTAGAAAGTTAAAAGAATTTCACGACCATTAAAATTATGCAGGCATAGGAAACATTTGGTTTAACTTCAGTAATCGAAAAAACAAACGTAGTACTCTCAAACGTCAAAGAAACAAACTATAAATCATACAGTCATGTTTGCGCTGTGAGTAGACTGTTTAAACAAGAACCTATGACCACCACAGTCGAGGTGCGAACGACTTATGCAAAGATACCTTCGGCGAGCAACATCACGGAACAACATTGTTAGGTTTATGTGGAAACAATCGCCAACATACGTAGACCTTCCGCACATAACACAGTCCGAACAAGACATCATGAAGTATCAGATTATCAGGTCTCTACTTATACTGGTCACGTTACTAGCGACCTTGTATACTGTAGGCAAGGAAATCGCAACCTAGAATAAAACGCCATTGCTGAATTTTCCTTCCTATAAAGATCATCTTGTAACTTTCTAAACGGAATTGATGACTTCAATGATTTACCTACATTAGATTATTGTAGTATGATTAACATACTAAATAAGGACATTAAAAAAATTAAGCAAAATCGGATTTAAAGTATCAATGAACCAATTAAAAACTTCTTTAATAATTTTCATAGATAATTAAATACAAAATTGTTAAAGTTCAAGGATCATAACTTAGTGGTAAAGTTTTTAAAAATAATACTAAGACAAAGATATTCGATTACCTTACTACTGGTCACAGTATTAGATTATTATTAACAAACTCATTTTAAATAAAGAATTTAAGTAAAAACGTGAAATAGTGACGCTAGTTTAGTTAGATTGATAAATATCAACCAATGTTGGAAGGACACATTCAAAGAGGACCCCTTCGTGAGTTCCCAAGGTTGATCCTGGAGAGCAAAATTCTTGGAAAAGGAGCACCTGGTAGACAGCGGAAGAAATAGTTTGATGGTATAAAGGAGTAGACCGTGTTTAAATACCATCAGTTAAAAGGAATAGCTGAGGATCGAATTGGTCTTTTAAATCTGAACGCCAAACTTCAGTCTGAAGAGGGCACCTAATGATGATAATGATATTGAAAGGAAGCTGGAAGGAAACCCTGAATTGAGTCACCATTCAAAGAAAATAAAAACTAACGCGAAACTAATGATAAACTCAACCGCTTTTATTTGTTGCAGCTTAGATTAATGTGATGTTTTGAAAAGTCGTTAGAGCGTCTTTGAAACCCGAAGTGGGACCGCCTGAAGGCTGCCAGGAGGCAACGACACTCGTGACCTCGTCTGCCTCTTGTTAAGGAAGTGGTTATTAACAAATCATGTAACAGAAAACGTACTATTCTATTATTTGAAAACAAAGCGTACACTCCGCATTGTATCCGTCGACGACTGCGGACTTCAGGTCATCATCATCGCTTCCAGTATTTTGTGTGATAAGTCAAGTGTAATAAATTATTCGTTTCATTAATTACTAGATGATATTTTCACAATTTCATTTATTAATTCACTTTAAAGTATAACTTAACTGGAGATAATGAAAACTGTTAATTTAACATGTCGATTCCATTAACGATATTTTCCTTCTGCGAAAAATTCCAACTCAACAGGAACCGAAGCTGCTTTAAACTATTACGGGTACAATTAACAATTTTTAATAACAAATAATTAATATATATATATATATATTTCTTTGTGATAGGAAGTAAAGACACATTCGATACTTTTATGTGACTGATGTAAGAGTGTAAGGAGTCCCTTGTAACAACTCACGGGACCCAAAGCTTATATCACGTGCTCGTAGTGTACCCTGCTAATCAACAAGCGAAGCTCTGGTTCCCACCAAATCCCTCGATATGAACCCCTACAAAAGTACGTCGTGAGAAGCTGCTGGATGCGGGCCACGCAGGACCGATCGATATGGAAATCTTTTGGGGAGACTTATGACCCTAGTGGACGTCTATCGGCTGATGATGATAATGATGATTTGAATCTAAATCATCATCATTCTGGCTAATCGCTGTCCACAGCTGAACTTAAGTGTGTTAATGTAAGGAATTATAAAGGCGAGTACTAACCCGTCACGCGCCGGCCGCGAACTGACCTCGCCGCGCCACATTCATACGGCGATTGCACACAACAATAAAATCTATTCATCAAACGTTTCCTAGACACGGAGAGCCGAAAATTCTCTGAATAGTACGTGAGGTCGCTAACACTACAAAAAAAAAAAAACACCTTTATACAAACGTCGAACGCAACTTTGAATACTTAACAAAGCGGCGGCCGGAATCGAATTCAAATCGATTCATTTTACGCACACACTTCACGCGTTGCCGAAGGACGAGATGCGTAACGTCCAATCAGACGTTCGTGACATCCTGCCAACGGCAAGGACGGCACAGTACCAGTATCTTCCTTTCTTTTTTAACGGAGAAGAAATTTTCGATAATAACCATCGCAGGTACGCGTTTCATATAGACAAATAACCACTGCATACCTTATCTCCTTAAACTAATCCAAATAATAATCTCTCAACTAAAAAGGTAGGAAACTATTTAGATTTGAAATTAGTAAGTTAATTTTTAAGTATAAATAAGTACAGAAATATAAAGCACGGCATACCTACCCTATCAGACATCTCTGTCAACGTTCTTGCCTTGTCATGAGAAGAGAGTTATTTAATAAATAAATAGATCGAGATTAAAACAAGGGTGTAAGGGGTCCACAACAACTCACGAGATCCAAGCCAACCTCACATGCTCCTGGTGCACCCTGCTAATCAACAAACGAGACTCTTGCTTCCATCAACCTGCATTGGGCCAGCATGGTGTGAAATGGCCCGAAACCGCCAAAATGAACCCCTACATACGACAGCCCCTAGCGCCCAGCCGTACTGCAAGCCATGGTGACTGTATGTGAAGATCTTCGGGAGAAGCCTATATCCAGCGGTGAACGTAAATCCGTTGATGATGATGACGATGAAGTCCAGCCATTGTCTTTCACTTACAACTTTAATTTATAGATCAATTAAAATTTTATACGAGATGCTTTAAGTATTACTAAACTATTTCCAAGTAAAATGGCGGTTAAAAAAGGGTGGAATAGTTGATGGAGCGGATGCAGATGCGACATGCTCCGCGACTGGTCCGCGCTAGTTTTTCCTGCATCCTTGTATGGTCACATCGCCAGGATCTTGACCTACTCTCATTACCGAGAATCGCTGGTAATTCAGCGCAGTCGGGTGGAACACCTGTCGCGCCGTTTCGGCATCCGTGTCACCGGAACTGGGGTGAAGTTTTTGTGTCAAGTCGCACGGAATTCGCGACATCAATTGCGCTGCGTTATTACGAAAATATTTTCATGTTTTTCTGTTAAATCTTCAACTTTTGCGTTGACTTATTTAAAATACTAACAATATGCTAAGCGGGCCTCCTCTGGCCATAAGCTGGCGGTCTGGCCAAGTCGGCTTTTGGACACTTTGCATGCGCGGTGACACGCACTTCGAAGGTATTTCTGAATCATGTTTGTGCCTTGCATCGGAAACTAAGTTATTTTTTAAAATATTTAACATTTCATTCAGCAGCTGTTATATAGTATATAGAATTTTAGCTAACATAATTTTGAGGTAATAACATATATATGTAGTATATATAATAAATTCAAATTGGCCAAAATCACTTAGATTAATAATATTTGTAACACAAAGTAATTGACGCAAAAGTAACAACTATGTTACAATTAAAGACTTCTCGACTATCGTTATTAATGTTTAATATTACTCTGTACAAGTTTAATATCACTATGATGAGAATAAGTTATTATTTAATACTGCTGAATTAGTGCTACATATAAATTGCCGAAGATCTGCTAAGTAGATATCTTCGCTTACTTCATCTAACATAAAGTATGTAAGTAAACTAATATCGGGCATCATTATAATAGTTACAATAAAACCATTAATAGTTCTACGTTATTTTAACTGTCTACGAAAAAAGGAGTTCACAATTTAAAGCATAAAGCATAAGTCTATCATGTTTGAACTAAGTTATCCGATGGTTTTCATTTGTATATATTGTTTTTAAATTGTTATAATCCAGACAATTTTCTAATGAAGAGGTATCTAGTTAATACAATCAATAATAAAATATAAACTAAATTGATTTTGTGTCAAAGTAAATTTAAGTTATAGTTAACAATCTTCATGTAACCGAAACTATAAACTTTAACATATAACCGAGGTAGGAATTAATACCAATGAGAAACGTCTAGTTAAAGTCTAACTCAATTTACTGTGGAACAAACAGACGACCTCAAGATCAAAGAGGGTCCTCACGAAACTCTAACTCGACGAATACTTGACAAAAACTTTGTGATTTCGCCTGTGCTTAGTTAAAAATCATATTTACTATAACAAAGCGAAATTTTGTAAAACATTTATAGCATCTAATTCAGACTCGATGAGATGCGAAAATAAATATGTACTAAACCCTTTTACTTGAAAACTATGCCTCAGGTATCTCATGAAATTACACTTGACCACAGACAAAAAAAATATGAAGTTTACTAAAGTTACCAAGAATATTTAGAATTTAGTAACATAACATATATCCTTTCTTTAAGCACCTTCTCTTAAAGACCATTTCCAAGTTATTTTCTAATAAAAGTATTCGAATTAATTTCCTAAAACAACTATATGATCTAATAAAAATAATTTAACTAAGATAGTAACTTATTGAGCAAGTAATATTGAATATAAGTAATGTCTTAAAAACTTAGATATGTTATAATAAACTCTGATAAAAGAAATATCAGTAGTAAATATACTCGAGCGTAAATACTCGACGGGGAGTCTAAAAACGAAGATGCCGAAGGGAATGTGTAACATAAATATCATTCCTAAAAATTATAAGGTCTGAAGATCTCTGATGATGAAGAGGAGCATAAGGTTTGTCACTAAAGAGTGCTATCAAAAATGCTAAAATTCAAAATTCTTTGACATATTCTTGTATTGGCCATTGGTTGTCCTCTTATATATTTTTAAATGTAACGACTGAGCGGAAAGAAAAAAAATATCTATTTATAGTGTTATACCTTCAAAAGGCTTCACAATCAACATAACGAAGTCATTCATAGTTAATTGATTCATTCATTAACACTTGCTAATGTAACACAGTAGACGCAGCAGACGTTACAATTGACCGCTCGGTGTTACGGAAATATTACATTTACATTGCGAAATAGGTGAAACGTTTTTTTTTTAAAGTAATAACTTCATTACATGAAATAGACGCTATAATGGAAAATGTATACGAGATGCGAAGATAATTTGATACACGAATGATACACGAACGTAATACTACTTTACAAAATGTATCGTCAATTTTGTAACAGAAATTAACATATGCGTCTGTCTTTCCTGTTCCCATCATAAGAGTTTTTATTTTAATATTTACAGACTCCTTATGATATAAGCTCTTATCAATAAAAAAAAAGAAACATTTTTGTTGGATCCTTCAGTAAACATTCATATGTGTGATCGCACATGTAAAAAAATACAAGGGCAAGGTTTTCTATTCCACTATGTAAAACCTCTTTGGAGTTGGTTAAGAATTTATGATAAAGATGACAGACGAAAAAAAAGTAAGGTATATCACCATTAGAGCAGATGGTATTCGACACAACAAAGCACTTTTATCATTCGGCACAATGATATGGAAAAAACTGTGTACACCATTCAGGTGGCCGCGGTACACTGGGGCCAGTGTACGCCTGAGCCGCACCTCCCCCCGCCGCCGTTACACGTGCCGGCGACAGAGGGGAAAACGAAGCCGCACCGAGGGGTCAGCGACGGCGGTGAGTGTGAAATAAAGGCAGGTGTCCGACACAGGCGGTCCTGACTTTACCTGCTCGAATAAATGGGGAAAAGATACCTGCGGTCCGGTCCCTATCTCGGATTTAATTAGTCGAAACCGACAGGGGAAACGCAAGGTAGGAGAGAGGAGTCGGGGGTAAGGCGGGGGAGATACCATTCTACGCTGTTCACAAATACGCATCGACCATATACTGTATTCAAATCGAAATGTGAATATATTTGTTTTTCATACTCGACGAACAGGTCGTTAACCTAACGGTACAGCCCCGCCCATAAAAATTTGGAAATGGAATGATAAAACACCACGCTGCGCTCATCGTCTTCAGATAAAATATGTTGCATTCTCACTCCAGTAATTTTACTAGCTACAACGCCCTTCAAACTTGAACACGGTAATACTTGCACACAGATGCTTGGCGGAAGAAAGCAACAGAGACCTACCACTAAACTTAACAGTGTTTATGATTTCATCGTTTTAGTCCAAGAAAGTATTGAAGAAGTTTTGTATTCAGAATTTGGAAGAACATTACACCCTGATGATGATTATGATTTAAACGATGCAGCAGTTATTGAAACTTTACAAATAAAATTGAAATTAAGAATTTAAATAGTGGAAGATGATGACGGAAGCCTGTTCTGATATATATGACCTGTGAACAAACGCTGACGATAATGATGATCGAAACTAAAGAAACTGCCAGTTTTCATGATACTGATTGTCACAGTTCGTTGTAGACGTAGAAGACAACACTCAGTTTCAGTTTAATTCCTTCTTCTATCAATAAAATGAATTATCCACCTACGTAGACTCATCTCGATATCGTTGCAACCATAATGCCTACAGACTTTAAATTTGGTAGAAATATTCCTTTTGCTGAGTACAGATCAGCTAAGAAAGGATTTTACAAAATGTTGCCCCCGAACGGAGTCAGAGGAATGTTATTGTCAATAATGCAGGCAAGGAACAGCTAGTTTATATAAATACTAGGTATCCAGATATTTATTGACCGCATCACGCGATTTCTCAAGCTATCGGTAAACACTCAAAAATAATCGATATAAGATATTGCTTCCACCATTTAGAGTTCAGCTATGAATGGATTTTACAAAATTCCATCCCAAATGGAGTTGTGATGGAGTTGCAGCTAGCCAAGGGATCAATAAATATTTCTATTAGCTTGTCTTTCATTATGTGATTTTCAGTTCTATCATTGCATCATTTCCTTACTTTTTTTATCCATCAAACCAATTTGTTGTGACAATAGGATATTAATATTCAGTTGATTTTAAATTCCGCCATCAAAAGTGATCGCCGCCCATATCTTAACGTAATGGATGTATTAGCCATACATGGTTCTCACAAACTACTGAATATATGGCCCACATACGCTAAATTACCATGAGAACATGCCAAATGAGTAAAGCCTTACGACTCTGCGGTAGCTTAATATTCCAGCAAGACCAAATTATTTGATCCAAAAAACAACGTTTCTTTTACGATTAAATTTGCCTAAGGATCAGTTAGCTCCTTTTATCTAAAATTGGTTAAGAGTCAACGTCAAATTCACGTTGTTTTAAGTGACAAGAATTAGCTTCCTTAGTATTTAAATAGCAGAAATAAAAAAAAGTAATTTAGAAACAAATTAGGATATTTCTACATCACTTTGTGATTACTACTATGAGATGTATCATACGTCGACGGAAGTAGACCCTATGGTGGTTGTAAGGCATACTGGCTTCAAAGAGACAACTAATTAATTGTTATTTATTCACTGAAGCCGCGAGTCGAGCAAGACGTTCACCTGATTGTAAGTGATATGCTCGTCCGTAATAACGTGGCGCTAGTTAGGATGATATACACTGCATCATATTGTGTTTGACCCCTTTAGACATAAGATAGTATCAGCGCTATCAAAAAATATATTGTATTTTATGTTGGCAACATTGTCTGCATTAATTATAAATCGGCAACATTTCGAATATGGCAACACTGTACAAATGTCAGAATGTTTTGTGGACGGCCTGTCTCGAGTCACTCAGGCTTTAGCTACATCAAAGCGAGGATCGTTGTGTATTATGTGGCCAACTAGAGGATGTTCCAACAATAGTAGGTCTCGTTACCCCAACGATTTTACTAGCTACAGAACTCCCTTCAAACCGGAACACGGTAATATTTGTAAACTATTATTTGGCGGTAGATATAACTGCGGTGTTACGAAAAAATTACTTATATGCACACTATCAAATAGTACGAGACCCTGTTCTTTAGTAGTACAGTGTAAGAGACCTATGCCCAGCAGTGGGTCTCTATTTATTTAAATGCTGATGAACTGTTATATACTTCAGTCGTATTTCGATCTAAATTACCCTCCTCGATATTTTTGATAAAAATTCCATCGACACGTAATCGGATTTCCGCAAAGAATTTTCTTTAGTAAAAACCCGTCGACGATGTGAGCTCAATGCAAATAAGTAAGCCCGGAAGCTTTGGGCGTTCAGGTAAAGAGTGCGCCAGGGTAAATTGGTTTACACGCTGAGCTTCCACGGCCAGTCCTTGTGACATTTTAATGTATACTACTAAGCGCTAAAAGCTTAAGCGACGGCTCAACCCGCACTTGGTTACCGTAATGCACTTTGAACACTGTAAACACGGTTCAAGTCGACTAATATTAAACCGTTCGAGGTACGTTTTAGAGCCATTAGATGTTAATATTTATACTGTGTATATAAATATTATCAAATAAAAATTACTACGTTTCCAGCAAATTAACAATATAGTTATCAATGACGATATGAAACATGAGGCACAAGAAATGGTCGCATGTATACGTATCGAAAGGATGAAGCGGTGATGGGCTGGACCATTGCTCGAATGGATTATAGTCAGTGAGTGAGACGGAGTTTGGAGTGGAGACCCGCGGCATGGGAAGACCATCGAAGAAGTGGAAAAATGACATCTGCCGACAAGTGGGTAGAGGATGGTCCAAAAGGCTAGGGATCGATAGGAGTGAGAAAATGGAGAGGAGGCCTATGTCCAAAGACGGACCCTGTAATATTTAACTTGTATGAGGTTTCCAGCTATGTTACTCATCACGATATCTCTGGAACTGAAAGACTTAGGGTCTTAAAATTTGGTAGGCATATTCCTTCTGCCGTGTATAGGTAAGCTTAAAACGTATTTTATGAAATGTTACCCCCAAAGAGAGTTACAGGGCTGTTACGGCCAGCAAAACGGATGAGACATAGAGATGTAACTTATTTTTATCCCTTTAAATTTTATCACTTTATAACTTCTAAACTCCTTCCAAATATATATTTTTTAAAAAAAGGATTATTAAAGTCATTTACATTTATATATAACACACGAAGTATGGAAATTATTCATAATAATCGCAAATGACTGACAAAACTATTCAGCGCGGACTTTATCTTGTAAAATAACAACGTTATCTTATCTCCAGGGCTCTTTTCATTTGGCGACATTGAAAAGAGAATGAAAGATGTGCTCTGGTAATAAAGGGTGCTTTTGTTCGCGTACAAGCAGTTAAGGGTGGGACGAAGTACATTCAAGGAATAGACAAAGATAACACGGCCTGGACTATTCTCAGGTAAGTCGACTTCTCCGAAACATATATGAATTCATAGACAACGACCTTATAGACCGACTGTACTTGTCATCTAATTATGATATTAATGTAACTATTTATTAAACGAATGAGATGAACAGGATGTGCGTCGTAGTGGTTGATATTATCGTTTGTAGCAATACAATGTCTATTATTAATAAATCTTATTACTTTAGTAACTTGATGAAAAATTAAATATTAGGAAAGCTAACCTAACTTTCATATAGATATATAATTGGAAAGAGAGAATTTCTTTAGCAATTTCTCCAGCTAAGCGCTTTTCTAATCGCACAATAATGTTTGTAAAATTGCATATAACTCTTAAGTGATAGTCGCAGTAAACAATTAAAATCTTAGTAAATATCCCAGTATTAAAATTCACGACATATTTTCTTGGTTTGTATATATATTGGAGTTTTAATAAAGTTGTAGCCGAGGGCGGAGGAGAGGCCGCCGCGTTCGCTCTCGATCGGCTGTAATGTGGCTGAACGGGCCGCGGCGCCCGCTCCGCGCTCGTGAGGATACTTCTAATGCACTTCATTGTCACACCCACTAGGATGACCAGCCACTAGCACACTGAACGAGAACGACCGCATTATAATATCTTTTTACGTTACTAGTAACGCAATTGTTATTCATTTAATACCGTTAAACTTGACACCTGATATTTGATAGTAATAAAATTTTGCTAGAAAATTAGGCAACAAAGTAATCTAAAGAAAAGTCTTAAGCTACAATATCGATGGTTTCAAGTATTATTTATTCATAAGAAGCTAAAATCTAAATTTGCAATCAAAGATCACAATGCGTTTGAAATTGGTAAACACTGACTGAGTTTTGAATAAAACGGTACTGTATCCAGTATAATTCTGGAGTAACGATACACCTTATGTCTCAAGGCGACAACGAGAGAGGCGTTTCCCTTTATGATTCGGTGAATGTCCTGCTCGTCGCATTGCTTCATTATATAAAAAATAAATGAAACGGGCGCTGGAGCAGAAAGACAGTCGACGTTTGTAAGATGAATCGACAATCGGGTGAAGAACGCAAGAAATCGTCGAATGTTGATCGTATCGGACAGATCGCGCTGGAAATCGATTGAGGAACCTTATTTCCAGGACAACAATAGTCTGTAATAATGACCGTTACATGATATATTTGGAAAACGGACGGTCGTGGCAGAGCTAGAAGCGGAGTTGGTTCCGAAAAAAAAAACCCGAATTGCTCCTAATTTAATTTTGAGGTAAGTAATAAAACGAAATGATGCAGGAGAGCCGCTGAACGCTCTGGTGCGCCGGCCCGCTGTTCACACGAGAAATTCACGGTCACTGCCTTTGTAAATGGAGAACTCACAAGTGACTAATTCTTGCTTTAGACGAAAACGTATTTAATGTATGGTGTTACTTCATGCCGTTTGGTTTCGGAAATTCAATTAAATAGAGTATTACGTCTTACCACTTTTGCATAAAACCATTCTTTCTTTTTTGTTTAATCTAATTTATAAAACAATAATAATAAATTCTTTATACATTAAGTTGAACGTTTAATTTACCTAAAGCTAGATTTAAGCAATTATAATTGTATAAATTTAGCTTCGCGTAATTTACTTTTCGATGTTGGCAACATTCATTAATGTCAAATTTGACAGGTCATATAAAATGGTCGATAAAATAATCTCGATATATTATAACAACGAAATAAAGTACATTCAATTAAAAAAAAATTTACCTTAATCATTATGTATATAATTTAATTTAATATCAAAGCAAATACCTTGCATAACATTCTTATTGGACAAATATATAACTACAGTGGAAAGTACTCGGTTAAAGATATTTCGACGTGAATATGGAGTTAGGTTATTAATATAACGAAAACATTAAATTTGCTTAATAACCTCGAAAATTAAATTAGTTTAAATAAATAATTTTAATTATGACGAATGTATGACAGAGTTGTAAATTTATTTATTGCTTTGTAAGACATTGTTTCAGTTTATGTTTCATAATATAAATGTGGTTGTAAATAAAATTTATTACGATTGGTTTGTTTAAATAAAAAAAGATATAATAACATTTAACAACAAATGCGATTTGTATAAGAGTTACTAAATTATTAGATTAACAAAAAAAATAATACAAAAGTATGGTCACCGCACGGATTGTTAGATTTTTCCAAGCACATTCTTCGACGGGCGGATTCACACGGACTCCTACACGGACACTGACGCACACATTCACGGTCAGTGGATATGTAAATAGGAATTTGAATACACACACACACACACACAGACACGGACACGGACACGCCGGCCGCCGCTCCGACTCGTAAGAATATTATTACAGAGTTCAAACAATACAATAGAGTAACGGGACGCTACTTTTTCGAGTTAATCACTTGTTATCTTTATCTAGATGTACGGATACGAAATTTTCACTAAAGAAAAAATATATACGTTCAAGAAGTTTCATTACTTAAGTTCACGTGAAACCTTTCAATAAGGATAACTTTTCACCGTTTCCATTGACCGACGAGGTTAATTACAAATTAAGAAGACATCGATACAATGATTCTAAGCTGAATTATTGTTAGAAATGCATTACCATTGACTGTTAATTGATGATGATGATCGAATCATTATTTTGAAAGTTTTGATATACGGCTAATAACAGACGTAATCTAAACTATTTTTAAAATAAATCGTTGCCTGATAAAAAATACTACGCAGGATTGAATCGGTTCGGAAACCTTTAGGGGAGTCTCCTACGTTCAGCAATGGACGACTATCGGCCTAGGATTATGATTAAATCATTATTTCGAAATTCTTGATATCCGACTAATAACAGACAATCTTACTGATACCAAATTGCTAGCCACTTAATTATAATCTGTCCCAGTTTTAACCCATAACGGGTCATGAGTGGAAACCTGGCGTTATTAAACGTTAAGCTTGCGACACTAGATCGTAATGCGGCGCGGTGGGAGGGTCGAGTGGGGATGGAGTGTCGACACACTGCACTATGGAAATCACCATCAATTTCGCATTAATAGCGAGATTCACGATGTCCTGCGGATAATTTCGTGTTTCGCAAACGTGGAAGTGTCGTAACGTTACCGACACGATGTATTATTCGGGTAGAAGTATCAACTAGAATAATCTTATAAATAATGAGAAAACTTCGAGGAATACCAAGCAGTGAATATAATAATATACTTATATATAGTGAATTAAATCAACACATGTCTTGTTTGTATTATATTCATATAAAGTAGACATAAATTTTCTTGGTACAATAATATCCGAAACCATTGGATTGAAGGCTATGAAAAAGCAAAGCGTTTATATTTTCATGAAATAAATTATTTTAATATCCCATTCCCGGTCATTTGTTTATACGTGAAGCAACCGTCCCGGTACTATATAAAGGGATGGTGGAAGTGGAAGTCATCACCATCAGCATTAAAATCACAGGTCAATAAGAAAAGGTAACTGCGTGTTATAGAAACTAAGGAAAGGAATCTTCGAATTATGAGAGTGGAAAACCTCGTTGCCTGTTAACGGATGGGAAACCTCACACAATAATTGTCAGGAGAGACCATACTCTTCGAGTAGTAGGAGAACACTAATAAAAGTAGTAAATCCGTTTACACATATGGAGAAACACAATTGAAACTATTTATATATTCTGTATTGTGAATGGAAGACATTAGAAATTCAGTGACTAACACTAAACCAGCAAAGTATGAGACAATCATGACAAACCTTAAAGAAGGTCTTGTTACATCTAAAAATAAATAACCACCTTCATACCATTCAATGACGCGAAAATGAGTCAACGTGATTTTCCTTATAAGCTATTTTATTTAGATGTATAATAAAATAATAAAAAGGATTTTCTGTTTGTTACGACTAATATCTACACACATCTTTGCAAAGCAGTAAGATGATGAGAATCTTCACAATTTATGGCCCTAACGAATATTATAGTCTAATAATTCCAATGTATCTTCCAAATCGGAGAACAGTAATATTTGCATGCTGCTATTTTTAAAGGAAATCATAAATAATACCATACACCACGATAAATTGCGAAAGCTTAATTTATCTCCAGTTATCACTGTAAAAATTTTACAGTAACATATAACCGTATTTTTTTTAATTGAAAATTATCATAACAGACTATTGAAAAATATTAAAACATCAAATAAGCTTAAACTAAAGAGAAATAGTTAACAGTATTTATTATTCCGACGGCTTTCATACTTTTATATAAAAAAACTGAGATATATATAAGGTCATTTTAAACGGTGAATGTACTCGCAATTTTATAAATCGCATTACAGTGTTTTTACAGGAAGTTGACATAATAAAACCTTTTCTTAGAATTAAATACTGACGATGATGCTTAGCTTTTTTATGGTTATTCTTGTAATTTATTAAAAAATCTTAGAAAAATTTTCAACTGAAACTATATCTTTTCGTAGACTACCCTCTAGGTAGGTTCCATTTCCACCACCAGAAAATAGTCTGCTAACATTACTGTCCCGAGGATCGGAGTACAGGACGCTGAAATAACTGTGGTAATGGGTCTTAACATTTTATATCTTAAGGCGATAAGCACAATACGGTGCTGGGTATTATCATAATTAATATTGCGTCTAATTGCCTCATTGCTACAACTAATAAACCGATTTATTAAAAATCATATTTTAAATAAACGTGCTGTCCGAATTCGTTATAAAGAATATTTTCTGTTACATCGCCCACAAAATGTAAGGGTAGAAACAAATCCGTAGCAAACAATGAAAGTATCCCGCCTTTCCCAACATAAGACATCAACGAGCTCAACGCCACGGTATTTATTATAACTAGCGGGATGTTTCGCTGCGAGCTTTAAAAATATTAAAATGTTAATTAAATACGAATCCGTTATAACGTCATCTATATGAGATATAAAATATATAAGAGAAGTAGGTATTTAACAAAAACTCACATTTTATTTCCTTACCGCTATACCGAGGAAATTTCCATTCCAAATGTCCCGTTATGATGGACGTATTCTACATTCCCAGCTCGTCACGTCGCCGCTCGGCGGGCTGCGGATGCCGCCGCCGAAACGCGATCATGTGCAGGTTAAAACAATGTTAAATCACCAGAGAAAAGATCGCTTAACGGAAAAGCTGCATTGTAAAATGGCCTACTCTCTAGAGGCGAGATTACGGAACGCCGACAAGAAAATAACCTAATCACAGTTAACGACGCGCGTTTCACAAGTTATTCATTAAGCTGTCAAGAGGCCGGCTTACTTTCTAACGGCGGGCGCAGTGCACGAGCGGGCGCGCGGCGCGGAGCGGAGCGGCGCGGCCTGCGGCGGCGGTCAAGGCCTGTCGTGGGCGGCGCGGTTTGGGGCATACCACGAACCCGGATGCACGGCCACGCCAAATAACTCCACGTTTTATATATCAACCATAATCGCTTTCCCTATTTCATATTATCAACTACTTTATACATTATTTTCAATTACCCACGCTACAGTACAAAGTGAAAAAAAATTATACAAATGTCAACTCACCTGCAGCTGTGAAACAAATCTGTGAACCGATCCGATGATCCGAATGCGTTACGGTCGCAGACCGCACGATAATTGTACTCGGCCGAGGGTCTTTTCGCGACCCGCCGTCCCGGACACCGCGGCCGCAAGTTGTGAAATAAGCCCTGGCACTTGGCAGGACGGCGCCCGCGGTATGCCGTGCGTCGCGCGGCGCATGCGCGGGTCGCAGTGCGCGGGAGACCGGCGACTGGCCGCGCCGGCGCAGGCGGACGAGGCGCGCCCCACCCCCGCCCCCCCGTGCCCCGAGCCCGCCAGCCCCTCACGACTCGCGCCACACCCCGCCCCCTTCGCGCCATCTCACCCGCTGACGTCACCCGAACCTTAAACCTAAGCAACTACAATCTAGACATATCCGAAAATGTATAACGCTTAATGCAACATTCGAGTGGTAGATAGGAGTAACGCTCTCGGCCGCTAGAGAAACCAACATGGCCGAAAATTCATAATGGCCGCTGTGGTGGCGCCGCGGACCGGTTCGGGGTTCGGCGTTATTTCGCGAACGTTCTGCAGAACGACTCGTATTGATTAATAGTAAGAAAATTGTACGTCCTGCCGATGCAGGCCGGCTGGTTGTACTGAGACAACCGGTTCCGAGCGGCAAAAGACGTGACGCCGCCTCGAAATCTCGCAACGATCTCGGCGCGCACGACTCTCCGCTGGCTCGGTTCAAATTAAAAAGTCGTTTATTCGGTCCGTACTTATTACGTCAAGTAGTTCACCAGCTCGGAAATCCTTGACTCGCTCCAATCAGGACCGGTTGATTAATTTTATATGAAACATGAAGGAAAAAGAAGCCGCGTCAAAAAATCGTTGCGTGGAAGGCAATTTGATCGAGCAACCTCACAGATATGTATTACTACGAACAAAAAAAAAAACAACTTGTAAGAACAAAAAATCATAACTTACTACGTAGTCACTATGAAGAGAATGAAACGTTCACTAAGAACAAAAAGTCCGTCCTAAAAGATGGCCGTGTTGCTCCACCGCCAGACGGTGTAGCCAATCGGGAATCACGCGCTCCGAAGGCAGTTATAAAGACGTTATGATGCTCAAACAACAAAGAATAGGTTCTATATAGAAAGCGCGTTCCAAAAGGCCTCTTAGCAATTACATATATACTTATACAATTATATACAACGCCGAATATTTAACTGGAATTTTAAATCTACCCTACGTATAATTATAGATAATACAACTGCGATATCTCTGATGTTACTGCTATCGTACGCTCTCCTTCTAAACATGCTGGCTATGCTAGAAGTTAGCTAGGAAAACTTCAGTCTTTTGAGCACTAAAAACCTCAGTTAAATACACAGATTAAGTTTGTTACACTATTTCCTTCATTAGCGGGTTAAAAATTACTTCGAGTTTACGCATCGCCGGTTAACCACAAATACGACTTTATTATTTAGATCTCCTGCCTTGGTTATGTACTTCGTCATCGCCGATATGATCTTCTGCAGGTGATTACAATTTGTAAAAATTTCTGGAAGACGAAAGGTGGGGAGAAAGTAACGTCATGGTTGAAGAATATCATGGAATGGACTGGCAGATCTGGGGCGTCCGAATTGTTCCGCCGAACCGGGGACAGAAAGAACTGTACCGCGCTGATCGCCAACCTTCACTAGTTGGAGAGGCACTTTGAGAAGAAAAAGGATTTAGATACTGTACATTTACCGAAACTTCTCAGGCGCTGTACTTGACAGTGCAAAATGTTTCGTTGGTAAAATGTAACATTGAAAACTTAATTCGCGATTCGTTTTACTAAAAAATAATGTAAGGTTACGATGGACCCCAAACTTCTGAAAAGGACAAAGATCTTATAAAAGGGTTCCAATAAGATTTACAAAGAAAAATAATAAATACTTTTTATATATATGTATATATATAGTCAGAATGTTAGTATAGTGTCCTTATTGTTATGCAGAGAAGTTCATTTTTAATACTATTTACGAACAAACTATTTTTTTAAATTCATTGAAGCGAAGAGACGAGCGCGACGGTCACCTGATTGTAAGTGATACGCCTGCGCATAACCACGTTGCGCTAATTAGAATGGTATACACAGCACCGCATTGCGCTAGTCGCCTTGACACATGGGATGTTATATCTTATTACCTGAATAATAACGCTACGACTCTCTTCAATCCGGAACTCAATAATGTTTGTACAGTACTGTTTATCGGCTGCAATAGGGGCTGCGGTGGGATATACCTAGACGGTCTGTTGCAACAGAGACCTACCATCAGTAGATTTAATAGAAATTAGGGGTAATGTAGGACGTGATGTAGCACGGAATGACAGCAAACGTGAGGGGTGTTTGTCTCAAAGAGCTCGCAAAGTTTACTGTACCCGCCGCAACCTGCTTTGAAGAGACTCTCCAAAGCACTTTGAAACTATCACGGTAAGCGAAATGATGTGCAGCTACCTCGAATAATTGAACAGCCATTACGGCAAGTGATCAAATTTAACACGGATGTCCCTGGTTCGGTTCTTGGCTGAAAGTCGAGAAGTGTGGTCGACGGTAGATTTGTTTCCAGCCCGCCGCCGTAACGCTGCGGTCCAGTTGTTAATAATAATGAAAGCTTGAGTATTTCTAGCGACCACGCTTCACCACCAACAGACCTTATTATCACTTAATACAAAGTGAATTGGAGATTAAGCTTTCGATTTATTATATAATAAAAAAAACAGTAATAACTGAGTTTTATTGACAACAATTGCAGCTTCATCGGACTCGGGACTAAAGCAAAACACAAAAATTAAATATATAGATATTGTAAAATGGGGAGGAGAAAGGCGAGAAAATATTGGATGAAGAAGGGTTGAAGAGATGTACAGTACTATGGGAGAGTAAGGAAGGGTGAGTAATATTAATTGAATCGTTTACTTGTATTATATAAAATCTTGAAAAGTTGACGTTGGTAACAAATTACTGATGAGAAAGTTTTCTAACTAGAGTTGATTTTTACCTATTGTTTTTTTTTTTACTTTAGATATAAACTTGGCACTTGTTAAGGAGTTCACAGACGTCCCGTCGCAACGAAATAACAGATCACACGATTAAAATTCCAATCTCGTCGTATTCACATTTTAGTAGGAAAAGTTCGGCTACGCGTATTCTGACGCCGGGAGTTGGGATAACTTCTCGGAGACGAGGGAACATCAGCAATCATTTAATAACGCCAGACGCGACGTCTTGGAAACACACGACCACGAATTACCAAACAGATGGATGAGACAGTGTACGTCAATCCAGTTAAAAAGTTTGATAAGAAGATGGAATACGAAATTGTAAAAAAACTTTTTTTTATTCAAGAAAGCGACGAGATGACCAGGATGTTCACCTCATGCTAAGCGACACCCCTGTCCGTAATAACGTAGCTCTAGTTAAGACGGTATATATAGCACCACATTGCGCTAGCCGCCATAAGACAGAGATGTCGTCTCGTTACACCAGTAACTACACTAGCTACAGCACCCTTCAATTAGAACAGAGTAATGTTTGCACTGTTTGTCAGCGCTGAGGTGGTACCTTCTTAGACGGACTCTGGCAAGAGTTGGCTACCATCAGTAAATCTTGAAACACAGTCAACATATGTAATAGATTTATATTTCTACCACCAAACAGTATTGAGTACACATGACTGTCTTCCTGTTATAAAGGGGGTTGAAACTAGTGGAAATACTTACGTAGAATATATGATAATATAGATTTAATATTCTTTCATTCATTATCACCTTTTGTTTATCCACTGCTGAACATAGATCTTCTCCAATGTCTTTCACCAAATGCGATTCTCAGCTTCTCGCATCCACCCACTTCCGATCGCCCTGATGATGTCGTCGGTCCATCTGGAGGGAGTTCTACACTTCTACGTCCTGTACGCGGCATCCACTCCAAGACTTTTGTCCCTCATCGGACGTCACTGGCAGGACAGGCATGGTCGACCCACTGACACTTCAGCTGGCAGATTTTGAGAACTATGTCGAAGACTTTAGTTCTCCAAATTTTGTCCCTTAAAGAAATGCCAAGCGTAGCTCTTTCCATCACTCGCTGTGCTACTTTAAATCGGTGGACCAGCCGGTGGTCAGGCACCATCTCTCTGTAAGGGTGGGAAGAACATACGATTTAATGATTAATTCAATATTTTTCAAATCTGTTTGTGACACATCTTTATTAACCACATCCTCTTCTTTAAATATTCATCGAAATGATTAAATTTTTACTCTTCAAACCATCATCATCATCAGTTTAATCCTTTGACGTCCACAACTGCAGGTCATCCCCGCAAATTATGCATAAGCCACTAACTTTACACCGGTTATAATTTCTACGAGTACCCTACTCAACACCACTGTGGCCTCTCGATTTATACGATTTACCCACAATGTGAATAAAGCGGAAGATAAATAATATCCTTATTCTTCTATACATTGAAATTGTCTAGAAAGATACCTCCACGCTTGCACGCCTCAGAACTTTCTACAGAGGACAATAGAGGGCGGAGTAATCAATCGTGACTGCGGCCCTCCCAAACAGCCGACTCACGAGCCGCCCGATCCGAGCCTCTCGTTTCACTCTTCCGGCATTGATGTATTTATGTACCTCTCTCCATATTGAGACCCTTTAATGATTTATAATTTAATATCAGTGAAATGACGAAATAATCATTTAATATAATGCAAACAACGGATTCATATTCGTTATCATTGCTGTCTCTCAGCGACACCTTACTGGTGGTAGGTAGGTCTCCGTAGCCGGAGCTCGCCTAGGTAGGTACCACCTCAGCCCTGTAGTCTCGGGCTAGTGAGAATAGGACTAAAGTAAGCCCTGCCTGTCGTAGAAGGCGACTAAAAGGGCCTGGGAGTTTCGCAGGCCTTGAAGGTAGGGGCTCTCATCGCTCAATATGTGAATCTGTGTGGGACAGCCTAGGAGGGTTAAGCCTCTCCTCAGAGACGTGTTCAAAGAAAGTGTAGAGAGGCACCGGTGCGTTCTATACGAGATCCCGGAGCCTCTCCGAATGCACTGATGCAGAACACCGAGGGGGTTTAGTGAGTAAAAATCTCACATAATCCTGACTTCCCCCCAGAAGCAGGGTTATCTTTCGAAGATTTACCCGCGAAACAAAAAAAAAAGGTAGGTACCACCTACCTATTTCTCCCGCATGCAAATAGTGTGCAAACATTACTGTGTTCCTGTTTGAAGGGTGCTGTAGCTAGTGTAATTATTGGGGTAACTAGGCTTAACATTATGTTTCAAAGCAACGAGGACAATGTGGTTATGTGAATACCATTCTAGCTAGCGCCACGTTGTAATTGGCGGGCGTATCACTTACCATCAGGTGAACGACCCGCTGGTCTTGTCGCTTCATTAAATAATATATATATATATATATATATATATATGTATATACATATAATATCGATTTTTTTGATGGACAAAAAAATTTTAAAATAGTTACTAAAACGTTTGAAAAGTTAAATTGCGGCAGTGGACAACAACAGGCTGTGATGATGATGATGAAAACCTAAATATGTAAAGTATAACTTTATTCATATCGAATAAAATTATAATTTGTTTCCTGAACGATAAAATATTTTACTGTTTTTCATTAGTCTATGGTAAAAAAAAAATTACTTTCACTAGTTATCCTTTCAATAAAATTGTTGAGAAAGCAATGCCCATCAGTAGTTTATTCCTTATTGACGATTTGTGTTTCAGATTGACAAATCAAAACCTTCTAAACAACCCTTCGAGAAATGAGGTATCTTACAGCCAGTGGTGAGCGTCTATCGGCTGATGATAATATACCAATTAATGTTTTATCTAAATTGTTCCGACTGATAGCGGAAACTGCGCAACATCACATCGCAATAAATACAAACACGATATTTCCGTTGGCGCGAGCGGACTCGTAACGAAGCGACCAATTTGAATAGCCAACAAAAAAGTTCCCAAATCACCACGGATTTAGTCCAAGAACTCATTGTGTAGGTGGACTTCTCACTCGGATCTGGTGCAAGTTATAAGGCTTTAGCGGGTATCACGTTTACTCTTAGACAAGTGGTTAATACCTTGCCTTGTTCAAATTAACACGTAGATTTGTTTTAATATCACTTTTATCAAATTATTAATTAATTAACTACAGGGTAGTAAGGAGTTCCTCACAACAATTCACAGGACCCAGGCTAACCTCACCTACTCTTGGTGCACCCTGCCCATCAACAAACGTGGCTCTCATCATCATCGTCATTAGGTCCCTCTTCAAATTGAAGTTTGGCGATCAGATTGAGAAAACCAATTAGATCCTCAGCTATTCTTTTTAACTGATGGTATTTAAACCCTGTCCATTCCTTTATGTCATCAAACCATTTCTAGCGCTGCCTACCAGGTGCACGTTTTCCAAGAACTCACTTCTTCAGTCCTCCAATGGAGCCCATGTACCGGAAGACGCAGCGTTAGCAAGCCACGTTTGGGACGTTGGATCTGAGGGGGATCAATGGACGTCTATCGGCTGATGATGATGATAACCGCTTCACATCTAAATATTCAACCACAATAGAAATCTGAATTCCTTTTAATTCCAAAGTCCGCAATAGATAAGCTTTGATAACTTAGATACGAAGCGATTTTATTTGCTTACTTCATACAACTTTTTTTATGTACAATTAAGCAACGAAACGAGTGGAACGTTCACCTGATGGTAAGTGATACGTCCACCCATAACAACAACAAATTAAGATGGTATGTACTGCACCACATTGCGCTCGTCGCCTGACATAAGATGTCGAGTCTCGCTACCGCACTAGTTACACTAACTACAGCGCCTTTCAAAGCGGATCACAATGTTTGCACAGTACTGTTTGTCGGCTGCAAGAGGCGCAGCGGTGGTACGTACTTAGACGGTCTCCAACAACAGAGACTCACCACCACTACCTGCTTTAAATTTTTGGAAGCTTCCTTCTTATTGTTGTTTATAGGTTTTTTGTTTTTCTCACACATTTTCGATTTCGATCAGCGTTCACCGTTTTTAGTCTTAATATTCATGATCTTTGTCTACCGATGAAAACTTGTGAACAGCTCTCACCCTTGCTTTAAATATAAAACTATATATTTCCTATAACATCAGACAGATCTCTTTTGTATATAAAATGGCGCAGCATCACTAAGATCTAGTTCGTTTGAAAGGAATAATGTTTTCCTAAATGAACTTTGCGTGCTCATCAGTTGGTATTCCAATTGCCGCTTACGCCCCCGCTGCCGCTTATGACATGGATCCGTATCACGTGGGAGGCTGTAGTTACATGTGAACCGTGGGGCATCGCATCTGCATCGCTGCCGGGGCCATTGAACCAGCGTTTGGATTGTAACGAGCACTGTGAGAAGGTCGTGATGTGAGGCTCTCGCCAAACGCGAAACTACCGCCCGACTCCAATTCGGTTGTGAACGGTTCATCGTACGTTTTTTTTTTTTTTGCTGCTGGAATGTACCACGAACACCGATCATCTTACCGAGCCGCGGTGTATTGGGAAATTATATCGGGGATTTTTACATTTTCAAGGATTAATTTTATTATCTAAGCACTATACCTATAGGTAAAGACAGTATGCGGCCTTTTACACATCCTTAATAATCTTTAATATATTTTTTAATAAGTCACCTGTATGTTATAAAAACCTTTTCTTAGAAATAGGATGCTATTTAACCTAGAGATATATAAGCACATTGAAACACAGTTTTTGGTATCGTCATCATCAGCCGATATACGTCCACTGCAGGACATAAGCCTCTCCCAAAACATTTCCATATCTGTCCTGCGCTGCAGTCAGCATGACCTTTGGCCTTAGGGCTCGTGATCTGTAGGGGTTCAAATGGAGAGTATTTGGACCATTTCCCACCACTCTGGCTCAATACGAGTTGGTCGGAGCCAGAATCTCGTTTATTGATTAGCAGGGTGCACCACGAGCAGATGAAGTTGGCTTGGGTCCCCTGAGTTGTTGTGCGGGACTACTTGCACCCCTTTGTGCGGGTACATATATATTTATATATCCTTCTACTTTCAAACTGACATTGGCACTGAATTTCTTCCAAAGGATTAAATCCTGTTACTCACAACACTCCTTGTTACAGCATCACATTGTGCTATTTATTTTGAAACAGACACACACATACTTCTTGAATACCAATGATGTATGGAGTCAGTTCCTGCCAGCATCACAGCACCGCATAAACCTCCTGAATTGTAGGATATCTCTCATTACCCAACTAGTTTCTACTAGCTACATTGCCATTTACATGAGTACATGGTATTATTAACCATCACTATCGACGCTACGGAAATAGTCGCTGCAGTTGTACTTAGATGCTCTTCAGCATCAAAGATCCAACACCAACATAATAAAGCCGATACACAAGAGTGTCTGAAGTTATTCAAACTTTCTTTTACTTTGAAGTGAACTCCATAATGAAGTTTTGCAATAATTCCTGTTGCAGACATTTACACAACTCAAATTAATTATAACAAGTAACTTGAGGAGGATAACTTAATTCAAGTTCAGATAATGTCCCATCTCAGCTTACATACTTGCGACTTTTACTGTCTTTGTTACTGATGACTAGTGAGAATTGAATGGAGGTGTAGTTAAAGACATTCTTGGAGTGTCCGTAGTTAACACATGTCCACGATATACGTAATTTTGATTTTGTGTAAACGTCCCGAGTGACAGGTGGTTACACATGTCGACACCATTATCTTGAGGTTTAAGATGTTACCTGGTTACCTGAGTAATTTCACTAAATACAACACCCAATAAATTTGGCGGCAGAAATAAGAAATGCTATGGTACCTTAGCGGTTTCCAATAACAATTATCTTTTCTTTCTTTTTGATTCGGGGGGGGGGGTAATTTTCGAAAGATACCCTGAGGAGCACCTCGGGAGAAGTCAAGGATATGTCAGATTCTTACTCACTAAAACCCCCTTGGTGGTCTGCATCAGTGCATTCGGAAAGGCTCCGGGATCTCTCATACAACGCACCGGTGCCCGTCTACACTTTGTATTAGCACGTCTCTGAGGAGGAGCCTAACCCTCCTAACCACCATCGCTGAGCCATATGCTGTCCCACGCAGGTTCGCTTGTCGAGCGATCAGGGCCCTTACCCTCAAGGCCCGTGAAACTCCCAGACCCTTTTAGTCTACTTCTACGACTGGCCGGGCTTCCCTTAGTCCTATGCTTACTAGCCCGAGACTACAGGGCTGACCTACCTACCCACCAGTAAAAGTGGAGTAGGAGTATTCGCGTAAGTCTTAGAAATCATTTCTGTGAACCAGACTGTGGAATTACTTTTATGAAGTAATATACTTTGTGTAGACTGAGGAAAAATGTAGGTAAGACAACAATGTTTCCTTGCATTCAGGATAGCTCTCTGGTGCTAAGGGTGCCATTAATAGCCTCGCACACGCCACGGAGCCTCGGCTGCGATGTACACCTATTAAACTGCATGGGCGATGGTACATCAAAGAATATCTAACAGGCGCCACAGACAGACAAAATAAAAATTATTTTTTTTCACATATCACTGTTAGTGAGTCTCTATTGCCGCATATACTCTAGGTACCACCGCGTTTCCAATTTCTGCCGTCATGCAGTAATGTGGATGTAAGAGGATCCGCTCAACAACTCACGAGACCCTTGGCAATCTCGCCTGCTCGTGGTGAACCCTGCTAATCAGCAAATGACGCTCTGGCTCTCACTAACCCGTATTGAGCCAACGTGGGAACACCTATATGAACTACAAAGCGGAGATCTTTGGGGGAGGCCTATGTTCAGCAGTGGAGGTCTATTGACTGATGTTGGTGATGATGCAGTAGTGTGCTAACATTATCTCGTTCCGGCTTCTTTCTTTATTCAACGAAGCGACGAGATAAGCAAGACGTTCATCTGGTGATAAAGCGATACGCCTGCCCTTATAACATTGCGCTAGATGAGATGGTATACTGCACCATATTGTGCTCGTCAACTTAAGATGACTCAAGACTGAAAATGAACTTAAGATGTTCAGTCTCTAGTCACTAACATCGCTGTTAAAACCGGAACCAAGTAATGTTTGCATATTTCTGAACTAGTAACTGTGGTGGTACCTACCCAGACGGTCATCAGCAAGAGACGGTCTAATTTTAGATAAATTTGATGATATTTCTAGTTAAATTTGGACTATTATCGCTTGCTGGAAGAGAATATGAAGAGATATGCTGAAAGAGTAACTTTTTAAGATTTTATTTGTACGTTTCAATATATCTGTACATAAAGAAATTAAATAAAAATATATAAACTGTCTTCTCAGAATGTAGTATGTATTGGGCAATATATAAAGCTATATTAGTATTCAATCTGCAGCCAGCATCAGACCGGGCAAATTCAAAGTTGCAACGGAAGGCTTATCTCAGTCGTTTTCTCCTCGACATTGCACGGGGTGCGTGCATATCACTCGGGCTGGAACTCGTTATTGGAAAGCAGCCTCCGCCAAATATGGAATGGTATGCGACAATGGTCTGAAGGGACTTCACGTTTCTTGCAGGCTTACCTTCAATAAGAACAAAAACACCATACTTTGTGGTAGTTGAGTTTTATACGCGACTATTTGAATTTAAAGCTTAAATAAATAGTACTTTTCTAAACATAATTTCATACATAAAGGTTTCCGCCCAACATCTTCCGGAGCCCAAGTACACCTCACCTGCATGCGGTACACCCTGCTGAATAACAGACGAAGCTCTCACTACCCATTAACCAGTACTGGGCCAGCGTGGTGGGTGACGGCCCAATTCCCCTCAATAAACTCTAATAAACGTCACGGAGATCTTTGGGGGAGGACTATGTCCAGCAGTGGACGTTTGTTGGCTGATGATGATACAATTTTTCTTATAACCGTGATAGTAATTTGCTATCTATTATTATAATCAATTACCCTTAAGCTTCTGATGCAGCTTCACGAGTTTAACCTATGAACATTCGTGACTGGAGTTTGAAAGCTTGATTTTAAACCGAATTTACTTAAACATCTGATACGTGTAATAATCCTCTATATATGTTTTATATATTTCATGTTCTTCTTCTTAAACTGCTTCTCCAACTAGTGAAGGTTGGCGATCAGCGTGGTACAGTCCTCTCTGTCTCTGGTTCGGCGGAACAATTTCATATTAATATACCACAATATTATGCAACAAAAGATATCCTTCAGTTCCTGAAGTAAGCAGCTTATATCTCAGGAATAGACAATTGTTTATATTTATAAGTTATATATTAAAGAATCATAATAAAAAAAAAACATATAAATAAATAATACCAATAGAAAAAAGAGTTTAATGGGACTGCAAACAAAAAGAAAAGGTATACTGTATGCGGGGAAAATTCAAGCGGGATTAGATTAGACCTTTCTCTTGTTCATTTGTTACCTTTGTGTTGCTCTGATGTTGTCTGATCACTCGTTTTAACGAGCTCACGATTATTGTGTTTGTTTTATCAAAACAAAAAAAAAAAATCATTCCTCCGATCATATTGTGGCCTCATTCGTTAGAAACAATATTATCGAACACTTCAGTACGTATAAAACTTTTCTAATCTACATATAAACAACATACTTTTCTACTATACCTAATAGAATAACATCATTTTTTAATATATATATTTGCAGAATAATATATATTTATAAGTTTTGAAGCAACTTAAATAATTTATTTCCGTTTGGCAGTAAGTTCTTAACACTTGCAATGCGGTGCTCAATCAAAATTGCTAGAAAATTAATAGACATCAAAATGGCGTTTGTGGATCATCGCTTATGGCTTCTGAACACGCAATACAATGCGAACGAATGTACGAAACTTTAACTTAAGTTACAGAGTGAGCATTACTTAGTTTTATATCGTAAACTAGGTTTTCCAGTCCCACTTTGCTGGCCGTAACACCCACGCAACCGCTTTTGGGTGTAACATTTTGTAAAATGCGTTCTTAGTTGACCTATAGTCGGCGATAGGAATATGCCAAACTTCAAGTCTCTAGGTCTTATAGCTCCAGAGATATCGTGATGAGTCTCTACATAGTTGGAATATATATATATATATATATATATATATATATATATATAAAGATTAAATGCCTTAACCTAAACCTATGTTTACACTACTGGGACTGGAGATTTCTAAGAAAAATAGGTGAAATTCTTGAGATAATTACACTTAACATCAGATATCTAAAGACTAGTGGTGTAGTGTATATCATCCTAAGTAGCACTATATTGTTATGAGCGAGAGTATCGTTCGACGTGAACGTCTTCGTCTCATCGCTTTATCAGCAAAACATGTATTTTTCCTTCGTCCACCTCTTTCATATATTTCGCTACTACTCAATGATAATCATCTCCATTCTCCTCTATCAATCCATTCGTCACTTTCTTATACTAGAGACAAAGGTATATTATTTAATTTCAATTTACTATTGGTTCGTTTTTTTACACAACCTCTGAATACATTATTTTTCTCTTACACTAAATTTTTAGTTTACAAAGGAGCCGTGTTATTGAACTCTGCAAATGTACAGTCACACGAAATATACTATACTA
Organism: Ornithoptera priamus; assembly: GCA_029034505.1. Lineage (NCBI taxonomy): Eukaryota > Metazoa > Arthropoda > Insecta > Lepidoptera > Papilionidae > Ornithoptera > Ornithoptera priamus. The sequence continues at coordinate 3,682,877 of JARDWD010000826.1, forward strand.
TAATATTTTAAATTTGATACTAAGAGAGAATAACTTCTATCATTTTGAAGATTTATAACAGCCTCTATATTGGCCTCTAGTAAAGAGTTAAACTTATCTCTCTCTCTCTCTTTCTCTCTCTGTGTATATCGTTTTCTTATAATCGCAACTCCTGCTCCATATAATTTAACTCCAGCTTTTCCTATTCGACGTTATATACATAGTCGTATATACAATCTAAATTCTCTTTCACCAGGTTCCATCACCTCTTTTACCAATTAATCTTCTTTGTAAATAAATCGATAGAAAGCATAAATTTTGAAGAGATTTCTTATATCGAAATATAAAGAAACTGAGGTAAAGTACTTTAGGTACAAGTGCTTTAGAAAAATATTCAGGGTTTATCCTTTTCTTCGTGTCATGTTCATTCACGCAGACGCACGTAAACACTAATGTTCCAGCGATATACAATCAAACATACCTCTTTTAACACTTATCTACTAAGGACTAAGGACAAACTATTAAGGACTAAGAGGTCGTTGAATCCTGAGGTACACAGATTAATCTACTAGTTTCGATCCAAAGGCTTCGTAACAACGAATCCATGAGAGGATCGAGACGTTCACCTGATGGTAAGTGATAACAATATATAACATATTGCGCTAGTTAGGATGGTATACACAGGAGCAGTTACCGCAATAATTTCACTAGCTACATCGCCCTTTTGAACCGGAAGTTGGAAATTATTCTTGGCAGAAATTGAAGCTTGTTTCTGTTATTATGTTGTGTTCTGTTATGCAACTCGCAATTGTTTTTCGACTGATTTATTTAGGCGACTATACCATTCGTCCTCCCAATTATTTCGGGCTGGAGGGTCATTCCGAGAAATGACTATTGTTGTTATCGGCTGACGTAATCATCGACACTGTTAGGAGCCGTCTCCGCCTACGGAGCGTTGTTTTGTGGCGACGCGCGTGTCGACATGTTTACACAACGCGTTACCTCGTACGCCGCTAAGAAAAAACTGTTTTGTTTGTATGCCCACATTTATTTATTTTTTTATGCAAAATTATACCGATTTAATATACCGTAACACCAACTCGCACTTTGTAACTTGATGGGCCAGCCTTAACTCTCCATGTAGAGAGAACAGATCCTTCTCGGAGACGAAGCGGTCCTGGCGCTAACGGACGTCAATACGTCGCACCGCGAATGGTGTTCCCCTACTATAATAGAGCCTTTGGGGGTTCTCATCGCCTATTAAACGACGCAGAGAAGGGCAATGGTTGGAAGTGGTCTCCGGTGATTGAAGTACTCACGAGGCTGGTAAGGTCTGCATAAGACAGACCCTGGGGCGGGTTATACCAGCATAACGTTAGCGCGGCCACGGTTGTGTTCCAAAAGGAGATCTCGTGACAAGTATTATTCTTATAAAAGATTGTCTAATGAATCCCAACAGTGGGAACATTAATTCTACTGTTTATCTTATGAGAGATTTTAAACAGTTGAGATGTCATTATCTTGGTTTTTTTTATACGAAGATAGGTTGGAGTTCTTCGTTATAGTAAATAGAACTGTGCAGACTACCTTCATATCATCTCTTATATTTGTTTTTATAATATTCGAGAATAACATAAATGAAAATTTTATGTTATAGTACATAAATTCAAAGTCTTAAGAGAACACATCTCCAGAGATAAAGGTTTTTTAGTGACCTTCACCATGTGTATAACGCTCCTCGACAAACAAGAAAAACGTAGTGAGTACAACAATCACTCTTTCTTGTAGAATGCTATATATCGTGCAGCAAGGTCATACAGGTACCCATACCAGGTCAGGTAGATACCCATCTACCTGTATGACCCTGTATGATTTGGACCCCCAAATAAATAAAATATATAGATCTATTATAAGACACTATATCGTACCGTACCGGTAGACGTAGTGTTGGGAGCCCCCCACAAGGCGGAAGAACGATCTGGTGAGAATCGCGGGAACCCACAGGATGCAAGCAATGCGGGACCGATCGATGTGGAGATCTTTGGGGGAGAACTTTGTTCAGCAGTGGACCTCTATCGGCTGATGATGATAATATAAAGAGTAACTGTAGGTTGATCATTAACATCAACTTGGACTACATATATACAAACCGGAGTCTTGTTTTCATATCTGTTATCGGCTCTAAGCTATGGCCTATTCATATGGTATTAAATGACGATTAGGCTGAAGATGTAGTAGGCAGTGTAATGTTCGCAGAAAATGCGTATATATATATATATATATATATATATACATATGTATATTTTAACAATCGGAATAAGGTAGTGCTGTCATGGCGGAACGTTTACAATAAGATTAACCTCCGTAATAGATATCCACTGCACCACAACAGGGGCAGTTGAATACATGGTACGTCGGCAGTCGGGAATGTGGAAACGTTATAAAAAAAAACTCAACGAAACAATAAGCCCGACGTATTGGTAACAAAAAAAAATCCATTTCGCGAGCTCGGACACGCGAAACAACGAAACTTTATCGCCATTAAGAGGCCATTGTTGTAGAATTGGGCACGAAGAACGATTCGCGCCGCCCGGGAATTCGACTCCCTCAGTCAAAACACACACGCCATTACGACGGGCCTAAGTAAATAACACCCCTCTCCCCCTACCCCCGCCACCACCAACCCACCACACCTTCACCCTCAACGCGAATGGATGCAGCGGTACAAGCACAGTTCGCCCATTGTACACACGGAATCGTAACGATAGTGTAATCATTTATAAATTGTGCTGGTGGTAGTTCTCTTGCCGGAGACCCTCTGGTTAGGTACCACAGAAGCGTGCAAACATTGCTGTGTTCCGGTTTGAATGGCGCCGTAGCTTGTGTAAGTGCTAGGGTAACGAGACAACATCTTATGTCTCAAGGCGACGAGCGTAATGTAGTGCTATAAACACCATCTTAACTAGTGCCAAGTTGTTATGGACAGGCGTATCGCTTACTATCAGGTGAATCCCCCCTTCACGATAACTTCAAGGACAGAGTCAAATGTATGTATCATCCATGATGACTAAGTGCGATTTTGTGGATTTTAAACTTGTACGACCTTACAAACTGGGCCATCATGGCTTCACTGAGCTTTCGACGCTTTTAACCTCCATGGATAAACCAGCCACGGCTACTAAGCCCCATCGCTGCGACAAAGCGGGAACCTGTTCGGGTAGGCGATGGTGCCGATCTAGACGGTCTCCGGCAACAGAGACCTACCATCAGTTAGTGATAACAATATCCGAATAACTTGTGCTGTTGTGTACAAATAGACATTTATAATATGATCATCTTTATCATCAGCCAATAGACGTCCACTGCTGGACATAGACCTCACCCAAAGATCTCCACACACTATTAAAATATCTAAAAATTTAATACAAAAGGTAACTAAGTGATTGAAGTCTTAAAATGATTTTTAGGAACAAAATGGATACTTTGGAAGAAAGGAAATACTTTGCAAGATATAGTCTCAATTGTTAATATATATATATATATATATATATATATTTATATATATAGTGAACATATAGACTGAGCATTCAACGCAGTATAATTTGTAGACGGTTATAGGCTATTTATTTTTTTAATTCCATACATCTTTCATCATTTTATTTCCAATTAACTTTTATAAACATTTTCTTTAGTTAATATTTATGCGGTTGCTATAGTAACCATTGGTATAGAAAGTCATTTACGGTTGCGGTTGCTCTTAAGGAATATTTCAGAGAAATTTCAAGTATAATTTTATAATACAGCTAGCAAAGCGGCCGGGGAACAGCTAGTGACACCTTGATGATAATTTGATACCACAAAAGTGATGACACCAAGTAAAAGATGAATTACTCTCATAATTACATTCTATAGAATAATATAATAGCTATTATATATTTAATAATTTCTTAAATATATTCCTGTATTGTGTCAAAATAACATTGCGCAGTGCGGTCAAGGAAAACATCAAAGGAAACTTGATTGGCCGAGGATAATATGGAAAGACGTGAGGCCGCTGGAGCCTTCGAGTTCCGCATACGAGACGGCAATGGAATGACGTCAGAGCGGTATCACCAGACCAGGAGCTTACGTCACGATACTTTGATTATTTGGAACGGATTAAAGGTATTCATAAGAATTAACCTGGCACGGCTACTGAGTAGCTTAGCTTGGACGGAGATACCTACGTCTATGCTTGGTCTCTGCTGTCCGATGCTGCCGTGGTATCGACCACAGCGATGCCTTCATCTTCCATAAATAGTGTACAATTTGGAATGAGTGCTATAATTTGTCTGACAAGATGCTAATAAAATATTTTTTTCTTATTCGTCAGAACGACGAACGGAATAATCCATTCACCTGATGGTAAGTGATACTCTTACCCATAACGATGTGGTGCTATTTACGATGATATATTCAGCGACACATTGCACACGTCTCCTTGAGACATAAAATGTTACAGCGACCTTCAAACCAGAACACATAATGATGAAACATACCATTATGTATCAAGATGATGCTGTATACCCTCTAACAATTTTAAATGTGTTGTTAGTTCATTATCATCATCATCTGCCGACAGACGTCCATTGCTGGACAAAGGCCTCCGTAACGTAAGTAATATAACGTAAAGATCTCCACATCGATAGATCCTGCGCTGCCTGCATCCAGATACGTCTTCCGATACTCGGTCACCATTCGAGGACCTTGGTGCCCCATCGGCCATCAGTCCTTCGAGCGATGTAACCTGTTAATTGTAAATTCTTATTTATTCGTATACCGTTATTCCAACCTCACGTTTCCGACACGATTTACGACGCTCGCGTAAAAGTCGTCGCGTCTAAAAGGGCCTCGAATGCCGATCGGGCTAGACATCACGGTGTACCCGGTGAACCGGTTCACGTATGCGAACCTATGGTCAGAGACAACACATAAAATGCGCTTTAAACATGAGGTGCTAATTAAGAACATAGTAAATCTCGTTTTATTTGTACTGAAGCCGCCATGCTGCCACTTATAGAATCTAAGTATATTAAGTTACGTCGACATTTAACTTATCTCAGTGTGCATAACTTACTAAGCACCATTATAAATAACGAGTGGTTTTGACCTTACGTTCGTTTAAATATATTTAGTACGATAATATAAATTACTTTCAGTATTTATATAAATCCTAACCTAACCTAACCTAACCCTTTTTTTTACTTGTATAGACGAGCGCTTGATTACGATCCCATTATCAATGGTAATCTATTCAATTATCTCTTAAAGATTCCCGCATCATACCTGGACGAATACTCTGACGACGGCAGATAGTTCCAATCCTTCGCTGTTCCGAATAAGAAGGTGGAAGCGAAAATCTTCGTTTTAAAAGGTTTGAATTTTTTGTTATACCACTAAGACAGTAAACGGACATATGGCCTACCTAATGGTAAGCAGTTCCGTAACTACTTGATTGATGGTGTTCGTTACCAGAGACCATCTAGGTAAGTACTACCGCAGCGACTATCTCTGCCGTCAAACGGTACTGTGCAAACATTACTGTATCCCGGTTCAAAGGGCGCTGTAGTGAATGTGATTACTGGGGAAACGTGATTCAAAATCTCACGTTTCAAGGCGATGACCACATGTGGTGCAATGTATTTTCGTTCTTATAAGCAGGCGTATCATTTACCATCAGGTGAAAGTCTCGTTCGTCTCGTCGCTGCGTTGAATACAAAAAAGCTTATCGACGCTTGAAGTACCGAGACATCTACATTTTTTTTTATTCCATTAAGCGACGGGACTAGCGGGACATTCATCTAAAGGTAAGTGATACACCTGCCCATTACAACGTCGCGCTAGTCGGAATGGTATACACTGCACCACATAGTGCTCGTCGCCTTGAGATGTTAAATGTCGTTACCTCAGTAATTACACTAGCAACAGCGCTCTTCAAACCGGAACACATTAACATTTACACACTATTATTTGGCGGGAGAAACAGACGCTGCGCTGATACCTACCTTTTTTTTATTTCGAGGGGGAAATTTTCGAAAGATACTCTGCTTCTGGGCGAAAGTCAGAGTTATGTGAAATTTTTACTCAGTAAAACCCCCTCGGTGCTCTGCATCAGTGCATTCGGAGAGGCTCCGAGATCTCTTATAGAACGCACCGGTGCCTCTCTACACTTTCTTTGAATACGTCTCTGAGGAGGGACTTAGCATTCCTGGGCTGTCCCACACAGATTCGCATGTTGAGCGATAAGGGCCCCCACCCTCAAGGCTTGCGAAACTCCCAGACCCTTTTAGTCGCCTTCTACGACAGGCAGGGCTTACCATAATCTTATTTTTACTAGCCCGAGCCGGCCGATCCTTTTTAAATACTCACCGAAACACCCGTGTCTGGTGAGCACCAGAATCAATCTAAAGGTGACGTGCGCCATTCCACCCGACCGGAGCCATACTTCAAAGCTTGGCAGCACCGCGCTTACGATGCGCTGTTGTGAGCCATGCGGCTCAGCGAGCCGCACTCTCCAAACTTCTAGAGCACGCCTGTGCTCCTACCTACGCACTTCTGCCACATCCAGCGGCTCGGCCACACTCTCTCACATTTCTGCCAGAATGTCTAAGGGTGAGAAACCGAGCCAAGATAGTGGCCGCCTCAAACGATATCGTTTGGTAACCTCGCACGATACGAATGGCCATCGTACGTTGTAGGCTGTTAACTTTGCCACTACAACGGCGACCACATCACAGCCGATGAAACCATACAGGCGCTCCGTATAGAGTCATCGATCGCACGACCCACGAGTAGAGACGGCGGACTCCTTCCCCGGGGCGCTGGTACCTACCTAGACGATCCCCGGCAACAGCGACCAACCATTAGTAAATTAAAAGTATTCTGTAGCTTCTCAGGAAAATGTCGACAGAGAGTTTTTGCCACAGCGTGATCGTTCGGAATAGGCAGTGTATCTGGAAATGTCTTTGCCCAGCAGTGGGAATATTTGGAGAACTGTTCGTGTGCAGTGCGAGAGATGCACTAAAAACTGAAGGTGGCAGGAGCAGTGTAATTGTGATTGCCCCGTGCGAAATGCGGCTCGCTCGGCGGAGTCACGGCCGAGCAAGGCCACGGCGGCCGTTACACAAAGGCGCCGATTTGGACGTTCCGGAAAAAAAATGGCCGCCTTAGACGATTGTCTGACGCGTTCACACAGTCATGGCTGAACCGTACCTATTATATCAACTATTTTTTTTGGTACTGGTACATTATAATAGTTTACACCGCATAATCCTGATTACTAATATCCAGTAGCCAACGACGAACCAGAGTGATGACGATGATCGTCTCTGATTTACAATTCACTGACTATAGGGTGAATGTTAAATCAGAGTACTGGAAACAAAAAGTGGAGAATGGGAGATTAAGGGTGCAGACCAAGACCGACCGCAATGAGGATTCACTGTGGATGTTAATAAAAAAAATAACCATGGGGTAATGAAGCCCTAGCATGGCGACAGCGGATCTGCAGACATAGTGATACAAGGCTCTTCACAAGATGGACTAACGATCTGGTGAAGGTCGCCGGGAGCTGTTAATAACGATGGATAAGGCTAAGGGTGTAAAAGATCACTTAGAACAACTCACTGGATCCAAGCCAACCTCACCTGCTCGTAGTGGTGGGCACTGGCCCAAACGTTTTCATATGAACCCCTATAACAGGCAGGGCTGGACCGATCGATGTGGAGATCTTTGGGGGAGGGTTATATCCAGCAGTGGTGCTAATGATAATGATGAACCTAAAATTCTTGATCGGAGGAGACAAGGTTGTACAGAGTTTCAAACCTTGGGTCATAACTCCTATATCTATTAAAAGGCTGTAGTATCCAAACTTTGTTCTGAATTGAAAACCATTTTAGCTGACCAATTTAATGAAGTAATTACTTGAAATATTTCCTGCCTTAAGGACTTATATCCTTAATGTGTGAATGTGTTTGTGAGGATATAGATAATGATACACGTCTTTAAGAGGCGCTGGTTCGATCCAGGTGCTCCTGCTTCCGGTGAAGGAAAACTTGAGATGAGAAAATCGATTTGTCTGCACCGCATTTGACTGGAAAGTGAATAAATATGGACTTGACTATATCCTAATAAGAAAATTCCATGAGTCCCAGCAGTGGGAATGACAGCAGGACTTTTAATTATATTATTTTATTGCTTAACAACAAATACAATTAATATAATATAATAAAAGATCTGCTTTGAAGCTTCTTTTAAGACGGCATATAGAAATCCCGTATGGTCTAGTGGCTAGGATACCTGGCTTTCACCCAGGAGGCTCGGGTTCGATTCCCGGTACGGGAAAATATTTTTTTTCATTTTATAATAATTTATATTTAATGTTTTGTATGTAGTATGTAGCCTAATAAAGTAAATGTAGCTAATAATAATAATTTAAAAATTATTGTTATTAGCTTTTGAATGATAACAAAATATATATCTTCGTCATATAAACCTTTAGATAGACCCTTAGATATATATATATATGTCTGTATAACTATATATAAGACTCTCATCACGGGTTAGCGTTTTAGTCATTAGCTTGATGTTTAGTTTTCTAGACTTAACAGCATACATATTAAAGTCATAAAGTTAAATATTATTAAGTAATATCGAAGGTGTTTTAAAATTATTATTAAAAGACATTTAGTTTATTTTTTATTAAATAAGCGACGAGTCGAGCGGGACATTCACGTAATGGTAAGTGATACGCCTGCCCATAACAACGTGGCGCTAGTTAGGATGTTATATACTACACCACATTTCTCTAGTCGCCTTGAGATAAAATTTAAATCTCGTTATCACATTAATTTCACTAGCTACAACGCCATTCAAATCGGAACACAGTAATTTTTACACCTGCCAAGTGGTTATGGGCTGGCGTATCACTTAACATCAAGTGAACATCCCGCGCGTCTCATCTCTTAACTGAATAAAAAAAAATACGAATAAGTAATTATACTTTAAAGTGTAGTTTTCTTTTTAAATAACATTCACTTGTATTATAATAAAACGTTGAGCGAGTGCGTAAGACCGTCGCGAGGGAGGAGCGGACGGACAGATGGACGGAGGGACGGAGGCACGGAGGGCCGGAGGCACGGAGGGCCGGCGAGCGGAGTCACGTCGTCACGGAGGGAGCGCGTGGTGTTACCACACCGATGCGCTACACTTACCACGTTTTTGGAGGGATCCAAACAATCAGGGTTCCGTAACAAATTAAACTAGAATTATTATATACTCGTATAACTATAACCTTAGGCAATCTAGATAGGTACCACCGCAGCTCCTACTGCAGCAGACAAACAGTAGTGTGCAAACATTACTGTGCAATAGTTCAAAGGGTACCGCTTTACTGGTTTTTTTTTTACCAAACTAAGCGACGATACGAGCGGACGTTCACCCGATGGTAAGTGATACGCCTGCTCATAACAACGTAGCGTTAATTAGGATAGTATATACAACACCACATTGCGTTCGTTGTTTTGTCGCATACAATGTAGTCTTGTTTCCTCAGCAATTTTACTTGCTACAGCGCCCTTCAAACCGGCACACTACTCTATTTATCCCGTTAAACAAAAGTGTGCAAACATCATCATGTTGCGGTAATGAGAAAGAAAAAGTCATGGTTGAGAAATATCAGGGAACGGACTGGCATATCTGGAGCATCCGAATCTCTTCCGCCGAACCAGAGACAGAAAGGACTGTACCACGCTGATCGCCAACCTTCTTGGAGAAACGCTTTAAGAATAAGAAGAATGAGACTCAACATCTTATGTCTCAAGGCCACGAGCGCTATTATGCAGGGCATATCACATGTAAAAGTTTTATTGCTTTACATCATCAGCTACATGGCAGTGAATCAAATGTGAAAACTGGTTCAGCCATTTTGAAAATTGGCAGAAACAAACAGATATATTTATTCAGATAAATACATATATTTCTTTTTAGTTATGTAAACACCACTATGAAACAAATATTCCTTTATTATTATTTTTTTGCTAATATTTAGAACCTGATGAGAATCAGGGTTGTGATCTTTATTATTTATCACCAAGTATTTTTTTCACTCCTTCTATCTAGCCTTCTGGATTCATCTTTTACCCACTTCTTGGCAGATGTCATCATTCTACCTCTTCTCTGGTTATCCTTTTCCGCGGGGTCTCCACTCCAAAATCCATCTCCACAATTACCACTCCTCCTTTCAACTTCTTCCAACACGTGTCAAACTTTCGTTGACCTTTCAAACCACTCGTTCTTTCTTTTTCAAGCGTTACGTCAAACATGAGTCTTCTAATATAGATTATTCCATTTTGATATCTCCTTGTTTATAATTAATGTATATTGTTTAATAAAAAAAGTAAATAATAAACGAATAAACTAATTTTTCTAGTATTTACTTAATTCTTTAGTATGAGTTTGAATGTTTATCTGTGTTGGGAATGAAATCAAATATTTAAAGTCATGTCGATTGATCTCGACGTTTTATAGTCACCAGCTCGGACTAATCATGAAGTAGTAGTCAAATATAACTGTTGGTTTATGGCAATGATCGCGAATCACGGCCGCAGACTGTACAACACTGATGCAGCGTCATAGGAGACGTGTGTGTGTGTGTGTGTGTGTGTGTATGTTTGTATGTGTTTTTTTCCGCAAAATGACAAAATTTGTCAAGGTTCCCGCTCGGTCGCGGCGTACATTTGCGGAATAATTTCGCGTCGTTTGTATTCGGTCCGCGCTGCGCACTCCCGCATACAATGGCGGCGACATCCTAGTGCGTGGGCCGCGCTGACTCACGGCGCCCTAGGGCTCCGCCGGCGGCCGCGTCTAGCCGGCGCTGCGTAGGCGGCCCGTGCCCAATCCGCCGAGGTGAAAGCCTGTGCCGGTACCTACCGGCGCAATTATCTCGATACGATCGCGGTGAAACGAGATCGCGTCGCACCTCCTCTTAAACCGTTGAAGTGCCAATAGCGTAATGGCTATGGGCGCGACTTTAGTGTAACGCAATCTGCTAGTCGACTCTTTACTGCTAACAACTCCTACCATAAACGAAACTTTAAAAAAAGAACTTACATACATATTTGTTACGAACATGAGAAGATAAATATTTGCTAAAACATCTCCTTCATACCTTCCTCCTCTTTCTTGGGGCCAGTATCGATCAACTGAGTCTCTCGCCGAAGACCATTCAAGAATCTACACAATGTATATTTTTTATTCAAATAGAGTATAAGCACACCTGTGTTAGAGGGTGTAAGGAGTTCCGCACAACAACTCACGGGACCCAACCCAACCTCACCTGGTCGTAGTGCACCTTGCTAATCCACAAACGAGGCTCTGGCTCCCAGCCCAATGGGGGTTCCATTGGGCTTGCGTGGTAGAAAATGGCCCAAATCCCCCCATATGAATCCTTACAAACGACGGCCCCATGTGTTCGGCAGGTTGCGAGAAACCGTCGGATGCAGGTAGCCCAGGACCGATAGATGTAGGGATCTTTGGGAGACGTCTTTGTCCAGCAGTGGACGTGTATCGACTGTTGAAGGTGATGATACCCGTGTATCCTATAAATGGCTGTAGCTAGTGAAGCATACCCCGCAAAAGATCAAATACAATTAGATTGCAAATGACTTTCTATAACAACCGTTGCTATAGCGACCGCATACGCATACCAAATGAAAATTTTTGTAAAAGTTTATTAGAAATAAAATGATGAAGGATCTATGAAATGAATAGCCTAATAAATAGCCTATAACCATCTGCAAATCATTCACCATCGAATGCTCATGCTTCCTTGTCGATACGTTCACTAGTTTTCACGTGATCGGCGAACAAACAAAACTCATGTGTATATATATATATATATATATATATATATATAGTATAGGCTGCTATGAAACCTATTTCTGCCGCCAAACAGTACTGAACAAATATTAGTGTGTATCAATCAAGTATTGTAGTTAATGAAATTACTGGGGTAACGAGACATCATCATCATCATGACGAGCGTAATGTGGTGCTCTCCACCACTCCAACTAACGCCAGGTTGTTATGAGCAGACTCATCGTTTACCATCGCTCATCTTCGCAGTTTAAAATAAATAACCTATCCGTTGTTTTATATCTTGGTACTACTGACAGATGATTCAATATAATTTTTTGCTGGGTATAATTAAAATAAATTATGATTTATATTAATGACATCTTGGATTTCTATGAAATAAAATAATTTATAAACGGTGAAGATTTTTTTTTTAATTAAAACTGAACTGCAAATCACAATCCGTCATCGAAATATAAAGAGTTATCTTTGTGGAACTTGTCCGCCTGTATCCGGTTGCATGTTTAGTGTAAATTTACACATCTATTGATAATCACCAACATTACATAACCTTTACATGTATATCATAAAGATCAATAACCTTAATATATCATCATCTCTTTCTTCGTAACTGTTATCTAGTTATGAAGTGAGAAAAGCTTTCAACACATAAACGAAAGTATAAGTAAAGAAAGCAAAGGAACATTAACAAAACGTGAGGTGTAAGAGATTCCGCCCAATGTCTTACGGAGCCCACGTCAACCTCACCTGCACGTGGTGCACCCTGCTGACTAACAGACGAGGCTCTGACCACCCACCGACCCGCACTGGGCCAGCATGGTGGGTTACTGCCTCAATTACCCGTCAATGAACTCCAATATACGACGTAGATGTCGTTGGGGGAGGTCTATGTCCAGTAGTGGACGTCACTCGGTTGATAATGATGAACAAAAACGAACTCAAAGTTAAATATCTTCAGAACAAAAACAAAAATTTATCCCTTTAAAGGTCAGCAACGCAGCTGCGACCGCCGATGGGCGTCAGTGATCACATTCCATCAGGTGAATTGTTCGCTCGTTTAGCTACCCTTCAAATATAAAAAAAAAATTCATGGGTTTCTTATACGAATACACTAAAAGAGTACTATCATTGTAAGAAAATAGAAAAATATGTGAGCATTCTTGATTTCCATAACATTCCGGATTTTTATCAAACTTACGAAATATATGCTATTAATATATTTCTAACAAAAAATAGCATATGTGATACATAAATTAACAATATAATACTTGAATTTCTATTAATATATAAGTACTCTTAGTCCATCGACTCCTGCAGCAGTTCTCTAGCGTACATGACTTGGAGTGACAGTAGCAGCTCATCTGTTTCTCTACAATGAAAGACCTGCGCGGTTATAATAATGTATATGAACGTTAATATGATCATGAGGGCATCCTTTAAATAGTATCCAAACGCCATCATTTCAACCGATGGACGTCCACTGCTGGACATAAGTCTCTAGCAATGTATTCCACAAACCACGGTCTCGCGCCGTTTGGTGGTGCGGAGACTCAGCACCTGTCAATCTCCTCAAGTGCCAACCTCACCTGCCCGTGGAGCATCCTGTTAATTGACCAACGACGCTCTGATGACCGACTAATGGCGGTACAACTATTCATCACTGGCTGACTCAAATAATGCAGATCGTAATCGGGCAGCTGCGATAGCGGTGCGATTAAATCAGTACTGCGATCACGAACTCCAGAGCCAGCCCAGGCTAGAGAGATTAAATCGCTAAGTAATAGTGTGGCATGATGAGGAACATCTCCAGAGTTCAAACATGATTGCAGGTGAAAGCCTTAGTCTCTATATGGAGCGCCTAGCGAATTTGAATATTCCTCCCAACTAAAAGAGATCAGACCATGAACATTCATCATCATTATCAACCCTTATTCACCCACTGTTGGATATAACAAGCCTTCACCGATCTTTCATTGGTCGCAGTCTTCCTACTGTTCTTATCAGTTCATCGGTCCATTTACGGAGCCAAGAATTTTCCCTAAATAAATAAGACATGAAAAAGGAATGACATAACGTAGCTGTTCTCATCCCGGAACCTCGTTCTGGTCGTCGGTTGAATGTTACAAATGGACCAAAGCCGGTTGATGTGATTTCGTACACGAGTATCACAGTGGCGCGTGGTGGCGCGTGGTGGCGCGTTTGGTGAGATGCCAAACGGGTCTCCGAGTCGTCGACCCCGCTTGAATTAGATTAGGAGTTATAAATTATATGGACGCAAGGTACCGGCTAGAGTTTCGGAGCCGCGGCGACCGGTCCAGCGGCCGCCTCACAATAAATACACGACAGCGTTTCATTTTCTCTCCCACTAATGGCCGCCATTTATTACAATTTGTTTTATGTAATCTCTACTCTTATCAATCGTTTAGATGTTTTCCTTTTTCATGAGTCGAAACCATGACAGTGCTGCCATGGACATGGACAGTAGACAAGATTGAATACACGTGGCATACTGGTAACAGTTATTTATTTATATTTATACGTTTTTACTGGTGGTTGGTCTCTGTTGTGTTGTCGTCTAGGCAGGTGCCACGGCAGAGCCGCACCCGTCAGACAGAATTGTGCAAACGTCACTGTGTTTTGGTTTGAATGGTGTTATTGGGGTAACGAAGGTTAATATCTTATGTACTAAGGCAACAAGTGCAATATGGTGCAGTGTCCTAACTAGCGTCACGTTGTTATGAGCAGGCGTATCACTTACCATTGCGTTAATGTCTTACTTGTTTCATCACTTAATTATATAAATAAAAACCGTCCAAATAGATATAAACCCACATGGAAGCTTTGCGTCTGTTATATAAGACTCAGTTGAACCTAACTTCACTTCCCTTGACAGGACCTTTGGAGTTTCGACAGCAAGGATACTCATCCATAGCGCTCTTGCAACCATACTTAAGATGGAAATAGTTGGACAGGATATCCAGTGCACCTATTGCAGCCGTCGTACAGCATTGTTCAAACATTACTGTGTTCCAGATTGAAGGGCGCTGTAGATAGTGTAATTACCGCGGTAGCATTATTTAACATCTTATCTCTCGAAGCGATAATTAGAGCGGGACGTTCAATTGATGGTAAGTTATACGCCGGCTCATAATAACGTAGCGCTAATTAGGATGATATACACTACTCAAGACTCTGCTCGTCGCTTTATGATATAATATGGTTAGTCTAGTTACCGCAGTAATTTCAATAGCTAAAGGACCCTTAAATTAGAACACTAATGTCTGCACTCTGCTGATTGTTGGGTGTAATAGAAGCTGCGGTGGTACTTACCAAGACAGTCTCCAGCAACAGACCTACCACCAATAAAAGTTAAAACGTTTTTTAACGGATGCTTTTTAAAGACACTAGGTTCTGACGTGTTTGTTTTGAAGCTCAGATCGTCTTCATTCCTCAATACGTCACCCATCCAGGCAAGAGTACAGATTATAGCTTCTACCATGATATTCAGTTCCCTTACTAGTATCATTGTAAATTTCAATGTACAAGCCACCAGAAAACCAAACATTCAAAGATAAATTTCTAGACCATTCATTCACCACCTGTTTTTTTTTTGTTCAACGAAACGACGAAATGAGCAAGACGATCACCTGATAATAAGTGATACGCATGCCCATAACATTGCGGCGCTTCTAAGGTAATATACATTACGTTCTTCGCTTGAGACAAGAGGTCGAGTCTCGTTACCCCAATAAATTCACTAGGTATAACGCCCTTCAAACCGTAACACAGTAATGCTTGCACAATACTGTTTGGCGGCAGAAATAGGTGCTGCGGTGGTACCCAGAGTTAAACCTAGCCTTGATATTTCAATGAAGCCACAATGGCCTGTAACCATAATGACCCAGTTTGTTGGAGTTTGAGCTTCGAATCATGCAAAACATCATGAGGTAATCGACTTGTACTAAAAAATGACAACTTTAAAATCCATAAAAACGCACTTGGTCTTCATGGATGATACATGGACTTAACTTTGTGCTTGAGGGAAAAGATCTTAATTTTTTGTTATATCACTAAGGCAGTAAACGGGCATATGGCCTTTCTCATGGTAAGCAGGTACCATAGCCGCTTGACTGGCAGTAAGTCCACCGTACCACAAGTAAATTGCTGTTAATATTACGATCAATACTTATTTCATTAAGCAAAGAATAAGTTGTGGACACCATTCAGATTATATTTAGTGGGTTGGCAACAAAGGCAGTAATTTATACTGCCTACAGATAATACACATTCGCCACCAGACTCCGGTCCATGTTGTGAACCGACAACAAAGTATGAAACGGAGCGTTGTTAAGTTTCGCGCCTGCTGTTCAGACAAGTTTGTGCTTAATTACCAACTCGGTACAGGTCAATTTAGTGTACGGAAGTAAGTTATTATTGCGACAAACTTCTTGCTTTAATGCGAAAACGTAGTACAAATTGTGTGGGCGTTATTCGAAGCATCCGCGCATTTTATGTACCAGGTAGTGACTTCAAGATCATCACCAATTATTTGTAGTGATGTCTTTCAAATTTCATACATCATCTACTACTAATACTACATCAGCCGATAGATGTCCACTGCTGGACATATGCCTCCCCCAAAAATCTCCACATCGATTAGTCACGCATTCCAGTTTTGATTGTGTACACAGTAGAAATTCATGGACACATTGACTCATGAGATCTCCGAAACTATTGGAAGTAAACACTTAAAATTTGGTCTAGATATTACTTCTGCCATTTAGAGGTCAGCTAAGAATGGATTTTACAAAATTCCTTCCCCAAGAAGAGTTGCGGGTATTTTAACAACGGGAAAGGTTCCAGGAGTCGGCGGGTACGGAGAATATTTCTGACAAATTTCAAGTCTAAATTTCAAATCTAATTCTTTATTGCGGCTGTCAAAGTTGGCGACGAACGGCCGGTGTATATATTCCAAGTTTAAACTACCAAATTTAAGCCATGAATCTTTATATTCTCCTATCTTGTGTAAGATCGCGTGGACTCTCCACAATCGCTAAGTAAATTGAATACTTCATTCCCATCACGTGTGTTTCGTCTTCATCACATTTTACTTACATCTCGTACTACATCCAACTATAAGATCTTATATCGTTGAGATCAGTAATTCATTTAACAAAGTATGCTGTAGCAATGACGAGAATTGTTTTACCACCAGCGCTGCCTCCCTGTAAAGTATTACCATCTATTTTCAGTAATAATGTTACTTAGTAGTCAACGCAATTAAGATTATTTTTTTAATATTATACTACTACGATCCCTCCTGACGGTAAGCAGAGATTTAATCTAGATGGTAAAGCGCACTGGTCTAGATGAAGTCTATCCATTCTTCCTTTATTCTCCTTTAACGTATTAACCATTTTTATTACTAGTTTTGTCCGTTAACTTCCAGAATTATAGTTTAATATGTTTAAGTGTATATAAATGTAAGTTATAAGTTTTCCTTTAAATAAATGAATATTCCATATTACTTATTAATATAATAATTATTTTGTAAAAATCTTTTTATTTAACCAAGCGACTATACAAGGCGTCCACCTGATGGTAAGCGATACGCGTTCCCATAACAACGAGGCGCTAGTTATTAGGATATACGCTGCACCACACTGCGCTCGTCTCCATAAGGCACAGGATTTTAAGGCAATGCCTCAATAATTTCACTAGCTATAACTCCCTTCAATCCGGAACACAGTAATGTTTGCACAGTATTGTTTGTCGACAGCAACAGTAGCTGTGGTAATACCTAGATGGTCTCCGACAACACAGTCCTACCAACAGGCCGGGTCCACGAGCCCAGTATCAGATGAGCTGAAAGAGTCAATATGACTATCAAGAGTTTAACATCATGAGAGAGAGAGACTTGCCAATGTAATAAAAAAAAATTTACGAAATCATCACTTCACTTGAAGGAATGAGTTAACTTGGATCAATGGTGATGTTTGGTCATTATTTGTATAATTTTTATCGATTTGTGAGTATTTAGAAGAAAAAAAAAACGATCGTCCGTCATACGACTGTTTAAATTTGTACTTTATTGACCATATACGTACGCAGGTTGTACTTAGCCGGAGTATGTTAATATTTACTAAACATGGTGCTTCAGCGAGTAATCGCCAGTTTTAAGGATTGTTCGTGATTAGTTATAAATAAACATCTCTTTAACCAGTTTATAAAAAAAAGTTTATTTATCTATTCTAATTTTATACTCTTCTTATTTTCTATATAAGCTTTATATTGCTTAATCTTAACTTAGTTTCCAATTTTCCTCTCTTCTCTGTTCTGTTCTTTTGATAAAGATCGCTTAATATGTCAGTGTACTATAGCGCACTTCTAAACTTAGCAAGCTATTATTATGTCATCATCATCATCAGCCGATAGACGTCCACTGCTGGACATAGGCCACACCCAAAGATCTCCACATTGATCGATTCCACGTAACTGTAATACTATGGAATCCAGAGTAAATATTTATCTTTCATTACAACCTCGAACCTTTGAACAACCTGGTCTTCTCTGATCCGGTCCAACAGTTTTAAGCTTATCGAAGACTCGTCTTCCCCTTCTCGACATCACTTGATAGATTTCCACAACTGAACGAAAGACTCCTAAGGAATCCTTCTCTCGACCTTTACCAGAACATCAGTCGTCCCTGTGAAAGAATTTCCACCACTACTATCGGTAAGTAGTCCATTCGTATATATAAAACATTTTTTTTCTACTCTCCATACTTGATAGTGGAGTGATACAATGAGCAGATATATAAAAAGTCGACTAACTGAGCGGTTGTTTTATTTCATAATTAACACTAGCACTATGCTAATGTTATTACCAATTAATTTTTAATCTAATTTATAATGCAATTTAATTTTTTTTGTCACACTATCAATATAAATAATAATTAAAGCGCATATGGCTCATGAAAATGATGAGCAAGTGATCACCTTCGCTTATAGACAGCAGAAAAACCTTTCAAATATCCATAACGGATCTTTGAGTCTGAGTAATCTCCTAAACTAGACGACAGAGAATATCCTCAACCTGTACAGGTCTTGCTCGTAGACACCAGCTACACCTGTGGAATCCACAACCGACTTTAAACATAGTAGACTGTTCTTAAAAGTCCAAGACTCCGGTACTACTGGTCTTGATGACAGCATTAGCAAAGCAGTTGTTTTTTTATTATTATTTATATTACTATTTTAAAACAAATCATCAGATAAATATTTATATGTAATTTTACTACATATTGAGATGAATTAACAGTGAGATGACAATTCGTCAGCGCAGCAATAGTTTGCAAGGCGAGTGAACTTTGCTCATTGGTACATGAGTCAAACAGAATCCGGTTGGTGTTTACAATAAACTAATATTACCCGATGACTTTTCCTCTTAGATGATAAAACTTGGGGCGTGGCCGAGTCTCTAAACGGCCCACTGGCTTTATCAAAGCTGAACTGTATCAAACAATCCAATGGTTCGATTTGAATTAGTAAAAAATGTAGACTGTTGATTGAACAAGGAAATTCACGGATAAAGTTTCAATAATGACATTTATTAAGGGGTGTAAGCGGTCCCGCACTATAAGTCACGGGACCCAAGCCAACCTCACTGTGTATTGTCGTGGTGGTGGGGCTCAGTAGCCGTGGAATGGTCCCCCACGGTGAAACGAAGAGGAACCTCTCCGGCCGGTCCAGGTTTGAGCTCCAGAACTTAACCGTGATGCGTGCCGGTGGGCTGAAGTGACGGCTTTAGGGTGCCCTTTGCAGTCGAAGTGAAGTCGCGGAGAAAGAGTACCGTCCGTGACTAAGCGGTGCCACACCGCTGATGCGGCGACGGTGGGGCCGCTGGGGAACCAGGAGTGTCGTCATTGCGATGCGCCGCTCTTCCTATCCTTCGTGGCCGTATAACGGATAGAAGCGGAATCCATGATCGGAGCCGAGAGCGTTTTCTCTCTTGGCTCCCATGGCCACTTGATGACGAATTCGGGGAAATCTGTTGCTCGAGACAAGAGGCCGAGGAGTAGGCGCGCTGTATGTTCCGACGTACCCCTACAGACGTAGTGGGGCTGCGTTGTGCAGCCGGCACTGGCAGAGTCGCGGATGTGTGCGAAAGCGTTCCCGTGACCCTGCCATAAAGCGACGAGATGGAACATCGTGGGAGTTTTAGTTGGTGCAAGTCCGATATAACCTGTTCTTGCCCTCGCGAAGACGCGGAATGTTCAAGCATTTCCCCAGCATTAAACCAAAAAAAAACCTCACCTGCTTGTGATGCACCCAGCTAACCAACAAACGAGGCTCTAGCTCCAACCAACCCACATCGGGCCAGCGTGGTAGGAAATGACGATCCCTAGTGCCTAACGGTACCGGAGACCATGCTGACCGTAAAGTCGCTGATAACCATTGAATGCGGATGGCGCGGAACCGATCGATGTGGATCGATCTTTGGGGAAAGCCTAAATCCAGCAGTGGACGTCTATCTGGCCAACGATGATAATTTATTTTATATACATAACCTAAAAATGTTTTGATCATTCTCACAAACAATGATGACTGCTGATCAAAGTCAGAATTCACAGTAAAGCTGTTCTTGGCAAGCTCCTCACTAGTATGTAATACCTGATACCTTGCAGTATCATTTATATTACACCACATTATGGTATTCGTCTTGATATAAGATAGTAAACCTCCTTATGTCAGCTCTGTCACTAGTTAGAACGCCCTTCAAACTGGTACACAGTAATATTCGCACACAACTCTTTTGCACTAGAAAAAGGAGCTGTTGACCTTCATAGACAGCCTCTGACAGTATAGATCTAGCGCCAGTGCTTAGCATGCAGGTTAACAAGTTCATTGTCTTAATAAATGTTACATCAAAATCTGCTGCTCATCTCCTGGAGCTGATCAAATAAATTAAATGAAATTTATCTAACAAAGTAATCTTTTATTGATTGTTAGCAAAAATTTAACCAATAGCGTATAGAGGAGCTGAGATCGACTCGAATGAACAATGCTCGTCAAGATCTTATCTCCGGGGAGCGTGTACGAAGCGGTCTGGTCTGTCCTGAGAGATAGCAGCCATTGTCGTAGCCGAGACTGCGATTATGTGAACATTCGAGATCACTAGCCATTCGCAGAGTCGTAAGACTTTCGAATCGTCCACAATCCCATAGATCTATGTCGCCTTGAATATAATACATTCTTCTTCTTCTTCTTCTTCTTGTGCTCCCTCCAATTAATGAAGATTGGTCATCAGTTCTGCGGATCCATTAAATAACCTTAAGAGATGAGCTTGCAGAGCGCAACAGTTTTGTAGAAACCATTACAAAACACCCGCCCAGCGTTGGACGCCATCAGTAAACAATGATGACGAATGAACTTTTCAAGAATGAAATGGAGAAGGAACCACGTCTAACCGACATAGCTGAAACGAAATATATTACTTTGTAAACCTGGAAGAAGCCTAGTTCCATTTCCTGGTGATGGGTATGATAGAATCATAACTGGATTTCACAAGCAACTATTCTTCTTCTTCTTCTTCTTGTGCCCCTTCAATTAATGAAGATTGGTCACCAGTTCTGCGGATCCATTCCTGTCGCGCATTAAGTGGATCAGCTGCGTAACGCTCTTGATCTTTGGTCACTCAGCAACTGTTGGTATATTTTAATTCTAATGTTATAGCATTTCAATGTTCTCACACATCTTCTATCATATCGTCTCTCATCATCAGACAAGTAGAAGATAGTAAGAAGGTAATTTATTACTGATATAATAGACGAGCCGAGAACTTCAGTTTCACAGGAATTAGGAATTAGTCTTTTTTCATATTTTTTCACATAATATTCGTCTAAGCGACTCAATAGACTGCGACATTTTATCTGATTTCCGCTTACCATCGGTATCTTGCAAGAGTCAGGGTACCTCCGTTAACGTCTTATCTATCGAACAATAGGAATTCGCAGCGGTCTGAAGATGACATCCGCAAAACCGCTTTGATATGAAGGAACACTCTTCACTGTCCTCCTCTCAAATGCTGGTAGAATTACTCAGTTGTTATCGCTTCATTTTAAATTAGATATTATCATACATTTCATTATACATCAGGCGCGTAAGGGTTCCCGCGCGAAAACTCATGGGATCCAAGCCATTCTCACCTGGTCGTCGTGCACACTGGTAATCAACGGACGAGGCTCTGGCTCCCACAAACACGCATTGGGCCAGCGTCATCGGAAATGGCCTTAATCACGCCATAATAAATCCCTACCCGTTGTAAGAATCATTGGGGTATGCCTATGTGTAGCAGTGGACGTCTATCGGCTGATGATGATGAATACGTCGATGATAATGACGATGATACTGACGTTGACGACGACGACGACGACGATGACGACGACGACGATAATGATGGTGACGATGACGATAATGACGATGACAATGACGATAAGGATGATGATGATGAAGTTGATGACGATGACGATGACAATAGAAAGAACTAGCCTAATCAACCGAGATTGGTCAATCGCTCTAGGCCACTGCTGCTTCACGACAACGCAACACCACCACACACTGCACAACAAACCACCACTAAGTTAGATGAGCTACAATTGGAATGTCTGCACTATTCACCGTACTCCCCGGACTTTGCCCCAACAGATAACCATTTTTTCCAGAATTTGGACAACTTCTTACAAGGAAAACAATTCAACTCCGATGCGGGAAGGGATCAATGAACTATCTATGAGATGGCAAAAGTGCACCGATAACAACGGTGTTACACTTAAAGTAAATATATTTTACAAAAAAAAATTGACTTTATATACATCCCATGCAAAACGCCAATTTCATATGTAAGCACCTCATATAAACCTACCAACAAAGTTACGTTACGTATATAAAAACTTACTAAGTAAACGTGATAAATATGGTGCGATGATCTTAACATGCGCTACTGCGAAGCTCTATTAACATTCCCTCTCGCAATAACTATTAAGACATTATTATAGTAAGGAAAATAATGGATGTCCGAAAGCTTTGTTTGGTAAGAACAAATGATATCCACATTTGACGGAAGCACAATGGCCGACTCCTCCGCATGAGGTAAACAACTCCTCAATACTCATTGTACCACATCGGCGATGGTTTCGCCAACATATATAAATTGGACGTATTATAAATTCACATGTATGCTTATCTACAAGCTGTTCCCCGCACGCTTTGCTAGTAGGAATACAAAATTAGACCGCAAATTTCTATAACAACCGTTGCTATAGCAACCGCATTAATAACACGAAATGAAAATGTTTACTAAAGTGAATTGGAAATAATAAATCTATGATATTTAAAAAAAAAATAGTCTATAACCATCAACGAATCACTCCGCGTCGAATGCTTGTTCCCGTGTCGATACGTTCACCAGTTTTTACGTGACTGACGAACAAACAGAAGACTTTTTTGTTATATATGTGTATCCTATAGAACACCGCGGGACTGTCCACACGGCGCCTGGGTTCAAGACTGTCAGGCCCGGTTATGACAAGTTCTTCATCACCGACAAGCCTCTTAGCTGCTAGATGAGTTTTGGTAGTACCTTCCCAGATATCAATAGTGCTCCAGACAAGACCGGACATGTGTTTTATATAGAGTCAAAACGTGTCCTGGTGAGAAGTACTGTCACAAGGACCCCCAGTTTCAGTGTGTGTGTATATATGTTTTATATGTATATATTTGTGTATTATACTTGTATTTATTTAATGCACCTACTTCATCACCTCTGCATTACCCAGTGGCATTAAGTCAACCTTTACATGATGTATATAAAGTCTAAAAAAAATATATAAATATACAAAATAAAGCAGTTAATTGTTGCTAAAAAATTAGCAACATTGCATATAAAAAATTTATTTATAAACCAATATAAAAACCATTTGATTTCAAAATTTAATGGCCACATAAAAAGTATCGGGTGATTCAACCCGAGTTATTGGCCACCCACTGCAGCGCAAGAATGTTGCCCCAATTTTTTTTCTTTTTCTACCACAATACATTTATAACTTAGTAACAAAATATTAATCAGTCATAAACAAAATAAATACTCTGTTATAATGTACATATAACCTTTTTTTTATAAAATTAACCAACGAAAAAATCGAGACATTCAATTGTTGGTAGGTAATACGTCCGCCCATAACAACGTGGCGCTTGTAAGGATGATGTACACAGCATCACAATACCCTCTTCCCTTGAGACATAAGATGTTGTCTCGTTACCCCAGTAATTATACTAGCTACGCCCTTCAAATCGGTACACAGTGATGTTTGCACAACACTGTTGGGCGGCAGAAATAGAGCTGCAGTAATACCTACCTAGACATTGCCCGGCAACAGTACAGATTTCATTAGTTGAAGAAATTCAAAATTTAGAATTCATCGGTTTCGTCATCATCATCATCCGCCGATAGACGCCACTGCTGGACTAAGGCCTCCTCCAAAGATCTCCACATACAGTCAGCATAGCCACCGGTACCGCTGACCACTAGGGGCTGTCTCAAGTAGGGATTCATATCGGGGATTTGGACCGTTTCCCACCTCGCTGACCCAATGCGTGTTGGCGGGAGCCAGAGCCTCGTTTGTTGATTACTAGGATGTTTCACGAGCAGCTGAGGTTGGCTTCGCACCTTTGAGTTGTTGTGCGGGACACTTTAAACTCCTTTCCCCTTGCATTAGTTTGGTATAATATAAAGGTTATAAATATAAAGATACACACACTACTTCATCAAAAGAAATCCATAGCCTAATTATTCCTTAGGATCTTACATTTTTTTTTATTATATGTAAGTATAGAAGCCTTACAAAATTCTGGATTGTGAAACAAAGACTTGACCCGAATATATTTGTAATAATACTAAAAAAAAAAGTTAATTAATTTAAAAATGGTATTCAAATTATTTAGTTCTAGCTAATGAAGATAACGTTGAGAATGATAATGACGATAATAACAGTGATCGGAATTTGCTAAAGGTTTGATTCTTCTGCAATTGTAGTGCAGAATAGAGGAATTACGATTAAGTATATATTACCATATATTAATAACCCACCACAATTAAACAAACACCAGCTGGTATTGCGACTATCCATGGGCATCAGTGATCACTTTCTATTAGGTGAACAGTTCGCTCGTCTGCCCATAATTCTCATTAAAAAAATCTAATTATACCAATATAAACAAATTGTACGCCGTAATGTTACAAAACAATATGGCCGCTTACAATCCCCGCCAATTAATTTAACAACTATACTCATACACCGTTCCTCACAAAATTAATAATATTAGTGACTGAATAACAATTACGAAGATTAATTAAATAAAAAAAAAGATATAATTTGAGGCATTTTTCGCAAACACTATTTTTTAATAACATAAATTCAATAAATTTCAGTCAGTACAGCGTAAGTCGTGTTGTATAAAGATTGAATGTTCGTCGGCTAAAAACTGGGAACATGCCCGAGGCGTCGTTTCCTCTTGTGTGAGGTATTATTAACAATTCGAGCCACGACTATCGTTTCTATCATAAACAATTTATCTAATAGTAGTCCATGAATATGACGCCCATCTTGAGAGTCAGCTTTTTATAAGCGCCGGAATGGACTCATTACAATCAGTACCTTAATACTAACAATCAGGAATAATCCGCCGGCGTCAGTATTCCTGTCCGTGGTGTGGGAGACTTTAGAAAATTGAATAGGCCTCTTTTAACTTTACTACCTAGAATATGATTAGACTCGTCTATCTACTTACCTGTTATAAAAGTCTTTATCTGTATTATTAGCCTTTATCCGTGCTAATAAAGTTAATTAAAAAACTGATCTTTCCAGTGATGAAATTTGAGACTATATTTCCTGATGACAAACGTCGTTCAACATTGATAGATAGCGACCGTGTAAACAGTGTTTTATTAGGTTAATGTATTTGTAACAGATATTGAACAAAAGTTTTAAATGTTCGTTTTTAACCTACCCCCAAAACTTTGACGTGTCAAATTCCTTACCCTTAATAAACAATTTTGGGAGGGAAATATGCAAATAAATCGTTTATAGTAAGCAATGTCTACCTAGTTTCTACTGTCATATAATAAACACCTCTAAATTTCATTTTAAATAAAATTCCAGGACAGTTCTAGGCAATAGAAAATGATAGAAGCGAATTATTCTGACTAAAGGAATTATCACGGAATGGTGATGTGGAAAAACATTAATTTTGACCGGAAGCTTTAGTTAAACATAAACATCTACTGGGCTAATATATTATCCGGTTATATTCATTCGTATCAAACAATCAAGTTTTAAAAGTCAACTTTCGAGTACATTAATCCATCCCACACGTCACTTAAGAATCTAATAGACAATACATACACCCCGCCCACTCTATAACGATAACTTAACCGTTAACTATACTATCAACTTCTAAATGTTAACTGTATATTAGTTTAATCTATGAAATTAACTTCAATCTGCCCACATTAAAGTAATCTCTATCTCACATTAACAACTTGCCAATAATACTCATGGTAGTCTATAATTTTAGTGACTAGTTGAACTTTTAAACCATCAGATGTATCCGACGTTTAAACATAATTATTATTAATCAACCCTATTTGAAAAAAGGGTTAAAGGTGTAATAGACGCATGACGTTCATGTCGTCTTCTTGCTAGACCTTGTCCCATCTTTACTTGGGGTCGACCCACCTAGTCATTATTCTAAATCTATCTCCATTTCGTGTTATAGCTTCTGCCAATTTGTGTGTGTCCCAGGGTCTCTCTTTTTAGCTTCGGGATCCAGCGCCACCCTAATCGTGTGCGTTGTTGGTCTTCGCATAACATGGCCATACCAGCGCAGGCGTCTCTACCATTTTCTCTTGAACCGGTTTTACTTTAAAGGAACCTTAGACATGTATGTTCTTCACTCTGTCTTCTAGGGTACGCATGACGTCCATGTGCTGACGTCCATTTGACTGGTCACAATACCTTTCAAACTACAAGACAGTAATATTAGTTACACTACTGTTTGTCTGCAGTATATTGTTATACAAATTATTTGCTTTCTTTAGAAGAAAAACCTTTAAAAACTCCTGGTGGCAGGTCTCTGTTGTCGGAGACTGTCTAGGTAGGTACTGCAGCGCCCGTTGTCTACCGCCCAACAGTCTTCTGACAACATTGCTGTGTTCCGGTTGAATTGCATTGCAACTAGTGTTATTACTGGGGTAACGAGACTCGACAGTTTATGTTTCAGGCGACGAGCTCGATATGCTGCAGTATATCCATCCTAACTATCGCCAAGTTTTTAGGGGCGGGCGTATCACTTACCATCACGATGAATGTTCCGCTCGTCTCATCGCATAATGAAATAAAAAAAAATCCGAGTACATATAAACTCACATGCAAAGTTCGAGTCTGTTATATAAAACTTTAACTCAGTTTATCCTAATATCACTTACCTTGACAGGACCTTAGGCGTTTTGACAGCATGGATAGGAATCCATAGCGCTCTGGCAACCATACTTAAGAGGGAGATAGTTGGAGCAGGGTATCCAGACATCGTGGTAGTACAATCAGGCTTTAAAGGTGTGACGTTAGAGATATCGCGGTTGTTCCGAATTGTGAGGACAACCACCAACGGGGGTTTGATAAATAAAAATATCACCATAACCCTGACTTTTACCCAGAAGGCATTGTGTCTCTACAATGATTTCTCAAAACATTGTCTAGCTTAAGTTTTACGAGCGACGGAAGAATCGAGCGTAAATCGATAGTTACGAGTATTAGTTACAAGTTCCGGTTCAAAATGTAACGGTACCGTTATAGAAAATGATCGCGGCCGCGGCGGGTGTCTTGAACTCTCGCGGTTATTACGCTCGCATCGATACGTAGCTACGTACCAGTTCCGTTCCGTACCACATTCAGTACCGGTAATGACTCATGCTGGAGTACATTCCAATTACAACAAACATAAAACGTATGCAAGTATTTAAAGTGTATGTAAGTAATGCGCCAACATCTGCTGCGCGTTCTGAAAACTTTGGCGCAACATGCTGGCGATAGTCACCGAGGAATGAGGAGGAAGATATCCCACAGACAACACTCAACTACTAACATTTATAAAGACCACAAAATAACCTACCATATTTGTAATTCCGGAAGTACAATATGGTCGAGAATATATGAGAGCAAATACACATGTACTACGAGTAGATTTCTATTACGGGAAAATCCAGTGTCTTTTTCTTTAAGCAGTATGCAGATATAACTTAACAATTACCGAGGTAATGAAACATACCTCAGGGGATCAATGGCGATTAATATGGACCTTGAATAAAGATTATTCTTTAAAAATCTCTACGCAATTTTATTCGACAGCGGTATTGAATAAGCGAACAGGACTTCGCCGGATGGTAAGAGATATGGTTGCCCATAACAATGCGGTCCTATTTAGAATGATCAACAATCCACTATATTGTTCTCGTCATCTTGTAACAATATGCTAAGTCTAGTTATAATTCCCTTGCGACTGTAGTATGGTAGTATTGATATACTGCTCTTTGTCTGTCCTGTTAGACGGTCTCCGGCAACGTACACTGACTTCAAAGAATTTTTGTGCTTTATACATTGACTAGCGTTTCTAGATGGACGTTTACCACATTATTAGATTAAAGATCTTGTCTCGTCGCTCCTTTGTATTAAATAAATCCCTTAATCTATATTAATGACAAGAAATGCTAGGACAAATCTTTACTTACTTTTCTAACAAAGACCACGTCTTATGTCTGAAGCGATACAAACCAAGTTTACAAGAGTAGAAAAGGCTTTGAGAGGAAAGCAAAGAATACAAACGAATTGTACACTGTAATATGTATTAATAAATCAAAGAAAATTCCGAACAGATCGAAAACGTTGGAAGTGAGCCCGTAAAATATTTCTCGTTAGGGAATATAAGATCACCTATCAGTATGATTTATTGGTGCAACAAAACTCATTCTATTCATATCACAAGAAGCAATAAATTAACTCCGCCGCGACTAGTACTGGATATGTTATACACAAATAATGCATCATGAATATACTCAATTTACATGTGGTGTATTATATTTGTCATTATATTTATACTATCACAGCTGAAAATGAATATATATAATATACTTTAACTATGTATGACAGGAGAGGGCACTGGTTTCCGTGGTCACATACTACCCAATTGGTAGTATTTATCAAACATGACATCCGCTGAGTAACTTTTCTGAACACAAACAATCCGACTATATCTGTAGTTAACATCCAACCTTCAAAGATGTAGAAGATTTATATATAACCACACTAAACTAACATGATGCTTCGACTTATTCCTTATGAAGATCTCAAATCCCAACAGCAATAACCACTGTGGAGGTTGTTTATGTTGTAACATACAAAAACCAAATTATTCTTATGCTTACTTTAGCCATGTCGCATCTTAAGCTCTAACTTAACAGCATCCATAGCGCAACGAATAAAGAAAATCTAATAATATTTTGATCTTTAAAGAAATAATTTTTAATCACTATTTAGTTCATAGTATAATACTGAAACTTGTTAATATTAAATAGGTGTCTGACTAAATTAAATATAGTTTAAAAAGCAAACAGATTATGATCTCAATACAGCTTACAATTGAAAAAGAGACTTCGTATCTATACACAGATAACATTATCACAATAAAAAAAACCTTACGGAATTAATAAGAAACAGATTTTATCTAACGGCCACAGCATACAAACGCGGCGTTATAATATTCTCTACGTGAAACAACATTTTCTAATCTTTATGCGAAGTTAAATTTGTCTCTGTGTGTGTAATAGTTAAAAAACCTGTTCTTATGTTACAAAGTCCTAGATTCGATTGTCAGAAAGTAATATGAAATTAATCTAAAAGAAAAGAATGACAAGACTAATGTGAAGAGAAGGAATGATGTAAACTTAACTGCCTTCGTGGCGCAGAGCTTAAATCTGTTTACACGAAAGTATCTAGTTCAATCTAAGGGGTTCCCATCCATCCCATCCCATGTTAAGGGGTTTACTTGGTGCTGGACATCTACCACTCTCATGTCGTTATTGCTGCCATAATATCAAGCAGTCAACATATGTGAGCACTCTGGAAGAGTACGCTTCATTATCTCTGCCCTCATTATCATTTATATGTCCAGTTGAGGTCAAGCATCCCAAAGTAGAAAACATTAAACATAAAATTTAATATATACTTAAGATTTATTTGCCATCATGTCGTGTATAAAGTTATTTTTATTTTTATAAAATTTACCCATGTAAAGATGAAGATCTTTTGGGAGACATTCAACAATTCAGATGTGTCATCTGATGACGACGTAATATAAAAACTACCGTATATTTAACATAATAATCATTATTGATTGTAATATTTAAAAAACAAATAAAAAACATTAAAAACTTTAAGTAATAATAAATAGCCGTCTGTCTTAAAAGTGTTTCGATGTGATCTTTAATACATCAATGCATTAAATAAACACTTTAAAATACCTATCGGCGAGAGCCTCAGCCACGCCCGCGGTCCAGCCGTCCCTCCCAGAGTGGCATGTGGAAAAAAACGACTGCAAAAACATGCAAAAAAAAACCACTGAATCCCACCAGAGGTCCGTACGCGCATATCTTAAACCGAGATTGCCTTTTCGCTATCACAGATTAAAACAGACAGACGGACTAATAGGATTAATAATCACAAAAGGTTTCCTATACAATCAGACTGTGAGGATCACATTGTTATAGGATGTGTACGACATCTTAAGCAGATGTAACTAGTGACCAGTTTAGTTATCAATAGTCTTCCAGTTTTCTATAACTTGTACCATAAAATACTGACATCTCTACATCCTTCTTTACACAATATACAAAGATAAATTTATAATTAAAATATTTCTCAATGAAAAAGAAAATTTTAAATTCTGTCTTATCTGCATGCATCTCTATCTCATCATCTATCTCTGCATGTCCTTCATTAGCACTAATGATCTGCAGTAAATAATTAGTGTTAAAATCACCAGCAGTCTCCACTGAGAATTTAAGATCTTGCTCCATAAATCGTATTCGTCATATCTGAAGGTAGTGACCATTTTCGAAAGACTGATCCGGAAGGACATAGAAACCCACAGTGATTGTACTCCTAAGAAAATCATCCTAACCATGAATTGGTGTTCTATAAAAATGTTGAGGAAGTAAAATATATATTAGG
Source organism: Ornithoptera priamus (assembly GCA_029034505.1). NCBI lineage: Eukaryota > Metazoa > Arthropoda > Insecta > Lepidoptera > Papilionidae > Ornithoptera > Ornithoptera priamus. The sequence goes on from JARDWD010000826.1 coordinate 3,714,108, forward strand.
CTTTTCGAACATCATCATCATCATCATCGTCTCCCGAGAGACATCCACTGCTTGACTCAAATCGATTGGGCAGGGATTCATATGAGTGGATTTGGGCAATTTCCTACCAGTCTGGCCTAATGCAGGTTGGTAGGAGCCAGAGCCTTGTCTATTGATTAACAGGATGCATCCCGAGCAGGTGAGCTTGGCTTGGGTCCCGTGAGATTTTGTGACCCATTTACACCCTTAACCCATTCTAACAATAAATGTATATACATATTTTTTTTTATTTAATAATATTTAGAACTCTAACCCTTGTGATTGGAAAAATCATACTAAATATTTAAAAAAAATCATAATGTACCCTGTGTATAAACAATCTGGTTGTTAAATGATCTGTGGTACAACTTTGTGGTGCTTATACATACCTAGGTTGTATGGTAGACGCATTGTTTTAGCAGACGTCGGTGAGTGCACAGTGGAGTTAAGTTTACGAGCACCTCGAGACCCTAAAATTCCAGAGAACGCTACTCCGGTCATAATTTTGAATGGAATTGGCGTAGTCAGGACACGGAGTCCATGCGCGTCGGTACTGTGATGAATGACTGTAGATAAAGAACTGTACAAACTATTGCTTTACCCGTAAAACTAATAAAATTTACTGTATCCCCTTTTTCATCATCTCTTTCCTCATTTCTTTCATCAACATAATTAGCCCTCTTTGAGTACTAAATATTATTTCTATCAAGATTCCTTATCAACGATTCCGTGCCGTCTTCATCAGAACGTCAGTGTTCCTGGCATATATTCCACGTTTGCAAAATCCTTGTAGACCAGCCTTTTACTCGATCTGAGGTCCTCGCCTAGATTCTGAAGACAGATATTGTTCTACCTATAACGTGGTACTTCGCAAATATCGCAGTCTATCTAGTTATTATTTACTGTAAGTAATAGTCGGCCATTTTAAATTTAGGAATTATTTTCATCTAAATGTTTTACTAAAGTCTATCTTAACTCATATCTAGTCATCACCATTATCATTATTTCAACCGATGGACGTCCACTGCTGGACATAGATCTCTTATAATACGTTCCACAAAGCACGGTCTTGGGTTGTTGAATCCAGTGGTCCCCAGGGATGTTTTTGATGTCCTCTGTCCACCTAGTGGGTGGTCTGCCAACGCTGCACTTTCCCCCAGACTCTAAAGCCCATCGGTTCTACGAGCTATGTGCCCTACCCATTGCTACTTCAGCCTCGCAATTGGTAAGCTATGTCGGTGACCCTGGTTCGGCTGCACATCTCCTCATTTCCGATTTGATCACGCGGAGATATTCCAAGCATCGCCCTCTCCATTGCCCGTTGTGTGACTCTAAGCTTTCTTATAAATCCCATAGTTAGCGACCAAGTTTCGGAGCCGTTGGTCGTCACTGGCAACACTTACTGTTCGAAGGCTTTAGTTTTCATATCTAGTAAATGGAGACAAATCATTGCCTAGATCTAGAATTTATTTTACTTTTTATGAGTTTGCAAACATTTCAACTCTAAATATATGTAAAACTAGCTATTCCCCAGACCCTTAGCAGGTCGTAATAAAAAATTAGACTTGAAATTTGTCTGAGATATTGAGAGCAACCGCAACCGCAAATGGCTTTCTATACCAACCGTTACTATAGCAACCGCATAAATAATACGTAATGAAAATGTTTACAAAAGTCAATTAGAAAATAAACTGATGAATGATCTATATAATTCAAATAATAAATAGCATATAACCAACAAATCATTCCGCGTCGAATGCTCATATTCCCGTGTTGTTACGTTCACTAGTTTTCACGTGATCGGCGAACAAACAAAGGGTATTGTTATTTTGTATATTTGTCCAACTACAATATTTCTGTCACATTCAATTCAAATACAGACATGACCTGAAAAAGAATCTATCTTAAATAAAACTAGTTAGTAGAATTACTTTTAATGATCACAATTACCTAATTGGCTGAAGTAATAAATATTATTACTATGGTAATTTGTAATTTATTATAAATACATACATATGTATTGAAATGCAATATTTGTTGTTTTCTGTTTCTCTTTGTTTTTATCTCGCTTTTTATATTTACGTACCTTAAATTTTTTTGGTGATTTTATAGGTTAATATGTTATAATTAGTTTTTTGTTATTATGATTTTTACTAGTAATTAGATTTGAAATAAATAACAATACTGTTCGAGATTTAGTGGGACGAAGCCGTGACTAAAGCTTGTTAACACATAAAGCAGACGTTGATCTTTAAACACTAATAACAAGTTAAGGAGTCGATCAAAGAGCAGTGTTCGTAAGAAAAACTTAAAGATCATTTAACTGTCACTTCATCCCGTGTCGAGAAAGTAGGCATCATGTCCTCCATCGGCATGGGACTGTGGTGACCTTTGCAGTAACTGTGAGTAATTCACCCAGCGGTATGTATCTCAGATCTCGAACGGCTCGCGGAGATTTCCAATTGTTTATTTAGATACTGACCTGACTCCATCAGATGCTGTTCTGCCTGTATATTTATTATCTCAACAAGTACGGATATACTCGGATTGAAAATTGGTTTAATAGTATAGTATTTAATACACCGAAGTCTCTAGTTTCAACCTAAAAGATAACATCTTGTCTCCATAAAAAGACAAATAAGTCTTTGCAGTTAAGCCATCTTAAATAATTGAATTAATCAATAAATGTATATATAAATAAATTTAATATAAAAGTAGCCTATTTTACATCAACTATATGCTGGGGGTGCGAGGGGTCGCACAGCAACTCACGGGACTCAAGGCAAGCTCACCTGCTCATGGAGCACCTTGCTAATCAACAAACGGGACTCTGGCTCCTACCAACCCGCATTGAGCCCGCGTGGTATTGTCCCAAATCCCTCCAATATGAACACCTACAAACGTGGGGATCTTTGAAGGAGGCCTATGTCCAGCAAGGGACGTTCATCGGCTTATGATGATGATATGCTAACTAAAACCTTGTTAAAAGTTTAACTGTTTTCGAGACAATCTAGATCAAACAGACTCATTAAAATAAATAAATAGAAAAGAATACTAAGCTATTTATATAATTCTATATCGTATCCATTTAATCTAGACTAGTTCTGTGTTAAAATTATCTACATATATTAATAAATTGTTTCATTTATATGAGAATACTTGACTACTAAGAAGTTAGACAGGTATCTATAAAAGTTATCATACACGTTATTATTGTATTCAAAGCTAACATTTCCATATTATCTTTTAAGGTATTACTTATGAGATTGCGCTGGTAACTCCAACTTGCTGTCCAACCATAGACGAGAAAATAGGAATATTTCTATAACGAAGTCGCCGCTTCATCTAGATCATGTTCAGGGTTGAACAGCTGTCAGTATAACCAGCTCCGATCGTGTATAGATCTGTTAAAATAAAACTAGTGCTGTAGCCAGAATGCGGTCGGATGCCGACGCTGCGGCGGCGCTGGTTTTTACAGTTCAACATTCATTCATAACTCCTATCCTCCCACTTGCAAACTGCACGTATCAGGATAAAAAAAAAACACGGTTCTTCAAGTATTAATTTAATAACGCACAATTAACTCGTTCTTCTTGCAGCAACTTCATTGACATATAAATTGTACCGTTTTATTCTTCACTCCGCATTTGGTAGCCCGGCCATAAAGAAATGAGGCGGTTGGCTTTTTGTAACGCAATAAAATTTTATATAACGGCTTAAATACAATTCGAGATAAATAAATAAATTTTCAAACATGTTTACAATATAAAACACCACGTAAACTACAGTCTTAAGTAGTCGATTTTGTACTTAGTGCACTAATAAATGTATATTTCTTAACGACCATAGACGCTACGTAACTAAAGCAACATCTTATCTTAAAATGTCATTAATACAAAATAGAAACAGACGTCTCTACATATGTATAAAAATTAGATGCTGGATGTGAATGAAGATGATATATACTACATTGTGCATCGCATTAAGATATAACTTTTATCTCGTTACCCCAGTAATTTCACCACCAAAAACGTCCAAACACACAGTAATATTTTCATATTGTTTGTCGGCAGATATAGAGGATGTAGTAGTACCTGTCTAGATTTTTCCAAAATCAAGAAAGGACTACAAGAAAGGGTAAGAAATGTTTCTTATAATATATATCATCACCTTCTTTAACCTTATAGATGGATTATACATAAGTTTAGATTTTAATGAAACCGTTTTCAGAGAAAAATTTATGTATTTGCCAATTTTTACGATAATCTTGAATAATCTCCAAGGTCAGCATCTTCAAATGGTTTTAACCTGTTGTCACAACTGCACCGTTTATGAACACACAACAAAATTAATTAACATTATTTATTTCATTAAATTAACCGCACTACAGCTCCGATACAATAAAACCTTTATAAAATGATCGTTAAGGGTTTAATTAAAGTCTAGTAACCGGGATCATCATATCTGTTTTATCACTGAAACTTTACGGCTTCACCACTATAAAAGTTCAGATCTTGGAATATTTCAGCCGGTGATTGCGAATGTCGACAATTGTAATAAAAACTTTAATTAAATACCCTCATTACGAGCGCCAGTCAGTGACAGGAACTGGCGTGGATTAGTCTTAAGGATAACATTAAGTCGTAGATCTTTTTCATGACCTACTAATCAGAACCGGGTTAAGATTTAGAAACTTAAAAAGTGTAAGGAGTCCCGCACAAAAACTCACAGGAAACAAGTCAACATCACCAGCTCACGGTGCACCCGGGTAATCACCAAACGAGGCTCTGACTCCCACCGACCCGCATTGGGGCAGCGTAGTGGGAAGTAGCTCAAATCCGCCCATATAACCCTACAATCAACGGCCCTTGGTACCCGGTGATGCGAGCGGGACAGGACCGATCGATCTGGGGATCTTTGGGGGAAGCCTATGTCCAGCAATGGACGTCTATCGGCTGAAGATGAGCTTTAAGGAGAAGGAAGAGATTTAAGGCAGCTACTAGTTAAGTATAGAGGAAAGGTGGTCTAAATAGAGTTCTTGTTCTTCCATTTATTTCTCGAATATAGACCGAGATATATATACCATATAACCCTGACATTATCTTAAATGATTGAATATCTTCTTTCCTTCACTACCCCCCTTCCCGATATAGAAAAGCAGCATTACTTAAGAGAGGCCCTTGTGGTGATATTAATACTTCTAAGACAATTTTTTTTATGTAATCAAGCGACGATACCAGCTGCACGTTCACCTGATGGTAAGTGATACGCCTGCCCATAACGTAGCGCTAGGTAGAATGCTATTAACAGCACCACATTGCGCTCGTCGCCTGCGACATAACATATTGGGTCTCGTTACTCCAGTAATTACATTAGCTACAGCGCCTTTCAAACCGGAACACAGTAATGCTTGCACACTACTGTTAAGTGTTGCGATGATATTAACCCGGACGGTCTCCGGAAACAGAGACCTGACCGCAGTAAAAATTATAAATGTAATAAAAAATATCTAAATTTTACAACTAAATCAGATTTTTTATCATTGTTACGCAATCTCTCTCTCTCTCTTGTTTTAATTATTGAATAATAAAACTATTTTATTATCCCAGTAAGAGAACCAGTCCAACAGGAACATCCACACGCAGCGACTGACAGATTGGAACTGGACTATTGTCGCGACTGTTGCTTTTATATTACCTTAGGTTCCTCATCTTTCATTACACTACCCACAGTAATTATATAATGACACAAGCCTTGAAGCATAGAGTATAAAACCCTTTTAATTCATTTTATTAATTACGGCTGTTAAAGATTATAGTTAGGTCTTAAACGACAGTTTAATGCCTGTGTTAGTGAAGAATTAAATAAGAGAGGTACCTGGAACAGATTATTTTAACAGTTTCCAATTCGCAACAGTTGTAGAGTAATACATTAGCGTCATTTGAGCAAGTGAAAATTTAGAAGAGAAATTAGATTTAAATAAAAGTAAATAAGGGTATAAAAAGGGTATTTTTTAATATAACTAAACACAAGAAAATAATAAAGAATCAATTCCGACGTTTAATCGTTAACAAAATTATGAGAACGTTTGTTTTATTGGCGATGATAGAAAAGTACACATCCGGTCGTATGCCGTATTACACGCGAATCGAATACATAAAAGCCGCACAGATTGTATATACTCGTACTTTACACAACCACTGGAGCCATTTGCCGCTACAGTGGAGCAAAAAAAAAAACGCTTACAAAATTGTGCTGCTCCTGCCATTTACGGGCAACAAACGGCTCCGCGAAATAAGTTAAACGCCACAACACTGCAGCTTAGCAGAATCGCGTCGCCGTTTCTGCGTAAAGCAAGATTAATGGAACTTTTTGCGCACTATCACATTTACAATCGTCGCGATATTTCTTTACGCCGCCATTGTCGCTTACGGACCTTATTATTTTTAACTTCATAGCTCGGGATTCCCTTCTAGACATTCTTAGTCAGACACCTATTTATTTATTGTGTATGATCTGTCTATAAATATACATGTATTTGTTTCTTCGCATAAAGGTATTGCTTACTTACTTGCTCCTCTGGTGCAACGACCCGAAGAGCCTCCAACACAAGAGAGCGCCGGCGTTGTCTGTCTCACACTGCCTCTTGCCAGTCCACTGCTTGAAGCTCGCGCAGGTCATAGTCTACGGCATCCTTCCTGTGATATCTGGGGTTCCGAGGAACGCTTTTTGACTCTACGATCTTCATCCTTAGCAAGAGGCCCATCCAGCGAAGTCTGTGGGTTCTGGCTTCGTCTATGATTGTTCGGTTCGATATTGCGTCGGGCTCGCCACCTATCGTCCTCCCTCTGGGTAGGGCGAAGATCTACGCGTGATTTTCCTCTCGGTAACCAGGAGCCGCTCCTCCTCTTTAAGCGTTAATGACCACGTCTCGCAACCATACATCAGGATTGGTCTTATAAAAGTACTGAATATATCAAATATTAAAGCAACACGTAGTTTCATTTACATACAAACATTGCGTACATTGAGTAACGGCGCAAAAATATTAGCTGAACAAACAACTCGAAAACAGGTACAATATTAAACTAAAAGAAAAACAATTAAAGTAAAATAAATATAATAATCATAATTATTATTTTTATTTAGATAACATAGATCCAATAGTTAGTATTAGTGCAAAAACTTTTAAACACTAATGTTAGTAGGACATACAAATTACTGTTTGGGCATTTACGAAACATTACTCGCTGCAAAATTCCTATGAAGCAGTAAGCAAGTGTTTAAGCGATAATCATCGCTAACGGACTCGAAAGGAGACTTATAAATGCTCAATCATCGAACTATTCACATGCTTATGTATTTGCGAGTCTGATTTACTAGCAAATACCTGCTAAATACTTTTGAAAACATTTACAATGAGGACTAAATATTAAACGAACAAATAGTTAGACGTATGCGACTGCAGTGATATTCAACACTGACGATATTAAATTTAAAAGCTGGTGATTTATCATGGATTATATCAATTGCTGCTTTGTTTATAGAAAACTCCAATTGATTGCACAATCTGGGAATTATTGAATGTTCCAAGTATCCAACTTGTACGTCCTATGAGTGAGAATATACCCTGATTGCGAGCAAGCGAGGTGGAAGACTGAAATAAAACTGACAAAGTAGCTCCGAATTGTCGATTACGTTATATGAACAGTTTATAACAGCATCATCATCAGCCGATGAACGTCCACTGCTGGACAAAGGCCTCCCTCAAAAATCTTCACATACAGCCAGCATGGCCTCCGGTACCGCTGAGCACTAAAGGCTGTCATATGTAGGTGTTCATATGGTGGGATTTGGGCCATCTCCCACCTCATTGGCCTAATGCAGGTTGGCGGGAGCCCGAGCCACGTTTGCTTGATTAGCAGGGAGTACTACGAGCAGATGAGGTTGGCTTAGGTGTCGTGAGGTTGTTATGTGGGACCCCTTGCACCTTGTTGGAGTTATTATGTATACAATAAACTGTCAGACTTGTTTGCAGCTCTTTGTGCAAACTATTTACAAAATGCTAAAAAATAATATTTCTAATTTGGTAATTAGAGAACTTATATTACTTATAAGTTTATCTGCAATATATTATAAATATTCCACTCTTCATATCAGCAGAACATTCTCGGGTTGCGAACAAAGATATTTAACTTCTGCTTTTTTAGAAGAACAGCAAAATAGAACAAATTCTCTCAGTCTGCAGATCAGTTCACCACTCTTCAGATGGAATCGCAGTTAAAGACTAACAGATGTGATCAGAAAATTCAATGAATTTAGACCTAAATTTTATTCAAAAATGGGTAAGATTATTCACATCTCTCTTTTTGGGGCTGTTACACAAAAATAGGTATTATTTTATATGACATAAATACAAATACGTTTAGTCTTAAACAACATAGACATGCTCTTTATGAATCCCGTTTCAAACGGACAGGCGTATAAATTTTATCTGGACAACATCGGGCCGAGGGCTGCCCAACTGACAGTTTAAGTTTAAATCAACTTGATTTTCGACGCTCATCTCGTCCTCTTTCAATCAGCTCGCTTGATATTTCCAAGATGTCAGTACTGACAGCTGTATTTTACTATTAAAACTTTAGCTATATGTCTGTAGTTTTTTGTAGAAGTTAATTTTCTTCGAACACTATTATACATCTGCCGGTAAGTCATCCGTGCGCCAATTACTACTTTATCGTCCCATCAGCCATCAATCCTTCGCGCAACGTGCTATATTCGTAGCTACTTAAGTCTAACAATCCTTTGGGCTATATCGGCAAGTTAAACCGAGGATCTCCTCAAGATAACCCAAACTTCATCAAATGGCGAAAACGTCGCGGTAACGAACTATAGGACGATATCTCTTTGGGAGATGCTGAGCAGTACGACTATCGATTGATAATGATGAAATTATACCTACTTGCTGAGATATCACAAACTTTAATCTCATTCTTACCATAGTAGGAGCCAGTACAGATTATTTTTACTACAGAAACAACCACTGCCCGCTTTCTCCCAATTTTGCGACTACGCCAGCTCTGGTTAATCTGTATCTTCTAGATTCTGGTGATGTAAACGCTTGCAAGCCATTTCTACTCTTACAGCTCATCTGATACTAGGCTCTTGGATCCGGATGCACGGCCTGATTAAACTATATGCTTTTCTCCTACTTCACTCTCACCCTTTTCGTATGTTATATAAAAAACTACAATAAAATAGACACCCTTTTTAGACCGGTCTTACTCCGCGGATGTCAATGTTGAAACGTTTGTTTAGTTATTTTTAAGTAAATAAATTTGTTAGAAGAAAGTAAAATGCCTGTAACAGGTCGTTAACACTAATTCATATAAAAGACCAATTATCGTTAATTTAGAAAATTCTATGGGATGACTACGAGGGAGTTCACGTATTATAATCTAATCAGCGAGTACGCGTGAGATTTGGCCTCAAGCAATCGTAGGTACTTAAGTACACGATTATTTCATTTAACCAAGCCTTTTACATGAATTTTAAATTAAACTAGGTACCAGCCCCAACTTAGCACTGATGCATTTACTTATGAAGAACATGAGAAATGTTATTAAGGAAAACATTCATAAACATATTTGATTTGTAACATATACAGTAGTTTGTAAAATTTGTTAAAATAAGAGATTGAAATATTGCTATTAATACTTAGTTGTCTTTACTAAAAAATAGTTAAAATTAAAAAAAAAACCAATGATCTTCTCCACCGAAACAAGTTATCCCTTTTTCCATATTTAAATCTGTAATAGATTTTTGTTGCCACTGAACTTTGATGTTCAACTTATTGTTCAATTCAAGAATTGTTTTGATGAAGGTTGCATGAAGCTGCTAAACTCAATCAGTGCTGATCTACTCGTTGTTGCGATCTATCTGTCTGTCTACGTCCTGCTGTAGAAGTTTATCAGCTGGTGACGATGATGAACTTACTGAAATTAAAATAAGTACTAAAACATCTTTTTTTTGGTTTCGGGGTGGAATATTTTCGAAAGATACCCTGTTTGTATAGAGATGTCAGGGTTATGAGATTCTTCCTTTCAAAAACCCTCTCGGTGGTCTGCATTAGCGCATTAGGAGAGGCTCCGGGATCTCTTATAGAACGCACCGGTGCCGCTCTACACTTTGTGTGAACACGTCTCTGAGGAGGGGCCTAACCCTCCTAGGCACCATCGCTGAAAGATACGCTGACCCACGCAGGTTCGCTTGTTGCACGATAAGGGGCCCCACCCTCAAGGCCCGCGAAATTCCTAGACCGTTTTAGTCGTCTTCAACGACAGGCAGGGCTTACCTTAGTCCTATTCTTACTAGCCCTAGACTACAGGGCTGTAATACTAAAACACGCAAAAGAAAATATAATGAAAGTATATAAAAAGTACTCTGTTCTAAAACACATTCAATATAAACCAGAAGAATACGAATAAGTAAGAAGATTAGATGTGTACGCTCTTAAGCTCCCTAATGCTCCATTAAGATATATTTAAATGGACTGATATTGTCAAAATTTAACTTAAAAGCTACTTAATAATGCACAATCCGATTTACCGCACCGATCCACTCTGCAGGCACAACAAACCGGATTGAAGACTTTATGAACACTATAAATAAAGCCCATCACTAAGTAACAGCTATGGATGGTTATATTTGAATAAATTAAAGGTTTTTTTTTTTGTTTTTATATATCCACCACTTATTTGATACACAGTGTTAAATATTATTGAGATATATATAAAAAATAGGATATGTATAAAGAACTTAAATCTTTTAAACTTTTGCCACCATCTTTGATTGTTTTCAAATAATATTTTGGTATTACTTTACATTTTATATATTTCCTTTAATTTTACAAATAAAATAGATTTTTTTTTTCAGTTGCCAATTTTTTTTTTTCGTCGCCACTGTTTTTGCATAGACTTACTACCCTGAATATGAGGGCGATAATAGATTTTGGTCGAGTCGTAGTGTATATGAATATTATATAATTTTTTTACGTATAAATATATATATATATAAATATATATATATTTATACGTAAATTATATATATATATATATTTATAGCAGGGAAAATCTTAAAAGATACCCTGCTTCTGGGGTAAGACAAGGTTATGCGGGCTTCTACCCACTGAAACCTCCTCGGTTGTCTCCCTCAGTGCACTAGGAGGAGCTCCGGGATCTCCTACGAAACGCACCGGTGCCTCTCTGCACTCTGGCTAAAACATCCCATAGAACGGCAGAGCCCTCCTTAACACCCACGCTGTACTATGACAAATACAACAACACCATGCATCTGCCGTCCTCGCATTCAGCTCTTAGGGACCCCACTCTCAAGGGTCACGAACTTGAGGACCATTTTAGTCACCTTGTACGGCAGCCAGGGATTACCTTAGTCCTATTCTTAATAGTCCGAGACTACAGAGCTGTGATAATATTGATATATATCTGGGGTAGTAATTACATTTCTGCACTTTTTTGTTATAATTAATAAACATAACAGTAATATTTATAATTTTATTCATCATCAGCCGATAGACGTCCACTGCTGGGCTGGACATAGGCCTCTCTCAAAGACTTACACATCGATCGGGTAGGGATTCATATGAAAGGATTTGGTCCATTTTCGACCAGGCTGGCCCAATGCGGGTTGGTGGGAGCCAGAGCCTCGTTTGTTGTCTCCAGGGTGCACCACGAGCAGGTGAAGTTGGCTTGGGTCCCTGAGCTGTTGTGCGGGAACACAATATTCGTTTGTTTAAGCAGTCGAATAAGGATCCGGTGTTGACAAATATATTTGGCCTTATTAAGGCATTATTTGAAAGCAGTACAGAATATTACAGCAACGCCGACCTCCCAATGAGAGGGAGACTTAAAACAAAAAGCAAGGAGCTTTGGTGCCCTGCAGCCGACTGCACTTGGTACCTTCCTTTATTTACAACGGACAACGCGTTAAGCTTCATTACGACTTGAACTGGATTCGCCGCGGACGTCTATCTTCCTTTTTTTCCTTTCAATTCCTGCGGCGGCATTCAGAATGAAACATTAATCTTGATATTTTGTCATCATTATAATCATCTTTTACTAGGTACATCTAACCCAACAATCAAACCGTACGATAACATGAAACTATACAACAAATATGATTATGCGAATTTACTGCGACGGAGTAAAGGTCTAATATCACAAAACTATATAAAAAGCAAAGCCAATGAAACTGTTGGTACTTACAGTGACTCCAGGTTTTTGTGTGATAAGAAAGATAGAAAAGCGATAACAAAACTGTGGCGTTAAACTATAATAAACAACATTGTCAAAAATCTAGAATTTTCCATAATGATATTAATAAGTATTACGTACAGACTACATGCTCATATAAATATACAATTTCATTGCAATCATGTATTTGCTTCTGTACAAAATAAAACTTTAAACACAATTCTAACTTTGTAGTTAAGTGAAAACTTTTTTTATTATGAAAGAGTGAAGAAATTTGAACATACAAAATTTATACCTTCTACTTTATATTCGCAGATAGTCTAGAACTTTTGAAAGACTAAAGTTATTTCAATTTCTTTATTAACAACATATAATATAGAGGATATGTTCTTACGTAATTAAAACACAAAGCAAAAGAAATCTATAACGAAGTGCTATTTAGTTTGATTTCGTTAAATAAGTTAACGAAATAAAGTACCGTTTTAAGCTTTATGTTTAACATGTTAACTTAATTTTGTACTAAAAAACTATAATAATATACAAACCGCAACACAAAATCAGTTGCTCGATGGTTGACGGTAGAAATTAATGGTACTATAGACAGCATCTCTCAAATACAGAGATAATGTTAACATAAAAAAATCTATTTAACATTCTGGACATTTAAATTAAGTAATCGAGATTTTATTAAAATTATGTATCAATTTGGTAACCTCAAAAAATTCTTAATCTTAACGAGACAAGTAGTTTATAAGGGGTTAGAAATTTTCATGGTAATATTAACTCTGTAAATAAATGTTTAGTATATAACATCCGTAATGAGAATTGATTGAAGATACAAGTTAATATCCTGCTGCGCCCCTTGTGACAAGTTACAACATAAAAAGCATTATTATGTATATATAAAATACATATAACTTTCATCTCAACATTTCACATACATAACGAGATATGTTTATTGGTCATAGCTTTATAATATGTATGTAATTAATTAGTTACTTCATTTTTGTTATTACTATCAAGAGGGAGAGAAAGTATATGATGTTATCTCCAATCGATAGTAACAGCAAAAATGGATGGGGGAAATTTGGAAAAAAAAAAGGAGGTGTACAACGTTACAAAACCTGTATCGCCTAGCAACGGGCGAGCGAGGCCCGCCGGGAGTGCGGCGCGGGAGGCTGCGGCGCGCCTACCTGCGCAGACGCTCCCCAAAACGAACAAGAGCCTGCATTCCTAGCCTGCCCCCTCTCTCCCTCCTCCACTCCACCCCAAACCCCCCACGCTCGCGCTGCAAGCAGGGGCGGCACAAATACACTTGTAAACAAAATGTTTAATGAAAAGCATAATTAAGAGAAGCACAAGAACAGATAATTGACAACTCCGAGGTCCAAGGTATCCGTTATTTAATTATGTTTACCCCTAGGTAGCGACTGTTTTGCAGCAGCCATTGCTATAGGATGACTGAGCTGATAGACATCCCAATATCATAGTCATCACAGCCTTTTTTATCATTATTTCCAATCTAAATAGAATATTCTCTCACTCTGTTTTCTGAAGATGTTAAGCGCTTGAAAGTCATATTCATTCTTATAGCTCATCTGATTCTGGGCTCGTGGACCTGGATCGACGGCTTGATAGAATATGCGCACTGTGTTTTATAGTCTTCTAGTGGTATGCTTGGTGTTACATTTTATTAACAATTTGATCCTAAGCCGGTAATAATACCAAATTATTTCTATTGAAATTGAGTTTTTCAATCTAATAACCACTTCGCCTATCATCTTTGATAGAGAAGACTGAGGGTCCACAAAAAGTTGACGAAAATACAATTTAAAGTTTGTTCTTGTCATAGATATACTATATGCATTATCCGCTGGTGGTAGGTCTGTTGCCGGAGACCGCTAGGTAGGTACCACTGCAGCGCCTGTTGCAGCCGACAAATGTGTAGATATTACTTTGTCCCGACTGGAAGCGTATTGTAGGTTAATGAAATTACCGGGATACCAAGATCTTATGTCTATAGCAACGAGCATAGTGTGGTGTAGTGTGATGTATATCACCCTAACTAGTACCTCATTGTTATGAGCAGAAGTATCACTTACTATCAGGTGACCGTTCAAGTGGTCTCGTCGGTTCCTTGAATAAAAAAAATTGTTCATTTATTTTAATCCGGTTACTGCATTGTATATAAACAAGGATTCGTCTAAACTAATGGTTCGGAATCAACGGATTATATAAAGTGGGTAATAAAGTGTTGGCAGCCCTGGCCTCCTCATCCCTTGCATCCCGACATTCCCCACGGCGCGGGGCCGGCGCGGGGCCGGCGCGGGACCGGCGCGGACCTGTTGCGGCCGGCCGGGCCCGCCGCGCGCGCCGACATAAATAATTCAGTATGTCCGATTAATTCGTGCCCGATACCGATTCAACTGTCAATTAACGTACAGCCCGACGACGGCTGGGGACGTCGTGGGACACGCTGCACTGATGCCGTCGTGGCCAGATGAATCATTCGCGCTGGCCATCAGCTCTAGAATGTTCCCGCCCAGAATCTATTTATACACATCGTGTGTACAGACGTTCCTAACGGAAACTGGAATCAATGACTTATAATAACAATAATAAACACTCCATTTAATATCTCCACGAAAGATGTTCTGGGAAAATATCGGTTTCGTCACCAAGTTTTCCTTCACAAGAATTTTAGGCTCGGTGAGGATCGAACCCTCGCCTCTTAGAGACGCTTTCAGACTGAGCTATCATAGCTTTATTACTATATACTAACACGACTAGCGTTGCTTAGGACATCTAACCAACAATGATTTTCCTCAGATTGATGATCATGATGATGGTAAAGAAGAGCCAACAAATGTATGGTGTACAGATACAACTAGCGAACGTGTAGCAACTTTGGCTGGGCTTCATTATTAAAAAACTTCACAAATGACGACCGATCATGTCATATTTGAAATTACAACCAACAGTTTAAAAATATAGAGTAGAGGAATATAGTTAATTTGTTCATTATAATTCAAGTAGTGATCAAGGGATCTTTCTCTCTCTTTCATGCTATCTACTAGTGGGTCAGCATTCTTTAGTTTCTCTCTACCGCCTCCTTCTGCTCTGACAACGTTATCAGTCTCGTCACTTACCATCGCATCTTCCTTAATACTTCTTCTTTCTAGCTTGCTTTTGGGCCTTTTATATTGAACACGTCAGTAATAATCAAGGAATATAAACAATATATGTATATATATATATAATATATAATCTCTCTCTTTAGTATTGGTCTCTGTTTAGTATTGGTTCTATATCCTCTTAATCTTGTAATTCTAATAGTAGTATATATATATATTTGTAGGTTGATATTAATTTTTCATTATCAGATACATTTTTATTCATTGAGAAGTAACATTTAGTGTATCTAACAGACATTAGATGTGGTTCAGTGTAAACATCCTAATAAACTCACATTGTCTTCAAATGATCGAAATCTTTTTATTGTATAAAACCATTATCCAATAATCCGAACGAACAGTCAGAGTGGTGGCTAGGTGGTTTTTTTTTGTTCTAGGTAGCGACGAGACGAGCGGAACATTCACCTGATACTAGTGAGGCCTATGTCCAGCAGTGGGCGTCTGTCGGCTGATAATGAAGACGTTCCACCTGATGCTAAAAACGTGGCCAACCTATATATATATATATATATATACTACTATTAGAGTTACAAGATTAAAAAGGATATACAACCAATACTAATACTAAACAGAGACAGACTTAATACTGTTTGAGAGGAAATTCACTGTAGCAAAAACCAATAAATAAGCAAAGAGACAAACATGACATTCAACAATTATCAAGTGATATGACCTAATCATAAAAATTAAACACGCTAGTTAGGATATTTACACAATTCGTTATTAAAATCGTCGCTTTGTAGTCTCTATGAAATGAACAAGGGCAACGTTATTACATACAAAATGTATAGTGAATAGTACGCGAAATGTATTTCAGCATTTCGGTCACCCCGTCCCACTTCCTGTCTAGTAACATGGTGTATGAAATCACCGCACAATTTCGTGTTTAGGTAATTAAGAACAGTCTAGGCATAAAGCATTGTGCCAGACGCTGTGACTCAGCTTTCTCCTGTGAATTATGGCCGTTCTAAATCAAGCTTATTCAGCGAACGTTGAGGTGAATTATTTGATCCTCCTGCTCATTTAGAATCCAACAATGCGACCCAAGGATTGTTCAAGGGAAAATTCAAATTTATACGGATGATTGTTGGGAATGCGGAAATATCCCGCGCGCCTTTTCCAATCTCAGTGAACGATTTCCTTTTGAAAATATCTACACTAAATCCGCCATTTTAAAGCGTTCCTTAAAACATTTAATATATAATATCTTTGTCTAAAGAAGTGTAGGGGGTCCCGCATAACAACTCACGGGATCCAAGCCAGCCTCACATGGTCGTGGTGCACCCTGCTAATCAACAAACGAGGCTCTGACTCTGACCAATCCGCATCGGGATAGCTCAGTGGGAAATGGTACAAATTCTCCCATATGAACACAATCGAAGCCCCTACTGCTCGGCAGTACCATGCTGGCTGTCTGGTGAATGTCGCGGGAAGCAGCTGGATGCAGGCTTCGCAGAACCGATCGAGGTTTTTGGGAAAGGCCTATGTCCATCAATGGACATCTTCCGACCGATGATTGATCTTTATCTAAAACTATATATGTACCAATGCAGATAATATTTTTACTGCAAAGCAGTAGTATGTAAGCTTTACTCTGTTCCAATTTGTGGAACTCCGTACCCAATGAAATTTTCGAGACACAATTTTTTTTTTTTTTAAGCATTCCCTTGCGTGTGGTGGGTCAGGGCCTTTTCACATGAATCACTTATCATCTATTATTGATTTACATCTAGACACTATTAGACACTAGACTATAATTCAAATATCTTTTTTTGTGTTCAGTGCTTTACAAACATTAACTAGCTTCCTAAAGGTTATCGGGAGCAGTATCACTTAGTATTGAGTGTGCATCCTATGACTATACGAGAACTTTTAAAGGTGTAGTAAAGAAAGAAGTGCAGCGAGATATAAATATTTAATCTTTAATCATAATACTGATAAGTTGATGTTTTATTTGTGCTGCACAATTCATACACACAGGAGAAATGATTTTTTTTTTCATTATCAATTTGGTATTTTATTAAAAAATGGATATATAGTAAATTAAATATGAGTAAAGTTATAGAATTTACAGTAAATAGGAGAAATGAGCAAGTACGGAACAGCACCACGGGTGTCCGAGCCCACGCGAAGCTAACGAGCGAGAATATTTTTAATGCCATAATAATAATAGTCAGTCATTGCGAACAATAGGCACTAACGCTGTATGTACAAAGGCTATGTGGCCTGCAGGCTAGACAAGAGGAGACAATCATCGTACGATCTCGGACCGCCTCGCGAGCGTGCGCGCGCGCACCCGCGGCAAGGGGGAGAGGGCGAGCGACGGCGGCGGGGTCGTGGAGGGGGCGCGCGTGTGGGTGGACGCCGCGTTTCCATTGGCCGCTTCGCGATGACGGTTTTCCTTTTTTTCTTTAACAACGATCGATTGTTTTTTTTTTCCAACGAGGATATTTTGAGGATTTTTTTTTATACTCCAACTTATAGTCTAGGTCTCTTTTGAGTTTATCCATGTTTTAAATTGCGGCATAAACCATTTGTACGTTTTTATATCAGTAATAAACAACCCTCCTTATATACCCACTGTTGGGACTCGGACCTCATTGGTTAAGAGCGAAATTACTGCGGTAACCAGACTTAACAACTTAACGTCTCAAGGCGACAAGCACAATATGGTGCAGTGTATATCATCCTAACTATTGCGACGTTTTTAGCATCAGGTGGAACGTCTTCATTATCAGCCGACAGACGACCACTGCTGGACATAGGCCTCACTAGTATCAGGTGAATGTTCCGCTCGTCTCGTCGCTACCTAGAACAAAAAAAAAAACCACCTAGCCACCACTGTGACTGTTTGCTCGGATTATTGGATAATGGTTTTATACAATAAAAAGATTTCGATCATTTGAAGACAATGTGAGGTTGTTAGGATGTTTACACAGAACCACATCTAATGTCTGTTAGATACACTAAATGTTACTTCTCAATGAATAAAAATGTATCTGATAATGAAACATTAATATCAACCTACAACACTATTGTAAGGAAAAATCTTCGAGCAGAAAAGGAATATAATATTGATGGCCATGGTATGTCTCTGTTCCTGGATGCTGTTTTAGTGCAGTGTCTTTCTTCTTCTTCTTAAAGTGCCTGTCCAAGTAGTGAAGGTCGGCGATGGCTATGCAGTGTGTATCATTCTAACTAACGTAACATTATTATGTTCAGGAAAATCATAATTGAAAAGAGACATCAAAAAAAGACTAGTAGAAAAACTGTAAGAGTTTCCGTTCAACATCCTACGGAGCCCAAGTCAACCTCGCCAGCACGCGGGGCACCCTCCTGAATTACAGACGAGACTCTGACTACCCACCAACCCGCACTGGGCTAGCGTGGTGAAGCTAAGGACCGAATCCCTCTCAATGATGATCCTTGAGGGAGGCGTATGCTCAGCAGTGGGCGTTGTCCGATAAACCGGAGCTCCTCATTAATGAATTATCTAACTACTATGAATACAGGAAGTCCAATATTCAATGGACACAACCGTTTGGCATGCTCATACATATACATACATTTATGTATGGAACCTGTTTCACTAAGTAGTTCATCTACACAGTCAATGATCCAAGCTCCGAATAAGGAGCGGCATTTTTCTTTATTGTCGCAATTAGATCAAATAAATCATTGCCATAATCGTATAATGAGAAATAGATCCTTTACCGGATGATCGCTGATCTACGCGAGGGTACTGAGGCGCCGCTGTGTGTGGGTAGACGGCGCTCAGTAAATTGTGACCATTTATAGCGAAACTAGATCTCGAGCCGTTTCACGTGAGAAGAATATGGGACATTTTTTTTTATTTATTACTGTTATCATTACCATATGGAAGATAAATTTAAAGCTTTAGCGAGTTCTCTGCCCGTCAATTAAATATGTTTAGAAGCCTTTTGCCGAATTGAGTAATAATTAAAAAGAAAAATCTCCCATCGTTTACATCAATATTTCCAGTATACTTAAGAAGTTTACAGATAGTGATGAGTAAAATTGATCTTCGTACGAAAAAGCAAGACAAAGATCGAATAAATAAGACCAAGACCAAAGCCAAGCCAAGACAGATTTATGCAAGACCAGACCCGTGCAAGAGTTAGAATATTTATCATAAGTTACTACTGGAAACAAAATATTTAATGTATTATAAGGTTGAATATGCAAGACCATGACCAATACCAAGATTGTCTAAGTCTTGTTCTTGTCCTTGCTTTGCTCATCACTATTTACAACTCGTAAAATTATTAGTTTCAAATAAAAGTAACATACCCTCACGTAAACATTCCTCTCAACCTCTAGTCAATTAAGAAAAATCTTAATATTTATTTACTAAGAAAGCATTTATAACTATAAAGGAATAGCGAATGATAATGAAGTTTTAGTTTAAGACGATTCATCATTTACTTAGAGATACTAATGATAATATCATCATCATCAGCCGACAGACATAATAAATAATAGAATGATAATATACCTACGAATAAGGAGTTACTGTAAATTTCTTTAAACTGACAAGTTCTACTGCTACAGATATCATAAACTCCATTAAAATAACCATAAATCTAAAGACTTGTTTGGTTAAAGTATATTTTGTAACATTTTAAGTGCCGAAGTTTTATATTGAGGATGGGAGGGAGTACGATGATTAAAAGAACCTGCTTGGAAACTTTGAAAACTCTTGTTAAAGTATGTTTCTTTGTAATACATCGAATATTTTTCTTAGAATACAATAAATATTGCAGCAGTGTTAGAAATGAAGACGATAATTGATTGTCATCATGATAATTTTGTCTATAACAATTGATTGTCCGAGTGATGACGATGAAGTAAATCAGACATGTTACAGACAATTTATATTTCTCGTACATAACCTCGTTAGGTCACCGACATAGTCCAAAGGATTGCTAGCCTCAAGTGGCAATGTGCAGAACACATCGCTCGAAGGACTGACAACCGAAGCGCCATAAAAGTACTCGAATGGTGAGTAGGTTCCCCACCAAGTGATCCGACGATCTAGAGTCGGTTGCTGGAAGCAGCTGGATGCGAGCAGCAATGATGATGATAATGCACCTCGTTACTCTTGCTCTAATTAAGATGATTACACAATAACCAATAGACGTACGATTTCAAGTCTCATTTTTTTTACTAGATATAGTGTGAACTGATACATGGTTCAGCTACAGAAATGGGGGATGCGGTGGTTAACTAATAAGCTTTACCGCCATTAAAACATCTAAATGAAAGGTTTATCTGAACGCGTATCAACCTAGTTTCATATTATTGAGCTGTATTTTATTATTTACGATACAAGCTACCGGTCTAATGAAACCGGCGATAACCATCGTCTCCAAGTCGTGCCGAGTCGGAGACATGAATACTCCTTACTAACCGTTAGCTATATACAGAGACAGCACGGAAATAGACCGACAGGCCCAACAACAATTTGCATATAAATAATTCATAGTATGAAATTTTCCATATATGACTCCGGGATTAAGGCGAAGCCGCAAGTTAAACGTTCTTGCCGTGCGGCTGTCCGACACTTGTTTTTTTGTAAACTTTATTTCTCTTATGTTCCTTAATCACACAGGACTTTAACAGACCTGTTACAATTTAATGGTTTTAATATTTATAGTCCATTACACTACCTGTGTATAATTCAGATAAATGAAGACCAAAGAGAATGAGGAAGCGCAATCGTAGATACTTTATTTCCTTAACTATAATATAAAAGTGATTTTCGCTTCCTTCAAATTTGGTTTTGATAACGATAAGGTCTAATCCTTCTCTGATATTATTTCTACATCAAATTTCTCTCTTAATACGACAACAAGTGTTCAAATGCTATTAACACTTAAAATCGGCTAATATAATATAAGATCAAGCATAGTCTACTAAAAGTCTCTATCTTGCTCTAGAGGTTAAGAACAATTTCCTTTATCCGGACCATCTATAATGACCGATGATAAAGAGCTTATCTGTTGTCAAGAATTTCGAAGCTATAAAGCTTAACAAGCTCTTTAACGGTCATCATTTTGGTATCGGGCTCGCGGCGATAAAGTATTGCCGCGGCTAATTGCACTCCGGCATACAAAATCGACGTTATCAAAGTGGCGCGATATCGAGAACTCGTGTGAGAACAAGGCAGGGCAGGGCAGGGCAGGGGCAGGAAGGAGTTATGTTGCAAAAACTTGGCCCCGGTTGCGCACCGAGGAACCGGTCCAACCGAATCTCGCTCGTGTCTGCCGACGTCGCGTCGCCGGCTCCGCTTCGATTTTTCTGCAATCTACCATTTAAAGTATAATGATTTGCTACATCAACATATAACAAAGGAAATAATGAGAATGAACGTGGATGGTCATAAGGGTAGAGGAAGACCGAAGGAAGTGTGGACGGATTGTGTGAAAGATGACATGCGTAAAAAGAGTTTGAAATCAGATTTGACGGCTGATAGAGGAATATGGAAGAGCAGTACATACTTTGCCGACCTCACATAGCTGAGAAAAGGGCAGTAGAAAGAAAGAAAAATTGGCTACATCTACAGTGGGTTAACTGTAGTGTAGTTTAAACGTAAAATCATCAGCGGTCTACACTTCATTAATACTTCCCAATATAAACACACAATTTAATACTTCACAACTATGACAAATTACGTTCTCAGAACAAATAACGTTTTAACGATAATTATTTAATTTCAAATAATGCCCTTATTAAGGAGGGGTAAATATTTAATTTCTATACAATATAAACCTAAAAAAATATTCAAATGTATAGCCGCAATGGAATGAGTAATCGTTCTAATTATTAACCCCGCAGTAATAAAATGCGGTTAGTGCCTTTACAACGGCAATTCCACAGTATGCAACCTTTACCGTCTTCCAATAAGTAGTAAAACATTTTATTTCGAAATTCCTCTTCAGTGTTATTGAAATCCAATTTTAGTTGTATTCTATATATTTATTTTATAGCCAAGTTTATCTTATAGAAAGAAAAAATATATATTCTACTCATTCGATTTGCAGTCTTATTGAATCTTTATTTCGCATCTAAATATAATACATCTCCTATACAGTCATTTATTGATGTTTTATGGTATCATTAAGGAATATAAAAACGGCTATCAAACTTCTCTTATGACGATTTATTGAAAGCTTTTCTAGTCACCATTTCCGGTGACTATCTATTGCAGAAAGACGCCTTTCAACGCCTACTGCCGCCCAACAGCACCGTGTAAACTTTCCTGTATTTAACCAGCGCTATAGTTAATAAAAACAAATGGGTAGTGTGAGAGACAAACGCAAAGTGATACAAAAATATCTTGATTAGAGATTACAATCATCGCCATCATTAGCCAAAAGAAGTTAACTGCTTAATCCAAAGATTTCGGTTACATTACATTGGATTAACATGAAAAAAGGACTATAAAAGCACAAAGTTTAGTTTCATATCATCAGCCAAAAATTACCATACGGGCGAGTAGGGATTCATATGGTACAATTTGGGGCAGCATTTGCCCATCACGCTATCCCACTGCGGATTAGTGGGAGCCAGAGCCTCGTTTATTGATTAGCGGGGTGTACCATGAGAAGGTGAGGTTGACTTGGATCTCGTGAGTTGTTGTGCGGGAACCCTTACAAAAAGTTTAGTTTATTAATTGAATATCTAGGAAAACTGGATATAAAATACGTGAAACAGTTTCAAATAACCTGAAAGCTACTAAGTGCGTCTCAGTAGAATTCAGCGCTTCTGCAATTCCGTCGGGGAGTGAGCTGACTAAAACATAAAGCTATTTCAAAACTTCATAAAATAACTTTCATAATTTAGATTCGCAGGAGAAAGGACTATCTGAATTTATTATAACTCACAATTTATTACAGTCTCTTTGAACCCGTCAGACGTTTTGCTATCTGTGTACACAAACCTAAGGTAAAACAAATCATCATCATCATCAGCCGATAGACGTTCACTGTTGGACATAGAAAACAAATTATTAGAATGAAATTTATTCCCAATATTACCTTTAAAATTTTCTCATGAAACATTGTTATTTTTAAAGTAAAATTAGCAAATTTAGTTCCTTTTAGTATCAGTCATCCAATAGTAAATATATTTTAAATCGGTTCAACCGTTTAATCGTTAGCCGAAACAAATAATGAGCAAACATAAAAATTTTCAACGTATACCTTGTATAGAGTAGTCGTAAATTTTGTTATAACCTATACGTAAACGTTTGTTATAACCTACAAAATTTAAAACAATTAACTCAGTTTTGTATAAATAAAAAAAAAATGTAGAGCAGAAAACATTCTGTTTAAACTCTGCTGTTATGTTTTTCTGATTCTTTTTATGGTCCTTAGGCAACTTATAAACTCTACGAGCTGAGTAGATGTTTTCGCAGCGCCACACTTCCTCCGGAAATTGGAGCATAGTAATTTTAGCGCTTCGTAATTACAGTGAAAACAATAAGTAAAAAAAATGCATACAACGGAATTTGAAAAACAAATTGTATAATATCTAATTTCCAATGTAATAGTATCTGTTATATACTCAGCGCCATTTTGGTATGGAAGGACCTTAAACAAATTGAGAATTTACTTCAAGCCATAGACAGGATCCACAAAACTATTTCCTGTCCATATTTAATGATTATAGCTAGGTAAGTAAATACTTTACAGCGAAACATGCAGCGCTTAACGTGGATCGGTTCAATTGAGGGCCATAAGCATTTCTAAATAGCTACAACTTTCTTCGCTGACCTCAATAACTACAGCGGTAAATTGTATTATACTAAGACTTAGGTTGTTAGTCAGCATAACATTGCCTCCATTATTTCTAGTATTGAGTTATAAATATAATTACCGAAATAATTTTGATAACCACAGCGCCCTCGAAGTCTCCGAATGTTTGTACGCTAACGTTCAGCACTGGTTACATTGCAGGGTGCCCAACGTGGTAGTTTTTCTCTTTTACATAAGGGAAGTTGCCACTGACTGATATGATCGACGATGTTTTGTTCACGTCGCTTAATAGCACGACCACGGAAAAGCTTTCGCATACATCAGCGATCCCGACAGCGCTGCACATGACAGCTTTAAGACCGTGATGGAATTCTTCCGCCAGTTAAGTCTCTCTCGTAATAAAAAGTCGCCCCAAGGCGATGACTTCATTTATCTAAGTTTCCGATACCAAGCTTAGTAGTTAATGGTAAGTCGAGCAAACAAACGGTATCAATCGACGAGAACCGCGGGCCACTTAGCAGCACTTACACGACTTCCTACTTAGGCTTTCTAAGCATTTCAACCTACATTTACTTAATTTGTGCCCTTTAATAGCAGAGCAAATTTTTTGGCAAATTCTTTTTATGTCGCTCACAAAAATGATCAGTGATCCAACATACAAATTAACGAATATTTATATATATAGTCAAATGAAATTATATAACTTAACAAAATATTCAAAGATTCTTCTCCCATAACTAAATCTGGGTAAGATATAAAATTTTTGTTCCTCTAACTTATGTTGTCTCTTTAAGTACTTCTCTTAAAGAACTTAAAATTTTAATGCTAACACAAAATTGCAAACATATAGTTTATAACTTTTCGCAGCATCTTTGTAATGTATGAAAACACTTCCAAGTCCCTAGGGATGTCTATTATACACAGATACACAAATTACTGAAGCTAGAAAAGCTTTTACATCGAAAGTAATTGATCAATCATCTGATGATATTTACTTTCGAAACAATTTTCTCATCCGTAAAAGAAATGGCAAAGGCATCCGGAACGTTCGGCCAACAATAATATTATAACAGCGCTCACATCGGTCCGACCACTTCGCAATCTGCGAACAGAGACCTGATCATCCCTGGAGATGTAACCGGTTTGCTCCAGGGTTGTCATTATTTTTATCATAAGTAGTCACATTTTCATCAATGACAGGTTGCTCTCGAAATATTCTTAATCTGTATCCAGCGATTTCCTGCAACCTTCGTCAGATTATCGGTCTTTCTTCTCACTTTATTTTACTGCTGTAATCCTTAATAACATAATGTTTTCTAAGTTATTTTCGGTTTATTGTTTTGTTATTTTAGATTGTCGCTCATGATGTGACTACTCGTGATCAGAATTGCAATTATGTATGCAACTGTAGCCATATACAAATGGCAACATTATTATTTATTATTGTAAACTTCATGAGCAATTCATAATCATTCATTTTTCGTTCTCATTATCAGCCTTTGTTTATCCATTGCTGGATATAGGCCTTGCTCCAACTCGTCAAATGCGATCCTCAGCTTCTCGCATCCACTCACTTCCGACCGACCTGATGATGTCGTCGGCCCGTCTGGAGTGAGGGCGTCCTACGTTTCTGCGTAACCGCGGCCTCCTCTCCAAACCTTTTCATTCAGCTGGCAGATTTTGAGAGCTACGTCGACATCTTAAGATCTCCTTCGAATTTCTTCGTTTTGGATTTTTTCCTTTAGAGAAATGGAAGGCATAGCTCTTTCCATCGCTCGTTGTGCGATTTTCAATCAGTAGACCAACCTGATGGTCAGGTGTCACGTTTCTGCGCCGTGAGTGAAGGAAGTAGAGCTAAGATTCTTAATCACGTGTTAAATATTCACGACAATTATGATATAGTTACGTTCTAAACTACGATTTTATATATTCGTACCGTGAAGTAAACCATCAAGCTAATATATTAATCAAGTTCGTCGAGACCTACAACCCTACTTCATTGGTTACGTATCAAATCAGGCAAACCCATTACCGTCAGGGATTACTCGTTCCGTTGTGTAGTACCGAAGGCTGCGACTCCATCGCAAACTCAGGACCAATAAATTTGATTTCGCTGTGTCTCTGAAACATTCGCGATTTTACTTTTCTGTAACTCGATATAGGAACTTTATAAGAGAAAATGGACAATTGAATCATTGTTACTCAGTGATATTTTTATTGTAAAACGAAATAGGGGAAAACGAATAGGCTCATCTATAAGTTAAAACTATCTATAGAATCTATTAGTAATAATGTCAACATTGAAGAGAATCTTTTCTTCAAGCTGCACACTAAGCTTTCCATTCGTGGGGATGATGCGCGTTAATAATCTCATGGCGAAATCAAACCCCATCTTTTCCCGAATAATTAGCTACGGTAAATATGACGATAAGTAGGCGATTGTATTCGTTTGATAAGAAAAAAGCTATGATAATGTATATAGAAGCGAATATTACGATTGTTATCGGTTCAACCCGTGATAAAACTCGATCGAAAGCAATTATTGTGCAATTTTCGATATCACTTGCATTTCGCAAGATACATAAAATTGCAATTGCAAGATCTACTTAAAAGCTTTAAAATACTGGAGATTAATTAAGATATCAAAATACATTTATAACCGATATCAAGCCTAATTCTAAATAGGTTTTTATTCTTATTTCCTTATCAATAAATAATAAATTAACAAATCGAACGTTTGTACGAAACTTGAAACTTTACCTCCCCATTGTTCCAATTGAATAGCTCGATTAAGTTAAATATGCATCACTCAGCAAATCAATTACAAGAAACATTGTTTTCGAGGCTACCGAATGAAGTATTGAATAATTCACAAAATTGCTAATTAAATAAGGCCTAATTTAAATATCAAATTGATTTTGTTCACAAACAGTAAAACCTGTTCCAATAAATACATATAAGTAAAGGACTATAACCTATTGCTGCCACTAAAGAGCAAATTGTAACTTTCTTCTGATATAGATGTTGGCTGTCTATACAATTTAAACCTTCTGCTCATCTCTTGTGCCAATCTATACAGTTTTATTTGACTAGTATCAAAAGTAAACACAGATTGTTTTAAAAGAGATAAAAAAAACTATATCCAAATGCTGACAAACAAAAAATACTTCTCAATCAAACTTTCAATGCTTCGTTAAGCTCCATTGTGATCCGTATGCTTAAATAAACATTGTCTTTGTTCGAGTGTATTTCTATGCTTCTAACCCGTTATACTTGTATAAACATCATCATAGTCATCATCATTAACTAAGAGATGAACAGGTGAACAACGCCTATTCCAAAGATCTTCCCACCTATCAGTCTGAAACTGCTCGCATCCAACGGTATCGATTTCACTTCTCTTCATAAGATCGTCATCCCAATTTGTAAGCAATAAATACAAGCATATAAATAAATAAATGAATATCCAGCTTAATGTCCCCACTCCTCGGACTTGGATCACCTTTCCGACAAGGAGAGAGTCAAGACTGATGGATGAAGTAATGATAAATGTATGTTGATCAATTCATTCATCTATCAAGTATTATATTATTACGATAGCTAGCAATATCCTTTCTATGATAATTAATTTATTTCATTATATGCCAAACGAGGGTACTTAATTTCTGATGATTGGACATGCATCATGGTACATTGTTGATTCCATTTCTAGTAATCTGTGTATTGAGATGATGTATATTATAGAGAGATTGGATACATATTAATCTTGATCGAATCTTCGTATTACATCCAATGTTAATCACTCTTGAAGATTTATTTAACTCTTATGTCACAAAAGTTTGAGGTTTTTGAGGAATCTGTAATTCGTGAACAAGTATATCTTGGCGAATTCTTTTGGTGTTTTTTATGTTTGTTCTTATAGTTATCGCTCGTAACATAGTGGGTCGATTAAGTCGGAAACTGGAATTTTCTTCGGTGTCTGGCACCCAGATTTACTACGGCGATTTAGCTGGACCGAATCTCCATTTGCCTGATGCAATTTGTATAGTGCTGCTAGCTTAGTTCTCGTGCACGAACTAACTCATACACGTTGATGTTGTATATTCAATTTGTGTACATCATTCGCGATCACGAGGCGATTCAACCGATGCTTCTAGAATATCCTCAATTATGATGCTCAAAGTTTTTATATTTCAATGCTACCAAGTTTTGTAATTAATTTTATCTCTCCAATGAAACCTCCCATGTTGATTGTACGATAAACAACAAGCATTCTATAGTACAAATTTACAAGTAAAATAAATAAATAACAAATATGCGATTCTATGATACAATTTCTATAATTCTATACCACTATTCATTTTAACCATCCAAATATCAATAATCAGAGGTGATAACTTACCATCACGAAAGCCGCTTTCATTTAGAACTTATCGTTAAAAATAACATACCGCAAAGTTATGCGTTATAATTAAAGTATTTACATGAACCGTTAATTATAATATAAAATCCTAAAAGTAAATTGAGAGAAGTATAACTTTAAAAAAAAAAACCAGCAGCATCCAGCTCGAGAGCGGCACTCGTGTAGTAATTAAGGTAAACCCGTCGAGAGTCGAGTTGTAACGCTGACATTCGCCCCCCGCCTTCTGTTTTGAAAGTTTTCCACTGCGATAATTAAATTAATGTACCGTCCGACTTTTAACGGTATTCTGTTTGACTCCGTCGAAAATTAAACCTCATTTCTGCAGCAGCTTTTCCAGTTACTTAATCTTACGTATATATATTGAATTACACCTTTATGGTAAGTGGAACGGTGAATTCTTCAACACGTGGTAATTAATTAATAAAAATATATTTATATAAACATTAACAATACTCACATACAAAACGGACCAACTCCAGTTATTGTAGCAGGGACGCGACTTTTTACTTATGAAGTAAGAGTTCAAGTTATTTTATAGAGGTGGAAAATCTTCGGAAAGATACCCTGCCTTCTGGAGGAAAGACACGGTTATGTGAAAAATGTAACGGAACTGCAGAAAGGCAGAATTCTACTGGTACCCACTCTGTAGCTTTCCGATAATTTAATTTGTTCCACCTATTTTATCTCGTTTTCCTGGATATCCAATTAATAAACTAAACTTTGTGTGAGGGGTCCCGCACAACAACTCACGGGAAACAAAGCCAACTGCTTCATCTGCTTGTGATGCATCCTGCTAATCAACAAACGAGGCTCCGGCTACTACCAACCCGCATTGGGTCAGCATGGTGTGCAATAGCCCAATTCCCATTATATGAACCCCTACAAACGACGGCAGCATTGAACCGATTGATGTAGGGATCTTTGGTAGAGGCCTATAAAAACCCTCTCGATGGTCTTCGTAAGAGTTTGGAACACAACCGTAAGGAATCATAGCTATCATCTAAATTGCATAACTGAGAGTTAACGGATGCCTCAAAATACGACAACTCTTTTCTGATCATGTTTGTGTTGAAAGAAATTGTGCTTCTGAGGAATTCCAACCTGCTCTGTCTCCGAGTCTTACAGCAAAATGTTAAACCTACTACACAACTTACCTATCAGTATCACCTCCAAAACTGAATGTAAGGATAAAGATTTCTTAGTTATCTTAGAATTTTTCTACTTTGCAAACAACAATTTATCTTAATACTTTTTGCTTCAAGAAAGGTTGTAGACGATCATTAATCTTCGTTGTAAAAACTTTTAATTACTTTTGACTTAGTAATTTTTTTTAAAATAAAACAAAGAAATATTGTTGTATATTACTTTTGTCGGCTTAACCGGTAACCATACACAAAAGCCACTAATTACCAGCCAATTTTATATAGTGATAACAAATGCACAATGTATAGTATCAGTATATGTAATAGATGATCAAGTTAATATCATCAAAGTATTTCCACTTCACATGCCTGTCAGATATTTAATGGTCGCAGTTACTTATCATTACTTCATCATCATCATAAGGTGTCTTTTTTATACTAAATTCTAGCGAGCAGATTAATAATAAATAATTCCCTGTAAGATCGTTAGGCACTTATACAGTGATCCTGTTCCGTTACTTAGCATCCTGTTGTCCTCTCTATTGTAACACTAAACGAAAATATATATACTCGTATATAACCTCCTCGCCAGGAGTACAATTATCTCATCAGGAAATTTGATCTCTAATGAACATTAAAGTAAAAATATTAAATTTCTCTCACAATTTCGTATAACGATCTTTTACATACATACATATACATCACGCCTAGTTACCGGTGGGGCAGACAGAGACCACCTCTCTCCACTTGCTACGATCCTGGCACACCTCTCTCACTTCCTCCACTTTCATGAGCGTCTCCATGCGTGCTCGTTGGTTGCTAGTACTCTTGACCCGGCCTTTCTTTAGGACATCTTCAATTTGATCGGAATATGTCCGCCTAGGTCGACCTGCACCGATTTGTCTAATCATTCTTACCTTGTATACCTCTTTCGTTAATCTTCTTTCATCCATTCTTTCAAGATCTTTTAAGATATATAATTCTTCTCCGTATACTAATTTCTTCAGACACATATAGCCATTTACGGTTAAATAAATAATCTATAATTTTATATTGATTCCACAAGTATAAATAATGAAGTAAGCATAAAATTTTTTCTAAGGGTTAGTAAAGTCAAACAAAAATCTTAAAAACAACCAACTCGGGAGCTGCTGTCTGATGCCTTAGTTATCCAAGTGAGAGGATTATTCAAACACCCTCGCCTTATTTAGTAATCTTTATTAAAAATACCAAATGATAACTTGAAAAGAAAATATTAAGTCCCGAGTTGACATTAACTTATCGACGATCCATACATAATCTTGGGCGTTTCGTGAGCGAGGAACACGACTGTCTGATATCATGAATCGTACCCACTGAGACATTTGCTTATCCTGGTCACGACTGTCTGTCACACCTATAACATCGTCACAACATCTAAAAACTGTTTTTTTTTTCAGCATAACCTGTCCTCAATTTTAAATACTATAACACTAGGTTTATAAGACGCGTCATTTTGACGCATTTCAAATTGTATACATGTATATATATACTAGCTCTTCCCCACTCGTTTTGCTAGTTGTAATATCCCCTCTACTCTCATTGAGGTAAGAATTTTGTAAAACCCAATCAAAGACTGACTTCTAAAGGGGAAAAGCAATACACCGTCAATAAATTTTGTTAACAATCAATTAAGTACCAAAAGTTGCTAAATTTCTTGAATATAGACTGATTTGAAGATAATTAAATTGATAGTAATAATGAGTATATATATATATATATAAGGTAAAAATGAATTTTGTTTGTTCGCCGATCACGTGAAAACTAGTGAACGTATCCACACGAGCAACGTAAGCATTCGACGCGAAATGATTTGTAGATGGTTATAGGATATTTATATTTAAAATTTTCATTTATATTTATAAATTAACATTTATAAATATTTTCATTTTGTGTGATTCATGCGGTTACTATAGTAACAGTTATTATAGAAAGTCATTTGCAGTTGCGCTTGCTCTCGAGTAATATTTCAGACAAATATCAAGTCTGATTTTACATTAAATAAAGCGGGCGGGAACAGCTAGTATATATAAATACATATGTGTACTGTTCATATATGGACGGTAATCATGCTCGTATATACTAGAAGGATCAGTGTAAGTTGGTACGCGGTGAAAAAATTGCAAACACCGCTATTAGCGCATTCCCCCGCGTGGCGCGCCGCGTATCTGCGCGGTGCGCCTGCGCACGGCGCCACGGCACTACTTTAGTGAATCGCACACATTTGAACTTTATCTAAATGCTATACACATACTCATCCCAACTACTTCATTCCTTTTTTAACCGACACGTAGTATTTCGAGATAGACAAGACGTTCCACCGCATACCGAAAGATGTGGTGTAGCCAGATCCCCACCAGGTGGTTTGACGATCTGAAGAAATTTGCGGAAAGCAGTTGGATGCGGATCAGGGTAGTATCGAACGATGTGGAAATCTCTGGGAGGCTTATGTCCAGCAGTGGACATCCGTCTGCTGATAATGAAGACGTTCCACCTGATGGTAAGTGCCTGCTCATAATGGTGCACAACGTGGTGCTAGATAGAATAATTTACATAGCACGACATTATGATTGTCGCTTTAAGACAAATCGTTAAGTCCCGTTAGCCCAGTAATTTTACTAGCTACGACATTCCTCAAGAGAACACAGTAATATCAGCACAATACTGTTTGACAGTAGATTTAAAAACTTAGGTGGTACCGTCCTAAATGGTCTCCGGTGACAGAGACCTACCACCTTTGCTTTATGAATCCAAGCGGGGTAATGTTTGCACACTAAAGTTGCATGATTATTACTGGCAAACGTAGGTTGCTTGGTAATCTACTGTCAGACAGTACTGTGAACTCATTACTGTGTTCTGAGGAACATTGTAGTCAGTTTAATTATTGAGGCAACCCAATGTAAGATCTCATATCTTAAACCGACGAGCACATTATATTTTTTTTTATTTTATTCAAGGAAGCGTCGAGATGAGCGGGACGTTCAATTGATAGTAAGTGATACGCCTGCCTCTAACAACGTGGCGCTAATTAGGATAGACACTGCATCACATTGTGCTCGTCGTCTTGAGATACATTATGTTAAGTCTCGTTACCCCAGTAATTACACAAGCTAGAGCAACCTGCAAACCGGAATACAGTAATGTCTGTACACCACTGTTTATCAGCAGAAATAGGAGCTACAACGATTCGTACCTTTTTTATCGCAAGGAAATCTTCTTAAAATATACCTTGCTTCACACAGGTCAAGGACAAGGTTATGTGGGGTTTCTACCCACTAAAACTCCCTAGGTGGTCTCCCTCAGGGCTTGAGAAGGGGCTCTGGTATCTTCTACGGAACGCACCGACGCCTCCCTGCAGTCTGGCTAAAACTTCTTACGGAAGAGCAAAGCCCTCCTTAGCACCCATGCTATGCTACAGCAAATACAAGACCACCATGCATTTGCCGTCCTCCTAAGGCTCGCTTATTGAGCTCTGAGAGCCCCCACCCTCAAAGCCCCCGTATCCGTGGACCCTTTTAGTCGCCTTGTACGACAAGCAGGGAAACCTTAGTCCTATTCTTAATAGCCCAAGACTACAATGATTCGTACCTAGATGGTCTTTGATATTAGAGACATACCAGTAAAACTATAATTTGTTTATGGCAATTAGCGCTGCTAAGGCACTTAGGGAACCTGAGAATTTTTTTTTAACCATTTTAATTGGTCTATTTCGAATCTATGTGTCCTAAGTTCAAAGAAGCTGGAAAGGACGAAAGCATCAAACATCTGCTGAGTACGGTCAGATAGTACTCACTTAAATCTCATTGTACTGGTAATCGGGATTGGTGAAGAGAGGCTAACTATAAGTAAGAAGAAAAGAAGATTTCTATATTGGTGATAGATCTTTCGTACAAAGGATTTACTGTAGATAACAACAATAAGACGAGCTTCCGGAATAATTACTTCTACCAGAATAAATAGTACTTTGTTATAGTATTACTATTGTGGTATGAAATGAAGAGAAGACTTTTACACTTCATTTTCAATTGGCATCATCATCATTATCAGCCGATAGCCTTCCACTGCTGAACATAGGCCTCCTCCAATGATCTCCCCTTAATAGGAGGAGGATAATCAGCAATATTTAAATCAAAACTCACATTTTTTCTCAGCTTACTACGATGCAGACATGCTGTTGTATATAAAAACTAGTATCTACTACAACATTACTATCATTAGGATTCTTACACTAACACAACTATGGGGCTAACTGCTTCATTGACATGAATCGACATTGTATGTCTGATCTTCACAAAACGATATCTTTACACAGTAGGGCTTGTATCTCTATAAAATATAATTATTTTCAACATACCTCCGGGGTCCTCGGAAGTTATTTCAGTGTACGGTACATGGGCTTATTGGTCATTAGCTCGCGGCATGTGGTGGCAAGAGGCAATCAAGGCCACTCATACGAAGGCTCGGTTCGCGATTGTTTCCGGCGGGTCAATGGCCCCCCCAGCACCGACCAAAAAACCACCTTCCCGTGGTTGCTGTGCCCCGGCCGAACCGCTCATACACTTTAAGATTTGTGGGTGTACTACGTAAACTGTGAACTTCGTGAACTTATCTTAAAATTAATATTTATTTATATAACTTTCAGCGGTGACGTATTACATATAGAAAAGTACTCCAGCCCAATCTATTTCACAAAACAGTGAAGTGTTCTACTTATTAAAGTGCCTCTGCTCTAAACTCGTGAAGGTTGAAAGCGTGGTACAGTCCTTTCTGTTTCTGGGTCGGCCGAACAACTCGGATTCCCCAGATATGCCAGTCCATTCACTAATATTCCTCAACCATGACTTTTTCCTTAGTAGGAAGTTAGGAAGTGTTAAGCATCTTGAATTCGGTGATAAGTTTAAGTAAAATTAGTAATCGTGACTCCCTTCAGTAAGGTGATGATCGTGTTATTACGATTTCCACACGAAGGCACTTTGTTTTAATTCAACGAGCTAGACGAGTGATGCGTTACTTGATGGTAAATGATACACCTGTGCATTATCCAACATGCACACACAGCACCACACTGCTCGCCAACTTCCTCTCCAACCTCATCATAAAATGTTTGTCGGCAGAAATAAGAGCTGGGGTGGTACCTACCTAGACGGTTTCCGGCAACGGAGACCACCATTACAACAATCACTGCAGCTATGCAACCTTAATGTATATGTATAGGAGATTTTAAGAAATTTACTCATCACGAGATCTCAGAAACTATTAGATGTAAACACTTAAAAATTAGTAAATATATTGCTTATATCATTTAAAAGTCAACTGGGAATGTATTTTAAAAAAATCTTTCTTTAAAAGGAGTTGCGGGGGTTTTAATAAGGTAGTATGGCCTAGGGGATAGCGAGCTGCCGCGGGGCGGGAATATTTCTGATGAACTACAAGTCTAATATTATTTTGCGACCAGCAAAAGAGAAACATGGAACAACTAGTATATCTATATAATACCATATATGTCGTTATTATATACTATATATTTCGCTTTGACATCAAAGCTGGTAAACCGTAGTTTTTGTGTTCGCGTCCAGTATACACGAGCAGCTATCAATACCGAGTATAGCCATTGGGATATCTCAGTGGAACCGCATTCTTGAGCCCCACTCTCCCGCTCCCCGACCACCTCGCGCAACATGTTTCCACACACGCAGCCTTACGAAACCGTAAACACAGCGTTCACAACTCTTACCGCACCGTCACAACGGCTACATTCGTGTGATGGTATAGTTCGGGAAAGGCAC
Source organism: Ornithoptera priamus (assembly GCA_029034505.1). NCBI lineage: Eukaryota > Metazoa > Arthropoda > Insecta > Lepidoptera > Papilionidae > Ornithoptera > Ornithoptera priamus. Next base: position 3,749,762 of record JARDWD010000826.1, read on the forward strand.
CGTCGACTTGTTTGTTCAGTTCGCGGCGTTCGCGGCGATCGACACTGTTTCTTTTACCGACTGCGAAACCACTGAAGGGATTCATTTAAAGCAAATAAACTCTTTCATGGAGCACGCGAGAAGAGGAAATCCTCACAAGAAATTATGCCGCTCATTAAAATGTACCAAAAGAAATCATCATCACCAGCCGATAGACATCCACTGCTGAACATAGGCCTCCCACAAAGATTTCCACAACGATCGCTGTCGCGTTGCTCGCATCCAGTATGTTCTCACCAGATGGTCCATCCACCTTGTGAAAAGCCTCCCAATGAAATCACAGAGAGTTAAATATTTACGTTTTAAACTATTCTAACTTTACTAGTGGTAGATCTATTGCCTTAGATCATCTAGATAAGTACCATCGCAGCGCCTATTGGAGCCGACAAACAGTAACGTGCAAACATTACTGTGTTCCGATTTGAAGGGCGTTGTAGCTTGCAAAATTACTGGGGTAACGAGACAATATAATATGTCCCAAGACGACGAGCGCAATATAGTGCTGTGTATATCATCGTAACTGGCATCACGAAATTATGTGCGGTTGTACGACTTACCTATCATATTCCCATACATAGTATAAAAAAAATTCAATTATTTAGAAGGTCTCACAGATCATGATGGATTTTCCTATTACTTGTTCCACCCCAAGTTAAAGGATGAGACCAGCTTATATCTAAGCTGCTGGAGTTTCCCTACAATTAAAACACCATATATTCGTAAACAGTGAAATTTGAAGATCACATAATATTAAATCTACCAATCATTAGACAATGAGATGGAAGCACATTTATTTTCTTCCTCTGAGCGTCACGTTCGTTTTGTAACAGGATCTGTTTTCTCCAATTTTGTCCTTCCACTTTGCCCTTTCCGTTTAATAGAAATAAATAACTACATATTCAAGTACTAGCTAGTCTCCGCCTGATTTAATGGTCATAATGTAGAATTAGATTTGAAATTTGTCAGAAATATTCCTACCCAACCCGTCGCCCTCCGATTATTAACACCCCCGTAACTCCCTTTGAAGAAGGAATTTTGTATAATCCACTCTTAGCTGACCTCTAAATGACAGAAGCAATATCTCTACCAAATTTGGAGTGTCTAATAATTATGTGATGACTCTCTGGATATCTCCTAAATCTATATATATACATAGATCACAATTTTCCACTTTTAGAGTTAAAAGACTTTAAGAACATCAACTCAAGGTATAAAAAAAAATCGTAAAAACATACTCTCCAATTTGAAAAGCATCATCATGTTGTTAAAAGATCGTCTGAGTGAGAGCAAATTAAATTTTTAAAAATAATTCATCCCCCATGTTCCGGCAGCCGCAGCTTACCTCATACATGAAACAATGTATCACCATGCATTATCATTTAATGATGACATCCACCGGCGTCGGATGTGACCGGTTCCTAACCGGACTGCCGGCTGTTAGCACCACTTAGCTCATTTCATTCCAAATTAAACGTGGAAGATCTTCATTCTAGCATCACTAGTTGTGTTTGAACACTCGTAAGAGAGAGTAAATATTAAACAACGAACATACGTCTTTATACCAGTACTGTTTAATGGCGTTTGTACGCTGTGGATAATCATTTATAGTTTACAAATTAAAACTTGTAATAAACAAGTCTTAACTGATTACACTGTTTTAAGTGATACCCTAATACACTGCTTTCCGAAAGCAGGGAGATTGTTTTGGGGAAAAATATAGATGGTAGTAAGATGGCCTCCCTGATTAGTGAGGACCAAAGTCGTTTCAAAGAAATTATAAATAAAGATAAAGATAATAAAACGTAACTGAATGGTATCAGCAGGAAAGCAAAAAATTATAAACTAGAATAAATATTGTAAAAGGAACTTTGTACAAGGATTAGAATAAGGATTTAACTAAGACAAGCAATGAAATAAATAAGAAAATTGACAAAGAAACGTAGCAGAAGCAAGTATGTAAATAAATATAAATGTGTGCCCCAACTCATTTAAGGGAAGGATGAAAGAAGTAATTAGGATGGAGTATAGACGAGAGAAAAGGAATGGAAGATTAGAATGGTATCGAAGAAGAAGAAAACGCAAGGTGAGAATGAGGAAAGAAATTGTAAAAGAAAGGAACGACGCCCAGGCCCAAAAATTCCTGGGGAATGAGTAAAAAAAAATTAAAAAATACAGTGTTTTCCAAGTTTATTTCGTTGCCGTAACCCATAGTAAAATTTTTCCTTTGTATACCTCTCCCCTAATACGTCTCATTTCTCTAAAGCTCTATCTGTTGTCAATCTTAACTATGAAATATACTCTCTATCCTCTCTATTTATCTCCTTTATCATCTTAGTAAGCTATTGGGTTCATTTTAAACAACATATTGTAGACATAACGCATTACGATAATGTTTTTATAAGCTGTTTTAACTTTTCAATATTCCCACCATTACTGATATACTTTTCTCGTAACCCCGCAAACCACCAGCTCTAGAAGATGTAACCGCTCCAGCTTCTTCGGCGTAGTGATTAAGTACTTTTCGATACATCGCAAGCCTCAATATTTGTATCATTCTTCTTAACAAATAGTATTCTTTTGTAAACATTTCTGTCAAATCTGATATAATTGATAGTTAAATAGTAAATGTGAATAATATGCGGAATACATTGTTACAGACAGACACTAGCACGTTTGTAAATAATAACGGCCGTGAAAATCCTAACGTCCGGAGGTTTCAACATAATGGCTTGTAACGTTCCATTGCTTTCTATAAAATATATCGTTGCTGTATCGCACTAAACTGGCAAGTGTTATATCCTTCGCTATAAATCCAGCAGTAAGAGTTTGAAGTAAATTGGCGCGATCAATTCTATTGTAATGGCTCACCGCAGGGAATTAAGACACACATATATATATATATATATATATATATATATATATATGTGTGTGTGTGTGTGTGTTTCGGTGTCTTCAAGAAAAGGTTGAATAGGCTGTTACTAGATTAATGCACCTTACCACCACAGACCACTTCACCACTTAACGACAGATGGGAGCATGGTTAAGCGTTGACCTTGGTGATTTAAAAAAAAATAAAAAAAAAGATATATCTCGTACCTACACATATCTCTCAACCATCAGCCGATAGACGTTCACTGCTGGACATAGACCTCCCTCAAAGATCTCTCTGACAGTCAGCATAGGTCGGTATCGTCGGGCAATAGGGGTCGTCATTTGTAGAGGTTTATATGGAGGGATTTGGACCATATCCCACAACGCTGGGCCAATGAGGGTTGGTGGAAGCCAGAACTCCGTTTGTTTATTAGCAGTGTGCAGAACGAGCAGGTGAGGTTAGCTTGGGTCCAGTGAGTTATTTTGCAGAGTCCCTTACACCCCTATTTAAATTATATAAAATTTTATAATATATGTACTATTTGTTTTGTTTGCCTACAACCTACAACCTTAACTCACAAGCATCGAATTATTCTCATCTCGATGTGGTGGAGGATGAGTCAGCCAGAATGCGAACGTCATGTTTATGTAAGCCCGTTCGAGTGCCTCGCGACTCGCCTGACTTCCATGCACCAACTTTTACCACATCCACACAACAGTATAACACAGCGAAGCTATTAAACGCGAAAACTTATAACTACTCATATTTGTGAGTTGAAAGAGAATACCCTGTGAAAAGCCGTCTCTGTTGTCTGTTGCCTTAATCATCATGGACCATCGAAAGATGCCATTTTAAAAAAGAAGTTTATATTTAAACTGTTCAAGTTTAAAATTGTGATATGATGCAATAATCTCCAATTTACCTTAACTTCCAAGCGTAAGTCATCCGCTGCTGAACCCCAACGCCACAACGAGCTAATTGTTCGAAAGATTTTTTCACGACACAACGCCAAGTTTCATCCTCACCATCCGAATGACTGGCGATCAAACACTGCATTTCCGGTGCAAGTTTTTACCACGCACTACCACTTTGTGGAATCAGTTGTCGCCAGCGGAATTTCCGAACCCATACGATTATGGAGGCTTTTAAGAAAAGAGCGTATTATTCCCTTATAGGTCTGTAACGCAGCCATCACTCTGGTGTTGCGACTGTCCTTGGGCGTCAGTAAGCACTTTCCACCTGGTGCACTGTTTGCCCACCCTTTTATAATGTTCTAGCCAAACTTAACAGTATAGGTCAATAACCAATAGAGTGAAGCAAGCACTATCACTAGTACATTAAATGAAGCATCTGTATGCTCTGTGTCCTAACGATCCACTTGAGGAGATGGCCGCCGAGTTTTGACCGGTCAAGTCATATTATATGCTTTCTCACTTAGAAGAAAAAGATATGTGAAAAAATAATAAAACATTGAATTGAGGAAATTATATATTTTTATATATAATGAATGAATAATTACTAAGGACTTAGAAGCTGTGCTCAGATTGTAAGAAGAGATACGGGTATGATTTCCACCGAGTTTGAGGTTCACGATAATTACCGACATTAACAAGTTTTGGGTAGATGTCACCTCCTCCCACCTAAACTTGGCCGGCGTGGTGGATAAATAGTCATCTGTGTTACTACTAATGAAGAAGGCCTTCAACCACAGTAGTGGGAACATTAAGAGAGTTGTTTATTAAAGCAGATTCTTTTCCTATGGTATAATGCCTTAACAAAGTAAAGCTATGTATATCATCTGCTAGAGTCAGAATCCAGTACCAATTGTAGATAAAATTAGATTTAAATCTATATTATTATTTTTATGTTTCCTTTGTTACTCTGAAATTATATTTAAATATGTGACATAACCTTGAGTATGAGATGGATTGACCAGATAAAGGCGGCAGTAAATCGTTCATCATCATTGTCACTATATGAATACAGAGAGGCGGCCATCAGAGAGGAATGGCGACGTTGTTAAGCTTGCGACCAACACCTGAAGTGATGACCACGACCACTCTATCAAGAGTGATACCGACGAAGAAGAAGAATACAAATATACTAATACCTTTGGCACAACAATAAATAAAGAAACAACATAAATAAAAACTAAATATGAAAGATGGTCCAAAATAATTTTCTAGTAAGAATCGAAACGACAAGGTGGATGTGAATCATAAGAGTGTGCTGCTATCGTATTAGTGATTGATGCATTCATAAAACTTACAGCCTCTCATTGTCCATTTTAAACGTCGCTATAATTTTTTTTAATGTTTGATACTCAGTTGAGCGTCGCAGCGAACGCGTTAGACAGTACGCGACTCGTACAGGTCGCCTATCTGCGCCTAGTGCTCGCACCGCGGCGGATACCTACGCGCTCAGACGGTCATAGACCCGCGACTGGCATTTGGCACAGCTGTCTGCAATCGCGCTAATGTATTCACAAGTTCAAATAATAACGATTATTGAACTCCTCGTGCCACTAACGTTGGCGACGCCGTATACCATGAGCGAAGACCAAAATCGTCAAATCAAGAAGAGACAATAAAACGAACTTAGATGTAAACTGTGACATTAGAATAAGCTATAGTTATAAAAATTATAAAACTGGCAAAGAGAACAAGAGAAGATAATGAGGAAATGGATATAAGAGATATAAAACTAAATAAAGGTAACTTCTAATTTTCTTAACACACGAAGAAAAAGAAATGAGAATAACAGATGAAAAGATGTTTCATCTATAACAAGTTCTTTTTCTGTATGCTAAAGAAGAAAAAAGGCGACAGTTCACTTGTGAGAGGTATGAAAGGAAAAAATAAGTTGCAGAATGATAGAGAAAAGAAATATGAAAGATAAGATGGAAACTAGATGAGAATGAAATGGAATAAGCAAATAAAATCAGATGGTAAATGCTACTAAAAGCTCTTTTTTCAATCATTAAAAAAAAAGCGCATTATGTCAACCAACTTTCTAGTTTATTGTTTAATTTTTTAAAACCACTGATGGTGGAACTAGGTAGGCACCATCGCAGCGCCCACAAACATCACTGTATTACTCTTTGATGAGCATTGTAGCTGATGAAATTACTGAGGTAACGAGACAACATCTTAAGTCTTCAGGAGATTAACACAATATGGTCACTTGCTGTTTACTTCTTAACTAGCGCTACGTTTCTTATTATAAGGGCAAGTATATCTCCTACGTCTATCGTCTTACCCCTCTTTTCAGTTTGTGACCCTTTAAATGTTTTTTTTTAAATAAAAACTAACTTTTTTATTACACTAGCCACAGTTTACGTTACCATCTCTTGACTACATTTGTTAAATAACATTTTATATCTTTTATATATTAAATCAAATCTAGCGGTGTAAAGAAATATAAAGAGTGAAATCATAATGTACTGAACAGATGAACTAAAATCGAATTATTATGAAAGTGCTACTTTAGTATTGAAAATTCGAGGCCGACATAGAAAAGAAATATTATCCTTTCCGTATAATATTTTCTTACAATTTATCTTCGCAAACATTTGACGTCCAAAGCCGTGAATAAAAACGGTATAAAGCTAAATAATTATATATCTTTCCTCGCATAGTGATTAATGATATAGCACTCATATATAAATATTCGCGGTGTTTCGTTTTATGTATACCACAGTGTTTACAGCAAACACTTAGATGTACCGTTAAGTTAAAACGCATTGATAAATATCACACGTTTAAGCTCCGCGATTGAGATAGCTCAATATGACAAACGGCGGTGGATGCCTTCTCCGAAATGCACACTTTAGTTATATTACCGTTTTAATGTACACACACACACATACACACACACACACACACATACACACGTGTACGTACACACACACACACACACACACACATACGGCCGTGGTCTTACAAGTTTATAGCGGCTACATTGATACTTCACTTTAAAGCAGATATGTCGACATTTCAAATATCCCCCTGGCGCAGTGGCTAACCGCTTACTTAACACAGACGTCTCAGGCTCGATTCCTTCTAGCTTTTTTTTTAATATGAAGCGTCTAGATGAACGAGACGTTCACCTGATGATAAGTGATACGCCCGTCCAATAACAATGTAGCGTTAGTAGGGAAGTTATACATAGCAACTATATTGGGCCCGTCGCTTTGAGATACAAAATGTTGACTTTTATTACCCCAGTAGCTTCACTAGCTACAGCGTCCTCCAAGCCGGAACACAGTAATATTGGCACAGTACTGTTTGTTAACTGCAATAGGCGCTGCAGTGATATCTACCTAGTCGGTCTCTAACAACAGAGACCTACTACCAGTAAAATTTCGTTTGGTGGTCCTTTTTCAAACTCCCTTAACTAGCAACTGATTTAGGAAAGCTGGAGTATTCTGGAGAGAGGGGTGTAAAAGTCCTGCACAACAACTCATGGGACCCAAGCCTACTTCACCTGTTCGCGGTGAACCCTGTTAATCAACAAACGCGACTCTGGCTCCCACCAACCCGCATTAGGCCAGCGTGGTGGGAAGTAGCCCAAATCCCCCCTCATGAAACACTATAAATGACGGCCCCTGCTGCCCGGTGATGCAGGCGGCACAGGACTCTTCGATGTGGGGATTTTTGGGGGTAGCCTATGTCCAGCAGTGGACATCTATCGGCTGATGATGGTGGAGTATTCTGAGCAGCATACTCATCTATAGCCCGATTGTCACGTAACACTACGCGAAATTAAGTGTTAGCCGGTTTTAAAACTAAAAGTTGAAGATTTTCGCTATGTATATATTCAAATGTAATTTCATGTATTCGCAGCAAGAATTTTTTTTATTACCACCAAAGTGTCAAATAGACTGGCACTTAACCACACTTGATGGTAAGCGGTTGCCGTAGCCTATGAGCCCTTGTTATTGAAACCACCATAGCTTTGTCGAGTCCCCAGTAAGCTCACAACATATTTAAAAAAAAATACCTTAATTAATATCTATGTGAAATATTTGTTCTGCATTCTAATGATGTCCCAGCGTCCAATGCATCAGCAATTAGATCAGCTCAATGAGCTCCAGTGTTGGGTTACCGTTATAAAGTGTCCTCCTGATCCTGTTTGTGTAGCTGAAGACAAAGGTAATTAATTCTGACTATAACTTGTAAGTAAAGCTTTAGACAGAGATAGGGCCGTGACACGGCGCTAGTGCTGCAAACCAGCTCCTCCTAAAGATTGCTCGAAGGTAGATAAGACAAATACCCGTTACAACGTTATACAGACGGTGCTATTGCACTTGGTTCCATAAGTAACATTATCCTACATCCTTCTTGGAGTATTTTCTGTATATTTAAATATTGACTTTGTCACATTATTTATGATGATGCAAACTACATTTAGTTACTATTATCTTGTATATTTAAATACTACTTGTATCTCCTAGAAGATATCCTACGAGCCTTGCGAGAACAATGGAAGAAAAGCAAGTTGCAATGCAATCGGAAGGAAGCGTAAAAACTGCTTCCAGGACCTAGTCGTTAACAATGTTTGACCTGGCCAGCTTTACCATTCTTATAACATAAATTTGTTCTCATAACAGCATCACTGTGCTTCAGCTGTTAATGCAAGAGAGGAAGAGTATTATATGCGAACACACTTCACCATCCATGGCCTGATCGTCATTTAACTCCATTGGGAATTGAAATCATGTCTAACCCATTACAGATAAAAAATACATATAAGAGGTCCCGCATAATGACTCACGGGTCCCAAGCAAACCCCACCTGCGCGGTGCACCCTGCTAATCAACCAGGCTCTGGCTCCCACCAACTCACATTAGGCCAGCATGCTGGAAAATGGCCTAAATCCTCCAATATGAACCTGTACAAACGAATGAAAGCCGCGAGAAGCCGCTGGATACGGGCAGCGCAGGACTGATCGATGCGGGGATCCTTCGGGAAGGCCCATGTCAAACAGTGGACGTCTATTGGTTGATGTTGATGCATAAAGTTTCCATGTTTACATTTTACCTCTAATTCAACACTTTTTATTGTTATAACGTAAAGGACAAATATGGATCAATAAAATGCATAAGACAATATGTCCTCTATTAGTCCTTAGCTTGTTCTACAGTACATGTACTAATTGACAGCTGTAGTTTTTTTATTTCTTGTTGTTTTGTTAAATTCCACATGTATATTAAAATATACTTATATGTAATGTACAATAAAATATTTTCTTTCTTATTTAATAAATTAAATTTATCGTTATAAATAAACTGTACTGGTAAATGTTTCTTTGTTTTGTTGGTTAAAAAGGCGACTATTATTTCAATTTGTTTAACTATGTAATTTTTTATAAATCATTACCGTTTATTAAATCGGAGTGTTTTCAAGGATCTGACTTCATCAAGGATCTCTGTAAATATACTTAAAAATAATCCGATAAATCGATTGAAATCTCTCTGATGTTTCTATTCGCAAAACCTTTACCTAAGAGACATTCGTCTATGCCGTGGTCGAAATTTTCTTCAATTTTGCTATTAAACGATATATTAATAAGTACTCCACGTCTTGTAACTCGCACACCCTGATCTCCAGTGCCCTAATAATGGACTATAAAACCTTGATATTTTTTTTTAAACCGTTTCGTTTTGAGCCGGTTTATAACCAGACCAAGGCAACCGGTCTGCGTTCGTTCTCTTTTTTTTTCCTTACGATTGGTAATTACATGACGTTAGAAATAGGTGCGACAGGACCGGTGAGGTGCTGTACTACCTTTTTTTTTATTCCATTTATAACATCTCATTTCAAACTCAAGCAACTAGTATATAAAAAGTAACGTATTAAAATATGAAGAATCTTCCAAATATGCGTTATAATTTCGGATATATTAACTAACGGTAAGTTAGACATTAAGTTCTGCATCAATGTTGTAACTTAGCAGCAGTAAAAACCGTGCTTTGAGAATATGTTTAGAGGTATTGCTTTCCCCGTTAATTTCATTTGATACTTAAAATTCTTAATGCATTTCCGATTACTTAAAGTTTTATGTTAAAACTGAAAGACTTAACTGAAGGCAGGCTAATAATAAATTTTACTACAATGAAACAGTATACTAATTGTTTTTATCTCCAATAGAGGACGAAGCTGAAGATGGTGAAGATTGTCTGCTCAGAATACTTTGATATTCATATAGTGAGAGCAATAACAGAGTAATTCTGTTATAGCGGAAGATTTACATCATGAGCGTAATAGATAAGCAAAGCGGATTCGATAACACTCGCTTATAAAACTCCACACTTGTGGCTCCGGACCCGAACCAACGAACACTCACGGCAAGCGGTAATACGCCACGGAAGAAGTAGAAACAGTTCGCCGGCCCTTCTGCATACAATAGACATCAACGAGCGCACGCTGCGCAAGCGCACGCGCAACTAGACTCACCGCATGATGTCTCATATTAACGTTAGAAAACTGAATAGATATTAATCGTTAATTGTATATACGAACACAATAATTATAAAGGAACTTTTTTAACACACAACAGAATTTGTGATAATTATTGGACTTAAGATATATTTTAAGTATGAATGCTGCTTATAAAACAATAAAAATTATATCATCATCGTCATATCAGCGGAGAATTCCTTGATTACTATACTACAGTAAGAAGAAAAAATTATATAGTACGCGTTTCTAATTAAATTTTCATTTATTTATAATACGCTGAACGATAAGTTATTAGAGATATACCTGACGGTTATTTTATTCTTTAAAAGCTGATAACTCTGACGCGTGTCACGATAGCCGCATTGAAATTGATTACGAGTTAATAGACTAGTGTGTTAGCACCTTAACATAATTTTGCATCGCCGTAAAAGTCTAATTCCAGTGAGATTTACAGCTCGGGAACGCGAATTCTCGCTCGCAGCCATCCGGAGTTACTGTTATTGCCTTTATTAAAATCCAACTTGAGCAATAACACAGTTCGAGTATCCAGTTTATGTGTACTTCGACGAGCTCATATAATGGTATGAATAATGTGAATATTCATCACCATAAAACAATCCAATTTAAATGGTGCGCCAGGAGGCATTTCGATAATTAGCACCAGCTTTTACACTCACAGATGATTTCAGTATGTAGAGTTAGTCATACAGTAGACTCTTGTTAGAAAGTTTGCGTACTTAAACGGTATTATAAATCAGCACTCATAATTGCAATAGACAACTTCATTTACATGGATCGCGAAGACAGGATATTTATTATTAAGTATTCATGTAATTTAATAACTCTGTAAGGTTGACAACTCAGGCTTGATACCGCCCTCGCATAAACGCACATCTAACAAACTATACGTACTCGTACATACTTTGCTAATCAAATACATTTCTGTAAAAGAACGGGCGGTAAATAGTAATTAAATAAAATAACATACAAACATTACTGTATCTATTTAAATTTCTTGCTAGTTTTACCAATGTTTATAACAGAAATTCTCTCAAAGAGTTTTGTTTATGCATGTAGATCAACTTCCAAGTATACTCATCCCAACAAACAATAACGATGAAAACCGGAAAAAAAACCAGTTAAAAGCTTAGCGTTGTTATAAATAAAAAATTAAGTAGTGTAACAAGAAATTTTTAAACTCAACAGGTGGCGCCACCATGAACAATAGATCACGCTATCGTTTACCATAGCGTAAATCCTTATTAGCATCATACATCTTTGTGTAGATTGAATTTGGTCAACAAGTCATGACGGAGTATCCAACTACTGGATGTCCGTAATACCAAGACTTGGGTCACTAAGTCGTTACGGTACGTAAGCCGACATACATACACTGCTGGACATAAGCCTGCCCCAAAGATATCCACATCGATAAATCCTGCGCTGCCCGCATCCAGCTGCTTCCCGCAACCTTCACGAGATCATCGGACCACCTGGTGAGGAGCCTTGTCTGTCTGCAAACAAGTATTAACAAGTAAAGTTTATCTAATTAACACACTAAGTACGTATATGCCGTATGTTACATAAATACGTATCAATCTTAGAATATTTGTCCTTTTTGGATAATCGGTGTAACATTAAGGTTTGTTTATATGAAATTAGCAATAAATAAGTTAAATAACAAATAATCTCGCTTAGGAGCGAATTTATTTATCCCAGATAAAGTAACACCTTAAATAAAACAATACTTATGCAGTACGTGAAACATTCGTAGCACTCGCCCCCGCAAGCTATAAAAGCTCAGCATATCCGCTGTAAATGTATTTATCGCCTCATTTTATATCTTTTCTTTACGGAATTCATGACTTTCGATCGTTCCACGGTTAAATGTGGAATGACAAGCGAATTTTTTCATCCCTTATACGTTATTCGATTTTAAATATATTACACGCCTGTTAGATATTTAAGATACATTCAGTAACCTCAATTCGAAATACCTGCTAGAGCTTTACGATATTAAGTAGCATTAATATATCTAAATGTATTATATAAATTGTCTAACACCTAAACTACTGACTACACTACTACTGCAGACCCATCTCGCTGCCGAGTCATGTTTATAAGTTGTTCTCGAGAGTCATCACAAATCGTCTCGCTGGTGTTGCCAGCGATGACCTAAGGCTCCGAAACTTAGTCCTAATAAAAAAGCTCCGCCCACGAAAGTAGTTAAATTTTAACTGTCGTACTGACTCATTTCCTAAAAAGTGTCATTTTTATCTAAATTTTAGAACCATATGTATTTTCCTATACCTGGTCGGATAAGTATTGAAGTCAGGTACTTATTTATGTGCTTTATATGTATATTTTATAAATAAAATTTTACTTTAAGATTAAATAAAAATCTAAGTATGACGCCTTATTTTTGACTGTCACGACTTTCAAAGAAACGAATTTAAACGTTTTTAACTTCTAAGTGATGATTATTAACTTAATTGAATAAAACAATGATTAAACAAAAATTTGTGTAGAAATAAGTAAGAAATAAAATCATCGAATTTTTCCTAGAAAATCGGGGATTTTTTGAAAATATTTAAAAAATTAATAACTCCAGAAGCATTATTTTTGTATGGGGTATTTCATACATAGATAGACAGGATACGAGCTATACTTTAGCCCCTACAGATCTTTTACACCGATTACTTTTCACTCTGTATATGTTATGATAATTTAGTTGATAAATTTTTATATAAATATCAGACAGGTTTTTTTATCCGGTTTATAAGAAATAAATATATATCATATCAACTACTGATAATTCCAGTGTTAAGTACCATTATCTCGGACATCTGTCGGTCATTCTCATGGACATTAGTTTTTTAAGGAGATAGTTTTCATATTGCAGTTTATTAGCAGCATATAAATTTTTATATAAAGTTACAAAACAAAGTCAGGGGTTTTATTAAGTTTTAACCGGAGTGCAGGAGGACACCGGTGTGTTCTGTAGGAGATCCCGGAGCTCGTCCTAATGCACTGACGGACCACCGAATGGGTTTTAATAGGTAGCTGTGCTAAAGAACCATGTCTTCCCCCCACAAGCAAGGTATCTTTTAAAAAGATTATATTAAATTATAAAAAATATGAGCAAGCTGTAAATTCTATACACTTAACCATGTCGCAAAATCTTAAAAAGTAATTCAATAAAAAAGTCCAGCCTTTATACTTATCTGGCTGCGTCAAGTAAAGCAGTTCGCTTGTATGTTTTTCACACGTCTTTTACCACCTCGGCTCAATAAAATGCAGGAAACCGTTCTGTCAATATGAAAGCTAAATATTTGAATCGAGCGCAAGCCACGCGTGGGCATCGGGTGGGCATCGCCGTCGGCACTCTAGTATTGTTAAACAAACATAGACGTGCAGTACTATTTGCACAATTAAGTTATTAAATTCTCACAGCTTTTGTTGGCAAATAGTGAAAAACAGTAGCCTGTGGCAATAAGTAAACGATTACAATACATAAGTTATATACCATACATGCATTATACATAAATAAATACATTTTAAGTATCAAATTAAAAAAAACAGCATTACACAAGCATACGATTTGGGGTTTAAACGATATTTATACGTTTTTTCCCCAATAGATATTTAGTTTATGGTAAAAGCAAATTAAATTGCGGATATTTTCCCGCTTTAAATGGTTAGCTACCTCTTCAATTCCACCAGCTACATCAGCCTTCACCAGAACACAGTGATATTTGCAAACCACCTACCAAACGGACTCCGGCAGCGAAGACCCACCGCTATTCAGCCCAGAAGGATATATATTATGACATGATTTACGCACGCGGGCGGATAAGACTTTTCGTTCTTGGCTATAAATAACTCCACAAGCCAGGTCAAGTTGTAAATAACAACCTGGACGGCGGTACCCAAACATTTATATATTAATAAGGGAAAAAAAAATATTTTTGGTCTTTACTAATCACATTTTATGAGTGCTTGTCAAAAATACTCTGTCTATTATGACAGTCAAAAGCTGGGTGACTTCTTCGAGCCACAGGAATCGAACCATGTTTAAGTGACTACGTACTACTCTATTAATGATTGTACGTATCTCTGCTAAGAGATTTTAAGTTTTAACATTAAACAACAAAGGAATACTTAACCTGAACGTATTAATACCGCCAGGTTCAGCTGAAGTTTGAGAAGCTCCGTTATAAAATACGTTACGATCTTTATGGGTTCCATTTACGCTCACTTTATACTCAGACTTATTTTTGTATTAATTGCCGGGATTGAATTTTTTTTTTCTTTCGATTTTTTTATCACCCGTACAGCACCTGTACCTTCGAGCGGTCCCGGAGATGATTTCGATGACTGGTTACTTTTTTTTTTTTAAGGGAATAAAAATAAAACGTTCTCGTCGTCCGTATTTGTTCCCTGTGCTGTTGGCATAGGGTCGACAACACAACGACGAGGTGGCTTTGGAAAATATTTTTTAATGTCTTCTTTTTCGTACGAGGGTGAGAAGATGAGTCCACTGACAAAACCGGAGCGAGCAGGTAGGAAATCGATTGTTGTTCGATTCCTAACAAACGTAATGACGTCCGAAAAATTCCACTAGTATTATTATTGGCTCCGGCTCAGACAAAAGGATTGGGTCCTTCTTTATTATAATTTATAAAGCGTCGTGCCGTTTATAAAAAAAAAAAAAACAAGTTGAATGTTCGCACGACATTTTAACAAGTGTTCCGTGGATAACCATCTACGTACTTTAGGCGTTCGTACACTCGACGTAGAAAATAAAGATTTTTATTTATTTAACGAAGCAACGAAACGAGCAGAGCGTTCACCTGGTGATGTATCTGGTCGCAACTATACACCCACTTAGACGATATATACTACACCTCATTGTACGTGGTGATATATAAGATGTTAAGTCTTTTTAACTTTAACTAACTACCTCCTTTAATCTGGCACTTTTAAACTATACTTTTATAACTTTTACTTTTTCGAAAACTAACTTGAAGTTGTATGGCTGCGTGTTAAGTTTTGAATTGTGTTAAATTTTAGGAGAAATTCCCTCGTCATAATTAATATGTGTTACGGCAAGCGCTGTATAGTAAAGATCAGGACTGAAGCTGCTGTTCTTCGAAGCTACTTACCAATTTACTTTTACGACTCGAGATTGCCTGTATGGGTAAAAAGGGTTATGTTCAGAAACAGTCCGTCTGCATGCTGACGATTGAGCCGGGCTGCAAGTTAATTTTGAAATTGTAATTTGATTTTCAATTCCACCACCGGAATTAGGTTCGCCGCGGTCTGCGGTTATCTCGCGCCCGACATTCTGCCGTATTGCGGGATGATGATGTACGAACATATTCGTGGCCGCCGGAATGTGGAAATTCTTTTAAATACCCCCAAAGGTTATATCAAATAAACCATAACAAGGATTATCAAAATTTCTAGTACTAACGATATTTTAATAAGTTTCAACTATTCAGGAGTCGGAGACTCAGTTAAAATATATAGAAGTCTAAACTCAAGCAGTTGTTTCTCCGTGAACTGTTATTGCGAGTTGTGGTTGATTTAAAAACGGAACGACATACTATTAAATGAACTATTGTCAATGTTTAGTTATAATTTATACTGATGCGTAGTTAACAATTATATCTACTACCTATAGGATACTACTAATAGTTATGTTAAAGAAATTATATGGGATATCGAGGGCGTCCGTCATAAAACGTACAAGTTTCTCTAGTGTAGTATAAACCACGTCTGTTTAAATTTATCTATTAATATAATTAATTATTTAATAAAGTTAAGATAACAGGTCTCCTGAAGTTAGTCATTACGGAGTACTTACAACTTTACATGATTGTTTAGAAATCTATCTCATCAAGCGCAGAATAAGTTCACTATGTCTTGAAGTGTTCTAGTGGCATGTTTGGTGTTTGATTTAATTTTATTAACAATGGAATCCCAACCATTTCCTTCTCTATACAAATTAGGAAGTTATTTCATTCAATAGCCTCACGAATTATCATAATCATTACAATAATCTTTTAACTATATAGCAAAAAAGGTTACATATTACGTGTAACTTTCAGTATGCATATTGGTATCTTATTATTTTTTTTTATAGAAAATGTAAATGTTCCAAAATCTTATTTATTTTAAGTTTACATTAATTGATGTATTATATGTAATTAAGTCACCTACCTTATTTCCAAGTAGCGTGAGAATAGTGTAATAAATGTTTACTAGAAGTGCTCATACCTAAATCGATATAATATTTAACAGTCTAATCCATCGATTGGCTATCTAGATGATATCTTACAACTAACAGTAGAAAGTACACGGGCCAAACACAGGAAGTGTATTCACCGAATGACGGTGGTCGCCCACCACCACCCACAGGCTTCACGTGTTTATTGGGAACAAACACTTGATACGTCGGAGGACTTAGGCGTATAACTGTACTGGACCAATACACTGAGAATTTTCCTGTATATATAGAAGTAATTAGTATAATAAAATATGTGCTTGATCGAGGATATATACAACAAATCTAATCGGCTGCCTCCGGTAAGCGCTTGCCTTGTAACACGGAAGTCCATGGTTCTATTCTGCGCCCACATGTTGTGAAATGGTTTGTGGTAGGACTTTTTGAAGCCACCTGGCGAACTACCACCTTTATATTATGAATTATCCATAACAGCGGTTCTGTGCATTGTGGATTTATATAAGACGAACTATTTTCAAGAAGCGCACATCAATTTCCACAGCTTCACTGTCATTTAATATGACTTGTAATTTCAATCAACTATAGGTACAGATAAAAAAAACGTTCCTTATCTAACTGTTTACGATATCAAATCAGATCTCTTACTATTACTGTATCTATTTCCTTCCATCATCCGATCAAGTGTTAGCCAACACTAATTTCACACATGAATCAGTAATGTGATACAGATTGCATGAAGGTATTTTTATATTTCCATTCAGCACTCGATAACAATCTTTGTCGGCGACGTGACTGCAACATCAGTAAATGGACAACTTACCATATATCAGAAGAGAGGCGCAGATTACACTTGATGACTATTTAAAGCTATAGACAACGTTAATCGTATGAATAATTATTCCGTAAACGTAAGTTTCGAGCGTTGAGCAATTTGTGGGCGAGTCGAAAGTTTTATTTTATCACTTGCAAGCAGTTCTGGTCCCTGCATCAATTAAGATAAGAGTTAAATTGCCGTGGAGTTGTTGAAAGTCTCAGTTGTACCGGCGGCCTGCAACTGATAGTATCGACGAGTCGGTCTCGTAGAGCGCTGGTATGGGGAGCAATGGGCTCGTCCTATGGGTGAGTGGAATGCGCTCCGGCACACAATCCACTTATACCTTTTCATAATATTTTTATATTTACAGTACGAATTATAAATCACAAATTATTTTGATGACTGCTAGTCAATATTCAGGACATTTAAATGAATTTTTACGTAATTAAATGATGAAAACACTCATTGTATATTCAACTATTTGATTGTTATTACCTTGAACCTGTTGCTAATTAGTTACAAATATCATTCACGGAACTTACACACCATTCTGCCATAATCCTATTTTTTATGAAAACTTAGTACGATTAAATAAAATATTATAATTTTATGTCGATTTTATAGTAAAAGATTTTATTAATAATATAATTCATTTTGTTCGATAAAAAAAAATTGAAGGTTTATTTTGTAGGATCGACGTGCCGTATCGCGCCTCGATCAGACAGAAGAAAGTACATCGGGCGCGGGATGATAGCAACGGAGGCTGCGACCGGCCAGACCGGTTATGCTAAACCCCATTGTGGTCAGTTTTTGTACCCGGACCCCGGACCCCGTGCCCCCCACCATCACCCTGAACACCTCATTGCAAACGTTCCGCGAACGAATATAGAGTTCGATATGCCAAAATTGTTATTCACATTTATACCGCAAAAAAACTTCAAAGGCTTTTTTTAGCTATTCATTTTTAAAAATGGTATAAAATTATGGTATTCTATTGACTTTAAAAAATTATTTTAAAAACATTTGGTAATTTACAACTATAAAAAATGTATGTGGAAATATAATTGTCGAAAATGCAGATTCTGCTGATTACCGAGTCTTACACTGTTATCAATGCATTTTATTGATAAATTAAACTCATGTTGGAAACTAATGAAGTAAGGTTTCGACCCAAAATAAAAACATCATCAATTCACGACCTAAATCCAAATTTTAACAATAAGGGTAATCATAAACGTATTCAACGCTTTACTAAAAAGAGAACTCCTGAAATATTATCATTATCACCAATGTCTCATTTAAATGTTAACCATTTTTAAATAGATTATGTTAATTTTCATATATCCTAATCGAACATTTATAACTTTACTAAACCAGTGCAGAATTATTCTAATGCATTATTGATAATGAGATGTTACTAAGCAATAAGAACTTTGTGTTTCCCCATTAAAAATATAGATAGTCGTTAATTGTTGCAAAAATTAACAAATACTATTATAAAGCATCGCTATTTGTGTTATGTTTGAAAATTATTACGGGTCATCCCAAGAACACTAAATAATTTGCAGTCTGCCTGATTTTCAACAGTCACTGCACCCTATAATAGTAATACCACCACATGTATTACTAGCTTGTTGCCGAACCATATCAGGCAGAAATTTAAAGACATTTTAATTATTATTCTCACATACATCACATCACAAAATCTAATACCAATACTATATAAACTAGAAGACACGATATTGAAATTTGGCGCCCTCTAGTTTGTATTTTTACACTTATAACAAAATTAAACGTATTAATTTATACTTGCAATTACAATATTAACAATGTAAAACCTGGAATAATTAGCCATAATATTTGAAATAATTTTAATCTTCTTTTATAACAATAACATTATAAAGTTATTTAAATATAGTAACACTGTAATTGAAGATTTGGCTGTATGGATTTTTATTCTATACTCTTCGATTGCCTAAGGATAAAAAAAGTTAAAACAGTGTGTGTTCTGTCAGAAATGTCTTTTTGACGGCGTTTGCCGATGAAATTATTTGAAAAGTAGTTATTTTTTAACATGGGTGCCTCACAAAGCACTAGAAAACTAAGTGTAGATAACGAGAACGCCGTACAAGTTTCTCAAGAAGCTATTGACCGGATACAGGCTCAATTAAATGCTAAAGTAATTATGTTTCTTTATTACATAATTTTATCAATGTCAGGAAACATTTTTTTTTAATGTAAAAAACATAAACAAACCAATTTTAATTCATAGTAGTGTTTTCTTTCGTATTTATCAATAAACAAGTTTGATAGTACCAGGTAAGAATTTTCTTGTTCTTACGTTGAAGTTGAAATTACGTGCAAGCTTAGGTGGATGAAAATTGTAAGACATGAAGATTATCCAACAAGTAGTGAAGACTAGAAAATAGGCGCAACAAGCAATTAAACGTGTGCATCTTATTATTTATTCAGTTACAGTACTTTTGTAGAACTCATGCTGATATTAAGTTAAGAGCAAAGGAGAGGAAACTCCTACAGATAAGACCACATTATCTAAACAATAATGAAAATTTGTTGCTCAGGAAAGGAAATACATGTTCATTACTCGAAATAAGCAAAAATGATGTTAAATAAGAAAAGTAATGAAGCTTCTAGTGGTACAACCAAATTTAACTTTTATTAATTTTCCTATCTAATCGAAAATACCGAAATGTTTTGCTGTCGAAAAACATAGATAAGTAATGTGTATTCCTCCAAACTATACTAAGAATTAATTTTCTTATAGCAAGCAGAACAGCCTCAACCACCACCTTTGCAGTATGTCCCTCCTCCAAATTATGAATCACAAAAACACCAGAAGGACTATGCAGCAGAAGAGGCCTATTGGGCACAACGGATTGAAAATTTAAAAAGAACTCATGAAAAGATAAATGTTGGAATGCAACTTGAATATCAGAAAACCCTAAAAGAAGCAAATGAATTATTCAACTTAGTTAAAGAAGACAAAATTACAAACAAATTACCACCATGCCAGGAGGAAAAAGCAAAGGTAACTTGATTCATTATATTTTTCAGCTTATGGTTTCCAGACCTAGTAACTGAATATGGCAAATCCTCCAATCACCCAATGTCCCAAATTGCTGGAATAATTTGCTCCAATCTGACTGTTAAACTTCAGATCAAAGAAAGCGCTGCATAATGATGAAGAGTCACTATCCAATATATTGCCATTGATATCTTGAAAGTTGTGAACATATTCTTTTCAATAATGTTTTTCTTCCAAAGCATTGATATGAATTTTGTTCTGCAATTTTTTCATTTACTCTTCAAAATTTAAACAATTCATCATTATCATCTATTAGACACACAGTGAGTCATGTAAGCTTCACCTAAAGATTTCTACACTTACTGGTACTGCCTTGTCATTGCACACATTCAGTGGTGCCCTGCTATCTGCATTGTTGACATGTGTTATTATAGCACATTTTACAACATAAGAATATCTAAACTTTTATAATAAATTATGAAAGCATATAATTATCAGGGAAATGGCTGTTAGCAATGTAATAGAGTAAGCATGGGTCCACTCTTAAAGCCTTTATGATCAATTTTAAATATAATTATAGCTAAACTGTCCATTATCTAGGTAATGTGTTTTCTTAAAGAAAATATGAATACTGAACTTTTATATCATACATCCGTATATTCTTTCCAGGTGCTAGAATGCTACAGCGTAAACCCCGACAAGTCGCTTATGTGTTCAGTGATTGTGAATCAATTCAATGACTGTGTTTGCAAGAGCAGGATCGCAGCCTTGTCTGCAACGTCTTAGCTGCGCTCCGATGTGTAAATAATAAAAATGGAGTCCGACAATGGCAATAATCTTCATCCAACCGAGCCTTACAACTGCTGTATGGCTCTGAAGTAGAATTATTTAATTATTATTATTGGTGTATGAATAAACTGGTTATCTTATCTTGTTTTTATTTATCTATTCCAAGAGTACACTTGAGTAATGATTGAAAGCATACCAAAACTTGCAAATGCTTAAACTATTTTGTCAAAAATTAAATTTTTCAATATCCAACCCAACAAAAAAAAAATAATTTGACCAAGTGTATCACTCTCCATGTGGGGAACAGCAGTAGGAATACAAAGATGGCCATTTGTAATGTATTTTTTCTAAATCAGTATTTTTGTCTAAAAATTTTTTCTATACGACAAATGCAATATGTAGTAACATAAAACCAATTGTACTTTATTACTAAGTAAAGTGTAAAATATCAATACCACTACATAGCTTTATGGAGGTTATACCACATGCCATGCCACCTGGTTAACTCTGATTAATGTTAAAATAATAATAATAGAAATACTACTTCAATTAATGAGAAGTATTATCTTATGAAATATTTTTTTTTGTCTTTATGACTGTTGTCTCTAAAAAATTTTAGCTATGGCAAATAAAGTTAATAAACAAATCATTATTTAATGTGTGACATCCAGTCTGGTTACCATGACAACCTGTTGGATGTAGACTGTTGGTTGAAATCATGTAAATTATTTTACCTGTAGTATCAATTTAAAAACTGGATTAATAAATAACCATGGCGTCAACTGAACCGGAAGTACCTGCCGAAAAAGTAAGAAGAGTTCCACTTTATCCAGGATTCCCAGAGTTGGCACGTTCCGATGTCAGCATTTATCCTAGTTATACAAAATTATCGTTAGCTTAGTAAGTAATAAAATCCCTTTTATTCGTCATTTTAATTCAGTTTTAGTGAACAAAACTAAATGCAATTACTAATAATGAACGCCATTCACGAATCAGTCTAATGAGATTTCTTGTTGCTTCTTCACAATCAGATTTATTTCCAGTCTAGTAGTATGCCGCCATCGCTACCATTGGGCTAAAGTAGCGCAGCACAAACAGTTCATGAAGGAGCTCCACAGTTTCGAGCGGCTTCAGCCCAACGCTCTGGACGGCGTAAGGGTGCACCGAGAATTCTCTCAAGGCATCCTGTCCCACAAAATCCCACCGCGACGTTACATACAAAAGCTGTCAATAGACCCGCTTAATTCACACCAGAGGATGAGAGTCGAAGAAATTATCAGTAGGGGTGTTGGTTTCGTTAAATAATATCTTAATTATAAGACATAATTATGTAACCACCGATTTTTATTTCTATAAAACGAAAATGGACGACACCGTTAGTAAAACATTAGGACTAATTTCTACCTTAAAGAAAAATGTATAGTGTCAATACACCTTTTCAATAACAAAGCGTATTTATTTGAAACTTTAACTTCCTGTTTCCTCTAATGTATATAATAAAGGCAATCAACAGGATTAGCAGCTGCACTAGATATTATGAATTGTAATTAAGAATATCGGTGCAAAGGTGTCTGCTAATTGAAATTGCAATTATTATTTGTAATGAAAATTTCATGAAATCAATGAATATTTTGTTTATAAACAATCTTATAATTATTACTAATCGTTGTGAAAATGTATGTGAGTATGAACAGCTGTTTTACGTTAGAATCTTCTAATTATTATCTATGTTTAATTGTTTATGGACATTGAATTTAACAATGTTAATTGCGTGCATGGTATCAGTGTGTATGGACTACTTTAATACCGCGAACTTGACTCCACTGGCTGGTGGTATTGTTGCGCAACAAACCAATAAGATATCAGCTATAAAATGACACACACTTAAGCTGCATATGAATAAAATATGTTGATATCAGTATCATAGAAATGAAGTAGTGAGCTACCATAGCAGGGTTTTGCCATAGACATAAAAGTTAAATATAACCTACTAGACATTTTTTACTTAAAAATCTTTTCGTTTACACAAATTGATCCTCGTAAAATTCATTGAATAGGTTCATATTATTTTTATTAAATGAAATGCCAATACGACCAGGATGTTCACTTGATGGTGACACCATAACAATGTGAAGCTAGTTTGGATGTCTTACACTGCACCTTATTCTACTCATCGCCGTAAGATATAGGATGTTGTCTCATTGCGTCAGTAATTTCACTAGCTACAACTCCCTTCAATCTGGAGCACAATACTGTTTGTCAGCAGAAATAGAAGCTGTGGTTGTACCTACCTAGACGGTTTACAGTACCAAAGATCTACCACAGAAAAGGGATTACTCTTATATAAGAATGGAGTCACCAAGATCTGAAATCAATAACATAATTATTTTAATAATTTCTTTATAAAAAAACAAAAAAAAATTTAACACATTCAAAACAACTAAAATTATAATTATTTTCAATTTAATATATTAAAGATTTTAACCCTTGGAAGTGTGGCACACCAGGGACCGCAGAGCAAAGTGTTTCTTATTTTTCCTTAATAATTGAAACATTTCTAGCAACAATACAATATACACTTGCATTCTCTAACCATGACAAGGAATCCCTTTTTGGTGCCGCAGGATCAATTTCTAAACAAAATGTAGAAAATAATAAGCAAGCTAACAAATTTCTTAATATTTAAAAAATAAACCTTTTAATAATTAGACTGTTTCTTCTAAACATTGGTAAATGTTTGCAAAAGATATTTCGTGTTATCATTGTGAAAACATTGATAAGCCTATTCCCAAGTCCAAGCATCATACAAATATTAAAAAAAATAAAAAACATTTGGTATCATAACAAATTTATTGGTCCATATTTTGCAATGTTTTCTTTCTTTTAATCTTTTTACTCTTTTCAACATTGCTTTGCAAGTAATGAGCTTCTTTCTTAGCCTGTGATATTTCTGCACGTAACCGCTGTTTCATGGCAGCTCTTTCATATGCCAACCTCTCACTCAAATGGATCCATTTAAATCGTGGAATATATTTTATATTCCATATCATGTCATAATAACGAGACTTTTTTCTTGTTCCGATTTTTGTGTTATTCAAATTGACTGCAACTTGCTTTGCGACTTTTTTCTTTTGGAATTCAACCCATCCTTCTGTGAATTGATTAGGAACTCGCTTTCTTTTCTCGCCAGGTTCTAGAAATTAACATATTATTAAATAAAAATAAATCCCCATTAAACTATTTCTTTATGTCCTCCATTAAATTATTATTTTGACATGATTTACGGTTTGGTATTACATAAGAAGATTACATACATGTATATAATAATTGTCCACAATAATATTTTACACAAATGTGCATCCTCAGTCAATATCATACTATCAGACGAACATCATCAAAAATACTTACTTGAGCTTGGCTGAAGATACACCCTACCAATTTCTCCATATTTACTGAATATTTCGCGAATCTTTGCGACGTTCATGTAAGGAGGTATAGTGGAAAGATAAACAATCCCGCGTTTTTTCGTTTTCGCTTTTAAAATTCCTGTTTCAGAGTCCGAATTTTTATCCTCATCTTCATTGATATCTGAATTACACTCAAAACCATTTTCAGGAACCCTTTCAATATCTTCTGCAGGCATTGTGAAATAGGTTTGCCTTTTAAAAAGTATAAATTAATAATATTTAAGGCTGTAAAACATTTGCAAAGTTAAACCACACCACGTGACACTGACATTGACAATTAGTTTTTTTTTTCTGCTCGTCCTTTGCTTAAAACTCATTGTGATACCTGAATAAAACCTGCTGCCTTCTCTTAGGTAAACAAATATTTTCTGATATAGAGAGTAGTAAGAATTAACAGTTTATTGGATTTTTTAAACGAGTAAATTAATGAAGAAATTACTTTTAGGTACTTGCTGCGCTAAGCATCTATTTACCTCATTAGGGCTTTAAATAATTTTATTAATAAGATAGACTGTACATCACAATTTAATTATTGCTGTTCGTTGCAGGTATTACAGTTATGACCCTAATTCCTGTGCTTGTAATATTAAATACAAGTCAGTTTAACGTAAATTGACCCACAAGCAAGAAATGTTTAATTTATAGTTCCAAAGTGCACATGAAAATCACCTAATAAATAATAAAAATTATCTATATTTTATATTTATTTTTAACACTGGCAGCAGGTTTAGTAATGTAAATGTCACTATAACTATAACTATAACTTCAATCTGTGTTCAATCGTTGCTTGTCAAGTGACAATATTTTTTACTCATTTCATTATTTACTATAATTTTTTTAAGTTATTGTGTTCGTAATTTACCGACAAAATGGGTTGCGATGGTGGAACTATTCCTCGTCGCGATGAACTCGTTCGTATGAAGAAGAAACCAGAACAGGTTCGTGAAACAAATAACATTTTGACGTCACTCTGCTTTTTTATTATTGTAATTGTTCTTTTTTATATTTCAGAAAGATAAAGATGCTGAACGTGCATTCAAATGGCGCAATTGTGCGCTTTCCCAGCAACCTCTACAAGAGCCAATCGTCGCTTGTGGTTTAGGTCGCCTGTACAGTAAAAGTTCAGTTTTAGAATCGCTCTTAGATAAGGAAAGAAAACCCGAATCAATAAATCATATTAAAAACATGAAGGTTGGTTAGCTTTCAACAAAGTGAATATTAAATAATAATTAAGTTTTCTTTATAATCTCTACATTTCTTTTGATTCTTTTCTCTTCATTCTTTATAATTTAATCATTACGTTACCAATTCATTTTAGGACATTAAAGACCTTAATCTCACAAAGAACCCAGCTTTTACTAATGCTGACCATACTGAGGGTACAGTTGGAGATGGTAGTGCACCTTTCATTTGTCCCATCAGTGGTCTAGAAATGACTGGCAAATTCAGATTTATATTCCTCTGGAGCTGTGGATGTGTCCTGGCTGAACGTGCATTGAAAGAAGTTAAACAAAATTTGTGTCATATGGTGAGATTGAAACCTTGATTTAAAATATTAACCAATTAGTTCGATCTTAATTAATTACCAATGAAATATGTTTTATTAAATACTTTGTTCTATTATTTACCATTTATACTATAAGATTATCTTAAAAAAATCTAAACATTTTAACCCCAGCACTTTGTTGGTTTAGCTAAAAAACCACAAATTTTTTGTTCTTCAGCATAAGTGCTCATGGTTAAAATAGTACAATCACTATCCATTAAAAATTACAAACACTGCAATAATGTGTTAAACTTATTATTGTTGTAGATATAATAAATGACAATGTTGTGCTAAATAATAACCAGTTTTTACATTATAATAATCACCTCATGAAAACATTTCTTGTAGTGTCAAAAACCATTCACTGATAACGATGTTGTGGTTCTCAATGGTAATGAAGAAGATATTGTAGTGCTAAGAGAAAAGATAGCTGTTCGTGTAGCAAACAGAAAAAACAAAAAGGTAAAAACAGAGAAAATAGGAGAGGTAACAGCGAAGCCAGAAACAATCACATCACAAAGTACAACAGTAGCTGCACCTAAATCAGAAGAAAAGTGTACAGCAGATGAACAGGAAGCCCCCAGTAGCAGCCGAACAATAAAAAAAGAAATAGAGACAATACCATTGTCTCTACCAAAGTTCAATCCTAATAAGCAGACTAGGGGACACTTTGGTTCATCCAAGCGTGCACATCCAAATGGACTTATTGAAGATCCGTCTTACAAAAAAACTAAGAAAGATTACAGTGTAGCCCAAGATCCACAAAGTAGTGAAGTGTATAAATCAATATTTACGTCACACAAAAGTGACAAAAATCAACAAAGGGCACATTGGGTTACTTACAATCCATTCTATAATTAGTAGTTGAATTAAATTAAAACTCATTTTTAATTTTTGATTATTTTATTTCCTGAAATATTATTATTATATTAATAAATAGTATTGCACACATTATTTCTATAGCAATGTCTTTTTTACAACTCGTAACACTTGACCACAATTACAAAGGTGTTAAGTGACGATAGGGCTGTCAATGATGAAACATGCTTGTCCGGAAAAGTGGTGTAAGGGGTATAGCACAAATCGCGGGAACCAAGACGACCTCACCTGCTCATTGTGTACCCGGCTAATCTACAAACGAGACTCTGGCTCCCACCAACCCACATTGAGCCAGTGTGGTGTGAAGTTGCCCCAATCCCTCTATATGAAACCTTACAAACGACGGTCCCTTATGCCCGTGATGCGGGCGGCATAGAACTAATCAATGTGGGGGTCTTTGGGGGAGGCCTATGTCCAGCAGTGGGCATATATCGGCTGATGGTGATTGCAAGTCCGGAATACTATGCCCTCATATGTTGTCAGCTGAAACTTGTGGCCCAAGATTGCAACCAGAAACATTTGTTAGGAAGCAAGTATTAAGCGACTATGCTACATAGGCATCCATTTCATATACAATAAGAAACATAGAAGATAATTTATAAATATTTAAGGTACAATAGATACATAATTATTTTAAATAAAAAATGTCTAAATATCAACAATGATAATTGTAGTTTCATTTTAAAAAAAAAATGTTGCGATTAAATCTCTTCACATACATACAACAGCCTTATTATTGCCTCCAATATAGCTCCAAAAATTATCTCATAAGAAGAATGAGAAGACCACTTATCCACTACCCTGGAAAAGTGTGGATCGGTAGATATCACTTATCCACGAAAGCTGACACCTCGAGATGTACGTAGTAAGTAAAGATCACAAAAACAGCTATCACTGCTGCACACTGCGTAATGAGTGTGCGATTGTCAACTGATTCAAATCTTTCTACATTTCTCTTCATCAATAATTTATTTACACGACATTTAATACATGAGTTTCATCATCACCATCAGCCGATAGACGTCCATTGCTGGCCATAAGCCTCCCCCAAACAGGTTAATAATCATGAGGTTATTAAATTTGATATACGAGTTTGTGCCGTTATCATTGTTATGGATTATTATATAACTTTGTCAAAAATCTTATCGCTAAAGAGATCATAATATTGGAATAAATAATTAATTATGGTGTAGTATTATAAGTTGAAGGACAGTGAATCTTCCACTGTTCTAGGTGTCGGGATAACGACTACGACTAATTTACTTTGAACGATTACAGTTTAGAATAAATATTGCTACTAACTACAATAACTACCGTGTACCAAAGATCTAAATAAATACTTGAAAATGAATACACAAAAAACCTAAATTGTTTTTAAATGTGCATCTGTATGTTTATTCATGCGGCAGTTTCTTGTTGGACTGAAGCGAGTGTGGCTTCTATGATAAGGTTGAAGTCCAGCTCGTTGAGGCTCGCCTTCGCGGTCAGCAGGTCTAGAAATGTGTCCAGGGGCGATAGCCGCTCACCGGATGGCAGCGCAGCAATTCCGGCTGGTTGTGCAAAATGAAATATCAGGAGACAGTTAGATGGAAGGAAATGGAAGAAGTTAATTAGTTTTAGATTTTATTCTATGGTAAATCATTGTCAAGTGTTAGTGAGAAGGTCACCCGTCCATTATAAATAAACAGGTATTTTACAGTTACTGCTAATTGCAATAATTACAGAAGAAAAACATTTGTTATTGTTCTTCTGTGATTATTGAAGATCTAGTAACTTCTCCAAACGCCCAGAATGATCACGCAGTGGAATTTAAAGGGTCTCTACAACTGCGACTTCTACCAGAAGGCGGTTCACTGATGGTAGGTCTCTGCTACTGGAGACCGTTTAAGAAGGTACCATCGCAGCGTCTATTTCTGCCGTCAAATAATAGCGTGCGAACATTACTGTGTTCCGGTTTGAAAGGCGTTATACTTAGTGGGGTAAGGAGACTTAACATCAAATGTTACTTGGCGACGACCACGATGAGGTGTGCTGTGTACATGATCGTAATATCACCTGATCGTCTGGTTCATTTCCTTGTTTCATACGAAAAAAAAGAATTTGGGGTATTTTTTTGGAACATTTCTCTCTCGATAATAAAAGGTTACAAATCTGTAATAAACGCTAACAAGTTTTTTTCCATTTTGACAATGAGCCAACAATATTTGAATCTGGTACGGAACGTGACTTACCGGCGTCTCGTGGAGCCACACGTCGGGCACGCTCGTGGTGGGTGCTGGTGCCGCCGCTGAGCAGCGCCGCAGCGTGATCGCGCGCGCGCAGCTGCAGCGCGGTGCGGTGCCGCCACACCCCCAGCGCCCGCCGCCCTCGCGCCTCCCCTGCTAGCTGGATCAAGCGTAGCTTGTTGTTCACCGCACGCTCGTCGTCGTCTTTGGCTGAAGAGAAAATCATTATGTTTAATATAAAATAACAGTATCATTATCTTTTATTTAATGGGCTAATATTTGACTACAATTTTAAGTGACAATAACACCGTAGATAGTGATGCCACCAGAATATTCTGGCTCACTTAAGTTGATAGCCTTAATAGTGCAATGCTGTTCTCGTGGTGAATTATAATATGAATCTGGTAACTAGGTCAGCAGGTTTAAAAAAACCGTACCAACAATTAATCTCCACAGCCTGTGATTCCGATACCGAATAAAGGACTTCCGTGTTAGTGAAAAGAAAGAACTAGGCTCAGCTATTGATGTTACCAGTGATGATGGCTTTGAGCACGTCGATCTGAAGTTCGAAAACGTTGCGGTGCACGCGCTGAATAAACGCGTGGAAGGGCAGCGTGCGGTGTCCGAGATAAGTGAAGAAAGAGCTGAAGCCGGCAGGCAGCGGAAAGGCGATCGACTCCGCCGCCAGGTAGTACTGCTCCAGGATTTTGAACAGTATCAGCGCGTGCGTCGGCTCCATCTCATCACTGTCGATTAGTTACTTTTTTTTAACCATCCTAAAGAACTAAAACTGGACTATATTCATGTATGCATGTTCCGCCATGCGACCCAGGTGAGAAGAGTGAGGCGCGACATCGGATAAAAAAAAAACTTTTTGTTACTTTAATATAATCCTGGCTAGGTTTCGCCATATTACTTGGACATCTTGTTAGGAAATGATTTTCATTACATTAAAAATATGTTTAATTAGTCAATTTGATACAAAAGCAAATAAACCTGAAGCGAAACACTTCTTACATTACCTTAGTACCTATTTTTAAAAATAGAAAGAATATACAGAGAAAAAAAACAAAATTAAACCAAGCAAACCAAAAACGGGCGGTCACCGACACCAAAACACCGTCGCGATGGAAAACAATAATATTACCTAAAAAGTAAGAATGTATGAGCCATCGAATATGAAATGAAAACAAGCGAACCCAACGAGAAGCGACGGACTGCTAAATAAATAAAAACAAAACTCAATATGTATCCACACTGACAACTGGCATGTTACAAAACCAAAACGAAAAAAAAAACAAAAAAATAGGGAGAGTCGCTCGTCGCGTACACCAGTGCGAAGCCGCGCTGGTGGGAGTAGGGCACGCCGGCGGCGCGCGAGGCGGCGCGGCACAGCGAGCGCGACGCGTCCAGCTGCGCGGCCGC
Source organism: Ornithoptera priamus (assembly GCA_029034505.1). Lineage (NCBI taxonomy): Eukaryota > Metazoa > Arthropoda > Insecta > Lepidoptera > Papilionidae > Ornithoptera > Ornithoptera priamus. Next base: position 3,780,577 of record JARDWD010000826.1, read on the forward strand.
CCAGCGCGTCGCGAGCGCATGCACCCCGCCCTCCGCTCCAACCCCACCGCCACCGCCAGCACCAACGCCACCGCCAGCGGCCCCGCAACCGGACCCCTCGCCGCGCTCGCGCATCACGTGCACGCTCACCGCGCGCAGGTTCTGCATCAGCCCCGCGCCACGGCAGCGTTACAATATCACATTAGGTCAGGTCGCATCTGGCCACTACGGCGCTATGCCGTATGTATACTATACAACTTTTTTTAAATACCAATTTTTAAATACTTCAAAGTATTTTCTATACTCGTCAAATAAAACTGGAAAATGAAACCTTATCCAAAATTTTAAAAAAAATAAAGGTTCACCGCGTTTTTTGTGCCCTTGTCCTTAGCTCCGAAGCATTTCCTTCGCGAATGGGTTTAATAAGTGAATGTATATTCATGCATTAAAATAAAAAAAATCACGTTCACTTTTACCTTACAAAGACCAAAACCAACCGCGTAACAGGAAAATACCTGCAGAGACTTGTTGGATGTTGATTTTCCATTTCATTGTTGAAGCATTACGCAAAATTTAACTCGATCAGCGCTTACCGCCAGGAGTACAGGCGAAGTAATAACACGCAGAGTATAAACATAGACAAATATTCAACAAACTGGTGTCTAGTGAATACTAACCGCCGCGACCACATGCTCCTGTTTGCTGGCGGTGCACACGTCCAGCTCGTAGAAAGGCAACGCGTCTTGAGGCGCGAGCGAAGGTCTACGTGGCGGAAGCGGCGCGCCCGCGGCGGGGGACAGCGGGGTGCTGCAACGAGACAGTGCTTCCGGCTGCGAAGAATATATGTTTTTAATATTTTTATGGTGCGGGTCTCGATGCAAAAGTATCAGTTCTGATGCTAGAGCTCTATTGCCGGCTAGATAGGTAGGTCGTTAAACAGTAATGTGCACATTTGTATATTCCTGTTTGGAGGGCGCTCGGATGAACAAAATAAACTGGGGTAACATCACTTAATATTTTCTGTCACTTGCAGCAGCAGCACCATTGCACCAGCACAATCTGGTGCAATGTACATGATCTTAACTATTACCATATTGTTTTAGGTGGTGTATCACATTACCAAGATGTGAATGTCCTGTTCGTCTCGTCTCTTCTTACAATAAAAAAAAGTGCAGGTTATAAAAAAAAACTGGTTATTACCAATGCGTAACGGTTACCTGGTAGCAATGCAGAGAGACGCGCAGCCTGTCGAGGACATCCGGAGGGCGGAGGCGCCGGCGCGGCGACGCTGTCAGCGCGCCCCACAGCCGCGTCCACGCATCCTCGGCGAACTGGCACACGCGCTGCCGTGGCGCTAGCACCACCGCAGCGCTGTTCCACAGCTTCTCCTGGCTCACCAGCACCGACGTCTCACCCACCTGCACACATCAGTCACTTTACTACATTTACAGAAGCATTAAACAAAACCAGGAGTAACCCAGAGATTGATAGTGTAGAGAACAAATCTTTCGTTTTTTATTCGACAAGACGAACAAGACATTAACATGATATTAAGTGATACGCCTGCCCATAGCAACCTAGCGCTAGTTATAATGATGTCCACAATACTACTACATTGGTTCTTCGCTTTGAGACATATGATTTTAAGTCTCTCTGTTATTTCATTAGCTACAAGACCCTTCAAGCCGGAACACAGCATTTTTTGCACTACTGTTTGAAGGCTGAAATAGGAGCTGCGGTGTTACTTATCTAGACGGCATCCGGCATCAGAGACCAAAAGCAAAAGTAGACTTCTAGACTAGCGGGCGCTATTATTTACCTTGACGTCAGTGAACTTGAGGTGCAGCGAGAATGGCAGCATTGGCAGCAGCGTCAGCGCGGAGCCGGGCAACGACCGACGCGTCGTGGCGTACGTGTACGCGACCAGGTACTCCTGCATCGCGCGCTGTAGCCCGCCTAGACCCTCGCGCTGGTTCACGCACAACCACGACATCAACTGCCAGAGAAATATATTGGGTGAGTACGCTTAACTTTACTTAACTCCTTGCGAAATTAAGTTAGTCCATAGCAGATGAAGGGGTGTAAATGGTTCCGTACAACAACTCACGGGACCCAAGCCAACCTCACCTGCTCGTGGTGCACCAACCCGCATTAGGCCAGCGTGGGGGGAAATAGCCTAAATTCCCTTATATGAATCTCTACCCAATCGATGTTAGAATCTTTGAGGGAGGTCTATGTCCAATAGTCATTTATCAGGTCTTTCAGTTTCCCAGTTGTTGGGACTAATTTAGAATACATTTCTTTTCCAATGACTTTTACCGTCTCCTTTAATACAAACATCCATACAATACTAAACCAACAGTTATTAAGAACAGGACTAAGGTGACGAGAGATGTTCATAGAGATTTCGCGTAGAGTATGAAAACCAGATGGCGATAGGAGTGGGCGATGCAAAAGGAGGGGTCTCTCCTCCCGAGATGGAGTACCGCGGTATAACCAGCGCTGGCCGAGTCGCGGACGTGTCTGAAAGCGTTCCCGTGGCTCCGTCGTAAAGCGACGACGTTGGAACATCGTCGTGGAGGTTTTAGTCGGTGCAAGTCCGACATAAACTGTCTTTGTCCCCCCCGAACGCAGAGTATACAAACCTCTCCCTGTGCTTATCTTTAATTCAGAATAAACTTACCAATTTAGCAGTTTGGTCAATTTACCAATCATCATTATTTGGATGTACCCCTTCCTTTTGAAAAAGATTACTAAAAAAGTCACCTGCTTCGCGAACTTCAGATGTGGGTCGCTCAATGCCCACGCGAGCCTGGGGTGTTAACAAATACGTGGTCTTGTGTCTTTCTTGGAGTACAAGTATGTGTGCAGGCGAAGTGCGAATATAATCCAAAAAACTTAGTTATGATCAATCATGAACTGAAATATGATTCTACAGTTTCAGCAGAGTAAACATATTTATTTATTCATCATCATCAACCGATAAACGTCCACTGCTGGACATAGGCCTTCCCCAAGGATCCTCGCATATTGGGGGAATTTGAGTCATTTCCCACCACGCTGGCCCAATACGGATTAGTAGGAGCCAGAGCCTTGTTTGTTGACTAACAGTGTGCACCACGAGCAGGTGAGGTTAGCTTTGGATCCCGTGAGTTGTCGTGAGTGACTCCCGACACCCCTCTAGTAGTATATAGTAGTAGTATTGTACAACTCACCTCCTCAGCTAAATCCATGTTGCCCTCGTGTTGTATTAAGTAATGAATAATCGCCAACTTGTTCTCGATTACGGTGTTGCTCTTGAACGTCGCCACCAGATCTTTCTCGGGCACAGTCATCGTAACCACGTCCAGCGTGTTCAAGTCTACCATGGTGTGAGCCGCCCAGCCCAGCAGCGGGGCAAGAGTAGGACCGCTCTCAGTCTCCTCCATGGGTATAACGATGTGAGCGCAGGGTTCGTGATGTAAACTGATGTCAATCATATGCGTGAAGAGCATTGGGATATTCACGAGGAGGTGGTTATCTGTGGACAAGGTCAATTATTGACAATCGGTGATATATCGGGCGGAAGTTGAAGAACAGAGGGAGATTTTACGTAAAATTGTAGATGGAAAAAAAAAATTTAAGTGATAGTTTAGTAGTTGGTTGCTTTTATGATAATATTATACTGATGAGATGATACCTTCGTAGAGCGTGTAGGAGGGACGTAGAGACTTGGCGCGACTCCATGGCAGATCGGGCACCACGCTGTGCACCACGCAGCCGTGGTGCAGCAGCGTCACGGAGTAAGCGAAGTTCACACCGGACTCCTTCAGCTCCACGCTGTCCTCCAGGACCAGCGAAGTCGTAGAGTCATCTAGTGGCTGAAATTATTTTATAAAAAACACAGCGAACGTGATATGCATCTCGTAATAAGCAGTAACACATTATATTGATCAACGCTTCAGATCTGATGAAACAAATATATCGCGGGATGTTTAAATGAAGCAGCCACCAGCACAGGGAGCTCCAGTATGGGTTGCAGATTAATGATGATGGTATAGATAATACCATTTCTATTAAACTTTTCTTTGCTCTTACATCAAAATCAAAGCCATACTTTATATAGGTAATGGTGGCAGATACACAGCAGCCCCCGCGCGTCGCACACGATGTGCAGGTCCAGCCCGCAGTCGTGAACGCGCAGAGGAACCGGATCATCCTCGTAAGAGCCGCACGCCGCGCCCGCGCCCGCCGCCTGCGGCAGGCTCAGCGGGATGTTCAGCTGCGAACAGGTATTTTTATTCATGAATATCTCCTAGTGAATACAAAGTCCTTATATGAAGTGATTGAAACACAAGAATTTCAAATAAAGAGGAAGCGACGAAACGAGTAAGTCGTTCGTGACGGGAAATAACACGTAGCGTGGAGCTGCTTCTCCCCGAACAAATTCTCATCTTGTCGTAGCGAGGGGGCTCAGTAGCTGTGGACTTGGGCATCCGCGTTAAAGCTAAGAGGAGACCTACCCCGCAGGCTTGAGCAGTAGGACCGGCCCAAGAAGGCCGCTCCAGTTGAGCTCTGTGGGCTCACCTCGGATATGTGCCGGTAGGCTGCGGGGGCAGGCTCGCATTGTCCTTCGCAGACATGGTAGAATCGCAGAGGAAGAAGAGCATCGGTATTACGTTTCGTAGCTCTCATCTGCTCTCTGCGGCCGTATAACGGTTGGCGGCGGAGCTTAAGACCAGATTCGCCACAGGGAGTTAGAAAAGTTTTCTCACTTGGCCTCTGAGGGACGGGTTCGGGAGGATCTCGGATGACGATAAAAAGCCAAGAAGAAAAACGCGCTGTGCTTGTTCCGGCGCGCCCTTACAGAGCTGAAAAAAGGAGAGATTCCTCCCCCAGAGTGGGCTGCGTGGTGCAGCCGGCGGTAGCGGGATCGAGGATGTGTGCGAAAGTGTTCCCGTGGCCCCGCCCTAAAGTGACGACGATGGTACATCGAAGGGGTTTTAGTTGGTGCAAGTCCAACATAACCTATCCTTGCCCCCGCGTAAAACAAGAAACAAGGCTAGAGCTGCAGCTGCTCATAACGTATCGCTAATTTGATATACACTGCCCAACATTGTGCTCGCTTTGAAACACAAGATGTTAAGTCTCGTTACCTCAGTAATTATACATACTAGCTACAGAGCCGTTCAAACCGGAACACAGCAATCTTTGCATAGTACTGCGTGGCGGCAGAAACCGGCTGTGGTGGTATCCACCTAGACGGTATGTAGGATGTAGAGATCTTTGGGAGACCTATGCCCAACAGTGGACGTCTATCGACTAATGATGATGATATATATAAAAATTTTGTGTCTCTAAAAGAGCAATGTAATTTAATCATCTAGTCTATAATTATTATAATAAGAATCCATAAATGAATGACCCTCGCTCTGGTGCATGTTTCTCTCCTCAAAGAATATTCGTATGATTATTCTTCTAATATTGTATAAAGCGCAGATGCAATTGTGTGTGGAGTACTCCTGCAACATAGGGCCAGATGCCGCCAAATACCAATTAGCTGTTGGTATTTGGCTGCCGCCATAACGACAGTTGGTGACCATAAGCTGACAAATATTATACTTGATAGCCTGAGTCACCGGCGTAGGGTAGCGAGCCTCTCGGTGTTCTATCGATTTCATTTCGAAGAGTGTGCGCAGGAAGTATATCATTCGCCATCGCACATTTATCATCAGACGACATCACGAAAGCCTTTCGCTTTGGCCTTGACAATATAAACAACGACGGATTGGAACAGGTTGCTGGCGTCAGTGTTTCCGTCCAGGTAATACGCGGGAATCTAGCGCGTTTTAACACCAAAGGCTGAAGATAAATCTCTGTTGCCAAGGGCGGTCTATGTAGGTAGCACCGCAGCGCCTATTTCTGCCGCCAAACATTACTGTGTTCCGATTTGAAGGGCGCTGCAGCTAGTGAAATTACTGTGGTAACGAGACTTAATATCTCGTCTTAAAGCGACGAGCGCAATGTGGTGCTATGAATACCGTCTTAACTAGCTCCACGTTCTTATGGGCGGGCGTATCGCTTACCATCAGGTGGGATTATAGTCCTGGTGATCTACATTTATAAAAAAAATAGAATAACATATAGACATAAAGGAAAACTTATGTATAATGTTATCTCAATAAAGCTAGATTTCAATTTTAAATTAGAGCGTGAACTGAACATTAAGAAGGTCAGAGGTGAATGCTGGTGTTGCAGTTGCTGGTGGCTAAGCATCAGTCGTATATTGACTGTACTTTAATATGTCTCGCCTCAGCAACACGACCGCCAACGTATTTGTGCAAGCTGGATATTACGGTCACGTAATACGAGTACATCTGAACAAATATAGTATATTAAAGATATATAACTTTAATGATGACTGCAAAATTTATTAGCATTTTATACCAGATCATCATCATCAGCCGATAGACATCGACTTGGATTTTACACATGATTACTTCTAAATTTTAATACAGCCCACAGCACCAACAGCGCGTTGATGATAGATATTTAAATTCTTCATCATCAGCAGATATGTGCACACCCCAGAGCACAAGCTCTTCTCAAGGATATCATCATCGAATTTTTAATGGTTTTTAAGTAATTTATATTGCTTAAGTAAGCTCGTGTATGATGGCGTTCACATAACTTTTGGAGATATAGAAGAAAAGATGGGGGGTGCGAGGGTTTTAACTGTTGTTAAGTAATATCCATAGCAATGCATTATGAGATATAACTAAGAGCAGAAAATTCAATGTCCTTAATAAAAATAAAAAAAATAATATTAGTATGATGAATTATTAGTGGATTTCTATCGTCTGGTGATGATGATGATGAATTATTGCATCAGAAAGGTATTTGAAAGCAAAAATCGCATATGAATACAGCAAACGCCATAATCTTGCTAATATAGTATAAAACCTAAGAGCAATGTGTAACCTGGTCTCTTTAACCATCAGAGAAAATGGAGAAATATAGAGTAGCATACCACAGTCTCATGAGGCAAATCCGCGTGGAACTGCAGTGCAGACAGCGTCGGAGTTAGTTCACTGGGGGACTTCACCTCCTCGCCTTCTGCAAAACTCTGCGCAGGCTGACGGTAGTGGATGTAAAATAAGACCTGAAAATTAAATATCAATGAGTATATTGTTAATTTAATTACGATTGAACTGCAAAGAAATTGACATTTGGCATTAGAGATACTAAAAAAAAACTATTCACCTGGTTGACACAATCCCATTGGGCCCATGAGAAAACTTTCACCACTGTCTCTGGTTCGGGATAGATGCCATCGAAGCCCCATTTCTCAGAGCCATCATCACACTCGTTAAGGAACATAGGTGTCCTATATATCTTGATATCTGTTGTATAGATTAAAATTGCTTTTATAATCATCAACAACTATCCACAATTTTTTTGTTTTACAATAGGAACATAAACTACTTGTACTCCTCATCAATGAAGAATGCTAAAAACAACGATTGAAAATAATAATAATAATATTTTAAATGTTATGGAGGGGTGTAAGGGATCCCGCACAACAACTCACGGGACCCAAGACATAACCACCTGCTCGCGGTGCACCATACTAATCAACAAACGAGGCTCTTGCTCGCACCAACTCGCATCGGGCCAGCGTGCTCGGAAATGGCCCAGATCCCCCCATATCAATCCCTACAAACGTGGAGATCTTTGGGAGAGGCCTATATCCAGCTGTGAACGTCTATCGGCTGATGATGATGAATGTTATGAAAATTGTAACATTATTCTGTCAATGTCTAATAGTTCCTTGTGGTCTTCTGATGTATATTATATTTATTCGAAGCTTCACTAGTTGGAGAGGCACTTTAAAAAGAAGAAGATGTATGATATATGTATTCTATTTATACAGTAATACATAACATTTATTTATTATGTATTTAATGTCTGAATAACGATTAATGGACCGGGCCAAGGTTCATGACCAGGTTAAGTAGATTATTTTATTAAGAACACAGTAAACTAAAGCCAACATGTAATAATCCAAAGATAATTCGTTTTTACATTATAATAAAAAAAAGCAGAAGCTCATTCATTGTCAATAATCTCATTCATCATCATGAAGTAATTGTGCAGTGAGGTCACAAATTATAGATAATATTGGTTACAACAATTGGTTCTACTTAATAAAATTATCCATCATTATCATCATCAGCCGATAGACGTTCACTGCTGGGCATAGGCCTCCACCAGAGATCTCCACGCCGATCGATCTTGCGTTGCTGCCATCCAGTGGGTTCCCGCGATTCTCATCAGTTCGTCGGTGCACCTTGTGGGAGGCCTCCTAACGCTACGCCTACCAGTACGCTGGTGCCACTCGGGGACCTTACTGATATCCATATAAGAACTTAAAATATACTTTTTCATCACTCTTGAATTTAAATTAGATATTTTGTTTAATTAAAAATTACCGTTATTCAAATTAAGTATATTATAGACTGTCTCAGTAGTCGGCTAGCTTTTACTGGTGGTAGGTCTCGGTCGTCAGAGACCGTCTAGGTAAGGTACCAGCGCAGTGCTTGTTGCAGCCGACAAACAATGCTGTGTTCCGGTTTGAAGGGTGCTTCAACTAGTGTGATTAATGAGGTAACGAGATTCAACATCTTACGTCTTAAGGCGACGATGGCAATGTGATATAGTGTAGTGTACACTATTCTAACTAGCGCCACGTTATTATGAACAGGCGTGTCACTTATCATCAGTCGAATTTCTCGCTCGTCTCGTTGCTAGGTTGATGAAAAAAAATGAGCAAAATTAAGTTAACTTAATAATATTGAAGTTGGTAAATTACTTTTTATTTTCCCTTTATTTACTATGGCAAGTCTGTGTTACTGAAGAATTATCATAGATATGAACACAGCGTATTCCTGCCGTCAGATAATAGTCGCATAAATACTAATGTGCTGCTCTAATTTACAAGATTATGAAAGATTTTAAATCTTAAGGTGTCGAGCACAATTTTGAGAGTATTCTACTTATTAAAAAATTGTCTATGGATATTGTTTCCTGACACTGTAGCTAGTAAAATTACTGTGGTAAATAAGACTCAATATCTTACGTCTCAGAAGACGAGCGCAATGTGGTGCAGTTTAAATCATCTTAGCTAGCCCCACGTTGTAGGCAGGCGTACGTATCACTTATCATCAGATAAACGTCTCACTTGTCTTGTTGTTTAATTGATTAAAATAAACAACCTCGGCGCGAGAACCATGCGAATTTCTGACATCCCGGCGATGGCTCTTTCGAAAAATGTTAACTACAAGTATGGAATATTACTTAATAGTTTGCATTGTAACAAGTAAAATTTTGAAAACCTTCAATTATGCTTCCATTTAAAAACTACATCATTTTCCTTACTTTCAAAGAAAGTATAAAGCCATCATTAACATATTAAACTACTTGACGTATTTTGAAAAATATGATACTGTATTTGAAAGGCAAGCATGATAGTGTACTTTTAATGCAAAAAGTAATAATAATACCCTGCTAAAGCAAATGTTTGATAAAAAACTATTGTTCATTAATTAAATTTCTAGTGTTTTTTTTACTCTTTTGAATGTATTGAAAAGTATTTGAAAAGTTGTCACCCACTGGTCTGTTATATATTACTCTCTATCATTTCTCTACTACCAAAGGTAAAGAATGGTTGAAATCAGTGCCCAAGGTACAGAAAAGAATGTTTTTGTTTATGAAAAAATCATGTAATTAACTTTTACATTTATGAATATCATTTAAAAATATTAAAAGATCAAATATCTTTAGTTATTAAAAGTAAAATATAACAACCAAAGGAGTTTTTTTAACTAATCAATCTATATTCTATTGGTTTTTGAACACAAAAAACATGGTTTAACTTATTTATGAAGTGAAATAAAGTTTTGTAGTTATATTTTGCATTGTTTTCAATTTTTATCACTCGTATTTAAATGTATTCTAAAATCCTATAGTATATTTATATTTTAGCAAAATAAATTTCATTGTTTGCTCTTAAAATAAAAAAAAACCTATGGTATAGTCTATGTAGTTAGAATTTGCTAATGAATTTAAAAATATATATTTATACCACTTGTTGAAAGCAATCTTTTAAATAAGCTACCTTATTTAAACAACTTTTCAAAGTATTATATATCATCATCATCAGCCAATAGACACCCACTGCTGAACATAAGCATCCCTATGTCCCATGGTCCCTAGGTCCCATGAATTGTTGTACCGAACTCCTTACACCTCCAAAAGCAATATGTAAATGTTATTTACATTTATTTACTTAATAACAAACAATGGATTTAAACAGCACAAAACTTGTTTGTGGAACACATTACAAGAGACCTATGGCCAGCAATAGATGTCCATCTGTGGAAATGATGATTTTGATGTTGATGATGATGACTTAATAATTAAAAAAAACTTACATTCAAGGTGTTTGAACAATAAAAATCTATCATTTCTTATGCCGGGGCTGTATTTGTTGCTCTTGCCATAAACATACTGCACCATAATCTGTCGTGATGAGCTATTTTCCGCTTCTTCAAGCTCACATTTTTTATCAGGAAGCAATGATATCAAATAAGGACAATATACAGATTCTTTAACATCACAATCATCTTTAGGCAGTATTTTAACAACATAAATTAACAGACTGTGTGTAGAATTTACAGAAGCTTGTATTATGTTTAATTTTTCTTCAAATGTATGTAATACAATCAAACTTTTTGTACTGTTTGTATATACGCCGATGTTCATGACTTCTATGTCGTTCTTCATAGATACCCAAGTAAAAATTTGAGATCCATCCTGTTCCTGACCTATTAAACGCCATTCTCGAGCTGTTATCTCTGTAAACAATTAAAGTTTGTCATAAAGGCAATCATTGATAATAATCACATGCTACTTAAAAGTATGGGTTACCGTCTTCAGTTTGCGCTTGAAGCACTCCGCATAATTTCACTGCGAGATTTTGTTGCGTCATTTTAATTGACAATATATTCACCTGTTTATTATAAATATTCGCACATTTTATACTATCAATATGTTATCAATGTAGATAGCGTTACCTCTTATTGACTTTTGTTGCAGGTTTTGTATCAGCTGTCGCCCAGCTGTACAGTAAAGTGAACATAGTTGAATACAGTACTACCAACATACAAAAAGAGAATTTGCTGCCAAGCCATCAAAATATGGCGCTGATGTTCGCAATGACCCAATCAGAGAAGAGCAAATAGCTTTCTCTTTACATTCCATTACAGGTAGAGAAAATTACATTTTTTATGACGAATTAATATTACGTGGTTAGAAATATTGAAATAAAAAATTTATGGAAAATTTTATGTATATCTTTTATTTTTTGAAACAATAGAATATAATAGCTTATAGTATTATAGCTTTATTTTAATTTTTTTAAAGTATTCGTGTGATTTTCCCATCCATGTTACGCGGATTGTAGATATTTTATATAAAATATCTTATCACAAACGCGCTAAAGGTTTATAATGTAAGTGAAGACGAAAAGTTATAAAAGAGCAATGACATAATAAATATGTGTACAGAAACGTTTATGATAATGACGTACATTTTCAGTAGAAACAAACGTGAAGTTAGCTGTTTATCCACCCTTGGAGAATAGAAGTTTTACCGCGACATTTTCGCGCGGAAAGCCGGGCGTTATCGAGCCGTGGAAAGTTAAAAAGTAGCATGTAAATGTAGCTAAATACCTTAAGTGTAATATTTAAATTGCTTTTTCTTTCTTAAAGTATCATAGGTGTCAAATAAAGTGGAAAACGTAGTGAGATTGTGATATAAATTGAGATCTGATTTCTCATTAACAAGGAATTTTTGTTCCATGGAATTTGGATTAATTTGTGAATGACCAGGTATATTCTAAGTCACTATTTGCATTCTCAAAAATGTAATGTGCCGTTTTAAATAAAAAATCACAAAAGTAACTCTTAAATGAAGCCATAAATAGGTTATAAACCTATGGTGGGCGATAAGCTTAACCAATTACCTTGTCAACTACAACCCTTATTAAACAGTGTTTGAAAGGGGTTTCGATGTAGTATTTGTAGAAATTATGTATAGGACAATAATAGAGTAACGTGAATGTGCTATTTTTATCAATTTCCTAAAGTGGATGGGGCGAGAAACCCAAGCTAGCGACGTGTCTAATGGCGGTGACGGAGGATTTCGCGCGCGATTGTGACGGATTCGTGGCATTTATTTTACCAGCTGACTAATTATTTTTACTGTTTTTATGATTAAAGCATGTTAATTGTTTATTCTTCTGATTATAAAACTGGAAAATAATGAAATTCTTGCTAGATTATTGCCTCAAAAAGGGTCTCGAAAAAATTTCTCCCGCCAACCAGCAGGGGGCACGCTGTCTAATTGTGAGCCAAAAATATGATCTTTGTGTTTATAATTTCGAGATTTTCTCTAATATACCTCTTAACAAATAACTGTAGAATTGTTCAACATTGACAAATTTGGAAATATGTCCTCAATTACAGTTGTCAACTGACATAACCCTATTTTGCGGTTTCGACATGACATGCGGTAATTTAGGCTTATAATATAGTGTTTTTTGTTATATCGAATAAAGATTCTATAATATATTAAATATGGAGTACTTTTCAGGCACTGTGGACACTGTGCCAGTTGTTCTGTTCTCTGTACAATGGCTCAAACAGGGTATGTATGAGCTGCTATATAGTCACTCACTATTCTTAGAGAACTTTGTTTACATTTGTTCCTTTCCTTTTAGTACCTCCTGTGAAGCCAATGAAAAGCGGATATGTCTTAAACGGAAGAGAAATTCAACAGATGAGGAGGTATTTGCCTTATTTAATTCTTTTACAATTTTTATTACGTATTGGAGAGACATCAAATGAAGATTGAATTACATTTACAGGAGGTAGAGAATATGCCAGTGGGAAAGAGATTGACAAAAGCAATAGAGGAGCAAAGTGACCAACTAACCCATAATGTTATAGTTGAATCTTCATCCTGCTCTAGTGATGATGAAGTCTCTCAGTGTGAAAACACAGAGCAACCCAGGGGAGTTTTCACAGACTTAGAATATAACCCTGATAGTTTATTAAGTCCACCAAGTATACCTGAACTACCAAATTATGTTCTTAGCCCCCTGCAAAATGTGGCCAGGGGTGACTCTACACCACACTCAAATAAGAGGCCAAGGTAAGTTATACTTTTTAACACATACATATGTCTTGGTATAATTTCAATTTCTCTCTATATATAGTATAGTATTTCATCCATTTTTTATAGTAAATACAAAGTAACAGATCCTTTCTCAACCAAGTTGCTTCACTTGCAGTACAAGCAAACCCCAGTGTCCCTCACCACCGAAACGGAAATGTCCACTACCATGTCTCTCCTGGGCGGACCCAATGGAGGTATGGAAGAGTATGTGCGAGTGTGATGCTAGATCCAGTATGAAGAAGAACCCTAACATGTTTGACAATCATCCAAATCTTCAACCGAGGATGAGAGCTATTTTACTAGACTGGCTGAATGAGGTAAGCTGTATTTTATTTTACATGATTTTGGAGATACATTTATATTAAGATGCTAGCAATTTACATGAGATAAAAACTGTAATATGTTATATATTGCTGTTCTAGTGATTTTAGTATATATTAATTACAATTCATTTTAAACATATATATAAGTTAATATTCCGTATGTGGTATCAGTTATGTAACACATATATTTACTTCCATGCTGCTTTGCAGTGATATGAACAGGAAAGGTGAGTAAAATACAGTGTAACTCTTAGTTTAGCGATATGCTTTACCATTTTTTTTTAATACACTCATATATGTGGGGCTGTGGTGTAAGATTAGGGGCTTTGACCTCTTTTTTGCAATGTTCAATGACCTCTCCAGAGCCATCGCGTTTGCAATCTATCGTTTTGTTGTTAGTAGTTTTTTTTTTCTAATTTCGTAGTTGCACAAAAGGCTGCTACAAATACCATAGCTGCTAAGTGTTGTTCGAGATTTTTTTTTTTACATATTTATCATATTGTAAAGTGACCGTCTATGCTTATTATTTGCAAACATAAGCTACTTCCGTTTCCTTCTTACGATCGATCATTTATTTTGCATATCATAGATTTATTTTCTTTTTTATTGTTTGTACAACTAAACGTGGTATCGTGATGTTTATGATTTATCAGATATAAACGTAATGATCATGTCATGAAGTTTCGTAGTTAAGTAGCGAAGAGTATTTTTCTATTTCGGTCCATTTATGTTTATTTTTTTTTTGAGCAACGCGAGACCGATCGATGTGGAGATCTTTGAGGGAGGCCTTTGCTCAGCTGTGGAGGTCTATTGACTGATGATGATGTTTACTGTTGAATTTGTGCCTTCCGAAAAATTGTGGTAGATGCCATGCGTTTTAGTATGCGAGCGCAGTAATCTGGTAACGGTCACAGTGAGAACTACTGCTTTTTTCCAAATCGAATTTAATTTTAGTTCTCTTTGATAATGCTTATGCACAATTATTTGGTTTTGGATTAGTTTGAAATGAGATCTGTACAAGAATTTATGGCAAAGTAATATTTGTTTTATATTTATACATAAAACAGAGGTTACATTCATGAAATGATAAGTGACTCGTCTTATCCCATAATGATTGTTGTCGGAGATCGCCTAGATAGTTGTCCACTTCTAAACATAGACATCCACGTGGATTAATCCCGCACTACCCGCATCCAGCCGATTCCCGCGACAATCACGCAGTCAGCATGGCCTCCCGCACCAGCCAGGCACTAGGGGCCGTCGTATGTAAGAAGTTCATATGAAGGGATTTAGGCCATTTCCTACCACACGCTAGCCCAATGCCGGTTAGTGAGAACCACAGCCTCATTAGCAGGGTGCAACAGGTGCAGGTGAGGTTTGCTTGGGTTCGGTGAGTTGTTGTGCGGGGCCATTCACACCTTATTACTGTGTTCCGATTGAAATTACTCGGGTACCGCAACTTATTTTATTATAACTCAAGGAGACAAACCCAATGTGTTGCAGTGTATATCATCCTAACTTGTTATGGACAGGCACTTCACCATCAGATGAACATCTCGCTAGTCTTATTGTTTCATATTTTTTACTAGTATCAACGTGTCTATAACAGTGATTTTTACTATTTCTCTGATGACAAATTGCGTGTTTGGCATAGTGTGCCCCCCCTCGCTGGTACAAGGCCTTACTGCATTATGCTTTATCCATTTAAATGAATTCCGACAACTCACTTTCGTCAGACGTAGCAAAAAATGGACTGAATAAACGATGAGGTAAACTTATTTATTTTCCAACGCATCCTTTAACATAAACTGTACTCAATACATAGAATAATATAGATTTATCAATATTATATCCGATTTTTATGTTAATATAGGAAAGATTATAATTATTCAATTAAATATGCATCTGCGAATTTTTACAAATTACGCATTTTTATGATATAAGAGGAGGGATCAAAAAGTAGTGAGAACGATATATATGCTCCTTGAAAAGAAAAAAAATGAACACGGTCATAGCTCAGATAATATTAATAAAGAAAAAATCTTCGATTCTCTTTTGTTTTTTTCTGAATGTAGTCATTTGTTTGCTTTGTGTCGGAACGTGTTCTCGAAAATGGAGAAAAACGAAGTGCGAGCCGTTATTAAATAGCTGTTTAAAAAAGTTGACGACGCAAGAGATTCGCTGCGATCTGGAGGCAATATTAGAAGAGTCTCCTCCGCCGTATTCCACTGTCGCAACTTGGGCTTCTCAATTTCGAGTAGGGAGAACGAGCACGGAAGACCAACATCGTAGCGGGCGTCACCACGTCCATCGATGTCAGTCACCCAAGAAAATGTGAAAGTAGAGAAAATTGTATTGAGCGATTAAAGAGTTACCATCCCATACTTAATTCAATAAACGGGCATTTCGTATGGAAGTATTCAATACATATTGAAACAATGTTTGAATATGAGAAACGTCTCCGCAAGACGGCTGGCGGGAATGTTAACCGACACTCAGAAACAAAACACGACGACGTCTTGACATTCCGAAGATATTGTCGGACAAGTTTCAAGAAGATTCTGAAAACTTTTTGTCTCATTTCGTAACAATGGACAAAATATAGGTCCATTATTTTGATCCCGAGACAAAACAGTAATCTTCGCAATGGAAACGGCCATCATCACTGACCCCGAAGAAGTTTCGTGCCATGGCAGCGGCTGGCAAGGTTATGGCCACAATATTTTAGGACTCGGAATGGATATATGTTGATTGATTACCTGGAGCGTGGAACCACTATTACGGGCCAATCTTATGCAGCTTTAATTCCCAAGTTGAGGAATGTCATCAAAGAGAAAAGGAGAGGGAAATTTCGAAGAGACGTGCTGTTTCATCACAACGCACCCGCGCACAGGTCAGCAGTTGCGATGGCTGCCATTCAGCAAGTTGGCTTCAAATTGATGGACCACCTCCCTTATTCACCAGATCTGGCGCCTAGCCATTTATATCTGTGCCCCAATATGAAAGAATACTTAAGGGGAAACAGGTACGAAGACGATAATGAGGTGATGGATGCCGTGGAGAGCTTTTTGCAGGACCAAGACAAAATTTTTTTTTTTAAAGGGATTGACGCCTTGGCAAAGCGCTGCACTCGGTGTGCAGGGAGACTCGGAGACTATGTAGAAATATTAATGATTAAGTTATCAATAGTCATTATATTCTATCTCATTCTCACTACTTTTTGATCCCTCTTCGTATGACAAGGCCACAAGACGAAGAATTGCTTACTCATCACAACGAGGCGCTCGAAAGAATGTTCATCACCAACAGCACTTTACTTGTGGTAGATCCCTGTTGCTGGAGACAGTAGTAGTATGCACGACCATGGCTCTTGTTTCTGCCAAAAAGTTTTCAGCAAACATTGCTGTATTCTAGTTTAAAGGGCGCTGTATCTAGTGAAATTACTGCGGTAACGTGAACAAATGTCGTAAAGCGACGAGTACAAAGTGGTGTTGTGTATATCATCTTAACTGGTGTCACGTTGTCTCGTCACTTCATCACTTTTACTACTGAAACCATAATGTATGCTCACTACTGTTTGAAAGGCTGAAGTAGACACTGAGGCTACCGGATCTTAACGCATTTAAGTTACCTGGTAACCGACGCTGGGTAACAATGATAAAAAAAAGTATGAACTTACTACATTAATAAGAAGTTGATTAATTGAGGATTATCATACATCATTTGACACGAACTTCTTCTCAATCATATCTACGTTTAAACACCAAACATAAAAAAGACCAGCTCCTGCATTCCAACTGGAACAATGATAGTTATTTTTATATTTCGCTAACTTCGCGTAGTGCATAACTAAAATAGCGAAGCCTGGCCACCATTGACACCATTTTGCAACGGATGCAATCAACATGCTCGAATTATGGTTAGATCTCTAATTTTTTTTTATATCTCAAAACCATTAATTTACAACAGAATACCGCCTGCTAAACTTGATTACGTTCAGTTGGGGAAACACGGAGAACATTCCATCAGATGTCATGGTCTTTAACATTAGCGCCTTTTAAGACTATTACGTAGGACATTAAGTAGAATATATATTTATAACTGCTATTACATAATAATAAATGATCACAATTGAGAATAATGTGAATAATCATTATCATCATCGTCACCCGATAGACCAACCTAAAGATATCCGTATGAATATAATCTCATCGTCAAAACCTGTGATTACTTTTAGATAACCAGATAAGAACAAGTTCATACAGATTAGATTTACATTTATAATTAGTTTCTGGATAGTTATTTAAGTGAACTATTTCTAGGGGTGAGCTTTTTAAAGCTAAAGCTATTTTTCTAAATAAAATTACAGCTGGGACTAAAATTAGATCTTTAAGCAATGCTACTGTCAGAAACGGATACATATAGATGTGCGAGATAAACTCTAATTACCCATCTTTTTTGGTAAGACGCTAAATGTTATTGATCAATGAGTTGAGAATATAAATCGTATATTAGCTATGTAAAAAAAAACTTAAATAAGATTACTTTAAAGATGGTAAGTAATCTTAAAAATACATATAAAACTCATCAATAAATATATAATGTACGTAGTACAGTTTTACAACTGTTGTTTTCTTTTCTCCTTTTTTTGCTTAATCAATATTAACTAGAAACATTTCCGCTTCTGTTTTACGCGAGGGATTTCTTTAAATTCCGTTCAAGTAGTAAAAATAAAATAAACTAGCTACCGGTGTAAGAGATAACGTACAAAAAAAAAACAATACTACTCGGGTTGAGATGAAGTTGGCACTTAAGTGTTTGGGTAATTGAATTGAATACGAGTACCGTATGGTTTGGAACATATGTACTTGTACAGTGTATACGCTTAAAAAAAACCAACCAAACAACGAAATAAATAAATGTTAAAAATTTTTAGGTAATTGTGTGTAAGAGCACATTATTCTTTGTATGAGCACCTTAATGATATTCTCGTGTTGAACTGAACAGATTGTAAAATAAAAAAAAATTATAAACTATATTACTTCTTAACTAAAGAGTCCGTTTTGTAAATTGATGTATATATAATTTTTTTTTCGATGAGGCGACGAGATGGACTGTTCGTTCAACTGATGTTAAGCTATACGCTCTGCCCGCCCATAACAACGAGGCGTTAGTCAGAATGATCTATACAGCTCCTCACTGTGCTGGTATCGCTTGAGATATAAGATCTTGACTCTCGATACCCCAGTCATTTCATTGGCTACAGCGCCCATCATCAATGTTTGCACATTACTGTTTAACGACAAAATTAAAAGCCGAAGTGTGCAAACATTCCTGTTTCCGTTTTGAGGGCATCATCATCATTATCAGTCGAAAGACATCCACTGGTGGACATAGGCATCCCCCAAAGATCCCCACACGATCGAGTAGGGATTCATATGGGGCGATTTCAGTCATTTCCCACCATGCTGGCCAAATTCGAGTTGGTGGGAGCCAGAGCCTCGTTATTGATTAGCAGGGTGCACCACGAGCAGAGCACCACGATTCCGTGAGTTGTTGTGCAGTAACCCTTACACCCCTTGAGAGTGTCGTAGCTAGTTAATTTAATGAAGTAACGAAACTTAGCATCCTATGTCTGAAGATGACGAGCACATTGTGGTCTAATTGACGGAATACATTACCGTCAAATGCGATCCTCAGCTTCTCGCATCTACTCACTTCCGACCACCCTGATGATGTCGGACAGTCTGGGGAGGGAAGGTGTCCTACACTTCTGCGATCTGTACTCGGCCTCCACTCCCGAGAGTTCTCCACCATTGGCCCACTGCCACTTCAGCATGCAGATTTTAAGAGCTACGTCGACAACTTTAATTCTCCGTAGAATTTCTTCGTTCCCGATTTAGTCCCTTAGAGAAATGCCAAGCATAGCTCTCTCCATAGCTCGCTGTGCTATATTGAATCGGTGGACCAGCCCGATGGTCAGGTGCCATATGTGAGGTAGGGTATATAATAAACTAATATCTACATGATCGTGTCGCGCGTCAGTTGTGGGTGTAGGTGTACACTACACATTATTGAAGTCAAAACGACCTTGACATTTATTTCGGTATCGTCTGCTTTTTTTTTATAACAAGTAGATAGATTGTGATGAAACAATTGGACTACATTTATTGTCAAATGTTTTCTAACACCTTCATTAGAAACTTTATTAATTAATAATATTTCTTTGAAGTCAAAAAAATGTCTACATAACCGCGATTCTACTTTGTGTTGAATAGTGATGTGGTTTGCAGTTGTGGAATGGAGGGGATATCTTTAAAATATAATGTTCTTCTGGAGAGAAGACAGGGTTATGTGAGATTTGTACTTACTAAAGTCGCCTACGTAGCCATCCTCAGTGCGAAGAGACTGGTATCTCCTAGAGAATGCACCCGAGCCTCCCTACACTACGTGTTAGGGACGGCTGTAACTCTAGGCCTAGCACCGTCGCTATCTACCTTGGACTCACTTAAAGAGCAAGCAAAGTTTCAGTCCGCGAGCCCGGAGACCGTTTTAGTTGCTAATGCAGTAAATTTTTTTATTTGGTTGATACTCTGCTTCTGGAGGAAAGCCAGGATTATGAGAGATTCTTACTCACTAAAACTCCCACCTCGGTGCTCTGCATCAGTGTATTTCTCAGAGAGGCTCCGGGATCTCTTATAGATACGCACCGGTGCCCCTCTACACTTTGTATTAGCACGTCTCTGAGGAGGAGCTTAACCCCTCCTAGGCACCATCGCTGAGTTATACGCTGTCGCACGAAGGTTCGCTTGTTGGGCGATCAGGGCCCGCGATGCTCCTGGATCCTTTTAGTCTGCACGCAGAGCTCACCTTAGTCCTATTCTTACTAGCCCGAGACTACATGGCTGCATTCAATAAACCTAACATTAAAAGTATCGTGGCGATCAATTTCGTAGTATTTTGTTATTATATAATTTTACTACGTAACCTCATGTATGTAGAGGCTCTTTAATAACTTTTTTAAATTTTTCCATATATCATTAAATAGTACTTTTGTTGGAGCAATATTTGATTTAACCTGGTCTAAATATGCGACGTCAAAAGTATTCCCACACCACCAGTAACTTTAAACACAAAAGATTTCTATCTTAAATATTTAACTTAATCATTTTTAAATTATATTAGTTTTAACGATTTTTAAATGGAGAAGTAATATATATTATATAGAGCTTCCGGTGAAGAGAAACTTCGTAAGGAAATCAATATGTGTTAGGGCAACAGCTTTCAAGGATATGTGAACAGCGCTTTGGATAAACTGCCTCGACTCCTATTGTGATAGAAGGCTTCGATTCCCAGTAGTAAGAACAATAAGTTTAACTTATTTCTGAATATAAGACAATGATGTTTTTTAAGTACCTTCTTTATTTGACCGCTTCCCTCATTATCTAGTGTAAACTTAACAACATTATTTCGTTGGGGTAGATAAGATGGAATTCCTCACTTCTATGTTCTCCTTGTTAGACGCGTGTGCGTCAAAGTTCAAGTTAAGAGACGATTAATAGTAGACATATATAATTTAAAGTAATTTAATGAAAAAAAATTATATTAGCAATAAAGATGAAAATGTATATAGTTATATTACTTTTAATTAAGTAAGATAAACAGTTACGTCAAGTAGTGAACTAAGTTGCCCACTGCTTTAATTTGATAAAAATATGGATTTGCCCCGTAAAATATTGTTTTATGTTCTATAAGATCACTTTGAGTCGAATTCATCATCATCAGCCCATAGACGTTCACTGCAAGACATAGGCCTGCCCAAAGATCTCTACGTCGATCGGTCCCACGTTGCTCTAATCCAGTGGATTCCTGCAAATTTCACCAGATCGTCAGTCCACTTTGTGAGAGACCTTGCAACACTACGTCTATCAGTACGCGGGCGCCACTCGAGGACCTTACTGCCCCATCGGCCGTCGGTCCTTCGAGTAATGTGCCCTGCCCACTGCCACTAAGTCTAGCAATCTTTAGAGCTATGTCAGCGACCTTAGTTCTTGCACGGATCTCCACGTTTCTGATTTGATCGAGCAGAGAAACTCTCTCCATTGCCCTTTGGATGACTTTCAGCCTTTTTATCAGGCCGATAGTAAGGGGCCATTATAGTCGAATTATCTAGAATATATTTGTTTGTATTCTTAGTCATTGTATTGTAAAAAAGGCCTGGTCAAGAGTACTCGGAACCGACACGCATGCATGAAGACGCTCATGAAAGTGGAGGAAGAGAGAGAGGTGTTCCAGTATCGTATCAAGTGGAGAGAGGTGGTCTCAGCCTGCCCTATTGATAACGAGGCGTGATATACATGTATGTATATGTATTCTTAGTAGTACTTTCATAGTGAATCTTAATGAAACTTTGGAAATTAATTACACCAATAATTGGATTGTTCATCATCATTCCGTTCATCAGCTTATTGATACCCACTGCTGAACAAAGTCCTCTTGGATATCATTGCCGTACTACAAGCTTAGCATACAGGTACATACCAATAAGCCACGTTGACTGTTTTCCTGGAGTGATTCCCTCGTTCTTATATCTTTGTGACATTTGACGGGTATACACCTAATTAGCAGTGATCTCGTATTCCAGCATTTGTTTAAAAATTTGTTGAAAGTACTGTAACAGGTAAGTCTCATGCCTGTCACTGTCTAGGTAGGTGTTCAAGTTTGAAGGGCGTTGTAGCTAGTAAAGTTCGTAGGCTAACGAAACGTAATACCTTGTATAATAAAGGACAGTGTGATGTATATATATGATCCTAACTAGGGCCATGTTATGGGCAGACGTATCAGTTACGATCAGGTGAACGTCTCACTAGTCGCTTGATAGCAAAAAAAATTAATGAAAACCTTCTCTAGTTCCGATTACATATATATATTAAACATGTAAGAGCTATGTTCGAGGGTTACCCAGCGTGATCGAATCAGAAATGAAGAGATACGCAGGAGAACTAAAGTCGCCGACATTGTCTAAAAGATGGCTAGCCTCACGTGGCAAGGGGCAGGACACATCGCTCGAAGGACTGACAGTCGATGCACCAAAGGCCTCGAATCGCGACCGCGTACCGGAAGACGTAGTGTCTGGCAGGTACCCCATCGTGGTCCGATGATTTGGTGAAGGTTGCGGGCAGCGCTGGATCGATCGATGTGGAGGTCTTTGGTAGAGGTATATGTCGTCCAGCCGTGGACGTCTGTCCGCTGATAATGATTATAGGATGTTCGAAAGTACATCATCTGTGTGGTTCGTCAGAGTTATATCCAAAGCCAGCGTCATTTAATCGAGGACGTGGGCCCGTAGGAATTTGCTCAGGCTAATTACAGCCGACATTATCGTAGCGGCATTCTGTCAACGATGAGCGCGACTCGAAAACGGTCCCGCCATGTAACCCAAGCAGCCACACCGCGCCGGTCACCGAACTGATGCATCTGTTACAACCCTATTATACTTACATGGGAATGAGTGGTATAGTCTTCTTCTTTCGTGTGCTTGTCCTGGAATGCTCTTAATAGCGCGTCAAGCAGCTTCCTCCACAGCGATCAGATCACAGCATTACTAAAGGCATTCGGAACGTTGCCTAATATTGCTTGTCTATGTTGGTTAATATATATTTTTTTCATCATTTCCTTCCGTATGATGGTTCAGGGTCATTACTTGTAATCTTTTACCATCTTTTATTTTATTCTAATTATAACTCATTTCATCTTTCATTCTGTTAGTTAAAATTGCTGGTCGGACTAGCGGGGCGATGATTGTTCTCGTGATCTTCTGCTCTTAACTTTTCTGAATACATTAAGAAATTCTGTGGTATAGTAATCACATCTTTGGATACCTATGTTAAAGTTCTAGCCATTGAAAACATAGTGCCGAATTTTTTTTTTGGGTCTTTGAACCTATGAAGTCTATGCACGCCGCATCATACCCTAAATTACTATTAACAGTGATCGTTATACTAATCTATTATCTATATATCTTGTAACAAGATATGATTATATCACAGTTATACCTTCTACAGATGTTGGTGCAGAGAGAATACACCTTGTACTATCTCCGAGATCAGATCTAAAACTCTCCATCAACACCTTCTATAGAGGTTGAGTCTTGACATATATCTCTAATAGATGCGACGCGATGCTCGTCTTTTAGCCTTTCATAGATGTCTTAATTAATCTTAGATATTAACACAGACAACAAATGGCTTTATTAAAAAAAAAAACATGTATTAACAGTGTAATATAGCTTAAAAGACAAATATCACCAAAGCGGTATTTTTATATAGGATTCCGCCACCATGAGTATTAACCGCAAAGTTAACATATAACTGAAGCAAAAAAAATAACCACGATATTTAGATATGAACAGTGGTGGTTCTTTGACGTGGACTATTAAAGCATCTCACCGAGTGCTTAATTATTTTTTTTATTCAATTAAGCGACGAGACGAGCCGGACGTTCACCTGATGATGAGTGATACAGCTGCCTATAACAAGGTGACGCTAGTTACATACGCTACACCGCATTGGGTTCGTCGCCTGATACATAACATTTTGAGTCTCGTGACCCCAGTAATTACGCTAGCTACAAATCCCTTCGAACCGGAACACAGTAATGTTTGCACAGTACAGTTTGTTGACTGCGATGGTACCTACATAGACGGTCTTCGGAAATAGGGCCTCACCAGTAACTGGTCTATATTGTCGGCGAACGTCTATGAAACTGCACCGCACTGCAGCCTCCATCTGATGCCAAACTGTTATGTGTAAACATTAATCATCAGCCGATAGACGTCCACTGCCCAACATTGGCCTTCACCAAAGATCCTCAAATCAATCGGTCCCGTGCTGCCCGCATTGCCGAGCACCAGGGACCGTAGTTTGTAAGGGTTTATATGAGAAGTTTTGGACCATATCCCACAACGCTGGCCCAATGCGAGTCGGCGAAAGCCAGAGCCTCATTTATTGATTAGCAAGGTAAACTACGAGCAGGCATATTTACTTACTGTTAATAAATTACGTAACTAAAACTTTCAACAGAAGAAAACTAATATCCGCCGACAGACGTCCACTGCTAGACATAGGCCTCCACCAAAAATCATAACATACAGTCAGCATGACTTTCGGTACCGCTGGGCAATAAGGGCTGTCGTATGGAGGGGTGTGAGGAATTTTCCACCACGCAGGCCCAATGCGCGTCGGCGGCAGCTAGCACCTCGTTTGTTGATTAGGAGGGTGCACCACAAGCACGTGAGGTTGGCTTGGATCACCCCTCACGCACTCTTTGTCTATAAATATGATGTGAAAGGGACAATAGAAGACATGCATCTCCTCTACGTATCTATAGTTGTTCCTTTAGGAGACCCAGGCGACCTTACAGCGGCGTGACGTTATTGCTGATAAGGGACGACGACTTCATTCGCTCCGTATCCTTATTTATCATCTCAGTTGACATCAAACGTCACACTGTGCTTAAAAGCGATAAGATTTCAATTATTTTGGTCTCCATCAAAAAAGGTCAAGGTCCATTAACATATTTATTAACTAATGATAACGTCCTAGTCCTGACTGCCCTTAATCTAGAGATTCATAAATCAGTAATAAAATATAACGTATTATTCCTAACTGCCTTCGTGGCGAAGGTTAAGCCTTCTACCAAGGATGTCTCTGCTTCATTCCGCGGCTACGTATAGAGAATTGATGATGGGTCGAAAGAAGTCTTCGTCTTGACAGCACTGTTATTCTCACTGTCAATATATATCAATATCAGCCGATAGACGTCCACACCTGGAAATAGGTCACCCCCAAATAACTCAGTTATTTGGGGGAGACCTATGTCCAGCTGTAGACGCGACTGCTTGTTGGGTGATTCTTCAAACAAACACCAATATACTATTATTGCTAATTACTCTACGAACTAATTTTATCATAGATCTTGTGGGTTCGAATCAGCTCAGATTCCCTTTTGAAGTCTACCTTGAACAACCAGATGCAGGGCATCATATAACATTTAAAGATGAGTTCACATATGCATAGTGTTTCCTTTTAACCGATGTTCTTTGTTGCAGGTGTGCGAGGTGTACAAACTGCACAGGGAGACGTTCCACCTCACTGTTGACTACGTGGACCGTTACCTCTCCAAAACGGACGACGTCCAGAAGGGCCGGCTGCAGCTCATAGGTGACCACAGTACCAATGAGTTTTCTATCGTTCGTTTCTTTAATAATCCGTTTCCATCAGATCTGTATTTGACGCAATTCTATTGTGGTGATCTACCATAATGCAGAACAATCAAGTAAAACAGCCTTTTCCAAATGCTACCAAACTTGTATTCTTAAATCCTGATGCTTCTTTCAGGTATAACCTGCTTATTCATAGCTGCGAAGGTCGAGGAGGTCTACCCGCCTAAGATCGGCGAGTTCGCTTACGTCACGGACGGCGCGTGCACCACCGACGAGATCCTCTTAGAAGAACTGCTGATACTGAAAATACTATCCTGGAGCATCACACCAATCACAATCAACAGCTGGCTGAATATCTACATGCAGCTGGCGAGCGAGTCGCGCAGTGCAAAGCGGCGGCTGCTGGGCGAAAGCGACGTGGGGGCGAACACTCTGAGGGGCTACACGTTCGTGTTCCCGCAGTACTCGTCCCTGGAGTTCGTGGTCTGCGGGCAGCTGATAGACCTGGCGGTTCTGCACGTGGACGTCAATCGGTACGCATACAGCACCGTTGCCGCGGCCGCTGTGGCGCATGCATTCAATAAGGAGCTCGCCCTGAGGGTATCAGGTACATAATAACTATTTAATTTGAAACGGATTTTTTTTTATACTGAACCGTTATCAGCTTACATAATTTAAAAAGGGTTACTTATACTTAATACATAGCCATATTTTTAATGTAGTCCCTAACTGGTTTCTTAATTTATTATATATTTACGAGGGGTAGTAGATTAAAAATGTTACTAAGTAAAGGTAAAGTTCAAACTTTGGAGATACACATCAGCTGTAGTTGCTGGTGTCATCATCATCAGCCGATAGATGTTCATCGCTGAACATAGGCCTTCTCCAAACATCTCCACGGTTGTAGAGGTACATATGGGGGAATTTAGGTTATTTCCGACCATGCTGGCCCAATGCGGGTTGGCGGCAGCCAGAGCCACGCTAATCAATAGCATGGTGCACCACAAGCAAGTGAGGTTGGCTTGAGTCCCGTGAGTTATATGGGACATCTTACATCCCGCTGCTAGTATAGAATAAAATAAATAAAAGTAGAAACTTGTTCATGCACTTATATATAAAAACCGATTGTTTTTTTGATTACTTCTTTCGTTAAAAACAATTGGTAACTTTCTCTGCAGGCTTCAGTTGGGAGGTGCTGGAGCCGTGCTACCGATGGCTGGACGCGTTCGTGCGTGTGGTGCGCGCGCACGGCGGTGTGAGCGTGGTGCGCGGCGGCGACGGCGAGTTCGTGCAGCGCGACGCCGGCCTGCACCTCATCTGCCCCGACCTCAACCTGGACGAGAGCCACCGCATACAGTCGCACAACGTCAGCCTCGACATGTTTGTGAGTCTATTTAACATTTGCACGTATCATCATAAGACGCTGACTGCGGAGCGTGCGCTTACTTCGGTCGCTGAATGCAAAAGCCGAAGTACCCATCACTTGAAATTCCTCGATTTTAATTATAATTTATTTTAATAATATACTAATGGTGTAATATTAAAATAACTATAATACATATTATTATCATTTTTAAATGAATGCTAGACTTCAGTGGCAGTGGGGCCAACGGCTGAAGGATAGTGAGGTCCTCGAATCGTGCCCGCGTACCGGTAGACATAGTGTTGGGAGGCTGCCACAAGGTGGACCGACGATGTGATTAGGATCACGGAAACCCACTGGATGCAAGCAACGCGGGACCGATCGATATGGAAATCTTTGAGGGGAGGCCTATGTATGTCTAGCGGTGGACGTCCATTGGCTGATGATGATGATTTAATTTAATAGTTTATCATTGTTTCAATTAACAGGATAAAGTATATCAGCAGCTTTTGGAAAGCTCAACATCGCAACCGACAAGCGTAGAGTTGTCTACGTCGCAAGATACCGAGCATATCTACCCGCCCACGCCGCCGCAGTCCGATCAAAAGAGCCCCATGACACCAGCCACCAAGACCCCTTCCGCGAGGCACCAGTCGCCAGTACCTGAAATAAGACTGCGCTCCGAAGTAGAGTGAGAATTAAACGAACGAGGTTCGTTCCTCTGGACGCTTGTGTTGTTTGTAAATACGTCTGCTCGCAGACAGTGAAAATACCTCAAGAATGTAAAATGAAGTAGAGTAGTCTCCTGGCTGTAACCGAATAGGTGGAAAACCTTTCCTCCATTGTTGTATGTAGCTGTTGAAATGGTTTCAATTCATACTAAATAACATATCTAATATACACCATGTTCTTGTAACATTATTATCTTGTGATTTTTTTTTTATTAAATTTAAATTATGTACTAGATTTCAGTACAGTCAAAGTACAATTTATATTTTTGTTATAATTGGTATTTAAGTTTATTTTTTTATAATAATTTAAAACGCGATAGCTGTTTATGTGGAAACCGCACTCGCTTCTGTCTTAGAGGCGGTACAATTCTCAATCAGCTACAACAACGAAACCATGGTGAAGAAGCCAAAATGTTCCATGGATAAGTAACCTTTGACGCTCATTCTAAAAGAAGAATCTAGAATAAGTCCGCTGCGGAAAAGTAAAGTTAATTGTATATTATTATTTTATTAATTATCAATAAACTTGAATAATAAGTCTCCATTAGAAGATCTACTTCCGTAGTTAAATTGAAGAGTTTATATTCAAGAATCACATTAAGCCGTGGCCGCAAAATAGAATGATTCAGGTTAGCGTCGTATTCGTGAAGCGACGGTTTTAGTTACTGCGACAAACAGTTCACAAAGGTTATCTATCATGTTCTCGTTTGAAGGACGTTGCACTTACTGAAATTACTAGGGTAACGAGACTTGTCATCTTACGTCGCAAAACTACGAGCACAATGTAGTGCAATGCATGTCACGCTTTGTGCAGGCGTTATCACTGACCGTCAGAATATCCTGCTCCTCCTCGTCTTCATTACACAACGTGCTGAGAACTGATTAATATACATTATCGTTAATTTTTTTTAATTATACTCTATATCTTAACGTTATCATTTAAGATATATCAGTAGTATCTATAGTAATATCTGCACTGTAGACTTACCGTTCGTTTGATTCTGAGGATATTTCAGTAACATAACGAGTGAACTAACTTGTTTCAGCTTATACTAATCCACTAATAAGCTAACTTAGCTTTAATTGTGTTCTGACTAACCTTATTTCTCAGAATTAAATTCAGGCACAGTAAACCGGCACAACGGTAAGCTGTACGCCTTGTGAAGGAAGTTCTACGAGAGATTCTGTGGATACATTGGTTTGAATGGCGGAGATTTGTTACAAATTTTAAATCATCTTCCGGTTGCCATTAACTATCGCTGGATATCGGAAGTCATCAAAGCGAGGGTATTCTGCGCGACCACGGTTTATCAACTTCGACCGTCGTGAAAGCATTGCATGTGTGGTACCGGAGACAGTTTAGGTAGGTGCCACTGGCGCCGACAAACAGTACTGTGCGGGCATTACTGTAATCCGGTTTGAAAGGTGCTGTAGCTAGTGCAATGACTAAGGTAACGAGACTCAACGTCTTATGTCTCAGGCGACGAGCTCAATGTACTGCAGTGCATATCATCTTAACTAGCGCCATGTTACGAGCGGGAGTATCACTTACCCTCAGGTGAATGTTCCGCTCGTATCGTCGCTTACTTACTTAAAAAAAAACCGGGTTTATTAACTAAGTTGATTATTTTTAAATACAATTTTAATCATTCAAGGAGATGCTGTATCAAACAGAAAATCTAAGTCTTTTGCTAGATAGAAACGATTTTCTATTTTCAGCCAGAAAAAAATCGTCTAAGATTTGTAATTATTCTCATACGAGTAGTTACTTTATATAAAAAATAGACAATATTTGGTATTACATTATCACCCCATCACCCGCATATTGAGGGTAGACCTTTGCCGCAATAGTGGAGACGGAAATTGGCTGTTGAAAAAAAATTGTAATAAAAAAAAAACAAAACAACCATTTCAACAGATACATATTGTATACATTTATAAATAATATCACTGTATGTGTGTTCTCATGTACAAAAGGGCGGATGTGAATCGGGTTGGTTCATTTAATATCTTGAAGGGTTTTTCTATGTTTTAACATTCCACGATAGTTCTGAATTATCTAAAATATAACATTGACGGAGTCTTAATCTAGACCCACACTTATCTGTAAATACATATTCGTTATTTCATTATTACTATTATTATATATATTTTTTTAATTATTATTAGTGATGTGTTAATGTATTACATTACAATCATTTTAATCAATATATTTGTATGTTAGGTTATTTGTATCAGTCGCAATGTAAATCTTAATCTTTACAAACTCTCTTTTCACTTAGATGGTAATCATCACCATCTTAATTTTGCATTTTGTTTAAACTACGTTTAGTTTTTTTTTTCAATCGAAAATTATTTGATTTATTTAAACAATTCATTGCATCGTTAGGGAAATGCGATTTTTTTTGTATCTATTATTTAAAAGGTATCGCATAACTATATAGTATATAATTTATTGTTCCTGAGCCTAACGCTTAACATGTTTAATGGCGGAACTTCCGGAAAGATATCGAAGCTCTTTTAACCAAAGACTGTTCTAAGTAGGACGGTGAAAAAAAAAAAATATTTATATTTAAACTGAATTTAGCAATTTTGTAATTGCGCATGAAAAAGTGCATTTTCACGAATGTATTAACGGTTGATCATATAGCTTATATCATTTTTTATTTTATTTAATTAATTTATTTTTATGAATGTATTAAGCCTTTATATACTATAACATTTCTCTTTAAATTTTTCTTGTTTATTGCTATTTAATTTTTTTGTTCACTGCAGATATGATTCAGTGTATTTTTTTACAAATAAAAAAAAATTAAGCCGTGTAATGTAACACACACACACACATACACATATACAACGCGCTGTGTTCATACACGCTGTGATATTGTTAACTTTCTCACGTCATAATAGTAACAATTTAAATTGTACAAATCGTTTTAAACTCTAATCATATATAAAAATGATAGAAAAAAATAAAAAAAATATATGTATAATTCCTTGTTATTAAGTTAGCGTGTAATACTGTTGTGAAATATGCAAGAATAGTTGCTTTTTTTTCAGGGTTCGGCAACCTAATAGTATCACCGACTACTTCCTTTGTACAGATAATAAAGTATATGTGTAAACTAACTATAACGAAAATATCTCACACACAAACTTCTCTCATAATTATAATGTATAGATCGATGTTTCTGTATCCAAAAAGAAAAGGTTGCCGACCTCTGATTTGTTATATAATTTGTGTGCTTTGCAGCTAATTTCTGTAACAATGTAATCACTTAGTGGATTTATTGTTTTAAGTAATGTGACGAATCGTTTAATTTGAGGCGGTATTGGGTAAACAGCTCGCCAATGAAACATTTACGTTTTATATCTCTTATATATAGAACATCTATAATATAGTCATATGTATAAAGGAATAAAAAAAAACCTGCAATCGCTTCCAAGTAGAAGAATTTATAAATATTACGGGGTCGCATGTCGATATATATTGTTGTTTTGTTAGGAGACTTACTTTATCATTTGCTGGAGTATATTTTTACAATTAAATAATTTAATCACATTACACTTAATCACATCTGCAGGTGGCTCAGCCGTCGGTTGTACCGTTTGAGTAGGAATGCGCCTTACTCCGCTGTACGATGTGAAACGCAGTCATTGTATTAGTTCTAAGTTATGTCTAAGCATGTAGGTAGGCACTTGGGTTATATAACTTTATTCTAGCAAATTAGTTAAGTTGAACGATTACGCTTATCTCTGAAGGTGTGCACACCCCACCTTATAAATAAGACTTAGAAAAGGATTTGTTACATTATTCATCTAAAGTAATATAAAAACCATTATATTGTTAATGATAGCTCGCTTGTATGATTATAAGTTATTTTTATATCAATTTATTGGAAGCTTATATGAATACTAATTATATATATATATGTGGTAGATATGTTTTTTTTTATTAAATGTATTCACTATAGACGGATGCGCGTGATCTCAGGCAGTTCGTAGAGACTGTACTTTGTGTTTGGTGAGGGTCGGTGCGGTACACTTGCACCATTCTCACATCCGAATGTCGTGGCGTATAATATTAAATAAAACGTGTTGATGACTTATTTAAGATTTTTTATTAACTGTCACCATTCTTCACACAGTTGATTTATCTGATTTGTGCATATTGTAAATAAAGATAAAAATCACAACTGGATATTATTTTCGTAGCGTTAAGGCCGCGGGTCGGCCATCCTGAAATAAAAAAGTTGAAGTTAATAAACGTTAAACTATAAAATAATCTACTTAGATTTGCTTCAATGAGAATAACAAATACTTTTTGCTTATATAAACGTATTATTGAAATGTGTAGGTCATTGGTTCCCAAAACATCGCCGCGGCACCATTACCAGTGAAAAAAATCGAGTCACCGGTTGCCCTAGACTAGAAAACTGTTCTACCTCTTCATGTGACAGTCCACACAAAAACGGCATAATACAGACATTTCCTAATTATTGCGGCGACACCTAGCTTGAGACCTTAGGGTTTAGAAAAGTCCTGCAGCCATGCTCTCTGCCACCACATCTTTAACTTGGAAGACGAGCAGTGACACGAAGGCAGATATGCGTGATGTCCTTCACATTATTATCTAGCATAAAGTACATGGTTACGTACAGGTGTATGCTGACGCGGGGCGTCGCGGTGACTGCGGACGCGTCCTGCGGCGTGAGGAACACGAACTGGCGGCTGGTGTTGCGCAGCGCGTGGTCCACCAGCAGCTCCAGTACTATTTTGCGGTTCACATTATCCTGCACGCAATGCGTTATTAGAACAAATAGCGCTATAATCGAACAGTTCTCGCGCTTACGGAGAAAAAAATCCTTAAACCAAGTGCTAAGAATATTAATTTTCGAGGAGTATTTCTTCAACGAGACGAACAAGGATCTTAAGGTAATGGTAAGTGGACACGGCCGCCTATTACAATGTGGCATTAGTTAGAATTATATACACTGCACCTTACTGTGCTCAGCGCCTTACAAAACGTGGAGACTCGTTGACCTAGTAATTTTAATATGAACAATGACTTACAGACGAAAACGCATTTTTGAAAATCGATAGCGTCGAAGATACCCTGCGGTCGTTTCTACTGTTGGAACAAACCTTAACATTCCTTCCGCCTCTGGATCACACGTGTGCATGTATATGATAGATTAATAATTGTAATAAATGAATCTTTGGGTAGTACTCACATTTTAAAGTTATTGCACAAAATTACATGTTTGTTTAAGAAAGAAAAAACTTAAATAGGATAGCCTTTCACTTCAATCGCCTAAAAGACTGTCCGGTAACGGGGCGATCATCGTACCAGGCAGTATTTCTCGCACCAATTTATTTCCCCGTCCTAAAACCAAGCCCAGATTCTGATGGACGATTGATCGCCCCGATCCCGACTATAACCAGTAAACAAGTCAAAAAGTGACTTATTTTATATATTTTTTTATTTAATATAAATAAATTACTAACATTAGGCAACGTTAACACTATTAAGACGGTTTTTTGTATCACAGACACGTAAGTATATCAACTTGTCGCCATGTATAACAACAAACCATAAAAACATCGAACTCGTCCATGAAGTAGAAGGGCAACTCTACGCATTCCCAGAGCGCCATGATAAACGCGACCGTGGAGTAGGAGCGTTCACCGCCCGACAGCGAGGAGGTGGTGGCGGCACGGCGCGGCGCTGCGCACACCCGCCCCGTGCACACGATATCCAGCGATCCCAGCGCCTGGTCAATCTCCATGTGACCCTGGAAACCGTATAGAAGTGCATTTACACCACAGTCCCTATATTATCTATATATATAATTTAAATTATGAAATACTGATCCATTATTGTGCAGTTCTCATTCTTTAATATTATATTAAATGATGATTAATATTATTTGTGTGTAAGGGGGGTGTAAGGGTTCCCGCACAACAAGTCACTAGACCCAAGCCGACCTCACCTGCTCGTGGTGCTTCCTGCTAATTAACAAACGAGGCTCCGATTCCCACCAACCCGCATTTTGCCAGCGTGGTAGGAAATGGTCCAAATCCCCTCATATAAATCCCCACTCGATAGGTGAGAATGTTTGGGTGAGGCCTATGTCCAGCAGTGGACGTCTATTCGTTAATGATGACAATGATGATTATTTGTCTGTTAATTATCATTTGTATCACTGCTGAAGTCAGGCTTTCCCAAACGATTTGCAGTGCTTCCGACTGCTTCACCATTTCGTCGATCTTCATAGTGATCGTTCCACGCTGCACTTGCCTACCCTGGTCTCCATTAAATGATTTACTGCCTGCCTTACGTTCTTTGTTCTGTGCGACTTGCTCATTGCCACTACAGATTACTATCAATTCGGTGAGGTACGTCAGCTGTCTACGGATCTCATCGAATAGAATTACCGAGCATTCCCCACACCATGGGTCTAGACTTTCAGCTTTTGTAGGAGATTTATTCTTTAGTCATTGCAAGCCATCAATATAACATATTAAATTAATATGATTTATATGTATTTGGTAATTAATCTTACCGCATAGTCCCTTAATGTGAGTATAGACTGGAAACAGTACTGCACCCTGCGGGCGATGTATGTTTGCACTCTGTGGCAGAACTTTAGATGCTTGTCAGTCGTGGACTTAATCTGTAACAAGGAAGCTTAATTGACACCAAATAAATTTCTCTCTTATTCTTCTTTCTTATTCGGAAAGTGAATCGAGAGAAAAAAGGGAGATATTATTTTTATGTCGCGTAGAAAAGAAATGAGCAGAGTGATCACCTAATGGTAAATAATTACAGCCGTAATATTATATATGGACTCTATTTACAATAATAAATGCTGCACCACATTTTGCTAATATCCTTAAAATAACCGTGACAAAAGTAATTTCTCTAGCTTTAATGTCATTAATACCAAATCGCAGTAAAGTTTGCACACTCATCATCATCATCATTATCCACTGTTGTATATAGGCCTTCCCGAATGTCTTCCACCAAATGCGATCCTCGGCTTCTTCAGTTGTAGAATTAAACTTGAATTAAAACAACAGAAAGTCGCGCTACGCTTAACATTACGCCCTCGTAGATGTGCTACGACGCGCTCTACGCTCCTAAGAAACGTGATATCTATCCTATATTTACTTAGGTCTGAATAAAAATAGTTATCACATTAAAATTTATCATTTACTATTGCATTAAAAATGAGAAAATAATAATTTAAACAATGTCGTTGTTCGCGTTATAGTTTTCTTAAAGTAAATTTGTAAAGGCTGGCAATAATAAATATATAGGGGTGTAAGGGGTCCCGCACAACAACTCACGAGACCCAAGCCAACCTCACCGGCTCGTACCGCATCCTGCTAGTCAACAAACGAGGCTCTAGCTCCCGCCAACCCGCATTGGGTCAGGCTGGTAGAAAATGGCCCAAATCCCCCAAATATGAACCCCTACAAACGACAGTTCCCCAGTGCCCAGCGATACCGGTGGCCATATTACGCTGTATGTGAAGAAGTTTTAGGAGAGGCCTATGTCTACCAGTAGACGTCTTTATATTCCTATTTATTTATGCATTATAAAAATTTGTTATGTAAAATGTAAAGAATGTAATTAAAATGAGATTTTCTTTGCACAAGAAGGTAGAATAAAGTTTGTAGGTGACCGTGCAGATTAAGAGTATCTGTGTTATATATGAATGTAGTTGGCTCTTAAACAGTAGGTCTCACGTCGTCGATGAGCGCGCGCAGCCGGTCGAGCGCCTGCCGGGTGCGCCGGTACTTCCGCTCCACGGCAAGTAGTCGCTCGACCACCTGCGCGCGGTCCAACCCGTCGCTACGGATCGAGATCAGCTTCAACTCGGTCTTCTTCAGCTCGCTCGTCACGATCGCCCTATCCCTAATAGTTTACCCACCGCTTTAATTAGTCACTGTTTACTGCAAAATTACCTCCTCATTAGTAATAAGTGGTGTAAGGGGTCCCGGAGAACAACTCACGAGACCGAAGTCAACATCACCTGCTCGTGGTGCTCCCTGCTAATCAACAAATGACGCTCTGGCTACCAACAACCTGGTGAGCCAATGTGGTGGGAAATGTCCCAAGTCTCCCCATATGAACCCCTACAAACGTGGAGACCTTTTGGAAGGCCTATGTCCAGCAATGGATGTCTGTCGGCTGATGATGATGACTCGTTCGTGAAGTCATACTAGTGGTTGGTATATTAGTCTATGACATTAGTTTTATTAACATTGAAGCCCGGTAAAGTGATCGTGAGGAAATCGATACATTTAAACAACTTTGGTGGTCACGCAGCATCTGCCAACCAGCACTTGACCAATTCTTTAGCCTCCTTGTGAAACATGACCTAACAGTAAGAATACTAATGCTGTTTATTAAATTTTTTTAAATTTAGATTACATGGTAGTTATTTTTATATTAGATTATTATTTGTTTAATAATGGCATGTTTACCTAGGTGCTTCTACTCTTGGGCACAGAGTCAACGCCTCTTCAATCTTCTTAGCAACCAACGCTTGCTTTTCCTTGAGTACACCTTCGATTTCCACCAACTTAGTCTTCTCCTCCTTAAGACGCTGCTGATAGTTGCGCCGCTCCGACACGCTCCGCTCTACTCTTATTTGTTCCTGCTCTATTTCTTCCTAATTACAAAAAAATAAGATTGGAGAGGAACACTATAGTAGAATATATAATTAGGAAAGTCTAAACCTTTTTTTTCTTTAACAAAGTGATAAGACGAGCGAGTCTCTAACCTCATGGTATATGATACACTGATGCAATGTACCGTAGGATAGCTTTGAGACATATGATGTTAGGTCGCGTTACTCCAGCATTTTCACAGGATACGTGATACGTATACGTACGATTGTAAAGTGTATTACTCACAGCAAGATGACGGCACGCAGCGGTGGTCTCTGTCAATTTGGGCTTGATTTTCTTAACTTTTTGGTTTCTCTGTTCCGTCAATTCTTTAAACTGCGCCTCTTTCATCGCGAACTCCTCGGCTTGTTCGTTCAGCGTCCGCAATTTTTCTCTAGAAACATTCAACTCGGCGACCTATAAACATAAACTTTTAATCCAAACCTTCCATCATATTGGTATATGATATGCAAGAACACTCACAACGAGAATAACGCGCATAAATATGCACGCAGCAAAAAGGCACACCAGCATACAAACAAGAGAAGTCATCCTCGTGCACACAGTGATATCGCCAAAGTAAGTACCAGCACAGTGTGTTGCGGTTCATGCCGCTGCTCGAGCGCTGCCTCAGCTCGTATCAACGCCTGCTCTTTCTCATGTTGGGCGGCGAGCAGCGCCTCTAGTGCCTTACTAGCAGAGCGCTCCTGCTCGCGCGCCCTCCTCGCCTCCTGATTCAATTCTTCCGCTTTATTTTCATACGCTTCCAACGTTGTCTCCGCTTCTTGGATCTCGGCGAGAATTTGTCTGCGCAAATATTGATTATATCCTTCAATAATATTAGGTTTGCAGACACATATATATATATTGGAGTAAATTGTTGTAGAAAATGGTGAAGCGGTAGCTATCTTGTTCGCTCCTATATCTTAAGTCAACAAGTAAAAATACTTGTTATCTTAAGACAAAAGATGCTGAGCCTCGTTAACTTAGTAATTGCACTAGTACACCAATGCCTGCTTGTAGGCATAAATAGGTGTTGCGTTGATAACCACTTAGACAGTCTCAGGCCACAAAAATATACTAGCATTAAGATAAATTTAGTTGGAGCGTACTTCTTACGCTCGGCGATGCTGAGGTGCAGAAGGCACGCGGGCCGCGCCGCTCCACCGTAGCTGCGGTAGTTCGGCGCCGGGTGGTACTCCGTCCCATCCAGTGTTACGATCTTAGCGCAACGGTCCGGTACGTTATCCTCGGTATCGGCCAACCGGACTGCCTCCTCTAGACAAAATAGCAAATGATGGAATTGCTGTTATTATATATTGCGAAATGATAAATTTATACTAACGTATATGATACAACATACGATTTATTGGTTAAAAAAACCGACTAATCACTTTAAACGTTTCGCTAACTAGTTAAGATGATGCATCATGTTATGCTCGCCGCCTTGAGAGATAAAATGTTAAACCTCTGTATTCAAAACTACAGTAACAGTATTTTTTTCTTTTGGCTGTCCACACATAAAAACCAATATATTTTAATCTATTACTGTTCTTTAAAATCGGCCTTATTTTCTTAAAGTAAACTTAACATCATGTGTTAACTAATTTTAAGAACCTCACCGTGCTCTGCGACGAGCAGGATGCTTTCTAGGCCAATGTTGTCGATCAGGAAGTTGGCGATGATCGGGTCCTTGATTTCAAGCGCATCTAGCGCGCACGTACCGGCCTCCGCGCGCACCTTGTTGCGGCGAACGTCGTGCTGCCGTCCCAGGAACTCGCTGCACGTCACCCCTGGCTTAGCACCTTTGCCGTAAACCTGATCATTAGGCAATCAACCAAAATTTAAAATGACCACACACATAAATTAAACTAAAAGAAGTTGATAATAGAATTAACATGTCCCTAAGATAAGAGGCACATGAAATTAAGAAATCTATTATTCTTCATATAAGTACTCGATATCAGCTAAACTCACTTTCAGCTGCTGCGTGTAATGGCAAAGAGCCTGCCTTCTAAAAAAATATTATTCATTTCTTATGCTATATGTTATAGTCTAGATAGTAAAAGGGCTTTTCTTCAAATCAACATACCTACTCCCTCGTAATATAAAGCTATAATGACATAAAATTTACTCTGATCTTTAGAGTATCTACATGATAAAGTCTGACAGTTTGTACCAATATTAAATATTTACTGCTTGCCTGGAGATCAATCAAATCACTGACAGCATTTATCTAAATATGATCAGTGGACAGAAATATGGTACTCTATTATAATTGCTTTTAAAATCCCACAGTTATTAAAAATTATTGACATCTTATTTCATACCTGTTCCATGATTTTGAACAATTTTCTAGAGTCTTCTGGCGTATTGACACAAAAAGATCTGATCGAACCGCCTATAATATGCTCTATGGCCCCTCCCCATTTCTTCTCCTTTAGTTTCAAATAGTGACCTGTAAAGAAAAAAATGTTATACACTTGCATTTAAATCAACATAAACTAATGGGAAACCTACCAAATAGTAAATACTCTAAATAATATTGGGCTAGTGAAATTGTGGGGGTAATTGATTGTTACGTGGTTAACATACTAACTAGCCCTGGTTATATGGGCAAATTTACCAATTACCTTGATTTACATTTATTTATACTCTTCTATTCATAATACTGAAATCTCACCGATGGGTCCCCGCGGCGGTGCGCTAAAATGACCGCCGTCGGCCGCCTGTCGCACGGATTGGCACAGCTTCACCATATCGCTGCCATACACCGCTAACGAGTCGTTGCCACGGGACTCCAACTCGCGGAGTTGTTGTTTCAGTTGTCCTGTAAATAAATATCCATTATTATAAATCACATATGCCGCTCAAAATGAAGATGTTCTAAAGAAAGGCCAGGTTAAGAGTACTGGCAACCAACGAGCATGCATGAAGACGTTCATGGAAGTGGAGGAAGCGAGAGAGGTGTGCCAGGATCGTAGCAGGTGGAGAGAGGTGATCTCTGCCTACCCCATTAGGAATGAGGCGTGATATTATGTATGTATTGTAAATACATCCATCATTGTAAACATCCAATATTAACACCACACATAATTGCTTATTTACACTCTTAGTACTTCTTACTCTCCAATAATATTGAGACAGATTTTCTCTCAAACTCTCTGTGGTGCAGCGACAAAATGTTTGGGTTATAATACCGAGGTTCAGTCCTGCAGCCACATGTGGAGTTTGATTGGATGCAGGGTGTTTTTATACCCATCTGGCTAGCTACCACTCTGATATTGTAAATTTGCTATTGGTAGCAAAATTGCTATTTTCACTGTTGACCAATGAGAACTATAGTATTCTGAGCGAGCACAATTTACCATCCACGAGCTCTTTTCCATCAACGTCCAGTGAAATCGTCTTTATGGTAGCACATTGCAGATATAAAAAATTAATACTAATGCGTGTTTCTAGTACTATGTGTAGTTGAGAGGTGCATGGTACTGACTGATGGTATCGCGTTGGCGGTGAGCGCGCGCCGCCGCTGCGTCTGCAGGCTGCTGTGCGTGCGCCGCGTGCGCTCGTGCCTGCACCGCGTCGTGCTGTGCGGTCTCGTAGCGTGCGCGCATCGCCGCCGCCTCGCCGCGTGCCATTTCCGCTGTCGCCTCCAACTGCTGCCGTTGAGAAGCTGTATCGCCGGATCTGTCCATTATATAAGCAACAGAAAAAATATAAAATAGAAAAAATATGTTAAATACCGGGTTTGAAAATTATAAAATGGCTCATCATCTAATAGACATCCACTGCTGGACATAGCCGTCTCCCAAAGACCTCCACATCGATTGATCTAGTGCTGCGCCGCATCCAGCGACTTCCAGCGACATTCAGTCATTTGGAGGGGTTTATATATGGGGGGACTTGGTCCATTTCCCACCTTGCTGACCGAATGCATGTTGGTG
This sequence comes from Ornithoptera priamus, assembly GCA_029034505.1. Classification (NCBI taxonomy): domain Eukaryota; kingdom Metazoa; phylum Arthropoda; class Insecta; order Lepidoptera; family Papilionidae; genus Ornithoptera; species Ornithoptera priamus. Next base: position 3,821,103 of record JARDWD010000826.1, read on the forward strand.
GAAGTCAGTGCCTCTTTTTATTGATAAGCAGGGTGCAACATGAGCAATTGAGGTTTTGTTTGGGTCCCGTGAGTCTTAGTGCGGGATCCCTTACGCCCCTAAAATGACTAAATATTTTCTTTTTAAGTGAACACGCTACTGAATTAATACGATCGAATTTGACCATATTAGTTTTTAGAATATGAACTTACTCAACATTTTGTATTTCTTCCATTAAATCCGCCACTTTTCTCTGTTCGCGATTGATCTGCTCTTGCAGCTTGGTGATTGAATGCTGCTCACCTCGCCATGTTACTTGCAATTTACGCGTCTCACTCTCCAGCTGTTGTAACTCTTCCTCAAGTGCATTCCTCTGACTCGTTTTCTCTTCTAGTTGGGTTTTTAAAGTCCTGATTAATAGCAAATTATAATTTTGATAGATTGCCAGCTTTATGAAAAGCATGATAAATATATAATCTGTTCTTTAAAAGATTCTCCACAATATTAATTCTATACAAAATAAATAAATAGTGTGTTTATATCTGATATAAAACTTACTGAATACTAATGTTATCTCCACCAAACTTTTCGTCCATGTTCTGCAAAGATGTGATTAATTTTTCACATTTCGCATTCTGTTTGTCATACTGTGCTTGTTTAGTCACCATTTGCTGTTCGTACTCCGCTATTTCACTCCAATAGTACTCATTTTGTAAAGCTTGCCTTTGTGCCTCAAACTCTTGTCGAGATTGAAGATGGTCATGGCTCGTCTTCCACTTATTGTACTCTTTTTTCAGTTCTGCACAAGCCTACAATTATATAGAAAATGTTGTGTTAAATATATTTTTTTTAATAATAAGAATAAGTTTAAGAAAATAATAGTCGGATTGAATAAAAAATTTAAAATTCAATTAATTAACAATAGACTGTTGAATGAAATAATACTTACATCATTTTTTCGATTCCAAATTGATACAGCCTTATTACAATTCTCAAGTGCTCTTACATAATTTGTCTCTGTTTGATCTAAATTTGTAGCTTTTCGAAACAACAAATATTTTTTCTTGGCATCAGAAGCATGGAAACTTCTCGCATCATCTTGATTCAGAACAGAGATTGGATTGTCTACTTGTATATCGTGAGCTAGTACTATAGCATTAACTTCCTCAAACTTTGTAGATATTACTTCACCTGAGTAATGAAATATAATACTATAATCTTTACTTCATCAAGGTAAATATACAACAAAATATATATTAACAGATATATTATGCTCAAACTGTTCACATAACAATAAGTCATTATGCTACGTAACTCTATAATTTGAAGATCTAGAGTTGAACCTTCAAAGATTTGATAACATTTAGCATCTACAGCTATTTATTGGTATATTTACAATATTACTACTTGCCACTATAAATATACAGTAGATATCTAGAGATTCATTGTCTGCTCACAAGATCTCAGAAACTATTATGCATAAAGATTCAAAATTGTTTTTGCTATTATTGCTAGCTAGCTATTATTTCTGCAATTTGTAGGGCAGCTAGGAATGGTTTTTACAAACTTCTTTTACCAGAGGGGATTGCAGGGGTATTTTATAGCCAGCAAAGTAGGCAGATAACAGCTAGTGTTTCACAAATATGTACTAAACACAAATAAAACTTAAAGCTTATTTATAAATTGATATAAATAAATTAGTGTTATTTTGTATATACATTAAAAAATGTGTTTAGTACTTTCATAGTTGCCTTAAAAATCTCACAGAGGAAAATAATTATTTATACCTGTAGCAGATTTAACTTTGTAGCTAGACCCTCCAGATGCAGCAATATTTCTAACTATAGTAATGTAATCTCCATATATATCATGCTTATAAGCTTTAGCGCTGCTATTTTTTATTTTAATCTCCACAGTGGCAGAGTTAGCACCTTTCTTAATAAATGCTGTAAAAGAAATAGCATTCGAACAATTGTTACAGGGATTTATAAATTCATATCATATAGCTGACTATAATTTAAATTTGCATGGTAAAATGATAATTTAAACAGACATGAATAGTGCAGTCAATAACTAAATCTATGATTTGATTTGGTTCTATGTTTTAATATAAATACATTACATTCTTTTTGAATAAAACAGCAACGAAAATAATGATTTATCAGTATATATTCAAATATGAAATTAAATAAAGACCAGAAGATGAATAAAAGCTAGAATTTTTTTTTATAAAAGGAGCAGCATATAAGTATAATAAACTAAAATACAAACTTACAATGTAAATTATTTCCACGGTTTGTAGCGGACGCTCTACCTCCCAAACCAACTACTAAAGCTGTTAGAATAGCACTTTTACCGCTACCGTTTCGACCGACAATAAAGTTAACGTTTTTGTTTAAATTTATTTCCAAATTATCATGACAAAAGAAATTACGGACGTGTATACTATGAATCGAACCATCTATATCACTTTCTTCATTCATATTTTATATTATTCTTTACATATAAAACAAACCGCTACATACGATAATTCTCATTTACAAAATTACAAATATTACTTTTTGATATAAATGAAATATTACTGAAACAGTTTAATTGTATCTTTTTTTATTTAACAGAAAACCATTCACCAACCATTACAAGTTTTTAAAAACTGTTCCAGTTTCCTTCAACAATACAAACAAAGAATATAAATTTTCTGTCCCGTGAAGTCTAAACGTCAAAAAAGTGTGAACATAACAATATTTTCAATTTGAACAAGAAATATAACATAATATTATGATTAACTAGATTTTAAGTAAAAGAAAATAAAAAGATATATAACAGGAAGTTCTACTGTAAAGAAAAAATGTAGCAGTTTTTTTTATCAATAAGTTCATGTTCAATACTAAATGAATAATTTCCAACAGGTACGCTTTCTTAAAAAAATTTAAAATATTAATTTATCACTTTTAATATAATAAAATTTATATTCGGGAATATGTTGATTGATATACAGTTATTAATTATCAATAGTCTGTGCCTATTTCTTTGACATTATGTATCTTGAAAATAAAATAACAATATCTGGCAATACTTTATAAACGCCATTTTTGATTTGAAGTGGAAAGAATCACGAGAAAAATTTGATTTGTTGACTACTAAAATCAACGGTTAAATATACATCGGACACGGGTTTTCCATTACTGTTTTATGTATACCAAGATTCTTCGAGAAGTGATTTAATTGTATTGACTCGAGACCTGAAGCGAGGTAAACAACTTTCTATGTATTTTGTTGCGACTTCTGTTATAGTGTCGATATATTTGAGGCATGTGTATTTTGCTTTTCATTTTCATTAAATTTTAATTTGGGAATTATTCATCTTAAAAAATATATCTTTAATAAAATTATGTATAAATGAATTGATTTTTTGATTAATATTAACGAAGGTAAACAAAACAAAACCCTTAGTATATTTAATAGTTGTATTCTTAATATCATACTTAAAATATTCGTTATTATTTTTTCAATAGTCTTATTAGTTTAAGTTAGTATTAGTATAGGTATTAGACCTTAGTAATTGATAATATAATTAAGAAATATTTAATTTCCTAACATTAATATTTTGTGGGTATTATTACCACATTTCCTCTTTTCATAGTTGTATTATATAAGTTACATCATTCTTTCAGACTTTATTAACCATTGCATAACATATTACTATAACACAAACCCATTTCTTAAAGGTTTCAAAAATGGATGATACACCAGATCAGATTGAGCAACCAAATGATGTGAGTTTTTTAGATTTGTATTTATGAAATTATTCTCGAGAGTTGTTTTTTAAACCATTATTTTTTATAGCCAAAAGAACTGGAAAAGTTAGAAGAAGCTAAACTTAAAGCAAAGTTTCCAAATGCTGTTTTGGGTAAGGGCCCAAGTGGACATTCTGCTTTTCTTCAAAAGAGATTAGCTAAAGGAGTAAGTTTATAAAGACAGTATCATTATATTGCTATTATGGTGTCTAGCTTGCTTGTTTCCTAAAATTTAAATATAATTTTGTTATTATGTGTTCTTTATACAATATTTTGTTTTTACAGCAAAAATTTTTTGATTCGGGTGATTATCAAATGGCGAAACAGAGGCCTAGTAATCTTGCAGCGCCATTTAAAGCTCCCACAGTGCCTGCTAAGTTGCCAACTGGTGATGCTATCCCAACACCTGATACCGTCCCATTGAGAAAGACCTCTATTATACAACCCAAGTTTCAGCCTCCAAGCCAGACCTCCTAGCCTCGCCAATGGTTAGAGGAGAGAAGATATTTAAGTTAATTCCTATTTTTATTTCATTTTGCTACTACATCGCACTATGCAATTGCTTTTCATTTTTAAAATAAGTTTAAGCCTTGTATCAAAATCTAATTAGGATGGATAGACATCTCATTATCTCCTTGGTAAATAACTTGATGTCTAAATGTGATTTAAATGTAACTAGTAGTATATATACAATTTAAACAAAAAGTTTTATAAGAACAACTGTTATAATTATGTATACAATTTAGAAAATGTTAGTCGTATTGAGAATGTACGTAACATTGGTGTTAATCATTAAATATAATTTCAGATATTTGCGATTTACATTTGGATCTTTATAAAAGTTACAGATTATTCAGTTACATATGAAAACTTATTTTATAATTATTAAAGGGATTTATTTCTATATATTGTCACTTAGGAATATATAGCAGTAGTCTTAATTAAATTCATTCTTTATAAATTTCACGAGGCCTGATTTATATCATCTGTATGAAGATATATTCACACTAAATGCTCATTTCAGTATCCATCAGAATATTGGACTAATATATTTTTCAATGCACTATTTGTTTGAAGTGAAAATATGTCAAAAACTGCTTACAGACATCTTTTTATTACTATGAAGCAATAAACCATGTAGTGGATGTTTACTCATTGATAAGTGAATTCGAATCCCCCTATAATATAAAATTGCATTTGTTGTATTGAGACAAAAGAGCTTTCCTTATTCTAGTAACACAAGTATATTTGACTGCTGAACTGGTTTTACATAAGATGCGGAGTTGTCCAAAACTATCATCTGTTCATGCAGATACATGTTCATCAGGCCCGTGTGAAAGGCTGTTTTCATTCTGTGTGCCATTTCTGTTAAATCCATCTCGTAGTCAGCTGTATAGTAGTGCATTTACTATATCATTAAATCTTTCCTCTCATATATCATGTTGAACTTAATAGCTCAAGTTTTTTTAACCTTTTACTTTCAATTTAACTTCACTTAATAACATTTTCAATATTATTTGAGCAGTTGATTTAAATTTGAACTGTAAATATGGCCATAAATTTTAATTGAAAAGTGATCTTAATGTAAGAAAAATTTGGTGTGCGATGCTCTCTTGATTGGCTGAAACAGCTACAACGTGAAACTTCGGGAAAAGAAAATGCATATGTATTGTAAAAAAATGTTTTATTTTTGTAATTTAACACATAGTTACTAAAATTAAAACAAGTTGTGACTATACATAACATTTATACAATTGTTCAACTTTGCCAATATCTTTTTGATTTATTTGCAAACTGGTACTTTGCTACCTAGCTGGGGGCATACAAACTACATTGTCTTGGGCACAGGAGTGAATTATGCGAAGGGAATGTTGAGAGTTAGTTGTATTTAATAATAAATTCATAATGGAAAAATTTTCTTTCTTTAACCTACTTGTAGACCTTATGATTTAGATTTAATGAGAGTTAACAAATTTGAGATAGTAATAATAAGATGGCACTTGTTAAACTAGTGACAGCCTAGTTCCTCTGAGATATTCTTCCTCTGGTTTCCACCTTTCTTTAGGATGTTTATGGTGGAAAACCGCTTTTAATAAATATCAACAAACTTTAGTTTCGAAGCTGCGCCGTTTGTTATATTTGACTGCTCTCTGTAAGGAAATAATTATATGCAATAAATAACAAGAGAAACCTGAACCTATGTAGAATTAATGAACTTGCATACATTCAACAAGAAATGGTACTGAAGGTTAACATCAACATTTACATATATACAGCAATGAGGAATTTCAAAAGAACTTATTGACTGGCACCACTATGAGATGGACAACACTGTCATTGTGCTGACTTGGCAGCAAGAGTAAGCATTGTTTGACTGGTAATTAGTTTCTTCTCTTACTGCAGATTATATAAGTACCACCCTAACATCTTCCGCCACCAAGCAGTAGTTCATTGTAGCAAGAGGATTTATTGAAGTAATCAGATTTAACGTGTAATGCTTCAAGGCGACGAGCACAATATATCATCCTAACTACCGCTACATTGCCATAAGAATACGTATCATCTAAGTGGTGAAAAAACTGCTTGTCGGCGCTTTGTGAAAAAAAACAATGGACTAACCTGGGTTCCAGTGCACGTACTCCGGCGTAGCGGCTGCACGGTACTCCTGCACTAAGTCATCTACGACGCCACGCGACTCGTCGAACTCCTCTAAGGACTCTTTGAACATAGGCTCCTTTCGGAACACTTCCAAAAACGCCTCGCGTTTGCGCAACTTGTCAAACTGCTGCAGGGACCGGTCGAATAACTGTAAACAAGAAATAAATCATAATGATATTAGGTTCTTATTACTGTTACATACATGTATATAATTAATTATTATTCATCACCTATAAACATAGTACTTGGAAATAAACACCGACACCAGAAGATCATTCCATTCTTGTTATCTCACCATTTTTCTAGATGTCCATTTGTGATAAATTTTATTGATGGTATTCATATAATTATAAGCCAAATACACAATTTTCGCTGACTGCGTAGTATACGTCGAAGGGTTTTAACACAGAGTAACTGATTGACTCACCGAGGACATGTTTGTGTGATTGGCAAGCAGCAGACCAGACACCTTGTGCGACGCTTGCACGTAGGGAGAGCGGCGCGACAATGCGACTTGTATGGAAGCCGGTCCCCAAGGTATGAATGACGCCAGTTTCCGCTCCCTGATGCGCTGCAACGATTTGTGAACCTGCGACGGGTCCACTTCGCCCTGCAATCATACAAATTTCTATATTTATTATTATGCTATGTTTATAGAACAAAATGAAAACCACCACAAGTATAGGCAATATTGTTGTTCTGTGCATCAGAAATCAGGAGCCTTATATACTTATTACCCTGTTTCCAATCAAATCCCTCTATATGAACCCCAACAAACAACAGCCTGAAGAACCCGGTGATGCCAGCAGTGCATGATGGATCAATGTAATGTTCTTTGGAGGAGGCTTTGTACAGCAGTGGACATGTATCGGTTGATGAAGATGATGATAAATCTGTTATCTTATAGCTATCCAATTGTACACTGATAAACACACTTTGTTTAAATGTATATCATTCTCTCTTACACCACATTGATAGGTTTATCTATTGCTGGCAGGAGAACGTAATGCTCGTGTCTTTGCTTTATATTTGTATTGTAATAAAAAAAAATCCACAATCTGATTAATTTATCACCTGTATAATATTAAGTATGGATATGTAGCAGTGATGGTTTGCTCTGTCTGGGCTGAGTGAGACCATCATATTCTTTGTCTGCAGCAGTCTTTGCATCACATCTAGTACTGTAGTTTTGCGAATTCTTGGCGCCTGTAACAGGGACAATAGTACTCATATTCATCAAAATTTCTTAGAAGAGTTTTATTTTCATTAGATATAGAGATCACTAGATGGTTCAATAGATATTTGTAGATTGTAGCTTATTTGATAGTAATTTTAAAAGTTCTAGAACGATTATGATAGTTTGGTTTGACTCCAGTCTAGGGACCACCTTCATATTGTAAACCTGACCCTATAACAGCTTTCGTAAAATTCAGATGGTCAACATATGAGAGTAAACACACTTCACCATCCCCAAATTCACTGTTATTTATAATCATGTAAAATCAAGCTCTACTATGCAATTTCCAAATAAATTATTTAAATCACTTATCGGTGAGATAATTAGCTTTTGATGTAAATAGCTTTTATGACCAATTACAAGGAAAGATAAGTCTATTTAGCTCTATTATACTAACCGTGTCGAGTTCTTGGTCGGCGGAGAGCGGCGTGTACCCGGTCATGAGAAAGTGGAGGCGCGGCGTGGGGATCAGCGGCGCCACCAGACTGATCAGGTCGTTGTTCATATATGATGGATATCTAAAATTTAATAAACTCTTATAATATGCTTTTTTATGTTTAAATGAGGATGTGAAAAAAGTATACAATTGCAAAATTTACTCACACCCTAGATTCAGTACATCAGAGCCTAATATTAGTTTCCTTATAAGAGGCTAGAAGGGTTAATTACTAAGTTACTTAGTCTCTTATGTTCAGATCAAAGATATGGAATACCTGAGTGTAGCTGTACTGGCACTCATAATTGTCGACACCAAAGTATTAATTTGTGCGAAGGAGGGATTCTTTATGTGTAAGCGATCACTAGCAATGCGGTTGAGTGCAGTGTTATCCAACACCATAACACAGTCTGCATTTTCAGTGAGACGCTTCAGTGTCAACAAAGAGTTATATGGCTGGACTACCACATCACTGAAAAAGAAGATTAATGATTATAAAAAAATCATTGGTCTATGAATGTTGTAAACGTAAAGCCACTCAAAAATATTAAAAATGTTGTTGACACTTAACAATAAAAAAGATCTCTATAAACTTTAATACATCAATTTGTAACATCCACATATTTTATTAACATGATGTTATATAAATCATGTGTAAATTATAATGTTTTTATTTTATTTAATAAAATAATTTTCTGTTAAGCTGTAATTCTTTTACTTTACTTACCTGATTTCATCTATATTAGGAAAGACGCTGTAAGTCTGAACAAGCTTTTTGGGAAATCTGTCTGATAAGTGTTCCAAGATATACGACCCCATTCCAGAGCCAGTACCACCCGCAATTGAATGACAAAGGATAAACCCCTAAAACCATTAATTGTTATTTATTTACTATAAGAGAATTCTAGAAATTAATTTTAATTGATTAAAAATTGTTTTCTGGCACTGATGCATACAAAGTACATAAAATATTTTATTTGTATGCTATGACACAATTGAATACAGAAGAGTTCATCAAAAAAGAATATTTTGTGATACATAGATACATGACAAAACATTTTACCTCCAGATTATCACTACCATCAGCTTCTCTATTAATAATATCAAACACTTCTTCATATAACTTTTCACCCTGAGAATACCCAGAAGCCCAATTGTTTCCTGCACCACCTCCATGTTTGGATACATAAACATTTTCATTGTTATATAGCTAGAAAGAAATAAACATTGATTTTAATAAAAACAGTATTTATACGTTATACACATGTTCATATCACAATATGATACTGGTACGGTACCAGTATCATATTGTGATATGATTTTTTCATATATGATTTTTTAGCGCCCATAATACCCAAGAAGATACCAAAACCTTAATTAATGCAAAAACTATATTACCTTTGCATAAGGCGAAGCCATAATTGTGTGTACAACTCGTGGTTCCAGATCAAGCAACACAGAGCGCGGTATATAGTGCTCATCGTCTGCTTGGTAGAAGAAAACATCTTTACGGTCCGATCCCGCCGTAGCAAACTCTTCCAAAATACCATCGGGAGATATGCCATGTTCGGTGCACAACTGTTTCCAAAATTCGAAGCCAACTACAATTCGAAAACATCTTATTTGAAATTAACAGAATCGTAAACAAAACAATATTTTTTAACGGCGAATTTACTTTGATTTCCACATTGACCCAGTTGCAATGTTATCATCTCACTAGGCATTTTTGTTTAGTTCTTATACTTGCTTCAAAAAATATTGTTATATTATGATATTAATTTATTAATCCTGCCGCCGCTCATCAGACTGTCATTCAATCGTTTATAATTTGTTCATAGCTTGCATTCCTTCGTAGAAATTCTAACTCAATACTTCTTTCTTATTGGGTAACTAAACCCGATTGTTTAATTTGCATCAATGGAGACAATTATTTCAAATTGATTTAAATCTGTTGACCAATCATATGCACTATTACGAAGACAAAAAGAGACAGACAACAAAACCATAAACGGAAACAAATGTGTATTATCTATGAGAGTCTAAATCAAAACTTAATTTTTTTTATTTTTTTAGAATACAAACATGTATTTAAAAAAATTGTTATATTGGTTCTATTTACTGTTTGGATTTTCGAAATAAATGCATACAAAGATAAGTTAAGGCTTTTATTTTATTTCTATACCAACATTGTCTCACGTTATGTCATTAGTTTAGCTTGATGGTTTCACATAAAAGTCAAAATAAGAAGTTTGTTGGAAGCAGTTTTGTTTTTTTTAGGCATTTATTTTAATAAGTATTTGATTACTTTTTAATGACTAAAATGATTTAACATAGATTTTAATGAATTATTTAATTTTAATTCCAACACCTTAATACTTATGTCATTAAAAAAAAATTTAAAACTCTAACAAAGTAAAGGCAAACTTCGAACTTGATGGCCTTCACATAAAATATTTCTCAACTTTGTTCAACCTACGGATTATGTGAGAACCGTTTAGATAATTACATATTAGGTCGTAGCGTTGTTACAGGGAGATTTCGCTGTTAAATTTTATTGAGTTACTTTCTACTACTATCTGCTTCCGTGTTAAATCTATGTTACGATACTATTCCGCTCACGTCTCATCACTTGAATTTACATATATTACATGAATATTGATTGTTATTAGAGCGTAACATATATACTAATATATCTCGTGAACACTGTTGTTTTAATTAAAAACGGACATAAGTTAGGCAAAAATGCCAAGGAAACTATTGAAATTTTTGATTGTATTTGATAATACATCGCTGTTATATTTTCCCGGCCAGTTTTTGTCTGGGAAAGTATTGATGGAATTGCAAGATGACACACCAGTGTTGGGTGAGCTATATATAATATTTGTTTTTATAACTTCTAAATTAGTAGTTTTTTTTATGTGTTAACATTTCCTTAGGTCTTCATTTCCACGTTATTGGAGAGGGTGTGGTACGTGTGGGCTCTGGAAGACATGAGCGATTGTTTGATAAAGAGAATTACATTGATTTTAGAATGCGTCTCCTTGGTGAACCAGGTAAACAAATTCTTTAGTATTTGTAAATAACCATAATATTTTGTCATTACTTAGGTATTGGATGTACAAATATTTTTACTTTAAGATTTAATAAAATTGTAAACTTTTTCAGGACATACACCATCATTGCTTTCTCCTGGGATCCATAGCTTTCCATTTAAGCTTGGTCTGCCTATGGGCCTTCCTTCTACATTTCTCGGCACACATGGCTGGGTCCAATATTACTGTAAAGCAGCATTAAGAGAGCCAAATGGGTTAACACATAAAAATCAGCAAGTCTTTATTGTAATGAATCCAATAGATCTAAACTTGGAACCTCCCATATTATCAGTAAGTGTAATTTATATAAATAATTTTTTTTCAAACACTTCTCAACATTTCCTTAAGAAAATAAATACTGATATAAGGGTGCAGTGTGATATTGAATTTAATTTAATGTGTACATGCAGCATTGTGATGGTCATATCAAAAGCAAGGTTTGTGAAACATACTAATATGTTACAACAACAGCAATAATTAAATTAGATTCTACCATTTTTGTACAACACAGGAATAAGGTGCACAGATAATTTACATATTTATAATAAAGATCTTTGCAGTTAGGATATTTTGTTCTATGAACCAACAATGCCAACAAAAGCTTTATCATATTGTGATAAAGTAGCCTATAATAAAGTGCCGCTAGTTAGGATGACATACACAACACCATATTATGCTTGTTGAAACGTATGAGGTTAAGTTGTATTATCCCAGTTACATGTTCATTAGCTACAACTCCCTTCAACCAGGTGCACAGTAATGTTTGCACACTACTATTTAAAAACATGCTATGGTATGTACCTACGCAGTCTCTGGCAACAGAGACAACATCAGAATTCACATGACACATTTTTAATGTAGATGGCAAATAATCTAACTCATTTTTAACTTTTGTGTATAATTTAGGAATATTATAAAAGTTGATGTGCCATACAATGAAGCTGTACGAGCGAATCGTAGAAGGTCGATTACGACAGGAGAGCTCTTTATCAACCAACCAGTATGGTTTCATACCAGGCTTATCAACTGTAGATCCGATGTTCGCAGTGAGCATGATCGTCCAAGAGTTTAGAGCTAAAAACAAACCGCTTTACCTTGCGTTCTTAGACATGGAAAAGGCATTCGATCGTGTACCTCGTGCAACAATCTGGTGGAGTCTTCGTAAGAAAAATATCCCAGAAAGGTATATCGATATTATAGCCGACATGTACAAGGACGTAAGATCGGTTATCAGGACAACAGTAGGGCAGACCAAAGCGATAACAGTTACAGAGGGGGTACATCAAGGATCAGTACTGAGCCCATATCTGTTCTGTTTGTTGATGGATGCCCTCACTGAAAATGCGCAGTCCCTGGCACCTTGGACATTTATATATGCCGACGACGTGGTAATGTGCTCGACCACCTTTGATGAACTCAAGCAGGCTCTGGAAAAATGGAAGCGTCAGTTACAGAAAGGTGGCTTGCTACTGAATATTGCGAAGACCCAGTACATGGTTTGCAACGATCCAGTTTCAGAAGAGGTACCTCTTATCATCGATGGACAATGAGTCACAAAATGTGACGAATACAAATATTTGGGATCCATAGTACACTCTTCTGGAAATTTGGACACAAATATTCAGCATCGTATAGCAGCGGCCTGGCTTAAATGGCGGGAAGAAACTGGCGTGACAGACGAATGCCAGTAAAAATCAATTTAGTATACAAGACCATAATCAGGCCGGTCCTAACATACGGCAGCGAGACTTGGGCCATAACTCAGCGCCAAACCAACGAAATCCAAGTCGCCGAAATGAAAATGCTCCGGTGGATGTGCGGAGTGACGAGACTCGACAAAATCCGCAACGAGTACGTCCGCGGCAGTCTCGGTGTACGCAACATCGCCGACAAGCTGCAAGAGAGCAGACTTCGTTGGTATGGGCACATAAAAAGAAGACCTCCTGACTATGTTGGAAATGTTATGGCCAATCTGAACATCACGGGATCCAGACCCAGAGGGCGGCCAAAGACAAGATGGACAGATGTGGTCAAAAAAGATCTAGAGTTCTGCAAGGTTACCGAAGAGGACGCGTCCGACAGAGCGAAGTGGACGAGAAAGACCAGAAAAGCAGACCCCACCATCAGATGGGAATAATAAATGCCACGGAGAGAGAGAGCATATAATTTAGGAATATTTCAATTATAATCCATGTTTTGATTGTCTTATGTACAGCAAGAGCTGGAATGCAGTGTGGAACACCGAGTGGGTGTGGGATGCGTGGGCGGCGGCGCGGTGGCGTGCCGCGTGACGCTGGACCGCGGCGCGTACGTGCCCGGGGAGAGCATCGCTCTCTCGGCGCACCTTGTCAACAATTCACGCACCGCTATCAAGTGCACCAGGGCTGCGCTCACCGAGGTCAGTTTAAAGTGCATCAGTTGTCAAAGTATTATGTTATCTATTTGATTATGGACATTTTTAACTATATCTTTACATTCCTATCTATTTATGTCCCTCTTCATATCTCTTTATAATATTGTCAAACACATTATCCCTAACCTCATCCAATACTCTCCCATCTTATTCCTCAATTTTTTTATATATTCTTTTCCATTATAACCATACATGTATGTATTTATTTCATAATTTAATGTAGGTTTAGATCCCGAGCCCCTTTGTTCCGTTTAGATTTAAAAGACTAACAGCACAAACATCATTAAAAAAGAAAACATTGCCATTATTAGATCTAAAGATACTGTATTATATCTTATAAGAGAACTATGTTCAACAGTGAATGTCTATCGGTTAAGATGATGAAGTTTTTTATAAAAACAGACAGATCTCTTATCACTTCTATTATTAGGAGCTAGATCTCCATGATAGCTGTCCTGGAACACATGATTTCCTAATGATGTTTACCGTAACCGCACCAACCAAGCCCAGTGATGGTCACAGTATTTCTAATTAAATACTAAAGAAATATGTGGTGTTTCAGACAATCCAGTATTCGGCGCATGGCAAAGTGGCAGCGAAGGAAGTGCGGGAACTGGCCACGCTCACACACGGCAAGACGCGGCCCGGTGCCACGGACTGGTGGCGACGTGAACTGCTTTACGTGCCACCGCTACCGCCCACCAACTTGCGCGGCTGCCACCTCATCGCTGTGCATTACGACGTCTATGTTAGTATTATTATACTCCGCCATACAACACATATTTATAATATATCATTTTCAGCCGATAGATGTCCACTAATGGACATAGGTCTCCTCAAATATCTCCACATCGATCGATCTTGCGCTTCCAGCATCCAGTTGCTTCTCGCAACCTTCACCAGACCTTCGGAGTTAACTCGTGAATATAATATATAGTTTTATGTTATATTATTCTTAACGGAAATAGATATTTTTAAGCTTTGTTACGGCTGATGATGATAATGATAAAGCCTTAATTTAATACTTTATAAACACCACCCATATCTGTCGTGTCAATGACGGCCGAGTGGAGGCCGCAGAACTATAGGACGCCTTCCCTCCAGATGGACCGACGACATCATCAGAGCGGTCGGAAGTAGGTAGATGTGAGAAGCTGAGGATCGCATTTGGTGGAAGACATTGGGGAAGGACTACATCCAGCAATGGATAAACAAAGGCTGATGATGGTGGTAATATTGAAACTCTTAGACGGTAGCTACTATTGACATTTGAAAGGAAAAGAAAGGGGAGCTTAAAACATGAAATCTTGCTTACTTTATGTTACATCACTTGTTATTTTGATCTAAACCACTTTTATTGTCAAGAATCATCCACCTTCCCGCGCAAACAAAAAACTGTTGAGAGTAATTAATTAATACATTGTTATAAATAAGCTGTTTGTTCACACCGCGAATACAATAAACGGAACCTATAAAAAATAAGCAAAGAGTAAATGTATGCTGTCATTATATATAAATAACTTACTACTAGTCAGGGTAAAGAGACGCTTGCGCTGGTGCGCCATGTTATGCGAAGACCAACAACTCATATGGGTAGAGTAGCGCTAGATCTCGAAATTAAAAGGAGAGACCCTGGGAGACCCTCAACTATTTGGTTGACGATGGTCAATGAAGATCTAAAGAAATTGACACAAAATAGATATAGATTTAGAAGATTGACCAAGAGGGCCGACCCTAAGTTAAGATGGGACAAGGTCTAGTAAGAAGATAATAACTTACTAATAATCGTCGAAAGTTAATGCCTCGTCTGGCGCAGTGGTTAAGCGCTTGCTTTATACCACGCTGGGTCCCTGATTCGATTCTGAAGCCACAAGTTGTGAAGTTTGGGCCAAAGTTTTCTTCCGATGATTCACTTGAACTCCTGTTGAGGTTTCTCTAAGAGTTACAATATCTACGTATTGTTTATTTAGATCATCACTTTGATAAGGTTTCCTCATGGTCAGTAACATGCATGTGGTACTCCTTGAGCTATTGGTGTTGCCGCATAGCTACTAACGGTCCACTGCCACTTCAGCTTGCAGATTTTGAAAGCTACGTCGACCACTTCAGTTCTCCGTAGAATTTCTTCGTTCCGGATTTAGTCCCTTAGAGAAATGCCAAGCATAGCTCTCTACATCGCTCGCTGTGGTACTTTGAATCAGTGGACCAGCCCGATGGTCAGGTGCCATGTGTCTGTCCCATGAAGGTCAGGAGGACGCAGAAACGAAAAAGGCATTGAACGATTTTGTCCAATGCTTTTCTCGTTTCGTAAGATATTATACAATGACATATTTTGCGTTTCAGTTCATAATCGAACCGAAGAGTCTGGAGAAAGAGGTAAAGCTGCAGCTGCCGATAGTGCTGGGCACTTACCCTTACCGCGAGCAGGGTGAGCAGCCTCCCACGCACTACCCCACCACGCTGCCGGTCTTCCGCGCCTGGCTTCACGACAAGCCGCGCTGACCGAACTAATCATCACATAGATTTTAATATATATATCCAACTTCATAAATCCGTCTCAAAGCCATAACTTTTTTTATCTGTGGCTTGAATCAAATTTATTTTAAAAGTCAATACTCATTCGGATGATGTTGAAGCCATCAGTCTTATTGACTTTACGGGATCATCAGATTCAAGCTTATATCAGGAATCCATGAGCAAAAAAAGCATGTAAAATGTTTTATGTTAGTACATAGTATATCAGTTTTCTCAATGCTTTATATTTTTATATTTCATGTCATCATCATCAACCGTTTAACGCCAACTGCTGGACTGCCTCCCCCAAAGATTCCCAACTAGATGGTGTAGGGATTCATATGAGGGGATTTGGGCCATTTCCCACCACGCTAGCCAAATGCGGGTTGGTGTACTTCATGTATTACTATCTTAATAAGTCATCACCAGCTTTAGTGTATTTGGTGATTAACGTTAACACAGAGTATGTATAACAACATTATGTAATACAATAACATAATTTTTTTTAATTAAATATTTTATTAACCAGTATATAGTATAGTGGTTTTATATAAATACCACTAAAGATTTTTTTTTAGTTGGTTTGTGTCTACAAGGTCGAAAGCCAATATGGTTACACTTGTCATAAAATGATAGTGTTTCATCATCAACCCATAGACATCTACTGCTGGACGTGGGCCTCCCCCAAAGATCTTCACATACAGTCAGCATGGCATCCGGTACCGCTGGGCACTAGAGATTGTCGTATTTAACAGTTCTAATGGGGGGGATTTCGGTCATATCCCAACACGGTGCCCCATGCGGTTTGCCGGGAGCCAGGGCCTCGTTCGTTGATTAGGAGGCTGCACCACGAGCAGGTGCGGTTGGCTTGGGTCCCGCAGTTTGTTCGCGACCCCTTACAGCCCTTGTGATTTTATAAGTCATAATATTTCTATTTAAAGCATATTGTCATATAGACATAGTCAAATATACAGCAGGATTTTTTTTTCATAAATAGTGCCATCTCGATGTAACCTATTCATGTATACGATACATTAAAAACTATTTGCTTAATAATCAGTGATCGATTTTTATCTCTCTCTCTCTCACTCTCTCCCTTTTTAAGTCGGTTCCTCAATGCGATCGTGACTTCTTATCGATAAATTTATCCTTTAATAAATATTGTTTAGTTTGTATTAAAACTATTATTGATCAATTCAAAATGCATAAAGTATTCGATAATGCATTATATATATATACATATATAATTAACCTGTGATATATCAGTCCGTCCGTTTTTTTAATATATTTCTGAATAAGTTACTCTTTGTATGAATATAATAAAAATTATATCTACTAAAACATTTTTTTTATTGTCCATCACCTTTTGTCTATTTACGTTGTTGCAGTCAACTGCTTGCCTGCTTACAAATGGCTTAGGTTTCTATTTTTTATTCAATTAAGCAACGAGGCGAGCTGGACGTTCATGATCAGCTAATAAACGTCCACTGCTGGACATAGGCCTCCCTCAAAGATCTCCGTATGATAGATGTTAATTTGTGGAGAGATCTGGGATATTTGCTACCACGCTGGCTTAATGCGGGTTGGTGGAGCCAGAGCCAGAGCTTCGCGGTGCACCACGAACAGGTGAGGTTGGCTTGGGTCTCGTGAGTGGTTTCAGGAGTTCATTTAGTGGTAAGTTATACCTCCGCCTATAACAATACAGCGCTAGTTAACATACTGCACCATATTAAGCTCGTCGCCTGAGACAAGATGGCGAGTGTCATTATCCCAGTAAGTACACTAGCTACAGCGCCTTTCAAACCGGAACAAAGTGATGTTTGCATAATACTGTTTGACGGCAGAAATAGGCTCTGCGGGTGGTAGCTACCTTTTTTTTTTGGTTTCAAGAAGGGGAAATCCTCGAAAGGTACCCTGCTTCTAGGGAAAAGTGAAGTTATTAGGTTCTTACTAAAACCGTCTCGGTGGTCTGCATCAGTGCATTCGGAGAGGCTACAGCATCTCTTATAGAACGCATCGGTGCCAGTTTACAATTTGTGTTAACACGGCTCTGAGGATAAACCTAACATTCCTCGGCACCATCGCTGAGCCATACGCTGTCCTACGCAGGTACGCTTGTTGAGCGATAAGGGCTATCCCACCGTCAAAGCTCGCGAAACTCCTAGACCCTTTTAGTCGCTTCTACGACCGGGCTTAACTTTACTATTCTCACCAGCCCTACAGGGCTATTATGGTATCTACCTAAACGGTCTCCAGTAACAGTCTATTCCGGAGCCAAACTATTGTGGGAGGATTTTTATACAATTTTTATACAGGTTTTCACTAGTCCCTCCAATAATCCCCATGCATTTTAAATATACATAAATTGAAATTAAATAAAAATGCAATTTTCCCTTATTAAACATTTTATTTCGATCAGCACTGGACAGTTATTATCTAGTATTCATAAAGATATCGGATAAAAACTTAGTATACATATATACAAGATGTTCATATAGTATTGCGTATACTAAAACTTGCAAATAATAGTTATGAAGAAGAATCCCAATTCGCTTCCGCAGTTGTTAGTGTATATTGTTGAAATTATATACACTATTCATTATTTCCGAATTGACAATTACGTTGTTGTATTACCCGATGCGATGTCGTATATGGCGTAACTTTTTGTTTTAATATTTTCATGCGTCCGCTTAAATATTTTAGTTCTACTTATTAATTACTTTTCACTTGATTAAAAACTCAGTAGAACTGATGGTTTTTACGCACGTAAGCAAAAGTTAAAGACAACTAGTAGGAAAATAATTTTTATATACGCTGAAGTATGTATAACGTGTGTGGGTGGACTTTAAATTAATAAATGGCTAATACAAATGTATGAGTGGATATAAAACTGCTGTTCACTTTCATTAACATTATTCATTTGAAGGTACAAAGAATATAAATATTTAAATATACAGAAATCGTGTTTGATATGAAAATGAGTGTCAAATCTTCTAGCAAAATCATTTATTGTTTATTTATGAATTTGAAACTGAATCGTGTAGAGAGATACTATAATATTACAGTAACCTAGTGTAGTCGAGCGCGTGGGTGCACGTGGCAGCACGCTTGGGTGTGTGCGCGCGCATGTGCGTGTGTACGAGCGCGTGCGGCGTGTTCGGGCACTATTCATGCCATCTTGTTGGCGAGCGCGTGGTGAAGCGCCGATAACTGAGCGGTCCACTTGTCGAGGGCGGAGTACCTGGCTGCACCCCGCGCGCCGCTGGCAAGCTCCAGCACCGCGTTCACCTGATCTATGCGGCCGCTGATCGTGCTGTAGCATTGAGACGTTTTCTTTTTAATCATCGAAGGTTTTTTGTTTACTTGATGGTGTAGAAGGGGTGTAAGGAGACCCGTATAACAACTCACGGGACCCAAGCTAATTAACATTCACATGCAACAGCCTCTAGTGCCCTGCAGTACCAGAGTCTATGCTGATTGTGTGTGAAAATCTTTGGTGGAAGCCTACGTCCAGCAGTGGCGTCTATGGGCTGATGATGATGATGATAAGTATATTAACAATATGGCGCAAACAGGACGGTATACACCGCACCACACTGCGATCGTCACTTTAAGACAAAAGACGTCAAGCCTCGTTACCCCAGTAATTTTACTAGGTACAACTCCCTTGAATCAGGAACACAGTAATATTTGCACACTACTGTTACACTTTTTGCACCTACCTTAACGGTCTCCGGCAACAGAGATCTGCTACCAGTAAATTATAATGTTACAACAAGGTATAAAGGACCGCCAGTGGAAAAAAGTCTGGCCGAAAATAATAAAAAAAAAACCTTCGAAATCTGTCTCAACCTCCTTTTGAACTATTTGATGATCATCTAATGGCGGTCCATTAATTTTGCCAGCCAATAAACAACATGGAACGAAAAGTGCTGGATGGTGCAAGGTGTACCGACTATCAAGGCAGGAACGATTTGTGTGGAGACAGTTGAGGAAGACTTATACCCAGCAATAGGTGTCTATCGGCTGATAATCATAATAAAGGAAACAATGCGTATATAAAAGTAGTAGTAGTAATTAGTAAACATAATACTCACTTATCTAAAATACACGTAACAAGTAAATTTTCCACTTCCTTCTCATCAATGTTAAGCTCCTTGGATATAAATGGTATATGGATTCTAGTGTAAGGCCCGATCAGTTTGATCAATACTTGAGTTCGTATGTTTCTCAACAGGTCTTCGATGTGCTCCCTGATGAATGGATCATCCATGATATTATTTCTGTTGTGCTTAAGGATGGACTCGAAGTCGTTGATGTCGTTGTTCTGGTAAGCCATTACAAGGTTGGTCATCGCGAGAATCTCCGGGTCATTTTTGTATGGTTTCGCTTCTTGTGAGTCGAAAGGGTTGATGCCAGATTTCATGAGCCTAAAATAAAGTCTGTGGTGTGAAGATTGTTGAAATAAACACACAAAGAAAAGTAGAAGACCAAAAGATATTTCAATTACGAGTGAGGTCCAGACAAGAGGGTCTGAGTACTCTTGGCAAGCATGCATTATCATCCACAGCATCTATGTACTTTAATATCATATGTATGAAAAGTGTTGAGTCGTCAACTCACATATTCGCCAATACTAAGTATTTAAGGCAGGTGGTCCTCCTCGGGCTGCCTGACTCATCGTAATTCTTGAAGGCCTCAAAGAAATCTGTGTGCGCTTTCTCGAACTCACCCTCACGCAGGTGCATCTTGCCTCCACACTCTATAACATGACAACTGTAATATTGCACCTCATGGTATATCAAATGTCATATCACAATTTTAAAAGTTTCATCATCATTGTAATAATCCTGCTTTTCCTCTTTTTTTTATTTTACGAAGTGACAAGACAAGCGGGACGTTCAAGGGATAGTAAGTGTTACGCCTACTGATAACATCGTAGCGCTGGTTAGGTTAGTATATACTGCATCACATTGTGCTCGTCGCCTTGAGACATAAAATGTTAAGTCTCGTTACTTCAGTAATTACACGAGCCAGAACGACCTTCACACACCTGAAGGCAATAATGTGCAAACACTACTGTTTGGGGGTAGCAATAGGCGCTGCTATATACCATTTTTTTTTGTTTTACGTGAGGGAAAGGTATACGCATAGCAGCAGTCGGGGTGGCAAAGATAAGTTATGCCGGACTTGAACCCACTAAAACCCTCACGATTTTCAACTTTTGTCCCTTTAGGGTGGAGCCTCGAGAACACCTCCGCGACTTCTCCAGCGCGGGCTACACCACGCAGCCCCATCACGGGGAGAAGAAACCCTCTCTCCTCTCATTTTCACGTTTGGAAGGGGACGTCGGAACATACAGAGTGCCTTTCTTCTGTCTCTTACCGTCACCTGGGTAACGGACCCCTCGAATCCGTCACCTAGAGGCCATGGGAGCCAAGAGAGAAAAATGCCCTTGACTCCAACCGGCGCACCGTTTCACGGTTCCGCCACTAACTGTTATACATCCCCAAAGGAAAGCCTCCAGAGCTCACCAGGAGTGTCAATTTGGGCCGGCCAGGTAGGATCCTCTTAGCTTAACCTTTGGTGACGAAACTCTCCGTGTCATGTTGACTAATCTTAACGCAATACCTCTGATAACACCCATGATGAGAGGATGCGGTATGGCCGATTTGATGTGCAGAGATTGCTCATAAAGAGCTTTTAATTTCTTATTGTTCTTCTGTGCGGTGTACATCTGGATCTCCAGCGCGTATATTTCTAGCAGCTGCGTACCTTTTTTCAGATCATCTTCTCCCTCATCAGTCTGAAAATATATTCATATCAGAAAATATTGCACAGACTACATTCATTCAATAAATATTTCCATTTGATGAAACTCACCTGACAACTCTGATGTAATTGCTTCAGGATTTTGGCCAGTTTATTAAAGTCCCCCCGGTCGTAGTACAGTTTTCCAAGCTTTGTATTTGTCTTGAACCACAACCTGTCATTTTTTGCATCTTTGAGGGCTTCTAATGTAGTCTCATAGAAATCTTGAAGGAGTTCCATCTAAGAGAAGAAGATTAATAATCTTTATTTCTGTATTTTAATCAGAAAACCACATTATATAAAATAAAATCTGCCGCATTTTATTTTATGACAATAAGTAAAAATTTCCAGTTTATTTATTCTACGAAGAAATGAGACAAGCAAGATGTTCAGCTGATGGTAAGTGATATGCTTGCCCATAACAATGACACACTAGTTAGGTTTATATACACAATACCACTTAAATCTTGTTACTCCAGTAATTAAACCAGTTACAGCACCTTTTAAACTGGAAGTAATATCTGCACACACAGACAGATACAGATACCTGCCACCATTACCATAAGAAATAAATACATTTTTACAGTGTATGGATGAACTTATATATAAATAGTGTCTAATGCACTGAATGGTTATTTAATTTATCATAACAGTGATCTGGCCCTCAAGTAGAATTGTGCACATGGTAGATTTGTAACGCACCCCTGCAGTAAGATTTCGAAAATAATAATTAAAAAACACCATTTCTTTCAAACGTATCTTAACCATATTAAAATATTTTTAAAAGTAACAATAATTTTATTTAAATCTATTTTAGCGGTTTGAGTACATGGCAAATGTACAAAAGAATCATTTCTATAACTGGAATGAGAATTGCAATTTATAAAGAAATAAATATAATAATATATGATTGATTGATTAATTGCCAATAGGGTGTGATATACTGCAAATTGTTTGAATCATCTGCTCATGAAAAAATATATGTTTATGTATTGTGTACCTTAAGATATTATTATTATTACAATTTGCCATGTACTATAATCTTTTTTACATCATTGTAACTCTAACATCTGATTATTTTTATTCTCTTTCCTACCCCACTATACCAATAAAAATATGCCTCCACCACAGTGTAAAAATTTTTCATCGTGCATTTGGTTTGAGAAAGGTTAGCCACCACTCATTTAACACATTGGTACTTACATTTCTAGATGTAGAGATATAGTCTAGTATAGAATTAATTGATTT
Source organism: Ornithoptera priamus (assembly GCA_029034505.1). Taxonomy (NCBI): domain Eukaryota; kingdom Metazoa; phylum Arthropoda; class Insecta; order Lepidoptera; family Papilionidae; genus Ornithoptera; species Ornithoptera priamus. The sequence goes on from JARDWD010000826.1 coordinate 3,844,288, forward strand.
TTCTGAATGATTCCTTGTAACTGCACTTTTAATGTATGTGAGCAGCTGCTTGTAGCGAGCCATCATTTCTGTGAAGTTTCCCTGTTGAATAAATTTTAATTATTTATGAATTATAACATTTACATTAATTTTATATATCTTACAAGTATTACATAATTGACTGTTAAAATTTCCATGACATTAGTATTATATATGACTCAACGCAAATAATATTTAACTAAATCTTTCTTTAGAAAAATATATAAAATATGCATGGCTAGTTTTGTTTATGACAAGTATATAAATGAAAAGGACCTTACTAGAAGTGTTAGCAACTATATATATGCCAATTTAACAGCAATAATTAATTTGTTTTATGTGTGTTCAGAGAAAAACATGTATACTAACAAACATCAACTGTAATAATAAATGCTTCCAGCAGCATTCGCAATAATTAAAACAAACATGTTCATAAACTTATTTTGCATTTTTATGTAGACAGACATTTAAACAATTAACAAATTATTATTTTTTTATATTTAATGTAGTCACTACATTAACAACTTACTTGCATAAACTATAAGAACTCACCAACTTAAAATTAATTTTTATCATTTGCTTAAGGGCCTTGAATCCCCACTCTCCTTTATCCCCACCCTCTAATTCTAGAACTTTTTGGAAGCTAGTTAAAGCTGAATTTGGTTCATCCTCTTTTAATGCTTTACTGTTATAGTATTGATTTTCAAGATCAACATCTGGTTCTGAGTTACTGTCTTCAGAATATTCCTATTGGAAGGTAAACAACATTAAAATTGGTTGCTAAAATAATGAAGCACGTAAGATTGAGAATCGTAGAGGAAACAGTATTCTACTATTCTTTATAATTACAGAAGAATCATATAATAATAGGTTATGAAAAGTTGTATACTGTTGGATAATTAAAAACATATGTTTATTAAATGTTACTTACATAAATAGGCAAAAATAATAGTATGTGGTAAATATAGTAATATAACGTAATCAAAATAATGAAAGCGAAAAAGAAAGAAGTGTATGTTTTTCATTAAATAAGGTGAACATACCAGACCATAATCTTCTTCTTCTTCGCACATATAATCGTCATCGTTATCCGACATTTTTAATTATTGGAAAGTGTAATTCAAATTTATCCCCAAACTAAATTAAATCAAAATATTATGGATTGGTATGAATGTACTTTTGTATTTTTCGTTGACCGATGACAAGTGACATGTTGTTAATTCATAATGTCTATGAACATCCATAGACAATCCTTCGTATAACTTCATTGAAAGTAATTTTTACATATATATATATCACGCCTCGTTCCCAATGAAGTAGGCAGAGACCACCTCTCTCCACTTGCTATAATCCTGGCACACCACTATCGCTTATTTCACTTTCATGAGCATCTTCACACATGCTCAGTAATTTTTATAAAACTTATTACCTATATAAATATTACTAATTTAACTATGCAATGGACTGACAACATAAAAGCGGCAGTAATCCTTTACAGCATCATCATTATCACTACATGAATTCGCGAAGAAAGCGACTATCAGAGAAAATAGGCGACGGACTGTGAAGTCTGCCACCACCACCTGAAGTGATGACCACGACCGCACTGTCAAGAGTGTACCGACGAAAAAGTTGAAAGATTACTTATTCATCAGCCGATAGACGTCCATGGATGTACATCGGCCTTCCCCAAAAATCTCCAAATGGATTACTTCCGCGTTGCTCGCCTCCGGTGGATTCCCACGATCTTCACTAGATCATTGGTCGGTCGGTATTAGTTATTACATAATACAAAACAGAATCGTATTGAACACAACCTAAAATGGGTATATATAATTTTTTTAGCATTCTTTCTTTGCGCCGCACGTATAAATTAGTAGTTAAGTTTTTTTTATCATTCCTACATTTTAGATTTTTTAATATCTTCTTCCTCCATCCCTTTTCCCAGTTATGTGGGGTCGGTGCCGTATGTACTTCTCTTTTATATCCCTCTATCAGCCGCCATATCTGAATTCACACTCTACTTACACAGGTCATAGTTCATACAATCCATCCACACTTTCTTCGGTTTTCTTCTACACTTATAACCATCCACATTCATTCTCATTACTTTCTTCGTTACGTTTCCTTCATCCCTCCGCATAACATACCCGTACCACGCTAACCGATTGCTCTTCAACTTCTCTGTCAGTGGAGCAACTTTCAGACTTCCTTTGATATATTCCTTCTTTATTTTATCCAACCTCATCACACCACACATCAATCATAACATTTGCATCTCAGCCACGTGTAATCTCCTTTCATTCGAACCCTTGGTGGCCCAACAGTCAGCTAAATGGCAACAGGTCTAACAACCGACTTGTAGATTTGTCTCTAAGTTTAAGGGGCATTCGTGGATTACAAGTCACCTACTGCATTTATTCGCCTTCTCACAGCTCAATCAATATCGCCGTCGCATCATATGAGTAAACCTAGGTACTTGAAATCGGAGTAGGTTGGTAGGGATACACCATTTAAGGCGATTGAAGGAAACCTGGTAGGACCGCCGAAGTCACAGAACAAATGTTCAGTTCTAGTCCTGCTGATCTTGAGCCTAGCCTTCTCTAATTTATTTTACCATTTTTTCAACCTGCTAGATTTTTTAATATATGCTATTAAATAATAAAATTTTTTGAAATTCAAAAAATATTTATTGATTTTTGTGTAAAAAAAATCTCTACTTTATGACAAAAACGCCATACGCTGGTAATTAATTAAAAGTAAAATGTTAGCAATGATTGGAGAACTTACTAACCAATTACAATTGTTAAGTAATCGTTATTTTCGCGGGTAAAGGTTTTGATATATTTAATTCCTTTTAACGTAGTCATATTTTATTTGTTACTTGGAATTAGAATAATTAACTCTCATTTATTTTCATATATAAGAATAAAAATAATACGTAATAACAGTTCTATCAAATTAAATTTTTTGTATTGTCGAAGTGGGGGTTATTGTTTCCCGCCGAAGATTCATTTCTTGTTTGTTGACTAATGCAAAGTTGTTCAAATAGCAAGTCCATTTTCCACTTTGTTGATTGCTTAAGTAAGTAATTTACACATACAAGGTATTTATCATAATATTTGTTCTCGCAAAATACTGAAGTTTATATAAGACTTATTTTCAAAAGTTAAAATGTAAAATACAATACTAGGAATTTCTTTTTTTTACCTAGTACTTAATTATGTTACATATTAATTTTGGTGTTTAGAACTAACATAAATTTCCCGCCACTGTTGAATTTATATCAACAAGTGTCATTTCACCGCGATACATTTGCATACTTATTACTGATCAAGTTAAGACGTCTCGTGTATTATTATTTTAATTATAGCACATAAAGTAAAAATTTAAGAAATGGCTCAATTTACCGACAAAGAGAATCTTTACGACGCTATCAACAATGTTCATATTAAAGTAAGTATATCAACTTGACGAACGTATTGTTATAGTCATTCGATTTTAAAAATTATACAAGCATAATTTTTGCTTATTGCCCGATTGGTTACAGTCTCCGGTAAAAAAAGTACTTTTTGCTCGTAACGGTAATATGACTGAGGATACAATGGACGTAGAGAAAGAGGAAACTAAAGTTGCTGCTTTTGATCCGCAATTAGAACCATTATTACGTGAAAATCCCCGTCGTTTCGTCATTTTCCCCATTCAGTATCAGGATATCTGGCAAATGTACAAAAAAGCTGAAGCATCGTTTTGGACAGTTGAAGAAGTGGATTTGTCCAAGGTAACCTAATTGAACATCATATAATGGATCATGAGTTACATTTTTACTTAATATTGTTACTTTTTATTTAAACTTCACCAATACGTCATGCTTATTAATATAACCAGTTTTAAAATTAACCTATATTTTTGTTGTCTGTGGAGGTAATGTTTATTTATTTCTTTTTATTAAGGATTTATCCGATTGGGAAAGTTTAAAGGATTGCGAAAGACATTTTATAAAACATGTGTTGGCGTTCTTTGCTGCTTCCGATGGTATAGTCAATGAAAATCTAGTCGAACGTTTCTCTCAAGAAGTTCAAGTTACTGAAGCCAGGTGTTTCTACGGATTCCAAATTGCAATGGAGAATGTTCACTCTGAGATGTACTCATTATTGATTGACACTTACATCAGGGATCCAAAGGAGAGGTAAGTGTATAACTCCTGTGGTTGATTAATATGAAGTTTTAAAGGAAAGTCACAATTTTTTTTTATTAACAGGGAGTTCCTTTTTAATGCAACTGAAACTTTACCCTGTATTAAGAAGAAGGCTGAGTGGGCTCTGCAATGGATTGGAGATAAGTCTGCTACATTTGGTGAGAGGATTGTAGCCTTTGCTGCTGTAGAGGGAATTTTCTTCTCTGGAAGTTTTGCTTCAATATTCTGGCTTAAAAAGCGTGGTCTGATGCCTGGATTGACTTTCAGCAATGAGCTGATCTCTAGAGATGAGGTAAGATTTTTAAAAACAATATAGTTAAGGGTTTATTGTTAGAGTATTTCTAGTTCTAACAGTAAATTATGAACAATCTATACAATAAATCATATTTTGCTGGGTATAAACAGTTACTAATATTTTTCACAAGATCATTAGTGACTAATTAGTCTTGATTAGTCTGAAGCTAGTTTGGATATCAATACAGCACCATGTTGCGCTTGTCTCAGTGGAATAAGCATTGATGATATATATTATTACTTTGGAATTTACAAATTTGTTTCTATGACATTAATACAACTCAATATAAAGTTATCCATCTAGTTAAAAACATGTAATATATATTACTAAGATAACCAGCAAAACCTTTGCTATCAGCTATGTGCTATTTGCACACACTTTATCTGAACTACATTTTCCTTGTGAGTCACCAAAGTTATCACAACTGTTCATTATTTATTTATTACCTAAGTTATTACATCCTTATAGTTCTATATATAAATTTTTAAAATTCTTTTAAAAAGATGTTTTATAATAAACAAGGTATATATATATATTTAATATATACTTGTTACAGTTTATCAACTTGTATATTTATGTTTTGTACTATTTTTTATGTTGTGTATTATTTTTTTATCACCAACTTTTAGATGAATAGAAAAGAAATTAATTACATTCATTCTCTTCATCATCATCTTTGTCATTGTGCACATTAATTATAAATTTGTTTAAATATAACATTACTTGTGAGACCTCACGTTTTGTAAATTATGTCGCACACATTACTGATTTTGTTCCTGTCAAAGTGTATGGAGAACTACTCTTAGTTTAAATGGAATAGTATAAAATTGGTATCACTTTCAATGACTTTGTTTTTTATGTATAAAAACAGCTTTTAGCGATAAGGATGTTGACGAGAGCCCTAAGCTCGTTAAGTTTTACTGCTCAGATTGTACAGTGCAAATAACACAACTTTAATAGTTTTATTCCTACTTCACCTTAAGGTATAATAATTAAAATAAATGGATTGATATATTTATTGCCATTAAATGCTATTTATCAACTTTGATTAAAATACTCCACATAATATGAATAATCTACTTGCAGGGTTTACACACTGACTTTGCATGCCTGATGTTCAAGTATCTAGTACAGAAGCCGAGCAAGGATGTTGTCCTACAAATAATTAAGGATGCGGTGGTGATTGAGCAGGAGTTTCTCACTGATGCCCTGCCAGTTAGACTGTTGGGAATGAATTGTGAACTAATGTCTGAATACATTGAATTTGTCGCTGATAGGCTACTTATGGATCTGATTGGTGAAAAGGTATAAAAATTTTTTTTGTTATATATTTTCGTTTTTCTCTTCAAAACTTAATGATTCATTAAAATTTGTTTTTCAGCATTACAATACAAAGAATCCATTTGACTTCATGAATCTAATATCGTTAGAGGGTAAGACCAACTTCTTCGAGAAGAAAGTGGGAGAGTATCAGAAGTGGGGTGTGATGGCCAACCGCATGGACAATGTCTTCACACTAGATGCAGAGTTCTAAATAGTACCACAGATAAAGAGTGTTTTTAATTTTCTTGATTTCCGATACATGGACAAAAAAAAAACTATTTAATTGGATTAATTCTCGTTGTTAATCCCACTTGGTTTTAACTGGTGATGTGGTGGTAAAACACACTAACTTAGTAAGAGCATATTCACTCTTTCTTCGAAGACACCTACATTGTAAAACAATGGAAACACCGGTACACTGATTTTCCTTTGGAGTCTTTAATAAGAGTGAAGAGCTGAACCAGTATTAATATTTAAAATAAATATTGTAACGTCCATTTTGTCTATAATTCGAGTACCGGAAATCCGGTATTTTTATCAGTGGCAAGTAGAAACAAACGCTTTATTCGCACATAACCAAACAATGGCATGAGTGTGCTTGCACAATTATTTATGTACCTTTGTATTCTTAGTTATAATTATAAATAATTAGTTATTAAAATTCTATTTACTTAGTTAGATTAATAAGTTGAATTGTTTGATAAGTGTCGAACAGTGATTTGAACTGATCCTACAATTAAGATTACTTGTAATTGAGTGTCGTTGACATATAATGAATCGATTTACGATGAGCATTTATTCAATGGTTACAGTTGAATGTTTGTGATATACTTTTAATTTTTTATATATAAAATAATATAATGATTTCCAGTGATATTGTAGTTTATTTTCAAAGTTATAATAAATGAATAATCTCATGTACTTAATCTTCTGTAACAGCAGCAGCAGCTCATATTCGATGATAGTGAGGTTTTTTTTAACTTAACTTTATTTGGTATTGAGGAATATCAGGAAGACTGCTTTTGGAAGAATTTCCATCGACAAAAATTTTCCAAGTGGTTTTCTTCAGTATCTTACGAGCGCAACCAGGATCTATGGGATGCACAAGTGCCTTCTAAAACCCATATGGATTAGAAAGCTAGCTTAAGAAAGCCATCGTTTGAGTGGAAGATATACGAGTAGTTGATCAATGTCTCTCTCTTGAGATTCGCTCTGTACTAGTTCAGTCGCAGCGCCGAGAGCTATCACACTGTTATGCTTGGTTAGCAATCCAAAAACTCGGCAAGCTGGCAGAGGTATACTCCCTTACACTTTAGCATCAAACTTGCTGAAGCTAGACACTGGTTGCTCACCAACTCGTCCATACTGGCTAGCTCTATCCTCGTTCAACAGTGACGGTTCGACAAGTGAGTAACCAGCACTAATTGTCAGTCTATCATAATAACATTGTTCTCTTCAAGTAGTAAGTCTCAACAACGATGTCCTGTGAACACGCTTCAGCTACAACCACGTTACATTAATGTCGAGGTATAAAAAAATTATCATCGGCCGAGAGACGTCTACTTCCGGTGTTCATGAAAGATTTTCAAAATTCAAAAATATATTTTTGTAAACTCTTAATTTGTAATCGCGAGGCTGATGTGACAATGAGTGGGTCACAAAGCTCGTAGAACCGATGGACGTTCAGGTCTTAAATTGCTGGAATGGCGACTGCGCACTGGAAAGCGCAGTGCCACTATTGCGAAGGGCAGTGCAAGTCTGCTCCTACAGCCCACCTGCACACATCCGAAGTGAGCTTACCTACAGCGGCCACCTAGGACTGTCTCCTCGACCGGACCTCGAAAGTTCCTTTTAGCTTCACCGCCACGGCTACAAAGCCACGCCCTGACTAAGCGGGAACCTGTGGGGAGGTTTTTTAAAGGATCTATACGCGGCAAAAGGAATATTATTAGTAATTTTCAGACCTTATGGCATCAGCAATATCGTGATGAGTCTACATAGGAAATCTCTCATTTATATATAGATTATACGCGAGCCCTTTGTAATGTAAAAACCCACAATAACATTACAAACATCCAATTAAAGAAATATTCGATATTTCATACTGGAGAGTACCATCATGTTCCCCAGAAACACGGATAAACTCTTACAGGCCGTGGATCCGGGTCCACGTGCCCAGTATCAGTTAAGCTGTAGGAGTCGCCATAGCCATCGCCAACATAAAGCCATAGCTTTTAAGCGCTTACATCATCAGAATCCAGATAAACTTAAAATCCCGCAAAGTTGTGTGAAATAAAACGAACAGTTAACAAAATTACTTATTTATTCATTAATGACATTATCTCTACGTTTCTAATGTATCACAAAAACATACAAATTGAATGCAAATCAACACTGAAAAAAAATGGAATCTTCTCAATTTTTAGCACGTGTAATTTTTTTTCCAACAGCCAATTTACGTCGCCACGGTTGGGGCACAGGCCTACCCTCAATATGAGGGCGATGGGGCCATAGTCACTACGCAGGCCCAATGCGGATTGGTGACTTCACACACACCTTAGAATAAATTCTAATTCATGTGCAGGTTTCCTCGCGATGGTTTCCTTAACCATTTGTATTTAGCTGTAGTTACTTAAGTTCACAAATGTACATAACTTAAATATTAAAGTCATCGGGTACATGCCGAGATTCGAACCCGCGACCTTCGGAATGAAGGCTGCACGCTCTAACCATTAGCCCAGCGAGCTACTAATAAGTGAAATATAAGATACAAATTGTGCAAGAAAAGTGTGGTACTAAAAAAATTACTCGCTAAAGTATGCAATTTTACGGAACATTGACCAGATTACGGATGCATTGACTACATTCAAATTTCATCAACAAGACTTTATCCGAGCAATATTGTTAATTAAAAAATAATTTAAGATTTTTATATACGTAGAAAGTAGAAAGAAAAAATTACTCAACTAAAACTAATTTCACAAAGATTTCATTATCCACAGGATAATGGTGAGGAGGTTTATAGTTTCTCTGCGAGATCGAATCCGAAGGTCCAATGTCAACAAAATAATTGGAAGGATTGCTAGACTTAAGTAGTGATGAAAAGAGCACATCGCTCTATGGTGTGATGGCCAATGGAGCAGCCAGATACCTGAGGAGCGGTTGAATAACGGTTGACACATTACTAGAAGATCCTTTACTCAAATGGACCGAAAATATAATGAAGATAGTAGGAAACTGTTGGATGCATATCATGCAGAACCAATGTGTGAAATTGTTTGGGCGAGGCCTATGTTTAGCAGTGGTTGCCCATCTGATGATCATAAATTTCAATAATACCAACAGTCTCATCATCAGCAACAACTTTTGTGATACCGAATAATATTTGAGATATTAATACTTTTTGTTGGTATCACACAGATAATAACTAAAAAATCTATTAAAACAAACATAATTTTCATTGATGTTTTTTTTTTATAGTCAGACTAGAGGAGCTGATGAAATAAGTTTAATGCATGTTTGTAACTGTTTGTCAATAACAGACAGGGAACAAGATAACTAACACAATTAACTGATCTTTTCTGTATTCTTTAATGAATAGATTGTTTTTTTTTTTTAATTAAATTGATGTCTGGTTCACTTGATATTGAATGTATGTGAGGTGTGTGTATATAAGATTGTTTGGTTGGTTACTAGCGCGGCTGCTTGTCGAGCGCCAGGCTCCGCAGCAGCCGGTGCCCGGCAAGGAACGTCAGTAACGCGAGCGGCGCCAGGTAGCGCAGCGTCTCGAACATCGAGAACCGCAGCCACAGCAACGCGTACAGGCCCAGGGAGCCTGCGCACAACGATACAGATTATAAAACTACTTTTTAATATTTCTATCTATATTATACTTGAATTTAGTGCGGGCGTGAGGGTGGTGAACAATGCTCATAGCAATCTCTTGTATATATCAATGTATCAGCTAAAAGACAGAAATGAAGTTATGGCAGCAGATTGACAATATGGGAGCAGTAGCTAGCTAGCCAGGAAGGTAGCGAGAACCTTATCACAATTCAATCTCACATAAACACTAAAATTTGCAGTGTGCAACAAATTTGATAACAAATGAAGATACAAAACATGAAGCTGAAGCCCTATCCCTATATGTGAGCGATGAATGCAGTGGATGCAAAAACATGTTACCTCCGAGTGCTAAATGGAAGAGGAGCGCTGCGGGCACAGGCGGCGGTCGCAGGCGCGGAGCTAAACGGGCCCACAGCACTAGTAGCAGCAGGAGCGGCGCGGCGCAGCATGCCGCGAACACGTCCGAGAGCGCACGGGGCGGGCGGGCCTCCGCCGCGCGGAACTGGTGGGCGATCTCCGGCAACGGACCGCGGGGGCGCGCCGCAGCAGTGGCACTCACTGGGGCACCTGCGCGACCATTCCTCTATAAGGACCTATCTTTCTCCTCTAAATTGTCCCTACTGTCGTATTTTATAAACATTTAAATCGGAACCTTTTTTACGTCACCGATAAGTAGGTGTTTTTTTTATTATCTTTTTTATCACTTAAGTGCGGCATGCGGTCCGTCTGATCTTGAGCGGTAACCGCAGCCGATAACCGCCTGTAACACCAGAGGTATCACCGGGCATGTTGCCGGCCCTGCAGGGATAGGATTTCAACACAGGGGAACTACTTCGGTGATCTGATATATGACGTTACAATTTTATCCAGTAGTCCTAGCTAATGCACCGGTATTCCTTCTGTATTTAGTAAAGAATTGAAGTCTTTAGCACCGTTGGCTCTGCTAAGACAAAAACGAGACAACTTCACATCGGCCACCCTCCTTTAAGCTCACTTGTTCAGCAATAAGAGCCGACAGTCTCAACTGGAAATGTTATGACGCGTCCCACAACTAGGCAGAGCTTCACTTATACTACCCTTATATAATCTTTACCTAATTTTTACAAAGGAACGAACTAATAAGATGCTTATTACAAACTAGTAAAAGCCCGTCAGTCAAAGGAATTGATTGCCGCTCTAGATATTATGAATTGTGAATAAGAATATCTGTGCGAAGGTGTCTGCTAATTCAAATTGTAACTATTATTATTTGTTGTGAAAATAAGTGAAAATGTATGTGTGTGTATGAACAGCTGTCTTACACAAAAATCTTCTAATTATTATCAATGTTTAATTGTCACGGAAATTGAATTTAACAATGTTAATAGCGTGCATGATATCAGTGTGTATGGACTATTTGAATTTCGCGCCAACTTCACTCCATTGGCTGTCACTGTTACGCAATAAACCAACAAGCTATCGGCGCCAAACTGACACAATTAAGCAGCATATGACACTCACCAACAGCATTGGCATCCTTGCCGAAATTGAACACTATTTCGCCAAGCTCCCAGGCAATAGGGTTGGAGACAGCGCTATCCCCTAGGTACAGGGTCAAGGAGTAACCACCCGACGCGTGGCTCAGGTGTTTAGCGATCGCTCCAACGTTCTGCGTTAAAAAAAATAAGATAAAAAAATTAACGATTTTTTTTTTGAGTCTACATCAATTTCTTTAACAACTCTGCTTTAGTTATCTTGAAAAGATTGAAATTAGTGTCTCAAAAAGGGAGGGCTTATTATGTGAGTCGTAGTCATATGAAAGCTTGATCGAAACTAAATAATGTTGGCTACATTGTTTTTTGCGAGTGTAGTATAGTATGAATGAACAATTTCCCATACAAGTTCCAGTCGGTAGATGCCGGAGCTGGGCTCGGCTACGTATATCGCCTCCAGCGCAGATGGAGCGGGGGCGACAGGTGCGACGCGGGCGAACGCCTGCTGCACGGTCACCGGGTTGTTGTACTTGTCACGCACGCTGAACTTGAGGCTCACTCTGTATATATTATATGACCATGATTTGAGAATGATCAATATGGTGGAAAGTCAATTTTACTCAATTTTATTTGTAAAGTCCGTTCACAAGATGGATCGACGATCCTGATCGCGGGACCGATCGATGTGAAGATCTTTGGGGAAAGACTATGCCCAGCGGTGGATGTCTATCGACTGATGATGATGATGAAATCTGCGATGCTAAAAACTGACTACTTTATGATCTAAGTAATATGAGAAGAGGGTTAAAGTTACTCGAAGGGAAGTTGACTTGACATATATCTTTATAAAATAAATTCTTCGCGTTGTGATGTAGGAGCAGTAAGAGGTTCCGCCCAAAATCTTACGGAGCCCAAGTCAACCTCGCCTGCATGCAGTGCACCCTGATGAATAACACACGAGGCTCTGACCCCTACCAATCCGCACTGGGCCAGCTTGATGTGTTACGGCTCAAATTCCCTTAATGAACTCCAACAATAGATGGCCCCAAGTGCCCTGCGGGACTGGTGGTCGTGCTCATCATAGAATACGTAAGTCGGCCGGTACCCTAGTACAAACTGGTGCGAACAATGCATGGCATGCGGGCAGCGCGTGATCAATCGATGTGGAGGATCTTTGGGGGAGACATGTCCAGCAGTGGACGTCTGTCAGCTGATAATGATGTTGTGATGTATTCTAAATATAGTTATGGACAACATTGTTATGATTAACACATAAAATTTTATAACTAAATAATAGAACAAAATAAATAACTACTTACTTCTGCAAGTGATCTGCTTGAAGTACTTCTGATAATTTATTCGGGTAAGTGACAGTTGTGATCTTCGGGCTGGTTGTGCCATCAACATCACCAATGCCCACTTCCGCGCTACCGATTTGAATCTCTCCTAGCACTGCGACGTTTATATTCGCCGATTTAGTGCCGGCGCTGAGCGAAATCTTGTACAGGCCATATTGAGCTTTGATCTTCCCCAGATTAAGCACGAATGTTGTGGGATCATTAGGTTTCTGTACAAGTGGCTGCTTGGAGAGCACGACAACGTCATCAGCTAGCCGGGTCGCAGACTGGGCTATCACCTCTTCCGCTTTCAATCCGCGCACCGCGCGACCGACGAGGTCAGTGATGGAGAACTCAACTGAATCAGACTCAGATGTGACATACTTTTTGCCTTTTATCGTGATACTGATTGGTGATGGCTGTAAAATGTGAAAATTGATTATTTGTAAGTTACATTAGTGTCAAAATAGACTAAAACAATTTACTTGTCTTTATAATAGGTGTCTTCATTTTAAACGTCTCAAACAGCCAGAAGAGTTTCTAAATATTTATACCATCCTCAGATCCTAAATATTGTTTCGTGGCAAATTTACCTCATCATCAGCTATGGCTGACGAAGCCTCCAAAAGCAAAGCAGCGCCGCGTGGCGTGCTGACTGAACGCCCCGCAAGGTAGTTCGCGAATTTATATCTCTGTTCCTCACTAAGTGGTGAAGGCTTCTTAAGGATTTTGTATGTCCTGTATAAAAATCAGTTACACTTTTATTAACATGAGAAGGAAAATGTGATATTGGGCAGTACCTAAATAAATTCAAAGGGAAACTGGAAATAGTTTCATAATCATCCAAACTCTTCAAAACAATATTCAAAAAATGTTTAGCAAACTGATTTGTACAGCCTGAGCAAAAATGTTTTCTAAACCCTTAGCAAATTTTAATAAAACAAATATTTTTCTATAACTGAAACTTGGAAGTAAATGTTACCTGGAAATAGAGCCAAGTAACAGAGCAGTGACAGGCAAGCCACCATCAAAGTGTAGCGCCCTCGAATCACTCTCATCAGCCGCGAGCAGAACACCCTCTGAATGTGAAGAAGTCCAGGGACCACATCCGATGTGTTCACACAATGCAAACACATACCCATAGCTACACAAAATACATTTTACAATGAGTTTCCTTTTATCCATTTCATTAGGTTCCATTAGATAGCTGATGATCCTTTGTTAATACTATGGTCTAAAGACACAAAGTTTAAAAACAAAAGACAATGTATTAAATATAGACTTTTTTTTTATAATGGCACAAATAATCATCATAACTTTTAATATTATTTTACTATTAATATGCTTTCATACAAATATACTCAAACAAAATTATTCCTTTTAATGCATTTTAAAAAGCATAATCAGATAACAAAAATTTTACAATTTTACTCCTTAAAAATTATAGTAAAAGATTTAATGAATAAAACTACTTCATATTGTTTAATTACATTATTTCTTAAGATAATGATAATTAGATCTTTGGATATTTTTCTAAAAAAGATTTAAAATTTATTTAAAATTTTGATCTCTAATTCCCATTAGATTGGAAATATAACAAAACTAAAACAGTGGAACTCACTTAACAGGGGAATCATCTTTTTTCAACAGCTGTATGAGGTTCTTCAGAGCATCCTCTTTATCGTAAACTGTGCCTTTACCCAAAGCTTTCAGGGAGTAAACTCCATGGAATATTTCTTGTAATGTGGCATCTTTTTTATCCAAGATCTGAGTAGGTGTGGCCAGGACATCTGGTTTCAATATACTATTACAACCAGACAATGAGGCTGCATTTGTGAGGTAGAATACTTGCTCTACATTTGTAATATCATATTTTGAATTTTTTAAAGCCTAAAAAAAATATTCATACTTATTATGTATTAAATATATAAGTATATATAAAAAACAATTCACTAATTATGTTTATGTATTGTTAAATTCAAAGTACTTTTGTATCTTACATAAATATCTATTTCATCATGTAAATATTTATTAAATCCTTTGGAAATGTGTATTGAACTAATTCCCTATTCCAATGCTTTGTGGGATGATATTATAAAAATTATATTTTTAATGTGATAATAAAATTCATAAATTCTAGGTAAGACAAACTTAAGGTAGGGACCAGTAATTGTGGTCTTTTTTTAATAATAAAAAAAAAAAAAAACAATTATATAGAAGTTACTTACATCACAGATATTAGGAATATTAGCATTTAGTTGTTTCAGGCCTTTTAAAGCAAAATACAAAGTACCAATATCCTTGCTCTTAAGCCCTTCTTCCAAGATTCCTTGTAACTTCTTAATATTAACCGTACCCTGAAGGACATTAGCTCCACTCAGAGCCACAGAACTTATAAAAAGTAAACATAGCTCTGAAATAAAAACATTTTTTTTTATTGTTATCTACAAGAAATTACAGCAATACCATAACCAAACTCAAATTTTTCCTCGCCGGTAGTAACTTATCAATGACGTGGCCCAAAAAGTGTTTTATTCAAAAATAATGTAATAAGTAACAATGAAAGTGCTTCATATTAATTAAAACTATAATATATACTATAGCTATTGGAACCGTATTAAACAACTATAGTATTAACGCAAATTATGATAGCCACGCTAATATTTATTTTTTAATTTAATAGTACTACCTTTAATGATAATACGTACCACGAATATACATATTTATTGCTACAAAAACACGAATTCGAATTGATTTCGCGTTTTAGCAATGTTTAGAATAAATTCACTAAGTTTAAAAATTATATATCTTCGTAAAGACAATTCATAGTATTAAACCACCGGCATCAATAGATGACAGAAAGGATCGACGTAGCATTAAGTGTTGTTAGGTAAAAATTCAAAACGTAATAATGTTCCATACCAGTTATATAACCTAATAATTTTAAATGAAACTTGAGTGAATTCGTATCGTTCCGATTTATTATAAATCAATGAAATTGTATCAGTAAAAAATTATAATTTGAAGTAAATATATACAGTGCGCAATTTTTCCTATTACATTTATAAAACGTTTTTTTTGTTGGAAACATTTAGTTTTGACACAAGTTCGATCTTCGGATTCGACTTGTTACGTTCTAAAATTAAAAAATTCAGACTCGATCTGATTGTTTCATTTGTTTCGATTAAAACTAACACAATGGCTAGCGCAGTTGCTAAAATACCTTCAATGCTTTCCTGTAAGTATTTCATAAAATAAATATAATTATTTTATTTCCAACATGTTTATGTATTATTTGAGTTATGTAATTTCTGTGGAAAATATGGAGGTTATAAAATCTAATCATTTGTACGGAATAATGTTAAAAAACTTTTACAGCGGCCCTCACACAAGCGAAGCCTAAGTTCAACATTTTTATGAAGTACGCACGGGTTGAATTAGCACCGCCTAAACTAAGCGAGCTACCACAGATCAGAGCAGGCATTAGTAAACTGCTGTCGAGCGCAAAGAGCGGCTCTTGGAAACAACAAACAGTCAAACAAGCAACACTTAACACACTCGTCGGCGCTGAAGTCCTTTTCTGGTTCTATGTAGGAGAATGCATTGGAAAACGCCACATTGTTGGTTACAATGTCTAAGTTTGTAATAAGTGTAACTATGTAGATATTCGGTTTTCAAAAATAAAATATTAATTCACAAATTATTTGTTTCTTTATATAGTAATAAAAATAGTAACAATTTATAAAGTTACAAATCAGATAAAGGTTAAAAAAATTTATGAAATTATTATATTTACTATTTATATTAGGTTAGACAGTAGGTCTATAAAAATATTAACTATTTTTGTAATCATAACTTAGTCTAAATTCTTATATGCACTAGATAATTACAGAATTATTTTCTAGTTGTTACTTTTAGCCTTTTGTTATACCATAGTCTGTCTGTTATACCAGGCTTATATAGTGACACTGCTATTAAATTAAAAATAACAATGTGAGTATTGATAAAGGCATTTGAACTATGTACTATTAGTAATTTGTAACTACTACTAAAACTTTATTTTAAAACTATAAAATAAATATTAATATTGTTTAATATAAAGAATATTTAGAATAGGCAAATAAAAGTAATTCAATAACTATAAATACTATTTTATTATTGAACTTTAAAAATTAGAGTGGTGCACATAATTCCATAAATTTGTAAGGGTTGTAAGCACTGGCAAGTTTCAATTCAACTTCTAGTTCATCCGGCCCACGTAGCCACAGACGGTCTCTGTAGTAGCTTGCACATGAGAGGAACTCTTTCTCTGTGTACCTTTTCACTTCTACTGGAATAAAAGGATCCAAATGCTCAAAACCCTACAATAAACATAAAAGATTAATAATGTTTTACAGTAAAAATATATAAAAATTCGACAAATAATTTGAGAAAACTTAAGTATGGACACTTTTATTTTCTTTTCTCTCTGTTGTGTTGAAATAGTAATATTTTAACAATGAAGATTAAAAATTAAATATTGTTATTATGTACTGGTGTGAGCTTGTAAGTGATCATATTGTAAAGACATGATTTACAAACTAGACATTGGTCCAGTCCTCGCCCTTAAGCTGATTAGAAGTAGGCCCCTCAGCTACAAAGTTGCTATTAACATAAGTTTTTATCTAATCTTTATACTATATATACAGCTAAGAAAATTTAAGACTTTTCTTATAATACAAACATTCATAGGAACTTTTATAGCTTCTGTGTGGACATTAATATTTTTTTTTAAATAAAAAAAGAATCTGGTGAAGTTTGCGGCAAGACACTAGATGTTGGTAGCGCAAGACTGATAGATATGCAAATCTTTGGGAGAGGTTTATGTTCAGCAGTGGATGTTTATCGGCTGATGATGAAAAAAATAATACCTTTTTGTATAATAAATATCTAGGAAAGAAACTTTCTTGATGGTTTTTTGGCACAGCTATGTCATCCACGGTAACAACAATAACACCATTTGTCTGCAACACAAAATTGGATTGAGGTAATAAGATTTAAAAAATAGAGGTCCAAAGATACAGATTCTCAATTGTGTGACATTCTTAACCCAGAAAAAATTTACATGATCACTTGGTCAACAGACTAAGAATGTTAGTTCCATGCTCTATTTTTTTCATTAATTCATGTTTTAGAGTTCATAAGTCTAACGGATTTTTTCCATATTTCTTTACAGCAGTGAGAAGCCATCACTATGCCTCTTCAATACTACCAAGTATATGTTACTAAACCCTTAGACATCAAACTCGGAAATAAAAAGTAAAATTTTACCCAATCATTCTTCGTGAGTTCTACAAAAGATGTAGTTAGGGTTACTTCTTCAGGCTTTACATTCTTTTTAGAAGGAGTATTGAGCCTTGTTCCTGGGTAGAAGAAACAGTTGAATCCGTCAATTGCAACAAATGTTTTGCACCTAGAAAATAAAATTTTAGTATTTTATAATCTGTGACCTTTTTATTGATTTGTTTTTGTAACAAAAGCTGTAAGGAGTTTGGATAACTGTAGAATACTTTGAAACCTGCCAGGCTGGATACCATCCTCATACAGTAAGACAAAAGCCATAACAGTGTTGTTGTTTTGTAGTCTGCAGAGAATCTTGGAAAGCATGCTTTACCGTCTACAACTTTATTTAACTTGACACAGGGTGTAATAGAGCCTCCGTACAGGTTCCCGTTTTGTCCTGGCAGTGGGGCCCAATAGCCGTGGCCACGGTAAAACTAAGAGGAAGCTACCTGGCTGGCCAGATGTGGACGCTTCAGGTAAGCTCACTTCATATGTATGCAGGTTTGCACTGCCTTTCGCAGAAGTGGTGGAGCCGCAGAGAAAGAAGAGTGTCGGTATTGCGTTCCGTCGCTCTAAGTATTCTCTGCAGTCGTCTAACGGATGGCGGTGGAGCCTAAGACCAGATCCATCGTAAGGAGCTGGGAGCTTTCTCTCATGGCTCCCATGGGTAATTGACTCGGCGGGATCCGTTGCCCAGGTGATTTTTAGAGGGCGCGCTATATTTCTGCGCGCCCTTACAGAGGTGGACAATTGCAGTTGAAAGAAAGAGAACTTTCTCTTCTCGCGAGAAGGCTACCTAGTGTAGCCGGCGCTGGCGGAGTCACTGATGTGTATGAAAGCGTTACTGTGGCCCCGCCGTAAAGCGACGAAGGTAGAACATCGTGGAGGTTTTAGTCGGTGTAAGTCCGATATAACCTGTCTTTGCCACCGCGAAGACAGGTATGCGAAGGCATCTCCCCACATTCAACATTATAAATAATATAATCTCATGTAAAATCCATTTACAATATACCACTCACTTTTTACTATCCGACAGTAACTTTATTTCGTGAATAAGTGCATTTATAACATCGCATGAATATTTAACGCGTGATATCCCATGCTCTACCAAATCGTTGAGAGGTGCACCAGCCAATGTCTTCTCGCGTTTGCTCCAAACATATTCTTTTGATACTGTCAACTGAAACAAAATATTGTGTTTTACTTATAGCAGGTCTTTGGATGTTATCGACAATTGTTTACATTGTTTTGAATAGCTGAAAGGTTGATAGTACTGGCAAACTCAAAGAAAAAAGAAATAAGTAGTAACTACTGTCACCACAGGTATTGCAACATGTAATTATTTTCTTGAAGGTGATGAGGACTCCTTGTGATGTATTATAATGTGAGATGAGAGTATGAACTCACCACTCAGTAAAGACATAGTAAGATTAATGTCTTTTCTAGTGTAGTTGCCAGAACCAAAAAAGGTTATAAAATTCAAATTATTTTGATATCGACTTTAAAGGGGCTGTGCTCTTTCTTGACCGCAATATAACTTTAAGAAATTAAATTAATATACTTACATCTCCACTTTTAAGCATACTCTGATTTTGAGTCTTAAAATGAAGCAACCATGCAGCAGCATCTAATGGCAGATCTACAAAGCCTTCATGGGTCTGAGAGTTAGACATCTCTTTTGTTCGTGGCACCTTCCACAGCCATTCTGTCACTTTATAACCAAGTAAAAATTTAGGTTTGGGTTCGTAACAAATAATCAGCACCTATTTAGTATATATAGTATGTTTTTAATATATATAACGTAAAAAAATAACATCACATCAAATTTTTTACATTATTGTGTTTGTAGTGGACATTTGTTTTGACTGTATTTAAATTTTATTTTCTTCTCTTTTCTTTTTTAATCAGCTCGAAGATACTAGAACTATGAGCCCTTAATATGATGAAGCTGCTATAGATGTCAAAAAAACAGCACAAACTTCATTAAAAACAACTACTACTTTAAACCTGCTAAAAATAACAATTATCAATAAAGGGGTTTATAAAAGGAAACTTTATTATCGATATGAGATGATGAAGCCTCTAGTATGAGAAATAGATAACAGATTTGACTCTAGTTCAACTATTATTTTCATAAAGCAAAAAATTGGATTGATAAAATTCAATAAAACAAATCATATTATAACTTCCACTGTTTCTTTGTTTGTCCAAAATATATTATTATAATTTATTATTATGGCACAATATTAATTCAGCATTGAAAAAATCTTTTAAAATGATTTCATAAAACTTTACTCACCCCATGGGACATGAACAATTAAAAATCCATCATCATGAGCATAATGTATAAGGTGTGCGAGAGTGAGTGACTTGCCTGTGCCTTTTTCACCATCTTTTTGTAAAGTTAAGAACAAAGAAATAAAACTGTCATCACATTTTATACAATGTTTTTTAAATATTATATTATGTTAAAACACTAATTTTAATATATTACTATGTGTTGACTATTGTAATTAAAGAATGGATCAAGGAAGACTTTTTTAAACCTACAGCCTAATTTACTCTTTTCTATTGTAAACTCATTCAATAATAGAATTGCTCTATTCTAGCTGTTGAGAGATGAGCCCAAAAAAAAAACCCTTTTCATTGGGATTTTTTCTTGATTGTTTTTTACTCTCATCATCATCAGCCGATAGGTGTGCACTGGGGGACATAGGCCTTTCCCAAAGATTTCCACATCTGTCAGTACCTCATTGCTTGCATCCAGTGGGTTCCTATGATTACTGCTAGTTTCTTTTTTACCCACCTATATATTTTAATAAATTATGTAACAAAGATAGAAATAGAGAAAGATTTTTTTTACTTTGAAATAAAATATAACTATATACCAAAAATGTAATATAAACTAAAAAGGATACATAAGACATATCTATTGGAGGGTCTACTCAAATTGCTAGATTTGATGCAATTAATAATATCAAGGGCTGGCTTTCGCACCATCAATGTTGTTTCTGTGAATGTCTTGTTCTGTTTCTGGTAACTTTTTGGCATACCACCATGACTAAACAGTTTATTACAAATATTTTTATCTAAGGTATAAAATAAGCCCAATTGATTATCGTTTTGTTGTATCTGAAAAAATTTTTAAAGATAATATCACAACCGCAACAACTTTTTCTAAACTTCTCTTATATTAACTTCATATTTTATTTTCTGGGTTTTATAAAACAAAAGTGCTAGTATAATTTTATTTAGCAAATAATTACTAATTTTAATGGAGGAATTGATATTAAAGTTGCAGAAATCGTTAAATAAGATTAATTGTCGAGAAATGCAAATAGTGTTGATATAAAGTAATGGGTACTTACTGGAGACGCTTCTGCTGTTCTAAATACATTTTTAGAATACCTTCGGCAAATGTTTCTGAAGCTATGTGTAAACATTTTATTTATGAATTGTGGCTACTTATAATAGAAAAGAATATATCTGATGTTTATTGAAAAAACATAACCTAACTTATATATGTCAACATTTGACAATATTATAAAGGCATTGTGTTCAAAAATTTTGATCTCTGTTTTTAGTTGAAATAATTTTTTAATTATATTGCTTCAATCTGATTTTAGGTCTTGTCATGTAATAAAGTCCGTAAGCTTTTATAATTAATTTATTTTTTCCTTTAGTTTTTACAATGTGCTGCGCATTCGAATGTAGTAATCTTTACATTATTGATGTCCCTTGGTTTTTACACTTTTATCACAAAATCGAAAAATATTGTTATTCCTTCAAGTAAATTTCATATAAACCATACCCGGTGTTGTGATTCAGATCTGAATTGCCTAATTTGTGTCCATGCCGTGGAGTAAAGCTATTTTAATGTTTATTATGACAGAGTATGAGTAAGAAATTAGGGATTAAAGATTTATTATTTGCTTTGGCTAAGAATTTTGTGATCGAACTTATATGTAAATTTAAACAATACTTTATGGGTCTCAATGTACTCCCTACAATTTTAACCATTTAATGGTATAAAGATAAAGGTGGCAGTAAATGGCTCATCTTCATCACCACTATATTAACGCACTAGGAAGGCGGCTATTAAAAAAGAATTACGCGAATATAAATAGTACACATATTTAAGAGAAAAATTATAGATAAGAACTATTTATTATATTATTTATATTGCTAATTTTTAAAACCGGAATTCAGAAAATCAGCACGATTTTTTTTTAAAAAAAGGATTTTCTTTTTCAAATAATACTATGATATAATAGTTTATGGTATTTAATTAATTTTAAGATTTATTTTGCCGCCGTTTTTTGAAAATACTCATAGGTCTATTTCTTCCATTGTTTGCAGAAGTTATTTTTTTATTTGTTGAGGGCCTTTCATTAATATCTTTGACTAAATTTGCTTTACTTGTATCATTGTTCATTTGACGATCCATATTTGATTTCTTGCCTGCAGCTTGATCTTTTTTATGTTCCATATTATTAAATTCATATTTGGTTTTTCTTAAAATTGGTGTAGTTTCAGTGAACAAATAGGAGAATGCTACATATATATCACTTGGCTTTAATATACCTTTTTTGGGATCATATAATTCATTGCATGTTGACATATATGAATGTCTGAAACTTATTTCCAAAGTTTCACTATCATCTTCATCTGCAAATGTTACACTTCTTTTTATGTGTTTACTTGTACTCCTTTCATCGAAATCTTCTGATGTATCTCTATAAATAACATCATCTAACCTAAAATATTAAGTAAATTATTTTACACTTTAATTCATAACATTTCTAAGTCAGCATTGAAATGTTTTTTTTTAAATGAATTTGAAATACGATAATAAAATAAATGATTAATCATTATATAAATCATTACAATGAGATTAAATAATGAGAAATGGCAATTACCTGTGGATTTCATCTTCTATTTCTTCTACTTGCCCCATTTTATCCAATTTCGATATAAGATCATTTTCACTTTTGATGGGTCTGCTGTTATCATTATTCTGCAAATCCATTATCCTTTTTTTAAGTTCATTTTGCTTGTCTAATATATCTTTCATCTGGATAGTATTATTTTCATAAATATCATCATTTCTTAAGAGGGCAGAAGACTTTATATTTTCTTCTTTTATGAAATCATTGTTAAAGTTTTCACTAATTTCATTTTTAAAATTATCTTGGTGATTTTCCATTGGTATTTTAAATTCTTCTGTATTCTCATTACTATCATTGTTATAAAACTCATTTTCTAAATCCTCTTGTAGCTCTAATTCTTCAAGTCTCTTCCATAAGTCTTCATCAGAAATATTTTTATGTTTTTCTGTCATATTATTTATTTGTTTTCTTTGATAATACATTTTAACATTTTCCTTATGCTTTAATCGCCATGCTTTATCTTCTTCATCGGTACATACTTCGACAATTTCTTGTCCAGGAATTTTGAGAACGTTACTACCAAATCTTACTTGGTTTTCTAAATAAAATCTTTCTTTTTCAAACAATTCAAGTTTCGAATTGGCATCTACAACATTTGTTAAGGCAATATTATCAATTAAACAAGATAAAATGTATAGTTTAATTGTAGAAACAGAAATTACTATACACTCCACATGCTGGTTAACAAGTGCAGTGTATTGATTTAGGTCGAAATTCATATCATCAATTCTTTTTCTGGTCAGTACAGGTATTCCCACATTTTAACCATCTTAGTAGAGTTTTTTTTTAACCTAAATTTAGTTTTACATTTCAACATACCAAATATCATAAATTTTTAACATACAAAATATTAATTAATCTATTTAAGAATAAATATTCATTGGTAAGGAAAAATTTAAGAAATACCTTTAATTCTGTGTTGTCTTAAAATCTCTGCTTGTTCCAAAGAACATTTACTAAAGTAATTTGAACCTAATGATACAAAAACTTCATTTGTATGTTTTAATTCACCTCGAAAAAAAATTCTCTTTCCTATCGGTACCAACACAGGGACTTTTAACTTTTTCGAGTAGAACTTGAAGTCAATATCAGACAAACATTTTA
This sequence comes from Ornithoptera priamus, assembly GCA_029034505.1. Lineage (NCBI taxonomy): Eukaryota > Metazoa > Arthropoda > Insecta > Lepidoptera > Papilionidae > Ornithoptera > Ornithoptera priamus. The sequence continues at coordinate 3,868,152 of JARDWD010000826.1, forward strand.
CATAGTCGTCCCAAAATTTTCTTTTGCCTGCATTATCCGCCAGATTCTACAAAAATTAAACATTATTTACATGTAATCTTATTTAGGTGTAATTATATTAAAAATATATCCTTACCCTATCGTAACAGTCAAGAAATACCTCTATTTTCGGATCAAAATGTAAATTCATATTTTTATGAAATTATGATATAAACATATTTCCTTAAACTTACAAAGTAAAATTACTTCAGTGAGACTTGGAAGTTAAAATCTTTAAAAAGGCAAAGGCAAAACGCTACAGACTCACCGAATAAAATCTTATATTTTACTATAATTTATTTACACATTCAATATTTTCGGAAAGTAATTAAAAAGTTATTATTAAAGTTAGTTGATTGAATCTATAATTAAAAATTAAATGTGGTAATGATTTTACTTTTCGAAATTTATGTTTTGTAGAAGAGAACGACACAACTTGCGAATGGAATGGAAATGGTTCTAAAACGTCAATAATTTCGCCAACAAAATAATCAGTTGTCAAAAATCAATAATTGATTGTAGTGATACTTGGTGATATTGCTGTTTTACAGATGTTAATAATGGGTTTAGATAATTTGGTAGTGAAATAATTGTTTGTAAACCTGAGAAATGACTGGAAATAAATCAATTTTACACGAACTTTACGTGTTTTCTGAATGGAAACCTGAACCGGAATATTTAGTACGTTATTAATGTTAAAAAAATTTATTAACATATTTGTTACTAAAATTTATATTTCATTACAGCAAAAATCAGACAGCATTCTTCCGGAAAATATATCAGCCCTATGGCGGTGGTTAAAATTTTTTGGTCCCAAGAAAAGTTTAATTGATAGTGTAACAGCGTAAGTATAAAATAATAGAAATCACTCTGGTTATAATATTATATATTAGAGTTTATATTGTTTTTTCTAATCAAATCATATTTAAAGTTAAGTACCTAACTTTAGCCTTTCTCATTTAATACTTTAACTTAATTTTTATTATAACTTATTATAGAGACATCGAACCAATCATGTTTTATAAATATTTATATGCTTATTATATGTTAAAATTAATAAAACAAGTTTTCTTTTCATATGGACGTAAAAAATTTATAGTGAATTTATTCTCCAGGCATAAAGAGAAACAGCAAAAGTGGCACATTGCTCTTGGTGATGAAGGGAAAGTAATAGCAGTACTGACAGATAACATTTTAGAAATTCGAACTAAACGTTCAGAGTATGCAACAATTGCTGCTAGGACTACTGGTAAGTTTGTTTTCACATAACTTTTCTAATGTTACACAAATTACTTGTTCTGGACCAATTAAGTGGTCACTGTGCTTATTGTTTTTATTAACATATATAATGTTAGTTGTTATAGATTATATATAACTGTTACAATACAATAAATGTGAAATGCCTTACATACATATTTCAATTTTGACTTTTGACAAAGCCAAAATAATAAAGAGAAAAAAAATATTTCATATTATTTGCATTTTATTATTAGCTTTTATTTAGATGTTGCATATATAAGTATGATATTGTTTTGATGGAACAGATACACACTCACAACAATGTGTTACTAGTTTGCATGATAAATATTGTACCCTATAATGCCTGTTGCTTGAAGATAAAAAATATTATCTCTTGCTTCTCCAATAATTTCTTTAGCTCTCCAAACAGAAAATTAACACAATCAGGAATAAATACAGTAATGTTTGCACAATACTATTTGGTGTTAAAATAGGTGTTGTGATGGTATCTTCCTAGATGGTGTAGAAAAGTATTATAACAGAATAAAACTTAAGAAAACATGTTTATAAATATTTCAGTGAGTCGTGATTCATATGCTCAGTGGCGAAAGCTGGTATGGAGTCCAGATTGCTCCTTTTTAGTCCTTGCATATGGCAATGGTGTAGTCAGCTTTTTTGACTTGACTGCTTCTAATCTTTTCAATGTACCTGCTGTAAGTTAATCTATTAAAATCAATACCATTTGCTAAGAATTTTTATTAATAAATAATCTTGTTTAGTATCAAATATTAAAGTTGTGATTAGATATTTTCAATGTGTCTGATATAATTTACAGGATTGTTCAAAGCCAGGTGGACTAGAATGCACAGACAATACACATGCAGTATCAGATATTATATTTATGCCACTTAGGGTTAAGGATACTAAATGGTGAGTTTCTTGGTATTCTCTATCATCATTGTTTTTATATATGCATTTCATTAAATTATTCCTGGCATCATTTTTATGTTTCTAAGGGCAGAATTATGGTAAGTTTTGGTAGATATAATGGTAACAGGTAGCTTATGGGTATAAGATGAACCGATGTTCTAATGAAAGTTGAGAAAATCTGCAAAAGGCCACCAGAACAAGATCAGTTGGTATGAATCAAGGAGTTCTGTTCCAAGCTGTAGGAGTCTACTAGCTGATAATGATAGAATCAATTGACTATCAGTTTTGTTGTAAACCATAGAATTATTTGATTTGGGGATTACAGATGTGAATATTTGTAAGAAATTTTTTATAATTGTAGGAATTGGGAAGTATTAGTAGTGACATTCGACGGACGCTTGCGCGGTTATGTAGTTTCGCAGACAGAGGGTTGCAAGTTGCGCCACACTTTCCGTTTCCCGGCCGGGGTTGCGGCGCTGTCCTACTGCCAACCCCATGATGCGTTGTACGTAGCCGGCGTGCCTCGTGGGGTGAAGGTATAAACAAATAGAAATTTTTCTCTCTAATATTACTTTAATTTTTAATTTCACGAAGCGACTCCATCAGTAATTTGTTCACCTGATAGTTATTGGTACTTCCACCCATAATAATGTACCACTAGTTAGGATGAAGTGTACTTTATTAAATTCTGCTTGTCGCGTTAACACTCAGTATGTTAAGACTTATCACATTAGGAATTTCTTTAGCTACCCCTATGGAACAAAATAATATTTCCACAGTACTGTTTGGTGGTAGAAAAAGGAACTGCTGTACCTTCTTGGATTTTTAGGAGTTGCTACAGTGATAAATCATTAGTATTGTTGTTATATTACCTGTTTTTATGATTATACAATTTTTTCCAAGGTTTGGGCTTAAAAATGTAATGTACATCAATCATTATAATTCTATAATATTAGTACAAAGTTTGATTTTTTCCTAGGATCCTATGTCACCACTCAGTGCAGGTATTACGGCCTGGCGCATCCTCAACGACGATCCATTCTACAAGCTCTCTGTAGTGTCAGATCAGCTTGAAGCAAAGTTTGCTAATGAGAGGTTTCAACTATATGTACCTTTCGTCACACCTAAGACCTTGGTAAGTTGTGTATAAGAAGAAATATTTATTGGACTATTTGTGGAGTTCCTTAAGAGAAACCTGTGCTTTGCAGCTCATCTCTGTTCAGTATATGTTCAGTATAGAGACTCACCTTTTGACTGATATGACATTTTGTGATAACATTGTTAAACGTTCTGTGTACTATAGAACTTCATAGTCCGCATGGAGTTATCAGGGGACAGTTCGAAGTTAGTGTGCGTGCACTGCAACGGCGATTTGTCTGTGTGGCGGTTGCCGTTGTTGAGGCTTCTCAAGCGCTGGCCGCTCGCCAGTCAACCCGTGCACGATCTGCGCAACCCGCTCGTTCCCGTAGTGAAGCAGCCAAAGGACCTTGCCATATACTACCCGTCCGATGTCAACTGGTGGACTAATGAGGTGATACAGACAAAATATATACATCCTGTTACCCATAGTACTAGTGGTAAGACTCTATTGCCGAAGGCGGTCTGATTAGGACCACCCCAGCGTTTATTTTTGCCGTCAAACAGTAGTGTCAAAACGTCACTGTGTTCCGGTTAAGAGGGGAATTGTAGCTAATGTAATTACTGGGGTAACGAGATGTAACATATTGTCTCAAAGCAACGAGCATAACGTGGTCTATTGTATAACATCCTAACTAGCGTCACGTTGTTATGGGCAGGCTTATCACCAAGCATTAGGTGAACTATTCATAGGTATCTATTGCTGGAGACCATTTTGGTATGGTTCCTACTTTAATACAAGTGCTTATTTTTGCTGGTGGTCAGAGTAAATATTATTTATTTACTCTTTGCGTAACACCTTGAACTAAAGATGCAGAGAGTCGGTAATGGCTATAAAGGTTTGCACGTTATCCTTGACAAATATATAAAACGTAAATATTAAAATGAATATTATAGTTTTATAAATTTTCATCATACAACAGTTGGTAATAATGATAAGTTCATTCTTTTATTTTTTGTTTGTTACAGGAAATTATAGTTTCGCGGTACAGCGGCGCGGTGAGCGTATGCGACATTGAAGATATGGTCAACATACTGGGCAAAAAGCCGGAATTCTTTCAGGGTACACCACGGGTAAATAAACTATAAAAACCATAGAGAACAGACAAATTTCAAGTGAAATATTGCCGTGTTGCAATCATTGCAAAATGGATTAAATATATTTCTTAGTGTAAAAATAAAAATTCGTTAAACCGCGTAAATGACTCATATATACTTTAGACAATATTTAAATTATAGATTAGAAATTTGTTTCCGGATGGGTTTGAGTAGGTTATGGAAGTCAAGAAAAGAATTTTAACTGCTTCCAGAGCTCAGCACCTAAAACCTTTGTAAGCCGGGATCCCTGGTTCGAATCCATTTCTACAAGTTACAAAGTTTATTGGTGGTATGATATTTTAGCTTAGCTACCTACACCCTCATACCGTAAAACTGCCTATATTTTTATAAATTAAAAAAAGTTTCATCGTGACAGGTGACACGCGCTTACGATGGCACCTTCATGGCGTTAGAGTGTGAATCTAACGTATTGCCAGCCTTGAAGTCACATAGCGACGAAAGTGTAAGTTATTTACATTGATAACGTTTATCAATCTTGCTCATTCTTCTGCTGAGACTCTCCCTAGGACAGATTTAAGGTCATTTATCCACCCAAGTGGCCAAGTGCGGGTTGATGGATGACATGCGTCCACAAAAGTTGGTATTCTAAAAACATGATTTGATTGCTTCATCACGTTTTATTGGCGTGTTTCTCCTGCTTCTTCCTCCTGCCCTTCAGTATGTACTTCTCTTTCACACTCTTCTTACACATGTCATCTTTCACACAATCCATCCACACTGCATTCGGTCTTCCGCTACCCTTATAACCATCCACGTTCATGCGTGTTTAGGTGTAATAAAGATTTTTTTTTTTATAATGTGAGTTACAATAAAATTAGCAAGGATTGGTATGGATTAATATATTAATATCTAAAAATAGGTGTCGTAAGAAAATTATATTACTTATAGATGGAAGTCATGAAAGTGGAGGAGGAAGTTGAAGACTCTATGCTTGAGTTAACCAAAGAAATTTTCAAAAGAGTGCTTTATGCCATCACCGATATGGAGACATTCCAACCAAAGCCCAAGAAGATTACTGTGGTGTCGCGCATATACCGGCTTCTTGGGGTTAAGAGCACCACACCTACTGAGCTGTTTTCCAGGAAGGTGAGATTTAAGAGAGATTTCTAAATGTTCTAACATCAACAAAAAATCTGTCGTGGCAGTGACGGCCGATGCGAGAGAAAAATCTTGGAGTGGAGGCCGCGTACAGGACGCAGAAGTGTAGATGCCCTCCCTCCAGATGGATCGACGACATCATCAGGCCGGTCGGAAGTGGGTGTATGCGAGAAGCCGAGGATCGCATTTGGTGGAAGACATTAGGGAAGCCCTATATATAGCAGTAGATAAACAAAGGCTGAGAATGACGATGAGTAGTTGTTACCTATGTTGTAAAAAAACATTCTCACTTCAATATTTTTTTTTATCTTTTGCAGAGATTTTCAGTTTTCTTATTTAAACTTCTCATGATAATGTAAATATTTAACAGATAGAAAGCGGCAACTATTCGGAAGCGCTGTCGTTGGCTGCTACGTTCGGACTTGACAGCGATCTTGTGTATCAGCAGCAGTGGAGAAAGAATCCAGTCTCCACAGAAGCAATACAGAAATACTTGGTAAAATTAACAGTGTTATATAATTTTGTATTAATTTGATTTTTTTTTATAGGAAGAGCTTCTAAACGAGCGAACAATTTATCTGGTGGAAATTGTTTACTGACGCCCATGTACAGTCGCAACAGCCTAGGGGTCGCAGCAGCTTTACCCATGCTTAAGGAAATGATACGCTCTATTCTTGAACGCCCCTATGTCGTATAGGTTCGGAAATCGCGCTGGCGACCACTGATTTCACAAAGTGATAGTGTGTGATAAAAAGTGCTGTAGTGGCGATACCATTATATCGGTTTATATTTATACTACACTCATTCGATCACTCTTCCTTGTGAATGGTTTTTTTCAATCGGCTAACCAGTTTGACCTCATATTTGATATTATGTTAAACTACAACGTTAGGGTGGATGGTGACAGTTGCAATGCAACAAAGCTTTGACGGCTGCAGATTAACGATATGAAAATGGTAGCCAATTAGACAGATTCTACAAAATGGGTTTTTCGTTGTATAGAGTAAAGTATCGAAGAAGATATGGGCGGTGCATCAGTGCGTGGACCGGTTGCCTGAGACATTGTCGGCCGCAAAGGAGCTACTCCAGTTCGGCTTGCAGCTTACTAATGAAAAGATTCTAGATGGTGAGAACATAATTTTTAATGCAAGAAACAGACGAAAAGAACAAATCTTTAGCCTGATAGTGATTCTCCTGCGTATGACAATGTGATAGCATGATTAACATTCCTCAACATGTTTGTGTGTAGGTTTATATATTTTTAGCTATATTGATTTTGTAGTGGTAATTTCTTTTTCATACGGGTCTATCTTAGGACGGTTCTCGTCTACATATAATTAAAATAAATCTTAAAGACGACTTACATTATTATAAATAGAAACATAAATACTCAATGGAGACGCGTGAGTTCGATTCCCATTGAATTGGAGAAGTACGGGGAAAAATCGTGAAGCAATCGACATGTCCCAAGAACAACATTTTGTGATCATGTGACATCAGCCGTAGATACACATATATATAGATCCAAGAAGATATATAATTCCTTATATTTTCGATTATAGAAATCAATAAAGATAGAAACGAAGATGATCGAAAGGACCCGGCAGACATCACTTTGGAAGACTTGAACGCGTACACCAGCGAGCTGCTGCGCTGCCGGCATGTCATGTTGTTCTACAAGGAGAGGCTGAGCCTTTATGAGGTGAGTTGGTTGTTATTAAAAATATTTTAATACGGCTGATATTTATGATAAAGTTTATTACAAGCTGACAACTGAAACAGAAATTTTTAGCTACATCAAATTTGACTCTTAGAGAGGTTATAGTTTAAATTTGTGATAATAGGTTTTATCAATTCTTTTACTTATAATAAGGTTGTAATAGATGCCTTTTGGTTTTTACTGACATGGTAAATAAATGGCTTCGATGCTATCCTTGTAAGTGGCCGCGATTCCTGGCAGAGGTAACATTAAGTAGACTGTTTTTAATAACGCAGATGTGTTTTCATAAAAAAAAAATATTATTTCTACAGTCAATTCTGAAATGCGAGAAGTCTATATACAAAAAAGATGAGTACGACCGACTTCGCAGCAACAGCATAGTCAACAGCGCTATGGAGATCGCCAAGGAGGGCCGCATAGAGGCGCTCACCTGTATCTGGCCACTTGTTAAGACGGTACCAATGCAACTGGCGGTTCTGGAGAAGCTTCCGGAAACAATCGACCCTCTCGACTACCAACATCTCCTACCGACCAAGCTGCCGTTCCAGATGTTCGAACACAAGTCGCCCGTGAAGGTCGACCCTTTAGTGATAGAACATGATTGGTGCAGGAAAGAGATTTTCAGGTGAATATTAAATGTCTTAATTTTCTGAACCATGTACATACAAATAAGACACTATTGTATATGATGAGTGCTGTATTAATAAAATTACTAAGCTAATGTGATAGCTATGGAATACTAGTATTAGTGTGTGTAGTGTTGGGAGTCGTCCCACAAAGTGGACCGATGATCTGGTGAGAATCGCGGGAACCCACTGGATAAGAGCACCGCGGTCACTGGATACGACCGATCTATGTGGAGATCTTTGGGTGGAGGCTTATTTCCAGCAATGGACGTCTATCGGCTGATGATGATGATAATGATTATGCTCACGACGAGACTTGAATTTGATCCTCTCTACTGAGCTTGAGCTTCTACTAAAGGTCTTGGAGAAATCTACATGTTTCAAAGGCAACTTTTTAAGTATGACCAAATGATCTTTATTCTTTTAATAATCATAATATTAAGCTGTTGATTGTGATTATATTATATTTACTATAAATGATTCAAAAACACTAAAATTTCTCTTAATTTTGCCAGTTAATCGTTCGTTCGTTTTATAAAAGTCGCACCAGTATTTTAACTTCGCAGTCTGTACAATAAAAAAGTACTCCATGACAGTTTGCGTAAACAGATCGATTTGGAGCTCTAACTGGTCGGAGGATATGACACCGGAGGCGGAGTCTGATTCAGCCGATGGCGTGTTCGTGGAGTACGGCGCGTGGTACGAACGGCGGGCGAGAGAGATTGAAGAGCGCAGCGGGCTCGCGTCGCATGCGCTCGCGCTGGTCACGCTGGCGGCGGTCGGTGGCGGCGTGTCTGGGCTAGATATAGTACTTTTCCACCTACTGACACTCAGCACGCTCCTATACGACATCAACGTCGAGGGCGTAACGTTGAGCGACCTCGAGAAAATGACACCTTTGGAGACATGCATTTATTTAATGAAACTGGTAATTTTTTTGTTTTCATTTAAAGCAATGGGATGAGCAGAACTTACAGCTGATACAATAATAATGCCTATAACGTCCTACATTATTATATAGGATATTACATAGAGCTTACTGCCAAGAAACATAGATGTTAAGTCTCATTACCTCTGGCACTTCACTGCCAACAGCATTCATCAAATTGATATGCAGCAATGCTGTACCTGTGTAATGAATGATAAAGATGATAACAGGAGTAACAGAAGCCTAGTTTTCTTTTGTTATGTCACATTTAAACACATGTTATTCCTATTCCAGTCGACTCCAGAGAATTTCATAGCTGATCTTAAACAATTCGTGGTGCCGTTTCTTAAGCGTTATGAGCGGCTGACGCATCGCAGCGAACCATGCATCAAGGGATTAATTGACTTCCTGGAGGACATTAGCGTTCAAGACCTTTCCTCTATACTATTAGTAAGTACTATGTTAAATATTTTTTATTTATATTGTTGATGAGAAGAGCCTCATAACAATGTAGCGTTACTTAGGATAAGATGTTACGGGTTTGGTACCTCAGTAATATCACTAGCTACGGCACACTTTAAACTGGAACACAGTAATATTTGCATATACAGACGCTGCAGTGGTACCTACCTAGGTGGACTTCGGCAACAGAGACCTACCTAGTTGTATCTGTAAAAGTGAATATGAGATAGTTGGCTAAATTTCATAATTAATTTGTTATGTTTTTCTTTTGTGTTTATGTTCTGATTCATGACATTATGCAGCCTTGTGTTGTATTATCTCACTAGTTGAACCCTTTCCAAATTTCTACCACTACAAAATTCAATCATTAGAATGAAGAATATGAATCGAAGGCTTTACCTATTTCACAAACGTATCGGCTTCAGGTGCTGCAATCACCAAAAGAGTTCGAGCTGGATGTGCGCACTCATCTCGAGCTGGCCGAGAGGTGTCTCTTCGCGCATACGAGCACCGACCAGCTGGACATGGCCTGCGATCTACTAAATACTATACTTAAAGAGACGTAAATGAAACTTATTAAATAAATAACACTGAATATGAAGAAAAGACATTTTTTTTTAATTAAAATGCATTTTATATCTAGGTGATTAAACTGTAATATTATTATGTTCTGTGCGTATAGCGACGGTAGCATTTCGAACAGCGAGCTGGTGCGCAGAGTGGCCGCGTTGGAGCGTCTGGTAGGCGGGGCCTCGCGGGCAGCGTGGCGCGGCGTGCGCGTCACCCCGCGCGAGTTGCGCGACATGCTAGGCGACGCCCGGGCCGCGCAGCGTCTGCTCGCACGCCTCGCGCGCACCCTTGCGCAACGGTTAATACCTCTTCATATCTAAATATATTTTATTTATATAACATTACAATTGCTACCGATTAGAGATATACAATATAAACGATAAACCATTATAATCTACAGGATAGAAATAGAGTAATTAAGTAAATATTAACAAGATAATACTTTCGCGCTATAAGGCCATGTGACATTTGTCAACTAGCGCTTGGCTCGCGTGAGGATAAATGACCTTGACTTGCTTCTTGTGAGGTGTGATTCACAGTCGTACTAGTCGGCTGTCTATATTTTATAAGCTTTTGTGCCTCGGAACAATTATATATCATTACAATAATCATTTGTGTTGAAGTATATCAAACTTAATAATTAATTTAAAACATTAAAAATTTTATCTTCACGAAATTTATGTAAAGTTTTACTGTTTTTTTTAGAGAGGAGAAACCAACACCTCAAGACTGGGAAAATCTTCTCAAAGACATATTAGACCTGCAAAGCACCTTGTTCGACTGTGTTACCAAGGAGCAATGTTACGAGGTATCCATTACACTTGTGTTATGTTCACAGACGGTGTTTCTAAGGTTCTAAGCGATGATGTGTACGTACTCCATATTAGTCACTACATATTGTATATTTCCATTGAAAGTAGGGTATTTTTCAGTCCGGCTGGCTAACTGTCTCATTCATGTATGTAAATCTGATGGTATAACAACATTTCCGTGTTCCGCCTGCCAATAAATAAGAGTTCGAGTATTCTGTTTGCACACGCTTCACTATCCACGGCCCTATTGTAACTTACTCTTGGTAAAATTGAGTTCGAGTTCATTATAGATAAAGAAGTATCAAGTCATGTTATATAAACTTTTATTTTGTTTTATTATAACTTTAACTTTTGTGTAGTACATACAAACATTGAAAACTTTATATTTAGATACTTTTAAGTGGTACATACCTTGGCTAAGGGTGAACTGAGTAAGCCAGATGGTTGTGCATTGATGTAGATATACACGTCGGCGCTGCTCGCGTCCGGAGACGCAGCGAGCGTGCGCCTCGCGCCGTCCGTGTTGACATGTGCGCACGCGCAACACCATCCGCCGCCCATCCCGCCCTACGCGCGCTCTGTTGAACTCGTGCTGTCCGCGTCCAAGGAATACTTTAACTCCGCTTCATCCCTCACAGACGCCGCTCTAGATCTTGCTAAGTAAGCTTTTCACGTACATGTATACATAAACAGCTCACTTTGTGTTTGTCTGAGAAAAATATAGGTAATTTAGTCATCACGCAGGTCTAATTCGAATTGGACGGTGTCGCATGTTTACAAAATGTATTGTTGAAACATGATAAAAGCAATACTTGCACACTTTGTTAGCGCTATGTAAGTCAGGATCGTATGGGTTCGATCCCCAACGAGGTTGAACTTATAGTGAATAAAAACTACTTGAGGAAGCTATTTTGTACATGAAACGCGATAGTACATATATACATACATATCACGCCTCCTTTCTAGTGGGGTAGGCAGAGACCACCTCTCTCCACTTGCTACGATCCTGGCACACCTCTCTCGCTTCCTCCACTGTCATGAGCGTCTTCATGCATGCTCGTCGGTTGCGAGTACTCTTGACCCGGTCTTTCTTTAGGACATTTTGGATTTGGTCGGAATATGTCCGCCTAGATCGACCTGCACAGATTTTTCCAATCACTCTTACCTTGTATACCTCTTTCGTTAATCTTCTTTCATCCATTCTTTCTACATGGCCGAACCATCTAAGCACACACACACGATAGTCACTGGTTTAATTTAAGCTTATTTGTTTGGTTATATCTTACGTTGTGTATTAATGGCACTGAACAATGCTCTGTGTCAGTTTTTACTTTTTGTACTAAACAAATTCTCTAATAACCAATTTACGTCCCCACTGTTGGGACACAGACCTACTTTCAACATGAGGGCGATGGGCTATAGTCACCACGCGAGCCCAATGCGGATTGAGACACATCTTAGAATAAATTCTAATTCATGTGCGGGTTTCCTCGTTATGTTTTCTTTTAGCGTTTGTATTTCGTTATTGTTACTAAAGTTCATAAATGTACACAACTTGAATATTAAAGTCATCGGTACATGCCGAGATTCAAACCCGCGACCTTCGGAACGAAAGCCGCACGCTCTAACCATTAGACCAGCGAGCTACTTACTAAACAAATTAAGTACATTTAATTATTGTTCATATAGATATTTAAATATAATATTCCTTGTGAATATGTGTTAACCAGATGCTGTCTGTCGCTGATAGAAGATGAAAATGACGAGATACAGCAGGAGTTGGACCTCATAGCCTCTTTACATTTGTTAAATAGTTTCGGCTTAACCATTCTGCCAATACAAGGTATTTTATATACCATTTGAATGATATAAGCAATAAACAAAATTTTTCGTTTGCTTTTTCTATATCTATGCCATTCTACTTTATTGTTCCTATTACATCCTCCGCCACTTCTTTTATGGTGATATAAATGGAAATTCTTGCATTTCAAAGTGATGAGCACCAGCTGCTCTTTTTTATGGATGTATAGAAAAATATTTAATAGTTAAATATTTAATTTAATCCAATTTTAGGGACCTACAAGGATTTCTTAGAAATAATTTTTTGCTTCAATCCTGTTTCAGTTCGCCTATGCGAGGACAGAATGATGTTAATCAAGGAGTGCCTGAACCTGGATCAAAGCGCGTATCTCGCCAGCCACAAGTTAATCAAGCTCGCCAAGTTGATGCGGATTGCCGGTGATGACGAGGCAACGCGGTAAATAATTTTTCAATTTACGAAACTACTAAGTAAATATGATGATCACATGTGATGATCATAAACCGTACTTCACCGTACACTTTAAAATAAATTTGGTCTATATCGTTGTTTTTGTCGTGGTATAATTGGGTGTATAAATACGTGTTGGAGGTAATCACTTATGTGCTTATTTCAAAATTTCAAAATAAAATCGACAATGATCAAATGGAAAATTTAATTGTTAATAGTTTAGTTTACGGGAAATTAAAGTTACTTATTGATTTTTAATAATTATGATTTATATATAATCATTTTTGGTGCAGGGAGGGTTTGGTTCTGCAGCTGGTCGGTCAGCAGGCGCTGGATGCGGGCGGGGCGGGGTGTGCGGCTGCTGTGGGCGCGGCGAGCCGACTGGCTGCGCTGCGATACGCGCCCGCCGCGAATCTGCTGGCGGACATCGCTGCGAATGCGCACGCGCACGCTGACGCGAACGCGAGACGCGCCTTGCTCGCTGCCGCCGCCGCCTACAGCGAGCCTGCGCGCCTCGAGGCCGTGCTGGCCGCTCGGTCAGTGAACCGTTTCGTTTATAACAACATTATCTCTAATTTATTTATTTCTCGAGAAACTTATCGAAGCTTTCGGGATGCGGGCATACAGGCGAATGTTGTCACTGAGCTGGACTCGGAAACTATCGAACGGAGAAGTATCCTCCGACGGGTAAATGAAAACGCGAACTTTTGCAGACCGTCAAGACGAGAAGAGTATCATATCTCGGCCATGTACTTATGCACGATAAGTACGAATTGCTTCAACTCGTCTTGATGCGCATAGTGGCGGTTAAAAGGAGTGTTGGTCATCGGAGGAAATTGTGACTGCGTAACATCAAACAGTGGATCGGGATCGCGAGTGCCGCTCTACTATTCCGCCTCGCAAGAGACTGGGCGAAATATAGTGAATTGAAAAGAAAAAGATTTATTTATTCCAATGAAACAGACAAGATCAGTTATTTAACTGATACACCGCCCTTCAAATCGTAACACGGTAATGTTTATATAATACTGTTTGGTGGCAAAAATGGACGCTGTGGTGTAGTATGAAAAAAAAACTGCCAGTAAAATCTTATGTTATGGAATTCTAGTAACTCTCTGATTGGCCAAAATTTGACTAATAATTCCTCATTAACAGTCTGTTCGCCATTGGTATATAAAAGCAGCGTAAATAAAGTATTTTTTTTTAAATTATAGTATAAATTATGTTTAACTGTAAAAGTTTTACAAAATTTTGCCGTAAGTGCGATGTGCTAAAAAAGAGTGATATTATAGTGTGTATAGATTGAGATACTGAAAGTTAATAAAGAATATTTAAAGAGTTGAATAAATGTATAGAAAACCTTACAAATGTTTGCTTCATGCAGGATGTGTCTCGAAATGGATTGGCTGCAACAAGTTGGCGCGGAGTTCAAAGACCGCGGTCAATTTGTGACGCAGTGGGCGCCTGTTGATGAAGAATTCGCCGATGCCATTACAACTGTAAGCGGCTTCTTTCCCACTCACCGTGAAATCTAGGCGCGGACAACTGTTAATTCTCCAAATTGGTGAAAATAAAAATATTTTCTAGGGTTGGACAATAATATAAACAGTGAATAGTCTTCTTCTAGACTAGTACAATTCACCATCAAAGAGTACATACCCGCTCGTCATCAGAAAGGATCGTGTGTTCAAAAACAATATATCCATATGAAAAAATATTAAAATGTACATCACATCAACGCGACAAAGTGAAAAAAGTAGAAATTAAAGAAGTATACAAATATTACTCTGTTCAAACAACTGGGATGAGAAGACTTAGTATCTTATATTTAAAAGTAACGTACACGATGTGGTGTAGTGTATATTATTCTAACTAGCTCAACATTTAATGACCGGTGTTCTCATTTAATGCCTTTTTTAAATAAAATAAAACACTGTCTTAAAAATCTCCTATAACTATACAAGATGTTATGTTCCATAGAAGCGATCAGTATTTCATTTTATCGCCAAATTTTATAAAATTGCACTTGTTTTCAGCCTGTACTCGAAAACAAAGATCTCGTAGTTCCCACTCAGAAAATTCACATTTTCGACTTCCTTGTTAACGTATTCCAAAGCAAATTTAATTTTAGGTGAGTATTTGTATTTACATTTTAATTAATCCTAAGTTTTTTGTTGGGATCTGCTTGAGAACATACCGTAATAGAGCGTTCTCACGTCAAACGAAAGGGTTCAAATACTGTATATAAAACTTACTATCAAAGTTAATGTTACACCAACTATTTTCTACTAGCTGTTCCCTGCTCGCTTTCCTCCAGTAATTTGAAATTAGATTTGAAATTTATCAGAAATGTTCCCGCTCTGCGACAAACCGCTGTCTCTCGGGCCCCGTCCCGTCATTAACACCCCCGCAACTCCCTTTGGGGAATAAACTTTGTAAAATCCATCCCTAGCTGACCTTTAAAGAGCAAAAGCAATATCTCTATCAAATTTTGAGTATTTACATCTAAAAGTTTCGGAGATCTCGTGATGATTCACTGGATCTTTTGTAGTTCCTATACGTATAGATTGAATCCAAGATTTCCTCTTAGTAACAATGTGTAAAATAAAATATTTACGTATTATCATTCCACGTTTCGATTCGCAGAGACAGTAAAGAGGTATGCGAGGAGTCGACTGAGCGCATCGTTCACTGCCAGGAGTTCTACCACTGCCTTTATCCGGAGCTAGGCTCATGTGGTTCGCAGTACGCGTACGACCGTTTCTCGGTTCGATCGGGCCCTGGCTGCGTGGGGCTCGCGCTCGTCTCCTGGTACTACGTGAGCGCATACCTAGAAGATACGTTCGGCCCGCAGCTCGAGAGCGATGGTTTGTACTTGGTTCTAGACTCAAACGAAGGATTGCTCAGGAATGAAAGTTGCGAAAAAGAAATTGAAACTAAGAGCTGAACTGTCACTGAAACAACGACTTAAAGGATTTCAAATAATCTTTGTAAATATAATATAGACTTTATTTATCACTATATTTACAATGGAACAACCGCATTGCTTAAATAATGTATAGTCCCGAAAGCAGGGCACTTGGTTATCGTGCTAAAACTTCTTTTTCTTCACCTGTAGTCATAATCATCATTATAAATCTACTCCTGAATATAAGCCATTCAATTGCCCATTTATGTAGTAACAATAAATCAGATACAATCAAAACTTATATTACTGTTTTTTATAACAGTCTTGCAGAAATGCGCCGAAGAGATCCTATATAAAGACACGCCGTTGAGTGTGGCGTGTCTGTTGCGCTCGACACAAGACGGCGCAGAGGCGCGGCGGCTTGCGCTCGCGCAGCTCTCTTCCGCGGCGGTCAGCACTGTGCTGTACGCAGTGCTGGTGAAGTGCAACTCACCCGAGCTCAGGGACAACGTGTACCTGACGGAGCCGCGACAGGTATATGTATTCGGATTTAAACAAAACACTTGGTGACCTAGAAAAAAAATCATTGCAAACATCTCTCAGTCGCCGACAATAATAGACAAACATTAAACTGAATATCCTTAGCAGTGCCTCATTGCTTTTGCCACGCATATTGTTTACTATTAGGCGAATGTCCTGTCTACTGATAACTTTTTATCTCATTATATTAACGTCACACCTTACAGTATACAGTACATAGTTCCACGATCAGAGTAAATAATGTAAAAAAAACATGATTAAACTGACAATCTTAAAATTACTATTCAGGCTCAAATTATATCTAAAATCACTGTTTATTGTAATCATTACAAAAAATGTTATAAAGTACAAATGATATATGACAATGAATCGTTTATTTTTTAAGATTAATCCGAAAAAAGATTACAAATCGTTATAATTAAAATAGATTTAATTAGAAAATTAAGAAAGATTTCTCTTTAATGCATTAAGGACAAGAATAAAAGTAGCGACTAGTCCATTAAATAGTTAATCACTTTTCAATACCATAATATTGTCGTCCAGATGGCGAGGATGACACTGAAACAGAACAACGCATCGGAGGAGCAGATGTCCGTAATTAAGGTGTGCATGGACCAGCTGGCGATGGTGTGGGACGTGCAGCTGCTGCGCGCGCACGAGCTCGTCGCGAACGCGCTGCTCTTCAGCGCAGACCGCGAATACCGACGCGAACTCATCTATCGCCTAGCCGAGTACGTAATCACCATCACCAGCAACACTCAAACAATGGCTTTCCCTATTATTCAATGTCTATCATACTCATCGATTATTTTGTGTTTTACATGTATTTCCATTTAGATGTGAAATGGGAGTCTATGGATAGAATAAGCTAGATACTACTTTGAAGTACTAATCTTCCTTCTGTTAAAAAAAAAAACGTCTCTTCGCAAAACAATGTCAGTTCCATTAGAAAATAATATTTTATTAAACTTATTAACTTCAATTCATCCATTTTGCTATCTCATAACAAAATCTAACTTTATTCTTAGAATAAGCTTTTTACCTCTCACTGGTATATATTACATATGGATAGTTTATTTATTGAAAAGTATTAATATCCCAAAAAAAGTAAAAAAAATATATGTTTCATATTTATATATAAAAAAAAGTAGCTGCCGAAACCCGGGATTGAACCGGGGACCTTTAGATCTTCAGTCTAACGCTCTCCCAACTGAGCTATTTCGGCCGATGTATATTGTGTTAAATTAAACAATTAGGTCGATGTATATTAAAAATTATTGTATTATTCAATTAAAATGCTATTTTATTTTAGTTTTATAATAAAAAAAAATGATTTCTTATTTTCCTCTATATTAGTAGTCAATAAGAGAGGAATAGAATATTAACATTCTGGAAAATAGTTAAGTTGTAAAATTACAATTTCTTTCAAATATTTTTCAGGGCTGATCCCTAAGCCTTCAAAAAAAAGAAAAAAAATATTTTATAATTTAATTCAATAAAGCAATGTATTTTTTGTCTATTTAATGTAAATATTTTATGTAGTGTGAATGTCTGATGATATATGCAAGTGCCATTGTATTGTGTCCATTTTTTGGTTGACTATCTGGAAATAATAAGAAAGAAAAATCTGTTAGTTAATTTGCGATAATGTTTGCCTGTACGACGCATGCGCATGGTGCAGGTGCACGGACGAGGTGCAGGTGCGGGCGGCGTGCGCGATGTGCCGGCGGCACCGGCTCGACGAGCTGGACGTGTGGCTCGCGCACGCTGCGTACGTGCCCCCCGCACAATGGGCGCTCGGCGCTCTGCCCGACCAGCAGCTTGACGCGCACCAGCGGTGACCACCCTACACGCTTTTATTTTTAATTATTCTAAATAACCATCGAACTAACATGTTGGTCGTCAGTGTTATTAATTAGAAGGATAATTATTATACCAGATTTTGCTCATCGCTTGATGTATGATAATAAGCCTCGTTCTTCTAGTAATTTTACGTTACAACACTCACAACACAGTGTTTACACACTACTGTTCGGTGGCAGAAATAGACCCTGTGAATACGTTGTTAAACAGTCCACGGTGAAAAAAGTTAATTTTAAAAAAAAATTGTTCGACCATTATTGATTACCATGGCTTTTGTAATCTTCTGTATGTTTGTTTTGATGTCTTTTTTATAATATAATTTTTACAAACCCAAAGATAGAATTGAGTTGTGTTAAATAAATATATATAGTTTAATTGTGTACGCAGGATTAAGGAGGCGTTGTGGCCGCTAATCGGTGGCAACAAGCATTCGGAGCTGGTGTGCCTACTGCAGCTGCTTAAGCGCGTCGACGAGCGCCCGTTGGTATGGGGCCTAAGCGCCGCTGAGCACATCAAGCTGCTGAAGAGGGCTAAGGCCACTTCGCCCGGTAATCACCGTCATCTAACAAATCAACATATATCCGTACAAACCATTTACTAATAATCAATCCCAGTATTTTAGATTATTTATGTATAGTAAAAAGTAGTATATTATTTTTGGAAAATAAATAAAAAAAAATATAGTAAAGATAATAGTAATTCTCTGAGCGTTTTTTCAAAATGAACTAGTTTTTTGCTTAAGTTAATATTGATTCCGGGCCAATAAATGGTTCAACTCTTTAAATTTTCGTGGGCACCACAGAATTAGATTACAAAGTACTGCTGGAGCAGAAGAGTGCCGAAGAGTTCACGGAGCACATACTGAGCATCGCCAGCACAGAGAATGTGGGCGTGCTGTGCAAGTTCCTGCGCGGTTTGCCGCCCGCGCTCAAGCTGCCCGTGCCCGTCAACACGGTCTACACGCTTTGGCTCACCAAACACTTCTTCAATGTCAGTGGTCATCACCATCAACAGGCTCTTACTATAAACCACCATATTAGCTAGATAATTTCATTAACTTCAGCATCCACTGTAATGCATGATATTGTTTGCTGTCGGTGATAGATGTAGTGTCATATAAGTTCATCATCATCATCATCAGCCGATAGACGTCCACTGCTGGACATAGGCCTCCTCCAAAGATGTTTCATAAGACGACGTACAATATGGTGTGCGCATACGATCAGGTAAAGAACCTGGTTGCCTTGAAAAAAAAAATTATTGATTGACTACCGAGGTTAAAGAAAAATGTAGTTATAACGATCAAACTATAGATGCCTCTCGCTGAAATTTGTTTTTATGGTATCTAATGATGTATGCGTCAGGTTCCGTCTAACGCAACCAATAAGAAGTGGATGCAGCAGTATCGGCAGTGCGCTAGTTACTTCTCCAAGCTCTCCAAGGACGACCTCATGCGGTTCGTTGTAAACACTTGCTTCAGCAGTGAAGCTCTTAACAGGTGCGTTTAACCTTTCTTACTTTTATTACCCAATAGGGTAGCCATGACAATTGCGAGTATATCTGCTTCTTCTGTACTGAAAACAGGGTGCCGCCAGGAACAAGGAACCTGATGATAATGCAAGCCGTCGACTACTGTCAACAGGAGGAAGAAAACGATATCAGATTTAAGTCGTGAGTACAATCACTTGATAATGTAGTGCCTAATAGAATAAGTTAAAATAAATCGGTGGACCTTCCCCGGTGGCTGGACTCTTGGTTGAGCAGCAGAAATCACTACATTTAATTTCAAATAATACAGTATTTCTCATGTATTATTGTATGTTATACGATTTTGCTTTTACAGTGAACAGTTATGGTCGCAAGTTGGGCAGGAGCTGACGCGGTGGGCTCGTTTCCTGGACAACTTCCACTCGTCCACCGTGCAGGCGATCGTCGACGCGAGCGAGATACAACGCGACCAGATATGGCCGTGAGTACATTCGTACATACAACGCGTTTACTAAAATATTAAATCAACTAACACGTGATTGACGCTCTAATGTCTTTCTTTACCTGCCATGAAGTGACTTGGAGATGAGTCACGGTGACAAGGAGAAGGTGCTGCGTGCAACGGGACGACTGGTGATGCAAGGGCTGCGCGCGGGCGCCCTCACCTCGTTGCTGCACTGCCTTCACGTGGACCTGCAGCCGCACCACATCTTCGAGCACGTGCTTCTGTACAACGTATACGATCTCGAGTTCGTATTGCAGTTTCTAATATAATTATTCTCTAGTAATGAAAGGAATTTTATTAAGATACTAAACATATTTTTTTTTATGTAAAAAAAAATGCAGTTACTCATTATTTCAAAGAATTTATTAATTTAAATACTCATTTTCTAAAATAAACAAACATAAAAACTTTTTTTTTTACTTTTATATATAATTCTGTCGTGTTATATTTGATCGTAGGAATATAATTAATATACATTTAACTTAATAAATTCAATATTGCATTATAGGGTGATGCAAATCTTAGTGGGTCGGGTATGCCAGTACCACAAGGAGGGCGCTGAGTTCCCCGAGGAGCTGATTGAAACGTGCCTACAGCGCGCCGCCGAGCTGGAGCTTCCAGCGCACAGGCAACTCGCGCTCTTAGCGCTCAGCCGACGCGTTCGCCCCCGGGATCTGCGTCAGCTCGCGCGTTCCACCGCTGATCTGCTGCGCAACGAGTGGCCGCAGCTTGACTACGCCCAACAACTCACCGGTAACAATTACATTTTAAACATTTAATTAAATTTTATAGTCAACATGTGACACTGCCAGAGGAAGTGGACAAGGGCGGGACAAGCTGCCACGTGGCAGCAAATTTAAAACCGCGCGTTATAAAAACAGCGTGAAGGTAATAATTAATAAGCAGAATTAAGACAACCTAATATTATAGGAGAGGAGTTCCGTAGTCGAAAGGTTCCGATATTCGGCCTCACACTTCAAGATAGGCTCACGATTAACATACATATGAAGAACGTGAGCAATGCATGGAAAGTTGCTGATGGGTGTTTGAGGAATAACGTATAATAATAATAAACAACTCCCTTAACCCTTCCAGAGATAGAACTCAATGTTCCCCTTCACAAGGAGGTAGTCAGGGCCGAATATATATCTCGTTGGCAAAGTGCTCATTAGAGGTATATATATAATATCATCATCAGCCGATAGACGTCCACCGCTGGACATAGACCTACCCCAAAGATCTCCACGTCCATCGGTTTCGCGTTTCTCGCATCGAGTGGGAATATATATATATCCATATCCATATCCATGATAGTAGTTGAAAATTGGAACATGCTGGCTCCACCGTCACGATGATTCACTTTACCGGAAGCCAAAGCTCAGGGTCAAATCTGCGTCGTATACAATGTTACATCAGCCTTATAGAGTCATCATGGCTTCAAGAGTGAGGAAAAGTTTATGATAATTGAATAATTGTTTGTTATTGGTAGATGAAATGCTGCTCAGTGAAGAGGGCAGGCGGGAGGTGTTTAGCAAGTTTATGGAGCTGTCCAATACTTGGCAAAAGAAAAAGGCGTTAATGGATGTGCTCAACTGTTGGCCGCCTATCAAAGCGAAGTGCGTAAGACTAAAATTAATCTTTTTTTTGTTTTCCTTTCCTTTCTCGCTTCTCCTAACATCTAGGAAGTTCTTACGCTTTTTGGAACTCTTAGTTTGTGAATGTGTCGTTATAACAGCATCTTTCCGACTGTTAAAATACGGAAGCGTGGATATTTTGAACTGGGATAAAATACTCTCTAGTCATAGTAACTTTACAGCAAATGAAATGAAGATCAAGTGTTAGCCGGTCAAAAAAAAACTGTTGCGGCTGAAAATAACCTTATATAATAATACCTATTTAAATACTTTGAACTGACCAATACTCGCATAATAATTGTTTATCTAATTTTTGTAGGGATACCCTGACTTTACATTGTGAATATCTGAAGTCACTACTGACAACATCGACTGATCAAAATGAAGCACTGGTGCTAATAAAACTGCTCCTAAGGGAACCCTTGCTCGATGAAGAGGTACAGAAGTCTATATAGTTATTAACCCCACATGTGTATTTACGAAAATGGGATATGATTATTTATATGTTAATAATTATGGTTTCAATTATTAAAGTAAAGTTACTCATCTTGCATGTTCAGAAATACAATTTCTAATTACTTAATTAAATATTTTATTTATTTCAGGAAGTGAAATTATTGTGTGAGAGCACACCTGCTCAGGCTGTGTTAAATGCAATCTGGGTGGTTTTGCTTAACAAATGCGAACATGCTAAGGAACTAATTTTGCAGTTGGTGGTCAAACACAAGGTACATTAACTAAGCTGTTTTTTAATTTTAATTGCTGACTAATTCAATAACAATGGATGTTCCTTAAAAATTATAAGAAATATTAACAATTTATAAAACTACTTTTTTTTATAAAATCTTGCATGTAAAGTTTAGTAGATATTACATTAAAAAATTAATTTTATTTTCTATATTACAGGAGTCTGTGCAAAAACAAGAAATAGATGATGATCTCATCAAGGAGTTGCTTGACAATGAAATGTTTATACCACTCGTACCAACTCCATTGTATACATATGTTATCAATTACATTATCAATAAAGACTCCGCCGGCGGGGAACTTGCCGAGTACACCGTGAGCTGGGCCAGTGAAGAACTCAAGAATGCAAACTTTATTGCTGAAGCGGGACACCTTTTACTCATGTATATGGGAGTTCCATCCTCACTCCGAGGATTCACTCAATCGATGTTATATTTTAAGAAAGTGTTTAATCACTAAAATCTAAATATATTCTAATTATGTTTACTATATGTAGAATAATAAGTTATAAAATTAAATATCGATGTATGCAGTCTATGTTATTGTACCCCTAACATATGTTCACTAATCCAAATCAAAATTAAATATGGTAAAATACAGGGAGATGGACCAAAAAGGAGACAAATTCTTTAACAAGAAATGGGTTTTAACTTAGTAATATTTTGACAGAAACAAAGTTATAGTTATTAATTATATGCAGTATTTTTAACTGCTTCTTCACCTCAACTCTTCCCCATCCAATATTATCTCGCCTTTTTCCTCCCCCTTTTTCACACAAGTTTATCTACATAGATATTTATATTTACATATTTGCGTGTTTTGGTTTTTGTGTTTAGTTGTTGCATTTGTTTAAAATTTTGGTTTAATTTTCATTTGTTTAATTTAATTTTCTTTCTTTTTATTTTATCTTGCAGATACCAAATTCGCGGGACCTGTGTATAATGAAGCTACAATAGTTGTCAAAATAACTAGTGACGCAAACATCAATAAAAAAAATTGATTTTTGCGTCAAGGTTGCGTAATTTTGCACGATCAGCTTGAACTCTCCGTTTGCTTATAATCAAACAAAAAATCAATGTGACGATCAATTGTCAAAAATGACATTTGGATGTCATTTTACATTCGCTCTGTTTTATTTATAATTTCAGAGGAGGTTATGTCGATAAGCTAAATATCATCTCATGTAAAAGAATAACAATGCTTAATATCATAAGGAATGTTTTACGAGTAACAAGAAGCTCAACGACGCGTCCGATTTATACAACTTCACCACAAGCATCTGAAAAGTTTAACCGTAAAAGAATACCTGCGGATGATGAAGGTGTTCAAGGCGAGAAACTAATCGATTTGGATTCTGGCTTAAAGTCGTAAGTAAATAAATGATAAAACTACTTTTATTAGAATACGAAGATTATGTACCTACTAATAATTTAACGGTAATGACAAGTTTACTTAGAATGTTAGTGAAATATAAATTCGGAAGATCGAAAAAATTATACACACTTAGCACGATAGCACCTCACCACACAAATACATTTTGCTACCGAACAGTGATGATAAAATATTATAGTTTAAAAATTAAAGGAATTCAATGAAACATCTTCAGACTCTGTAAAACTTGGCTATTAGTTGAGTATCTTTTTGTAACAAATGATTTTCTATGTTAAGATTACCAGTAATTAATTATCCTAAATATAATATTATATATCTCATTACTTATTTACTTATTTTTTCAAGGAAACAACAGTTATTTCCCACTTTGGAATCTGACAATCTTATATTTGATGGACTAGCCTACAAGGATATTCCGATATGCAATATTCGAGTCAGTCATAACAACACAATTTTCACAATCACTGACTCTACTGGTTTAGTGAAGCTTATCAAGTCATGTGGCATAGAGGGTTTCAAAAACACAAAGAAGGGAACAAATATTGCTGCACAAACTACCGCCATCAGCATAGCAACAGTAAGATTTGAACTGATTTTCTCTTTTTCCTATCTTAGAACTTCACCCACCTCCTGTTAATTTTATTTGATGTGAATAGTCAATTTATATTAAGTTTTTTATAAGAATAGATATTTTGGTTCATATATTGAAATAATTTTTTTTTCAGAAAGCACTAGATAAAGGCTTTAAAACAGTCAGAGTCAGAGTGAGAGGTTTAGGACCTGGACGATTGGTAAGAATTTTTAAATATATCAGTCTTCTTTAAATAATTCAAAGAATTTATGTGAACTAAACTTTATTACAGTCTGCTGTTAAAGGATTACAAATGGGTGGTCTAGACATAGTGTCCATAACAGACAACACTCATGTATCTTGGAATCCACCACGGCCACGGAAAGCAAGAAGGTTGTAGTTTTTTATAAATATTCTTATGTAGTTTTAAATAAACACAATATACAAAAGAAATCTTTTATTTATTTAAATATGTTTACAATTCTATAATTATGGTATTATTTACATGCTGGGAAAGGTTAGTTTTAAAACCCATATTTGGATTGGGTCTGCCTCTTTGATAATCTATTATTTGCCCATTTATTTTGTAACTCAACCTCGTTTGCTTTTGCCTGAAAAAAAAAATATATTAAACCGTGAGATATTTTCCTAACTACACAGGTATTTATGTTATTACAAAAAAAAATCTCTCATCAAAATGATATTAAAGAGAAAGCTATTTCTATATAATTTGTTAAACTTCTGAAAATATGTAGTCATGGATTTAAAGCAAACAGGAATCTTACTTGATGAGCCAAGTATGTGATCTGGTGTTTTCTCTTTTGCATGTGGGTAGGCTCATTTCCTTTCTTTTTACTAGCTGACACTCTTTTACTTGTGTCATCCATGAGACCTTTGAGCAGTAGCTCCCTTGCCTCAGCGAGTACCTCCTGTTGATTGAAATCAACAATTTGTATTTCTTCTCTCTTGCGTTTACCACGAGCGCCGACCAGTTTCAAAATCTGTAATATGCAAGAAAAATTAAATATTGCACATTTTGTATTTCATAAATTGTATATATGATAAATAAAAATCTACATTGATACAGTGATAGTTCAGTTATATAGAGATCACATTCACTATGTATTGAGGAGGTGCCCATTTAATCTCCATTAAAGTTGAGCTTCTGGTTAAAGCAAGCATTGTGAGGAAAATATATCCATGATACATAATGACATAGCAATGTAGACTGTATTAATATTTATATGAAAATAGACTACAGCTTTTATAAGTACATCACAAGCACAAAAAATACTTACAGCTTCTTCATCAAGGACCACATTGTCAGTGGAAACAGAATTGGGAACATTATCTGAGCTTGTTGCTGATTCCATATCTATTTCATTTTCTTCTGATTGATTAGAATCAGGTTGGGTATGATTTTCTATTTCTTTCTTGAAATAGGATTCTATACTTCTAGGTTCCTTTTTAACTGGGGCTTTGCTCAACTCTCTACTGATATTCTCTTCATCATCTGGAGATGTCTCCTCTATTTGGATAGGTTTGTTGAATGAGAAGAAGTCATTTTGTACATCATCATCATCACTTTCATCAGAATAATCCTTTACTAACTTATCTGTTTCTACTGTTAACTTTTTAATTGGTAATGATCCGTTTTTTTTAACACTGCTGTTGTTGTTTCCAGTCTTGTGTGTTAGGACATGAGGTATTAAAGATTTTATTGTGACCGACATACTTCCATTTCTGGGCTGCGGTAATATACTTAGTAAACTGGACTTCTTCTGTTGAAATAAATTATTAACTTGTTATTCATTCTTTCATAAATATATTACTTTCATCAAGGAAAATTCTTTGAATTACTTTAAAAGAAAAATAGTTATACAACTTACACCATTTTCAGCTTTCGGTTTTGAATTAGGTACAGTACTTGCTACATCTTTAAACTGTAAAAAAAATGATGTTAAAGAAAAAGTTATGGGCATCCTAAATCTGAAATTATATGCAGTAGAAAATAATAGTCAAGAGTTTAATGTTATTGTTTAGAAACAACTATTTATTAAACACAAAATATTACAAAGCATTAAGACTTACATCACTGAGTGATGGCACCGTTATTTTTGATTTTGGTTTTAAAATGTTATTAGTGATCTCTTTCTTATGTAGGTATTCATCTTCTTCCTCAACAATACTAGACACTTTATGACTTGGCTGTGGCAGAGCATTAAATAATCCCCCCTCAAATTCGTTTTTAAGATCACCTATGAATTCCGTCGTCGATGGTTGTATTGTCGTATGAACTATAAAACAAAATTAAGTAAATAATGACTCGTTAAAAATTTTTAATTAATACCTAAACAATTACCTGCTACTAATTTCTTCGTCACGTCAACAGAACTTCCTTGGTCATCATCTTCATATTCACTTGAATCGCTATTTTCATATGCGACTAACGACATTACTGATTGTATAGTTTAATAATTAGAAAATTAATTATTGCTTAAGACCTTTTATGTTGTATTTAATAAAACAATGCTTATTTAAACTTTACATAAATATTGAAGGTTTTTTATTAATGTATGTAAATGACAACATAAAATTGTTACTATTTTAATTGTCAATGTCATGCGTTTTGAATACTTTTTTTTAAAAAAGTTAACAATTGTATTGTGAACAAATGGCCCCAATTAAAATTGAATGGTTTTTAAATCGCTCTTAATAAATCAAAATATTTTTGGTGCAAGTATTTATGCACAAATCAGTGAAAAAGTCTAAATATTATATCAATTATATTTTCAAGAGACTCAGTATTGACAAAGTTTTGTGATGGTAGAATATATACAACTGAATATTAAATGAATTGTATATAATATAGATAAATAAGAACCTTGATCGTTAAAAATGTGCTTGATTGTGATCAGCTAGGTTTACAGCATTACATATTTATTTAATAAACAACACAATTGTACATTTAACAGATCGTTACAAGTATTTTTTTAACAGATTTTAGTACGATTAATACTATATAAATTTAACATTTCTATATCATGTACTTGGCTGTATGAATATTAGTCTTTCGCTTTTTTCAAAAGATTAGAAATAATGAAATTCTTTGAAACACCAGGTTAAAAGCCAATTTTATCCGTATAACAGATTTTTAAAGATTGTTTAACTACGAGGTAACTATTGTATTTCCTTTTAATTATAAATTTAACCGCCTAATAAAAAATTATTTCTTATAATATTCTTTACTTCAACGACGCGTACTTTGCATTTTACTAAAAGCCGAACGTATGTACATTTTTGACCAATTCTTACTTTATTTTTTTGTTTTATTCAAGACCAAAATGCCGAAAAAGTTTGCTGGAGAAAATAGCAAGGCTGTTGCGGCAAGGGAGCGGAAGGAGTTGGTAAAGCAAGAAAAAGATCAAAAACAAAAGAAAATGCTTGAGGATTCCGAATGGCAAGATGATGATGAAAAGCTAAAAAAGAAAAACCAAAAAAAAGTGCGTATTTTCACACTACACTTTCTATTGCTAATTTTACATTATTATTTTTATTCAACTTACTATATATAATAAGCAAATAATACTAATGGTTTTAATTTTTTATAGATTACAGTTACAAATTATTTGTCTTACTCTTTAAATAAAGAAGAGTAATAAAATTGATAACTGACTTAAATATTTATATTTCAGGAAGAAATGGAGAAAAAACGTTTAGAACAATTAAAAAAGAAAGCAGAAGCAAAAGCTTTGTTAGAAAAGGAAATGGAATCAATAAAAGCCAATGTCAAAGTGCCGCCACAATCTAAGATCACCAGGGCACAGATAGAGCAAATTAAGGAGAGATCTCTCAAAGTGGAGTCTGACAAACCAGTGGTAATTATAACTAATCCACAATTATATCATATTTTTTTTAATGTGTTGTTCAATTATTTGAAGTTGTTAGTATAGTAGAAATAGAAGTGACAATGTTTGTTGTTTTTGTTTCTTATAGGTATAGCAATAAAATATAATAAAAAGAATATGGAAACTTAGTTTCATTGGACAATACTTTGTCATACTTTTCTGATTAGTACTTTATCATTAGAATCAGTTTGTACCAAATATTAATATTTGTTTTGTTTAATTTTGAAATATTATTTTCAGCCTTCTAGAGTTGTAGTAGAGGAGCCCCTGCTTGAAGAAAACCTTAACAGGCTGCAGTTAGATGGTGAAGTTGCTCAATCTGTCGATGAAGCTATTACTCTCTTGAGGTGAATATAAATTGTTAATTAAAATATTTGCATGTTTGAACAAAAATATATCTTTAGGTCTAGTTCAACTGTTGAAGATTAAAAAACCTTCAAAAGTTACTCTATACATGATATCAAGGTGCCAATAGTAATTGATCGTTACTTTTTTTGGTGGATACCCATGTGAAGATTATGTGGTGTTATTAAATGACAGTGTTAAATCACTTTTAATATCAGTGGTAAGTTTCAATTGCTGCGAGGCATCTAAGTAAGATATCACAGTAGAGTATTTCTGCTTTTAGGTAGGATCATGTCTTAAGTCATAACCTTGTTAATGTTGTATGTACATATAATGTTAAACGAAACAAAATTTTTGATATTATTTATTAGGCAAGGTAACATATTATATGGAAGGGTCCTCATCCCAAGGTGTACTGTGGGGGTCGCAGAGGTGTGCAAAAGTGTTCCTGTGGCCCTGCCCTAAAGCTACAAAGGTGGAACATAGTGGGGGTTTTAGTCGGTACAAATCTGACATAACCCGTCTTTGCCCCCGAGAGGGCAAATGTATGCAAAGGCATTTTCCTTAGTAAAACAGAAAATATAGGGAACATGTTATATACAAAAGGAAGCAGCGAAAATATTATAAATATATTTGTCATTGAACTGTTATCCTACTATTTTCTAACAAGACAAAGTAATATAGTATTACAACTTTTGATCTAATAAGAGAATATTTAGATTTTTTTTACTGTTAAGATTTAGACTAATCTTCCAGTAGGCAATGTGTAAATGCAAATGAATATCATGTTTAATAAAAAAAATAGCCTATATAATTTTATAGTTGTTATGTACGTCAATATACTCAAGTAAATTATCTTGTTAGAAAATGAAAGGGCTGAAGTGGGTACTATGAATATCATCATCATCATTAGGTGCCTAGTTATGAGTATACTTATGACATTTACACTTCCGTTTCCACTTCTGTTTGTACTTTGATACGGAATATATTGCACAGGCACACCATTGTTTCTTTAAAATTAACTGTAAGCCTAATTAAAAGAAATTATGTATTTCACTACACGATATACTTTATGAGGCAAGAGATTGTAAATGTTACGTCTCCCCATGACAATGTAGTCAGGAATCATCCAATATCATGTATATATATCAATACACTGAACCACATTGTACTCATTGCATCGAGACATAAGATGTTAAGTCTTGTTGTCAAGATAACTTCACTAGCTAAAACATTCTTCAAGCTAGAGCACACTGCTGTTTCATGGCAGAAATAGGAACTGCTGTGTTCCCTATCATGATCGTCTCTGGCAACAGAGACACATCCCACCAGTAATAATTGTACAACTGAAATATTTTGTATTTGAGTTGTTCAATGTATTAATAACTCCATGTGGCTTACAGTAATAAAGCAGAAATCGACAAACATCCAGAGAAGCGTCTGAAGGCCGCATACAATTCATTTGAAGAAATAAACCTTCCAAGGCTCAAAGCTGAGAATCCGTCACTGAGGTTGTCACAATTAAAACAAATGCTTAAAAAGGAATGGACCAAGTCTCCGCAGAATCCGTTGAACCAGAAGGTTTGAGATGTGATTGTTGGATTACTAACAGCCAGTTTCGTGAATAAGTTAACCTTTCTATATCATTATCACCGAGATATTTGGTTTCTTCAAAAAAGGAAAAACAATACGACCATCCCATAATTATATTTGTATCAAATCAGTCTCGGTGAAACAATGGAAACAGTTGCATGAAGACTAATGTTTGTACATATGAAAAATATACGTTTCTAAATTATACAGGTTCATTATTGTACTGCAGTGGTATTCCTCTGCGACCTTCCTCGGCTTTTTTCACTTCCACTTCTCCCAATTTCTGTTCCAATCCTCTCCATGTTCTTTGTTGTAGATTCTGCCCAATTGTTTCTAACATCATACTTTGCTTTTCAGCCAACGCCATTGAGGTTTCTTCGTCGATATTAACATTAGTTTGTCTTATCTTATTTGTTATGAGACTTACATCTGTAGTGTTTTCAGCTTGTTTAATTTCACAGTAATGTCTCTTACCAGGAAGTAGATCATCATAATAGGTAACATAGGTTGTAAAGTAAGGTTCTCTGTTCTTGTTTAATGCTACTTCCAATTCAAATGGATATACAATAGGTTTGTAGAAGTCCCTGTTGTTGTAGAGATCGTTCTCTGGGCAGGCCACCATTATGTAAATATCAATCTGGAAGAAAATGGACTATTTTCAAATTTGTCTTCAACAAATTTATTTTACACAGATAATAAAACCCACACAGTAAATTCAAATTAAATTTTGATTATCTATGTTTATTATACATCCATTTAGTTACCATTAAAGACTAGATATGTAAGTATTTACCAATGAGATTAAAGTGACTAGACTAGGAATAAATAGGCAATGGAGATGGCTGTGCTCGTAGTTTCTCTGGGCGATCAAACCACAAAATGTGGATATTCGCAGAATAACTAAGATCACCGACATAGCCCAAAAGATTGCTACACTTAAGAGGCAGTGGACAGGGCACATTGCTCGAAGGACCGACGGCCGATGGGGCAGAAGAGTCTTCGAGTGGCACCCGCGTACCGGTAGACGTAGCGTTCGGTGGACTCCCACAAGATCAGGGTGAGAATCGCGAGAACCCACTGAATGCGAGCAACGCGTGACCGATCGACATGGAGATCTTTGGGAGAGGCCTATGTCCAGCAGTTGATGCCTATCCGTTGATGACTGACTGACTGGACTAATGCACTTTACAACCTAAATTATATATTTACATTTAACATCAAGTGGGATGATAGTCCAGCACTGGGATATGTAACAAAACAAACTAAACAGGTCAGAATGCTACTATAATCTGATCCTAGTCTCTCTCTGTAATGTTATATCTTCTGTATACTATAAAGTACCATATAAGATAAATTTTATATTTCAAAAAGCACCTCTGGAAAGTTGGCAAGCTTGGCAACATTAGGTTTCCCAACAGATATGATGTAGCTTTTCTTTCCGTTTGCCTTACATAATTTTTTTAATCTGTTTATGATGTCCTTCGTTTGTTCACCGGCCAATTTACATATCAGTATCCCAATAACGTTAGCGTCTTTACACTTCTCTATCAAGAAACGCCTGCGCTTAAACCAGGCGATCTCCTCTTCATTTTCAACTTTCAATGTCTCCGGGTCAAGTGATATCCATTTTTTTGCTACAAAGTATGTTACAGTTTAATAAAAAAAAACATAAATTTTCAGCAGCTGATTTACGTCCTCACTTTTGGGGATAGGCCTATCCTCAATATGGGAGCGATGGGGCCATAGTCACTCCGCGGGCCCAATGCGGATTGCTGACTTCACACACCGTAGAATAAATCCTACTTCATGTGCAGGTTTCCTCGCGATGCTTACCTTCACCGTTTGTATTACACTGTTGTTACTTAAGTTCACAAATGTACGAAACTTAAATATTAATAGTCATCGGTACACATGCCGAGATTCAAACCCGCGACCTTCGAAGTTAAGGCCGCACGCTCTAACCAATAGGCCAGCGAGCAACAGATAAAATAAATAGTAGAAAGTAAAATTACTCGAATAATATAAAAGGTTTATATTATTATTTTATTATTAACTTCAATATTGTGAAATACTTTCAATAACTATTACATATGAAAAAAGCTAATACAAATAATAATATAATATGTATTAATAAGAGGAGTTAACTAAAATGTGAATTTTAAAGGTTACCTGTTATGTTAAACCCTAACATTAACGTTTCTACATAAAAATATTTATTAAACACAAAGTTAAATCACAATAATAAAATATAATATATTGGATGTTGTAATTAGTGATATTATGGGGAATAATCAATGCAACCGTGGGAAGCAATAGATGGATGACCTTTTTGTCTTTACACATTCTCTTATAAACATGTATATTCACTAGCTCTCCCCCATCCCCTTTACCGACTGTAATATGTAATAAGTCCGCAAATGACTTTCTATTGCAACCACACAAATAATACGAAATGAAAGTGTTTATAAAAGATAATTAGAAATAAAACCATGAAGGATCTACACCTTCCATGTGATGGCCGAATAAACAAAACCAATTTTTATTATATATGTATATATATATATATATAGATTTAGAGGAACTATACATTATTAAGAATCGCTTACCTTCAATGGATATTGTGTAATTGAATAAAGTCTGTCCTCTTGTTCCAATGTAAACACAAATACAACTCTTAAGTAAATCTATGGTATGTTCTTTTCCATTTTTCTCTTTAATTAAGCGACCCAAAAACCTTTCACTACGTTCTTCTATTTCAACATAAGCTATGAAGCTATCGGGAAACAGCTGATACCAAGCTATTTCTATATCATCTGTAACAAATTTTCTGTATACGTTTATATACAACAATCAAGTTTTGTCTCTTATTATAAAAAAAAAAATTATATACCCTTAATGAGAAAATGTAAATTTATGGACAGATCGTGTTCGGACTAGTTATTGAGAACTTTAGTATATAAATGTCCATCTTTTTATATATTTTTCTCCTTAACCTGCCTCCCCATTATTGA
The DNA here is from genome assembly GCA_029034505.1 of Ornithoptera priamus. Classification (NCBI taxonomy): domain Eukaryota; kingdom Metazoa; phylum Arthropoda; class Insecta; order Lepidoptera; family Papilionidae; genus Ornithoptera; species Ornithoptera priamus. The sequence goes on from JARDWD010000826.1 coordinate 3,901,585, forward strand.
ACATTGATGGATGAATAATATCTAGGCCAACATAAGGAATTATTACTTGTTACTGGCCATCAGATTTGCATTATTGTTCTTATCTTGAGCCCTATGGTATATAGTTGCTAAACACTGTTGATACCGGTCCATCCGCCATAAGGTTCGCAGCCAGGATAATAACAATTTAACATGAATATATTAATATGGTAATAATAATATAGTGTTTATGCAGTGGACGTGTCTGCCACAGTAAGCCACACACATCACCTCAGGTGGTTAATCTACTTAACAGTGCTTTATATCATAGGATATAATATATATATATCTATATATATGAATGTACTATATTTACCTGTTAAACGGTGTTATTTCTTATAAGGCAACAGATTATTATAACTTCAAATTAGAATTAAAGTAGAAAATTAAATATAACATTAAATACCTTTATAATGTTCATAATCAGCATCATAAAACAGGCAAAGTTTTGTGTCTACGGTGTTAAATGTATCCTGTAGAGTCTTTTTAATTGCATCAAGATCTAATTGTCTTTTAGGTAAAACTGTGAATACAGGTATATTCGCTCTTGTAAAACAACTACGGCCATAGTGAATGATTGCATCACCATTAACATGCATAGCTGCCACTGCATCTACACAACAGCTAAAACATTATAAAAACACTTATTATAACAAAATTCATAAATACAAATAACAATGTATATATAAATAAAACCATATCTATAACATTCCTTAAACAATGACCAAGCAGTTACTTCTACAAATTAAAACTATATGTAAGAGTTAATGCTAGACCTTAATTTATCTTAAATGACAACAAAGCCAAATATGATGTAGCATGCTAACCTAGGGCACTTGAGATCTCAAATGGTAATAGTAAGAACAGAGTTAAGCTGTTATAACCACAGATTGAGAATATAAGGTTGGTAATTAGTTAAATGTTTAATAAACCATAGCATAAATGCAAATATGGTGGAGACCCTATTTTTTATTGAGACAAATGAGACATTCACCTCATGGTAAATGATACACCTGCTGATAACAATGTGGCACTAGCACACACAGCACTACATTGTGCTCATTGCTTTGAGACAACATGTTAAGTCTCATTATCTGAGTAATTTCAATAACTACAGTGCCATTCGAACTGTAACACAGTATGTGTACACACAGATATTCTCCTATAAATAAATTATTAATTTTCTTTACAATGTACGAGGAAGCCATGCAATATGTATAGATGTACCTGGCATAAGAAGTATCTCCTAAAATGTAAAGGTCAACATCACATCTATTTTTAATCTCTTGGTAAATTTGAGCACTCACATTCAACAACTCGTCGGGAAATTGTAAACATACCTGTAGCAATGTTATAGAATTTATTTTATATTAAGAGCGTAAGTTTAGCATTATGATCTTTTCATTGAATTATAGCCACAACAAAGTAACAATCCTTTTTAATGCGTTCAAATTACATAACCATGTAAATTTAAAATACTTTTTACATATTTATTACACCTTCACATACACAGACCTTCGAAAAATTGTTTTCCGATATCCATTTACATGTTTTAAGTATATCAAAATAAGAAATTAAATCTCCAAAGTATTTATCGGTATATAACAGTTCAAGTTCACGTTCAATACATATTTTCCCATCAGTTGTAAGATTTGCCATTATTGAAACAAATATTATTAATAAATGTAAACATATGTAAACATCGAGAACTACTTTAACTTGACGTTTTGATGCTAATGGCAGAACAGAATACCACAGACGTAAAAGTTAGGCGAATGACAACCTTTATTATTTTTTAACTCAAAGTTTAAATAATGATATTTATTATTAATTTATTCCAACAGAGAATCAACAAAAAATTTAAGAATTTAATATGTTTATTCTTAAAAAGAATAAATATAATTCAATTCATTCCAGTTAGCAGATTAACGTAACGTTACGAAAGATATAATATCTTAATATTTTAAATTCATTGTAGTTTCCATATTTTTTTGTATAAGATATTAAGTTACTGCAGCGTTGGAAGACCCTCCATTGTGGTCATCAAAAGAATCGCTGGGTACCATTGAACAGCACTAGACCATGCTCTGTGGAACACATTATAAAAGACATATCCAGCAGTGGACATCCATCGGTTGAAATGATGATGATGATGATTAAATTTACAAATAAACATTTCATAGGTATAAAATGTACATCAAAAATTCCTATTATTTTGTCTCAAATAAATCATTTTTAATAATAAATACTACAATAACCAAAAAAAACAAAAAACATAATTTATCGGAAATAAATAAATGAAAAAAAGGGAAATAGATACCTCTTAAAAGTGTATTTATGTATTAGGCCAAAGGAGTGTTACAAAGTAGAAAATTAAAGCAAGACTAACAAAACTTTTGCTATGTTTGCCAATCAACATAACATTACAAACTTTAATCAATATAAATCTTTTTAACATTTTCATAATGTTTAATATTTTATTAATAGCCTTCATCAGTAATCGAGATGGTATAGTTAGGATAGGCATCTTTTATAATATTTGCAGTAACTTCATGATCAGCCTTCCCAAAACCTTGGGAATATCCATATATTTTAATTCTCTTGAAATCAGAATCATGTGAAATCCGTCCTCCACCTAAGACATCACATTCAAGAGGCTTTAGTTTGTCTTGCACCTAAAAAAAATTTTATTTATTTAATAAAACCACAAATAAAACCCTTACACCTAAAAAGAAATTTATTTAATAATTATGACTAGAAAAATTTTATTAAGATTATTTTATAGCCATAACAGTAGTGTTTTGCTGGACACATAATTAAACAAGCTTTGCTTTAAATTATAATAAAGTAGATGTTGTAGAGCTTTGACGAGACTCAACATTTTATGTCTAAAGTGATGAGTGCAATATGGTGCAGTACATACTATTCTAACTAGTGCCACATTGTTATGGGTGGGCATATCACTTACATTTAGGTGAACATGCCACTCGTCTCTTGGCTTAATTACATAAAAAAAAGTATTAGAGAAAAGTAGCAAAGGACTTAATAATTAAAAAAAAGGTACCTCATCCAATATATCAGAATGATAATTGCAGTGTCCATAACCTCTGACTATTGTCACTGGAGATTCTTCTTGTTTATCTTTGTTGTAGACTTTTATTAAGATATATTTAAAAACACCAGAACTATCAATGTCCACCTTAGGAATAGTGTTCAGCGGTACAGTAGGTATAGCCATTTTTGTCGGACTTTGGTTTGGTGTCTTTGCTGTAATGATAAAAAAATTCTTTGATTAAATAAAGATTTTACTTTTGCTTAATTAAGAAAATTTTCTTTAAAAAAATAGATTACGAAAAAGGTAAGTTCAAATGTAATAAAAATGTTATTCAACGGGTTTTTTTTGTGATAAACTATATTAATTATTACCCCAACAAATTTTTGATGTACTAAATAAAGGGCCAAAGTTATTAAACTTTGAACGGAAAGAGGTGAAAATGAGAACCATTCGAAAGAAGCCCTCTATCTGAATGCTATTCTCTTAAGTAAAATTAGCAAAAATTTAAAGATCTGTCAATTTGGTCATATGTCAATATTGAAAATTATTGCCTGAAAAATTGTTCTTTTTCTCTAGTCCATAAGTATCACCAAAAATAAACTTTTGGAAGTAATTTATTCGTAAGGTCACCAAAAATATAAACAAACAAAAATAATAAATGTTAAACTGAAATATTATGATAATAAAAAAATTCTAACATTTATTATTGAATAATCATAATACATTTAATATTGATTAGTCGGTAATAATACTTGTTTCATTTTATATCTTAGAGCAATGTTAATGTACTAGGTATGTGTCGTACTAGAGTTGATACTAGGGCGCCCTGGTACAAGTAATTTTAAAAACCAGGGTAGAATCCACCTCTTGCAATACTTTCGAAAACGGCGGTATTTTGTATAGTTTATTATAATATTAATTATTTAGTACACTGTTTACAATCACTAAATAACTATCTTATATATACTGAAGATTATAAAGATTTTTAGGAACAGCGGTAGTCCGTATCGTGTCAAACCGCTGCACGAGCCTGCGAGAATAACTTAACTCTCTGAGCTCATGCCATAGATCGGCAGCCAATGCGGCGGCTACGAGCGGATTGCGCGCGAAACTTTAAATTCGCGCGCTGCTATATACTTTTAGCTTTCTTAAAAATTATACCTTGTTCCAAAGCAATGCAAATTCAATTCTACAAAATCGATTACCTCTTGAGACTTCTACTTAAAATTATGTCTAATAATAGTTATTATTAAAAGTCGCACTCACAACACTCGAAAATCATCACGTGTTAAAATACTTAAAAACAGGAAAATTAAATCTCGTTTAAACATGTTAAACACCATAATCAATTGAACAAAACGCAAATACTTTTTGAGACTTGTAATATGATTTCCTTTAGTCCGATTATAGTTTTTATAATAATAATTTTATAGTTCCATTTTGTAGTTGAGGGTTCAGGATTTGCTGCGAGTTGCACGTGAAAAATCAGTGCGTCCCGAAATTATTTCAAAAACTAGGGTTCAAAAACTTTAGTTTTTAAACACTCGAGCTTTTTTCAACGCCCGATTCGTTCATGACTTTAATTTATTGATGAAGTAATAATTAGTTACATTTAAAATAAATAATGTATACAAAAATGAAATAATGGTTCAAACTGATATACAAAAACATGATAACTAATAAAATAGTTTAAACGCTAAAGCCGTTTTACGTATTAATTATATATATATACAGCAATAAATGTTTGGAATTTCATTGCTGAAATGAAGACTATGATTATAAAAACGTTGTGAAATTGTGGCGTGTATCCATCACCACAAGAGTACCAAAGTACAGCATAAAGACCATCTGCGGCAGTTATCGATCGCCTGAAAAAGTACGGCACACAACACCGCAAAATGCACATTCGGCAAACCGGAGGTAGCATTTTTGGGTTACCGTGATTCAGCAGCCGATACGAGACTGCTGGAAGAAAAAGTCAAGACAATCCAAGAACATCCTATACCAAAGACGGTGCTAAATTTTTACCGACGGTTCATTCCCCAAGCTGCCAAGCTTCAAGCACCTCTAAACGAAGTCCTTACCGGACCAAAAGTTAACGATTCACACCCAGTCGACATGACTGCTGAAATACTAAAAGCATTTGAGGCATGCAAGATTTCTCGCTCAGAAGCGGCACTGGTGGCACATCCAGGCCCCTTAGCAGAACTTGCTATAGTTTCTGATGTCTCGGACGTCGCAATCGGCTTTGTTCTGCAACAAAAAATTGGTGAAAACGTGCAGCCACAAGCATTCTACTCACATAAGTTGATGAACAGAGAAAAAGTACAGTGCACACGACCGAGAACTTCTAGCTGTGTACGAATCATTAAAATACTTCGACACACGATGAAGGTAAGAGTATTTTATATTTATACTGACTATAAGCCGTTAATATATGCTTTCTCATTGACCAGAGCAAAATGCACTCCGAGGCAATTCAGGTACCTAGACTATACGAGTATAGCACAATACACCACAGATATAAGGTACATATCAGACAAATGCAACGTTGTAGCAGATGCTTTATCTCGTGTCGAAGAAATCTCTTCTGCCACCGACGTTCTGAATTTTGCATATCTTCAGGAAGTCGATCCTGAACTGCAAAGCTTACTCCAACTTGGATCTACCTTGAAGCTTAAAAAAGTCCAAACGATGGACAGTGACTTATCTTTATACTGTGATGTAAGTTATGACAAACAACCTCCACGAGCTTACGTCACACCTAACTTGAGACAACAAGTGTTCGACTCCATATACAATCTGCACCATCCAGGAAATACTGCTACAGTGCGACTGGTCACAAAAGGATTCGTTTGGCCAGGAATTCGAACAAAACTGTAGAGTGGGCAAGGCAATGTATAAACTGCTAGACCAACAAGGTCACACGACATACAACCTCACCCCTTTCATCCTTCGCGAACCCCTCCTCAAAGTTTTTCCATATCCATACTGATATTATAGGATCATTACCTTTGGTTTCTGATTACAGGTACTGTCTCACCGTCATCGATAGATTCACGCGATGGTGTGCGGTAATTCCTCTCAAGGACATCTCAGCTAATACCTGCGCAGCTGCTTACGTCTCTGGTTGGAGATTCTGTCTGGGTCAGATTTGGTTGCCCGGGTAGGGGTATCGTCGAACGCATGCACTGGAAATTAAAGTCTGCAATTAGATGCCATTATTCTTTACGGTGGATCGAAGCTCTTCCACTGGTGCTACTTGGCATGCGCAGTGCTTGGAAAGACGACCTATAAGCTTCGTCAACAGAACTCGTGTACGCCGAACCTCGTCTACTACCTGGTAAAATTTTGGCCCGAGCGACGACTACACAACCGGTGATGTGACTGTGTACGCGACCCGCTTGTGCTGCTACATGGCTAAGTTGACTCCACGACCTACTTCGTGGCACATAGCATCTTCACTTTACTTACTTAGAGAACTTGATTCTACATCTCACGTCTTTCTGCGACAGGATATGGTCCGCAGACCACTACAACTTCCATACACCGGTCCCTATAAGATCATCAAAACACATCAAAAACAATTCACTGGATCTGAAATTATATCTGACCCCCTTTTCCAGGAAAAGACAAAATGTTGCAGATTCCGAATTTTCCCAATTACCAAAGAAAAATATAGTGGGGTCTATTCAGTCAGTTTATACTTTACCAGAGCATGGGAGTACAAGAAAATGGTATTCCGATCAAGACGACGCTCTTTTTGGTACATGTGAGGAAAGATTCCGAATCTTCATTTAGTACTACACTTCGTCCAATTAAGTTTGGTCACTTTTAACACAGTGTAATTGAAGGTGTAGCTGAGGATGGAGGTTAATGCATTGGCAGAAGCCAAGTTTCAGTGGAATTTAAGATTGCTGATACCGCGAATACATTTTTTAACATACTGGTCTTGTTGAGAAAGATCAGAGGAAGAAACAAATCAGTCTGGTAGATAACAACAAGTAGTGGAGCAACATCAAGAGCGCCGCGCAACTGATCCACCTAGGGCATAATAGAAAAGGATTCGCAGAATTGGTGTCCAATCTTTACTAGTTGGAGGGACACAAGAAGAAGGTGTATCTTCTAGATGGGACTCGTACATGCTCGCACACTGGAATCCTCTTCACGTTAATCCATGTCAAATATAGAAGAATTTTTTTATTTAGTGAGTTCGGTTTACAGTTATTATGTCTCAAAAGACCCCGACACAAGTGTTTAAATTTGCGTCCTCATATTTAATAAAATATACTTTACAACCTATTTCGCTATTGTCACTAAAGTTCACAAATGTACATAACTTAAATATTAAAGTCATTGGTACATGCCGAGATTCGAACCCGCGACCTGCGGAATGAGGGCCGCACGCTCTAACCATTAGGTCAGCGAGCTACAACGCTATATTTCGCCCGGATGATAAAAAGAGTGTGTGGGAGACATTTGATTCAAATAGCGCAAGACAGTATACTGTGGAACACATTACAAAAGACCTTTGTCCAACAGTGGACGTATACAATATTTCGCTCAGTTTGCACAAATCATTTTTCCCACTCGACACGTAGGCAGTACATGTCCGGCCGGCCACCTCTTGGCCACTCCTATATATAAAAGCGCGAGTATGCATTTCTGCCGCGCGTTCGTTTATAGCGGACGGTCAATTCACGAACATTTCCCTGTTATGTCCCTTTTTTTGTTTTACGTAGGGGAAATGCCTTATATTAAAATAGTTCCTCTTAGCTTCTTAGTAGGTGACCAAGTCACGGCTACTGAGCACCATCGCCACGACAAGGCGGGAACCAGTTCGAAGGGGCTGGTTATATCCCTAGCGCATTCTGCGAACATCCATCTATTGGACTTTAACATCTTACCATATTATTAAGAGGTATCTTTTATACTTCTATTTCTATAAATCATTTTCGTATTTTAGTTATAAAATTTGTTTTCCATATTTTAAATATTTTTTTATTTAGTATAGCATATTTTAAAGAGACGTTTTTTGCTATTTTAATTTAAGTTATTAAAAAGCTCTCATTATTTAATATTTTTTGGAGAATTATTGATTTATTTTTATAAAGTAATGTATGTAATTAGGTACAAGAGATACAAGTTTTCCATCAATGATAAGATTCTCGTTATTAGTTGCGTCGTGTCTATAAAAAACCTTAAAAAAATACTTAAAAGTATCTTGCACTGGCACCTAGTGCGCGTACTTGGAAAAAATATCTGGTTTTAAAACCTGGTCGCGTAAATACGACTCCATCCCTATATTATAGTAATGTCAAGAAATAAGATTTTTGAAATTTGATATGTTTTTCCATAATTCTTACTTTTAAGCGGATGTATTATAGTTCTTAAATATGGATTCAAACCTCACAAGTATGTATAATAATAGTAGCAAAGAATATTGCAACTTTTCTATGTTTTGTATTGGTTATTAATAACTATCATGGCTTCTATTTGTGCTTTACTGGATCAGGTGTCTTAAATTTTGTCTTGTTTATAAATTGTACATTTTAATTGAATACAAAAAGGTTTTGATAATTTTGTGTTATTTATAAATGTTACATCTTCTTTGATATAGCGTGATTTTGTAAGCAATTGTCAATATATTAACAATTTGCATATATTAAAGTTTGATGATGTTTATATAGTTATTTCGACAGGGATTATAAAATATCGCAATTGTAACAAATAAACATTTTTAATGTCTGATAAGTGAATCTAGTTATGTTGAAAGTGAATATTTACCACATTCTTTTCTACCCACATTAGGTTTGTGGGTGAACTTCTTTAGTGCAGCGGGAATTCCTTCAGATGTTGCGGCGACATATGCTTTGACATTCACTGAGAATCGAATTCAAAATGATATGTTGCTTGATTTGAACAAGGAATACCTCAGGGATATGGGCATTTCACGAATGGGAGATGTAATTGCTATCTTACGGTCAGTTACCAACTTGTTTTTCAATTAAGTAAATTAATTAAAATTTAATAAAGTGTTTATTTTGAAAGTGGTTGTTTTAGTAGTATGTGGACATCTGTAATATCAGAGCTCTTAATAAAATAAATTGATGGCCTTGAAGTCAATACTGGAAGTTAAGGATTTTATGATTTATCTGATTTATGCACATAGTAATCTATGAGGAATACAACAAGATTAACGTAAAGATGTAAATTTGTAGGCATGCTAAACAAGTTCATGAGAGTACAGCCCGTGACAAAGTCCTCAGCACCACAGCTGTGACACCTAAGGTCCCAGTGGCTGCAGTCACTGGGCGGGCAACCATAACACAACCTTCATCACGTAAGTTAAAATTACCAAGTTGTTTTCAATATTTCAATTTTACTTAAATCTTTTGAGATAATATGGTGTACAATAGAAGTTCATAAAAACTATCCATTTCAGAAATTTATTTGAAATTATAATGTTACACAATGTGTTAATTTTTATATACATTACATTTGTTAAATCCTTTTGCTAAAAATCTTGCAATAAAAATACTGTCCTTAATTTAAAATAAAGGGTTTATTTAAAAAACTACCACTATATTTAATGTCTTCCTTCTAATTTTTATGTTGAATTAAATTATCTTCATTAATATATTTTGTCTGATAATAATTTGTTTAATAATTTTTTTCCATGTAATACTAAACAATATTTTTACAGCAACAAGTCGCATGCTGGAACACTATACACGTAATCCACAAATGCTGGAGCCATCACCTACAAAGTCATTACATTTAAAAAGGAAATCCATTGAGAGCGAGTGAGTATTATTCAATTCGGCAAAATAAAACAGTTCAATATTTCATTTCTTATTCTTCTAACTTATAGAAGTTTTTTTTAAATAAAATGAGATGAATAATTAAAATATTGTTTTCAGTGTGGATAATGGAGCTAAAGTTAAGAAGGCCCGCCTCATACGGTTTGCATCACAGTTGCCGCAAACAGATGTATCACCTGATGAGAGTAAGCTATATGTATTTTGATTCAGTTTCTGTTGTTCAAATTGCATAAAAATTTATGAAAACCTATAACAAAATGTTGTTAGTTAAGATTGTATACACTGCACCACATTGTACTTGACACCTTGAGACAAGATATTAGGTCTCATTACCACTGTGACTTTATTCATTCTTACTATATCTGGTATAAATTATGGAACTACATTTTTCCAAAAATTATTAATTATTATGACTTTGTTAACACTTCATCACCCACTCTTTATTGAGGTGTATAATCTATGTTCACAGGTTTGGCGAGCAAACACACAGTGTTTGCACGATTGGGGAACACTGAGCCTGATAAAACACAGCCACAGAATCCAATTGTCTCCAAACAAGTTTTTTCCAGACTTGGCTCAAAATCACATAACGCCAAAGAACACGTTATGCCGATACAAAAGGACGCGCTCAAGTACGAGGGCATATTGAAGGGAAATCCAGTTGTGAAGAAAGTCTACACTGTGACCACTACAAGTAATAACGTGAGAAAGATTGCCGTTGGCACCATGCGTGCTGATGAAGCGCCAGTGAGCGTCAAAGATAAGCTAGCTCTGTCTGGAACCAAGTCGGTTAAATTCTCCAGTCACATAGAATATAAAGAGATAGAAAGTAAAAAAAATCTTAATGCAAACAAAAAGAATTTGTCTCCAACACCTGCCAATTATAGGGCAAGAGTTTTCGCACCAAAACGCACGCAAGTGTTCAACAAACCAGAGAGGAGGCTGTCTATGCCCGATGGTGTTGCCAGTGGCATTAAATCTAGATTAGGCAAAGAGAAAACTAGAGATCTGACTGTGACAAGAAATGTTTTTAATAGATTAGGCGTTTAATTGTGTTTCAACAACTCATTCTGTTTCTATGTTAAGCAATGGTTTCACTACTTTGTAGAAGAATTGATTTTTGTGTACCATGTGGTGCTTACCACGATTACTATCACTAACTTTTGTTATATAACTTTCGTGACATGCATGATATAGATCTAAACAACATACAATTTGGCTTCGCAATAAATGTAAATAACATGATATTAAAATAAGTTTCTAGCACTGTATTATAATTTTTTATTATATGTTCACCATTATACTACCACTCGTTTCACCTGATGGTAATGGATATGCCTACCTATATTTTTAGTAAGGATGATAATCGTATAAAGGTAGTCATCGCCGCGTGACACTTAACCGGCTGTTGAGGACTATTGGTTGCTGATGGTGACTCTAAATAAAAAAAAATATGGCCACATTTCATAGAAATATCTGCACACAATCGAAACTCCTAAAGTTGATCTGATGCTGTGTTCGTGATAAAGATAGTTGATCTGAATTGATATACCAACAAATTACTATACGATGAAATTCAAGACAGTTTGATTATTCTGTCTTAAAATAAATAAATTTTTATTTTTCATTTGTTATTAAGTGACAATTGAATCGTGGATGGTGATGGTATTGGAGGGTACAGTAAACCATACCTCCAACCCTTTCCACATTATGTGCCCACGGAATCAAACCAGGGATGGGCGATAGGCAGTTTAAACATCTAGTACATTAAATATGTACACTGATTGATATATTGCAGAGAATCGATCGATGTGGAGATCTTTGGAGAGGCCTATGCCCAGCAGTGGACGTCCGTCGGCCGATAATGATGATGATGATATACACAGATTTATTTCTCGTACAGCTAATAGGAAGTTAATTCTGCTGTTAACTTTAATAAATAAAGAATAGTTATTAAATATTTTATTTGCCCATATGCCAAGCCATTTTGTTCCTGTTTCTGAAATGGATGCTTATTCAAAATTCTTTAGAGCTTCCAACGTCATTATAAATCAACCTTTACAGCGGTGGTACTCTTTCAGTAGTTATAAAAATGCGTGAAGGAGTATAGACCTCCCGTAAAGACGACAAGTATGATGATGTGTAAACATCTTAGGATGTTTTTATCTAGTGTTCTATTCCTATTGATACTTCTAATACTTCCGGCAATAGATAAATGTCTTGCCATCTGTCGTCATCATCAGCCGACAGACAGCCACTGCTGGACACAGCCCTCCCCAAAGATACCTTGATCGGGTATGGATTTATATGGAGGGATTTGGGCCATCTCATCCATTTTGTTTAGAATTATACAGTATTCTGGTTTTATATGGAAAAAAATGTAACGAGAATACAATGACCAACAACATATAATTGTAGGTTGCGTAATCACCATTCGATACACGATACTCTGACCGTTGTACCTTTCCGCGCCCGACCGACTTATCCGCGTTTCAGTACCCAGCAGCAGTGGTACGGCACCACCACGATATAACTTTCGCTTACTGTTTGACGGATGTTCGCCGACTTTACATTAACTTAATTCACGTCGAAGTCGATTGTGTGGACTGTGACGTACAGTTCGGTGTGATAGTTTTATTTTCAATGGACAAAAAGACCAATGGAACCTAACCAATGGATAAAAACCTCAATATCATGCATTGACGAGGAAATCAGTGAGGCTGTTATCGCGTCATATTTACAATATACTCGTGATAGATAGCCAGGCGCTTTCGTAAAGCCTCACCATGTCCAAAGTACAAAACATGTAAGGAATCGAACCAAGAACGTCCGTACAAGACAAGTAGTTAGCCACTGCGCCAAAATAATATTAAAAAAAAATGTTTGTTTGCTATGATGATAATATATGGGAATCTCGCCTCGAAAATCAGATGTAGTATGGCTGTTAATGACGATGCTTGCGTTACAGATGTCATACAGTTTGTAGATAAAAATACGTAATTTATTTTGTAACACAATGAAAAAATATATCGAAAGAATGAATGAAGTAACATTTTCATTGAGATAAGTACCGAGGTATCGAGTCATCCAACGGAACCTCATGAAATAAACTCCGATCCTATTTCGAGTATCAATGTCCAGTTTATGTATTTTTATATATGTGCTTTCTACACTTTATATTTTAACAGACTTGGTTAAGTAGATCGTTATCTAGTTATTATGTTAATACAAGCTAATTTGTAACTTTTAAAGGGGGGTTTCGTTATGAGGTATAAAGAAATTAACGAGCAGATATTTGTAGTAGTTGATATACAGAAAAGTGAGTAATTTTAAAAAACCTACAAGGACTGTTCGAGAACGAAAAAGTTAATTTTAACAGAATATATATAATAACAAGCCTGTCAGTACAAAAAAGTTTAATTTTCAGTCAGTACAAAAAATTTTGATTGGAATATATGAATAACTACGGTAAAATAAATCTAATTTAATTTTCCTCCCGTGTTTAGTCATAAAAAAATTTATGAAACCGTTCCGGTACAAATCTGAAACTATTGGGAAAATGAAGTGGTAATCACGTATTTTCACTACAATTTCACCAGCTGGATTGCGTTTGAAGTCTAGACGGTAAGTAATTGTTGTAATTATATTTGAAAACTTTTTATTGCAAATTACCGCGTCGTCGACCTCCCGCGTTACGAAAATGCGGAACGAGTGAGGGTGCGCAGCAGAATCGTCATCGAGCTTTATATTTTCCTTAAAATCATTATTTGTTACCTTTTACTATGTCGCAATCTTTTATCACCCGAATTTAATTATCTTCTATACGTAACAGATATTCATTTGAATTACATCGAATCACATAATAGTATTTATATCGTTGTTTGTTTGTATTTACGGGTGATATAACCCGGCGCGGAATGGTCAGCAAATGAGGGAGCCGAGTTAGTGGGCTTTTCGATATAAAGCGCTGGCGGAGGCGCGAGGCCGCAGTGCCGCTCCCGCGTTCACAGACCCAACCACGTCCGATATGGGGAGAAAGGTAATAAAACACAGATTATAAAAACATTACTTTGTTGATTAAATTTTAGCGTTACGGTGTTGTGCAATAGTTTTAAGGCAATTTTTTTTCTGAAGTTCTGAAATGGAAATAGTTTATGGAAAAAAAATTAAATAACAATCATGAGATAAATATTAGCTCAAATAATAAGATGAGATTATGTATTTTACACTTACTATATTGCTTGAAAAATTCGAACTTACAAGTTTTGGAAATATGCAATAAATTTATTTATTTTTTATATTTACATTTCAGGCATTATTCATACTGGCGTGTTGCCTGGGGCTCAGCAGAGCATCGGGTAATTCTGGAAAAGGGAAAGTTCACACACTGAACAGCGCTAGTGAAACAAGTGTATCGCATCTCTATCGTAAAGTTCCCGTCGGTGTGTATGCAAGTGCCTCGCCGTACGGCGCGTTCTCCTACCATGCTCCCACCATTATCACAGCACCTAAAAACGCGCGCATCATACCAGTTAACGAAGAAAGAGTTGTCGCGCAAAACACTAATGCCCTATTGAAAGATTCCTATGGCAATACATTTGTAGACCCATCACATAACGTGGGTTTCAAAACTACGTTCCCTCAACAGTTTGTACGTCTTCAAGACCTTCCGTTACATCTATCACAGCCACTGGTACCCGGTGCACCAGCTTTACAATTCAAGCAAAGTGCACCGCACTATTTTGCTCCGTCACAATTTAGGGTGCAAGGATTGCAGGCCCCCAGTCCTTTGCCATTTGCAAGGTATGCCGCAATAGCGCATCCAATCTTGAATGATAGAAACTTTAGAAATTTTGCTTCGTCTCCAGTTGTGCAAAACAATTTTAATCCCCATCCAGTTGTCCAACAACAATCAACTAGCAACAAAGCCATTTTTTCTAATACACAGTCTCATGAACAATACAATAAACTGAAAAATGAACCAAAGTTCCAACGTTTACAAGAAGTTCCGAAAGAAAACGGAAATTCCGGGAATACACCGGAAATACAGGAAAATAAAAATTATAATCGCCCTCAACCGTTTCATACTCAAAAAGAAGAATTGCAAACGGCACCAGCGAAATTGACAAGCTATGTTAATGGTCAGAAAACTGTGGTGTCAATAGAAACAAAACCGCCCCTTCCTCTATTAGACATTAGTTTACTCGAACCATTGACCTTCGATAATCCACTGGTGCCACAAGTGCAACATTTCTTGCCAAGGATTAATGAAGCTACTTATCATAAGTTACCTAATTACAACATTAATGTAAAAAACAATCAGAAAGCTCAGGCGTCACAAAAACCCACACATTATGAAAGCGAAATCGTTAAAGGAAAATCAAAGCCAAAGAATAAAGCATCCAAAAAGAAACAAAACGGTCCACAAACGCACAACGATGCGAACGATCACCCAACGCCATCTATCATAGTAAATGGTACGCCTAACGTAAGTCCAGAGTTCTCCTATGAAATTAACTCGCCTAATTACAAGGAGACTTATAAAGAACAAGTAGTGAGTTATAATAAAGAAACTAAATCCGAGCCAGTCAATTACACTTACAACAAAGAATCGAAGTCAGAGCCTGTACATTATAGTTATAAAAAGGAAACGACTTCTGAACCTGTGCACTATACTTACGAGAAACAAGTTCAATCGAAACCGGTGCATTATAGCAACGTTCACAGTTCTAAAGCGCCGCAAAAGGAAATGATGGTCTACTATGAAAATGATGGGCAGGGTCCTAAGCATCTGGTGTATACCTCTACAAGTGGTTATAAGAACGATGAACAAAGTAATCAGTTAAATAAGGAACAACCGGAATCTATTCAAATCGAGACGCAAAACGATTCATCGGAAGATCACTCGCCACCTCGTCTTCCTCAGAACGTCCATATTGAACATGAACGGTACGCAGGGGCACCGCAATCGCCTCACCATCTTATATCAGAACACAGAGAGAAAGTAAATCATCAAAAAGTAACACAAGACGCTCCAAAAGTAGTCGATCACGATTTTCCAAAATCGTTCATGGATTTAATTAATGCACAAATCAACAATGGACACTTTCAATCCATTACACCGGAATATAACACAAAAGATCATTTGTTATCAACGCACAAAACCAATGAAAAAATAAAAGTAAATCCGGACCAGCATATACAACGAACTTCACCCGAAAAGCCTAACAGTGAACAACATGATACCGACTCACCTAATCAACATGTCCACGAAAAGTCCAAAAGAGTAATTGTTCAGGACGAAACGCCTGAAGATGTCCACTTGCACAACGAAAAAGAAAACACAGAAACGGTCGACCGTGAAGAAAAAAATGAAGAAAAATTCGAGGAGGATTATAAAAATGCCGCTATTGGATTTCCGGGATACGATTCTAATTCAGAAGAAATAGAAAAAGAAATTTACAATCCGGCCGCATATGGCGTGTCTCGCGAACATAGTAGTTTTGATATTGAACACGCACCGTTCCAGCAATACTACGAGGAAGGGGACACTTATCCGAAACAAACACACTCAAATTACAGAGATTCGCGAGACAAACTGAAAGAGAATTATTTCTTAGACTTTTCCGTAAGTAAACCTGAAAGTTTGAGCGACAGACACCAAAACAAAGAGGAATATTATAAGTTGTATAAAAATCATAAGCCAGAAATATACTTTGGTTCTAATCAACACGCAGATAAATCAAATGAGAAACATAATGCCAAGTATTCTGCTGTACCAGCCTACGTGTTCAATTATGCACCTGAACAAAAACAAAAGCAACAGTTTGGGAGGTACCAAACGTCCCCACAAATTATATACGAATATGATTATGGCAAAGAGGCACCCCGTGATAATACAGCATATGGAACTCAGCCGTTTCAAAGATATAAAACGAAGACGCAGTTCGTAGAGCCCCAATTTCAATATGGTTTTCAACCATCCACGTTGCCACATTTACTTGAAAGCGAGTTGGCGAGCATGGCGAGCAATGTCAGCCCTGAAAGTGAAAAACCTGGAACAAGCAAAAAACTGTACAAAGAGAATTGGTTCATCAAAAAGTCATCCACAGCAGATGGTAGCCGCGATAGCTGATAGTATTATTTATTAAACCAAATGCTAATGTAAGTTAGTGATAAGCTTGTTAAAATAAAACTGTTAAAGGTCATTTATTATTATTATTATTCCACGGAAGGCCGGACCAGCGGAACAATCTTATGGCGGTAAGTGGTATGCTTGACTGTTTGGTGTGAAAATGTGACGCTAGTTAGGATGATATACACGGCAACACATTGAGTTCATAGCTTTGAGAGAAAAGTTGGTATGTGTTATTTTACGTTGGTAATTTCATTAGTTATAATTTTACTGTCTGGCGGTAGAAATAGTCATTGTGGAAACTGCATACGGTGTCCGTCGACAAATTTATAGATAAGTGGTAAATATGCACACGTCGATGCCTTTGAATGATTGGTTAATAATGTTGTGTAATAAACTTTCGCCGATAATACCTTACGTGACGAGATCTATTTCTTGCACCATTTCACTATTCAACAATCAATACAAATAGAATAAAAATTTCAATACTCCTCAACGGAGTCAGCCAGCGTGATGAGGGAGCAAAAAATACACGAAACCGATTTTGTACGCTTCCGTAAGACAGCGGAATTGAAATACGTATTATTTAAGTGATTAATGAAGTAGTTAAAGACTATTTATACATTAAGCATTGAATGGAAAGCTGGCGTAACATCATGTTGTCACTGAAGAGTTACGACCCTCAAATACGGAAGAAATTACTTACAGAGACTAATTGAGATATTAATTGTACTTTATTATAAAAAAGTACTTATGTACTTCTATTTGTGACCCTGACGTTTCAATTTCTGTATAAGCATCCATGGTTGAAGAAGGGCCGAAATTATAAATGTCCTGTTAGTTTTTACGGACACAGCTTTTAAATTTAATTTACACTCCTATGGCTGAAGATTGACTTTATTGTCTTAAAGTCTTATAGACACATGACTACGGAGGCTTTAAAGCACTCGAGGCGCTGAGGTATTAAATAGTTAATTGAGTTGAAATCCGTAAAAAATTGGCTGTATTAATTGTGTAATATTCGCGTAAATATAAGAAATCTTCAGTTTTTTGCTTTCGTAGTGTTAAGGTCGTAGCAAGTTGTATTTTTTGTTTGATTTATTTATTTTGTAAATCAGCTTGTATTACCCCAATCGTTGTTATGAAATATGCGATTATGCACGCTGAAACAAGTTGGTATCGAGCGTCAGGTTTTTGCTGTAAATCATTGCAATATTTTTTGTTTGTTTCAGTTTGCAGATTCGATTTACTCTTAATATCTATTAAAAAGTAAAGTAGCTGTACCTTTTACATTTCATAACTTTTTTTCCTCTTTTTTGTATATTAATTTTTAGATTACAATGATTTGCAATTGTCCCATGCCTAGATGCACTAAAACGAAAACAACAGTTTTACATTAATTTTTTCTCTTATGCTTCTTAATGTATTAATTCTAAAGTTTTATATATTAATTACTAGACAAATTACTGGGGACCATTTGTCTAGCAGTGGATGTCCATCGATTGAAATGATAATGATGGTGATGTTTTATCCAAAGTTCTTTTACTCATTCTTGAAAATCATTATTAAATATAGAAAGAACTCCAGAATACAACAATCTTTCGCTTACAATTGACCAAAAGAAAGGAGTTACATAAAAAATCAAGGATTACGGCATGACGTTGAACAATCTGCATTCTGCATATGCTGCACCGCCGATATTATGAGGAACCTTTGTAAAGAGTCGCAAAATATTATATTAGTTATTAATAGTTAAAATTGTCTTATGTAATATTATTATATTTTGTTCCGATTTCGCGAAGATACGCCTTCTGATATTTGTATTTTAAAAAGACAAAAGTTAATACAATACAAAATTAAAGCTTGTACTATATGTAATGATTTCGTATTCGGCGAAATAATAAAAGACAGGAAATGAAGAGGACTATGCTCGGAGTTTCTCTGCGCGATCGAATCAGAAATGTGGAGATCCGCAGAAGAACTAAGGTCACTGCCATAGTCCAAAAGATTACTAGACTTAAGTGGCAGTGGGCAGGACACTTTGCTCGAAGGACTGAAAGCCGAATGGGATGTAAGGTCTTCGAGTGGCGGCTACGTATTGGTAGACGTAGTGTTAAGAGACCTCCCACAAGGTGGATCGACGATCTGGTGAGAGTCACGGACGCAACTGGATGCGAGCAAGCAGGACCGATCGATGTAAAGATCTTTGGCGGAGGCCTATGTCCAGCAGTGAACCTCTATCAGCTGATGATGATGAGGATGAATAAGACTAAATTCATATTCGTGTAAGTTATGACCGTGGTGTAACAATACACGGGATATTGTAAATTGGCGCTCTCGATTTAATCGACACCACTACTGTGATCTGCCGCTGCTTTTGCCTTTTGTTATATTGTACTTCATCATTTTATCAGGAAACATGGATATGTACCAGAAAACGTCTATATGAACGTTCTACTAGTCTCGTCGCTTTGACGTTTAAAAGAAAAAAATAAGGACACAAACGCAGTCATTATTGTGTTTATCACCATACAGTAAAAATAAAGAAACAAAAATTACAGTTGAATTTATTAATAAAATCAAAAATTACATATATATCCAAAATAGTTCCTATGTATATATTCCTTCTTTCATTTAATATACATACATATGAGAATCTTAACCTCGCTATAGGCCTTGACTAGTACAAGCTAACATACAAAACTATATTTTTATTATGTGCTACAATCTACTAGGCAATGTTTCGCAGTTCTTACGATCTAGAAAGAAATTTAAATAGATTACTTAAGAAAATACAATTTTCTTTATAGACAGAGTAAAAAAATAAATTAAAACAATTATATCCGGAACAATATACGCGTTCGCGATATTTAATGATTAGTTACTTTTATTAATCTGCTATCTCACCTTCCGCTGCTCTGTGTCTACCAGGATGTGGTTTTTATTACGGAACAGCCGCAGAGTCATGACCAAGGTGGAGAGGCCTAGTGTGAGCGCGAGCGCCGCGAGAAGCAGTGCCGCAGTTGATATGTGGCCACTGTGCACGTCGAACAATTCTGCCACTAAGGCGACAGGCCTCAGTATCTTGACGACGGGTTCACATCCCGATTCTCGGACGTATTTCGCCCACGTCCGGTTGGCGTATGTGAGCTCCCTCGGCTTCACGAACGGCCTCCTGCCCGGCACCGTCCTGTTGCTCGTCAGTGTCATGTTGCGCAGCTGAGTTTCGTTATAATGACAATACAAGTTCTTCTTCTTCTTATTACCCTTGACAACAATGTCTATCTCGGCGCTCTTGGCCCCTACCAGCATATCCAAATCACCCTTTATCATATTCGCCCAGTCCCACATTTCGGCAATTTTACAATCGCATACGAAAGGATTGCCTATCAGATTCAACGAGCGCAACTTAGGGTTGTTTATAAATACTTCTGGCTCTATAGTAGTCAGGTTGTTGTTGCTGAGATTGATTTTTTCTAGATGACGTAAACGTTCCAAGAATGAAAGACTGTTTTCAGTGGATTTTATCCGATTGCCTGCTAAGTCCAGGTCGGTAATATTCTCGGTATTCTTGAAAGCATCTCTGGTCAAAGATACGATATTACAGTTGCTCATATCGAGTATTGTTACTTGTGATAATTGCTTCGGAAATACGGGTCCAGATTCAGGAATGACCAGTGGGTTGCCGCTGAGACGGATTTCTCTCAAATCCATGTACGTAAGATTTTTAAAGAAGGCATTCGCGTTTAGGGGTCGCTTAAGGCCGCAAAATTCGAGTTCCAATGTTGTTAATTGGGTCAGGTTCCCGAAAAGACCAGCTTCAAGAGACAACAGATCGTTGCCAGAGAGCACAAGGCGTTTCATAGAAGTCATCTTCGCAAATGTGTCGGGGCCGATGTATGATAAATTACTGTAACCCATATTAAGATATTCCAATTTTTCCAGAGGTGCAAGAAGTCTGGTGAAAACATTAACCAGAGGATTATGAGATATATCTAATTCCAAAAGGTTTTCGAACACATTGAAATTGTCGGGGAGGTTACGAAGACCACAATTGCTTAAGAATAATCGTTCCAATTTAGGAAGAGGTGCGAGTGCTTCTTGTAAGTCTGGAGCAAACAGTGGATTCCCGGAAAGGTAAAGTACCTTTAATCTAGTGGCATTAGCAAATGCCTCTCCCGAAATAGGACCTTGTATGTGGCAATTTGTTAGATCCAATAATTCCAAATGAGTTACGCTGTTGCCCAACACCGCTGCAACATCTAAGTCTCGCAATTCGTTGTCTGCTAAAATTAGTGTAACGAGATTTGTGCAATTAGAAAATGTATCTTCGGTTAGACCAGTTAAACCTGACTTTCTCAAATTGAGATATTCCAATCTGATTAGATTACCTAGAACTTCGGACCAGTTGGTGTTGGTAAGGAAATTTCCAGCAAGTTCTAGCTTTTTCAAATTGGTCAAAGAAGAGAACGCGCCTTCATTGATAGTAGTAAGTTGGCAATCGTTCAGATTCAAAGTGTCCAAACTTGTGAGGACGTCGAATACACCTGCGTCGAGAATGCGAAGAGGATTGTTGGAGAGGTCCACCGTGGTCAACGAAGTGATGTTGTCAAAGAATTGCGTGTTGATGACGGAAAGGTTGCATGAGCTAATGTCGAGGTATTGCAGCGTGCTCGATATCAGGAAAGGGCCTTCCACTGTAGTGATCGGGTTGTCCTGAAATTCTACGTTGAGTAGTCCACGGGAGTCTCTGTAAATAATTTAATTTTTTTTACAAAAGCATAAATAAATTGTAATATTCTTAATTAGAATACAGTATATCAAATAAAAAAGCGGCGTTGTCTAATGTTTAAACATACACTAATGAGAATATTGATGTTAAATATGGTCCCATTATTTCAAAGAGCAGGTGGCTCTAGGTTTTCACGCAAAATTTTAAAAGATTGTCTAGTTAATTCTTTGTGCCTCCTTTTTGCATCTATTATCTAATATCGTATATCAATTTATACCAATTCTGTGTCATTACATGCTCATCGACAATTGAAACAATTTTGTTTATTGTACTTTACTACTTTACATAGAGGTATAAATAATTGTAAGAAAGTATATTTCTATATAATTCCGGAAACACTGTGTAGGTATGTCGTACATATCGTGTCATATATAAATAAATGATAAAAATAAATAAAAACTTATTTCTTCTCAAACAATTTTTTACATATTAGATCGTATTTGAGGCATCCTTTTAAATAATTCTATACCTGTGTCAGGATGCTCCGTTCTTCCGTATGATACAGATGTTCTTATAATATATGTATATAAACGCAACATTTACTTGTAGAGTGTGTGTGTGTGAGTTTGTATGTGTGTGTGTGTGTGAGTTTGTATGTGTGTGTGTGACGGGTATTTATATGTATTTTATTGATAAACAAATGTAAAGTATTATTTAGTTACATTCAGCAAAGCCTCAACTTCGTCATAATTTTACTTATTAAGCCAGTCACTAACTTTTTAAAATTGTATATATTTAGATGGAAAATATTTCATATTTTGTTTATTTTATTATATAAATGGCTGGATTGATTCTTAAATTGATGTCTAGCAAAAAAAGTTTTTACAGTAACCATATTAATTGATATTCCTCGCTGTTCATTAATTCTATAATGCGTTAATACTGATTTGTGTTTCTCTTGTAATAGATGTAATACATATAAGTTCCTAACGCTCGACACCTTATTGTAGCGATCATAGGGTAGTAAAGAGGTTCTATACTTCATTTATTTATAATAGTAAATAATCGGTCTCGATTTTTAAATGTACACTAACTTGAAGTAGATCTGTCATGAAATGGAATAATAAAATAACTGACGTTTGGTACGCAGATTCTTACTGATTGGTTGTTTCCTTTGTTGCGATAACGATTTACCGTATAACATAAAGCAAAATTCATCTTTATTTCTCCTATTGTTTTCTATAAGTAACTTAGCTTGACATCGTCGTCCCACCGACCGACATTACTAATATGATATAAATCTTTAGTAGGAAACCTGTAAGGTTTCTTGTACATTACCTTTATTAGTGATCTCTGACCTCGTTCTAACTCTAGAAATTTTGTTTTTGAAGCTCCACCCCAAACGGGAATGCACTGATCAAGGGCCGTGTAAACTATATTTAAGATTTTATTTGATGCAACATTTCTAAGGGTCTTAAAGATGTAAATTAGTTTTGGAATTCTTACAGTGGTGATTTGTAGATGACGGTGCCACGAAAGTTTTTGGTCAATCATGACACCTAAGTATCTCATATAAGCTACTTTTTCAATATTGGAGCATGCACATGTATTTTTATAATCTATACAATTATCTATTTTGAGATTTTGTGTTATAGGTTGTGAACGTCTATTAACAGAAAAACAGATGTAATTGTTTTACTGGTGTTTAGTGTTAATAAATTGCAATTTAGCCGATTTGCTATTTTAGTCAAACCAGTTTCTGCAGTATTACAAACTGCTTCCCACGTATCCCACTAAAAACCACGGCAGTGTCATCCGCAAATGCGTAAACGCTACTGTTATAAATTTTTAAGTTACATAGATCGTTAATATATATGAGAAACAATGTAGGTCCTAAAACACTGCCTCGAGGAACACCAAAGGTTATTTGAAGGTCATGACTAATGTCACCTATTTTAACCTTTTGAGTGCGAATTTTTAGATAATCGTTGATTAAATCTAGTAGGATATCTCTAACACCAATTTCCTCCAGGTTACTAACAAGGGTCGGTATACATACAGTATCAAATGCCTTTTCAAGATCTAGAAATACAACAAGGCATTTTCTTTTACGATCTAAATGTTCAACACCATGTGAAGTTAATTCTAAAATGACATTTTGGTGCATTTACTTTGTCTAAATCCATACAGTGAATCCGATAAAATGCCATATCGATTAATGTACTGTATAAGTCTTTTGTTAACAAGTTTTTCAAGTATTTTAGAAATGGCAGGCAACACTGATATAGGTCTATAATTATAAACTTTACTAGTAACCCCGGTCTTATGTAAAGGAGTCACGATTGATTGTTTTAATAAAGTAGGGAAAAACAGAGATTAGTTAGGTAGCAATTATTGAGACAATCAGATTTTTCGCTTGTTTCTGAAACTTTGTAGGTATATTGTCCCGAGGCACTTTCAGATTTTAAATTCATAATGATAGAAGTAACCTCTTCATGGTCAGTATCTAACATAATAAATGAGGATGATTAAGAATTGCATGTTAATAGGCTACTATTATTTTGCACTATAGGATTGTTAATAGCAGCCACTTCAGCAATATTTTGGCCAATGTTAATAAAGTACTCATTAACAAAATTGACCGATTCTAATGGAGATGGTTTTACGTTCAATAACTCATAACTTAGACTTTTAACTTGTTTTATATTTGTTATATGCTTAATATTGTTCCACAGTACTTCAGGATTTTTTTCAATAGCTGTTTATTGTTATATACGTGTTTTAGTTTTTTAATAAGATTGTTACAGTAATTTCGATGTCGTTTTATACTCATATGTAATTTTCAGGACTTCATCATACGGATTATATTTAACTTGTTTTTGCATTTTATTCCTGTTTCTTATACAGCGTAGAATCTCTCGAGTAATCTATGGTTTTATAACTCGTTTCTCATTAGATAAATATATTTTAGAAGTATTCTCTTGCAGTGACAAAATTGTTTTATTAATGAATAACTTGATTAGCTTATTAGGATCATCACAATAAAGTAAGCTCGATAAATTTTTATTAGCAAGACTATTTATGGCTTTGTCAAAATCTATATGTTTTTGTTGCAGGATATAGTGTAAATTTTTTTATTTTAGATATGCTTAAAAACACCATACTATGATCGGATATCGAAGTATTTAAGACGGCTATATTACCATGAACTTTTTGTTATGATGCAGCTTAAGAATGACATGGTCTAGGCAATTATTTTCCCTTGTGGCTATTATGTGACCAGATAACAAACCGTACGTGGAAAACGTGCCTAAATAATTTACTCTATTTCTATGATCGACATTATTTTCACGTATTTTTGGGATTACGTTAATGTTTAGATCACCGATTAATACAATAGTTTTGTGGTTTTTAATTGTATCGAGATATATCTGAAGCGATTCGATGTATGTTTCGGTGTTTGCGTTAGAAGGTGAGCGATATATACCCAATATAATATAATAAAAAATTTCT
Organism: Ornithoptera priamus; assembly: GCA_029034505.1. Lineage (NCBI taxonomy): Eukaryota > Metazoa > Arthropoda > Insecta > Lepidoptera > Papilionidae > Ornithoptera > Ornithoptera priamus. Next base: position 3,926,862 of record JARDWD010000826.1, read on the forward strand.
ATTTGTAAACAGGATTCATCCCTCTAATTTAATTTCTTATATTTTTGGTTGGAGATTATTTTTTACAAAAATTGTTACTCCATCATTCTGATTTATGTGCTGGGTGGTCACAAATGATGTCAAGTTTTGAATTAGGGGTAAAGCTTTGTTAGAATCAAGCTTACTTTCAATTAAAATGAGTATATCAATTTCGTGTCAAAAATGAGACAATGTAATTTGCAAATCATCCAAATTTTTATATACGCTTCTAATGTTTTGTGTAATAATCCTAAGATCGTTTTTATTTATATGTATGTATTTAGAGATGTATTCAACGTCACAATTTATAGACATTGATATTTCTGTATCGACTATTTCCTTCAAAGTAGAGAGAGAACTGTCCATTATGAGATTCCTGAAATAATCCAAAACATGTTCATAACCTAACCTAACTTATATAGGTTACAATTATGCCAGACATCATATTCGTATAATTTTTTGTACATGAATTTTATACTACGTTTATTCATTAGAAAGTGAGATGCATATGCTCAATATTTCCGTATATTATCTCCAGAGCTAACCGTTCTGTGTTATAATCTAAATATATTAGTGGTTAAAAGTAAAATCATTATAAAAAATAAACCTAGTCTTTCTCCTTGTGACTGTTGTTTGTTTTGCATTTCGTTTCTTATTTGAATCACTGGCGAGTTTTCTTCTCTCCTTACGTACACCTTTCCATATGCTGTCCAGCAATATTTATAGTGCGAAGCCCTAAATGTTTTGCACATATTTTGGATTTATGTAATGTTAAATATTTTACATAATTTAATAAAATTATTTTCAAGTAGGGTTGATGTTGTTTCCACTATAATTGGTGAATTTTGCAACTCCTTTTTTACACGCACTCTGTATGTATCTTTTATCTCTGATTTACTTATGTCACTTCCAATATTTTTCGATAAGCATGATATCATTTATATCAAATCCTCTTTAGTTTCACTATTTTTCTTAAGTACATTTTTTATTTCAAATGTTTTTCTCATCTCCTTCTGAAGGTGTTGCATTTTTTTCCCCCAAAATTAAAATATATTTACGATCGTCTTGTGCTGTGTGTCCTTCTTGTGTGGTTCAGAGAATGATTTGTTCATACTTGCTGCCATAGTAACGGTTAGTGTGGAGGTAGCTTTATTTTCTTGAATTTGTAAAGAAAAAAAATGAATGTGTTTATATCTGCGCCTGCGCAACAGGTTGCAATGAGTAAGAGCTAGCAAAAGTAATATGGTTGTATCTTCGACAGTGCAACAGGTGGCAGTAGGTGAAAAGCAAAATGGTTGAATCTTCAAAAGCGCAACAGGTGGTAGTAAATATGAGGATGGGCGTGGCTAGTGTATACTTTCGATCAATCACAACGTGATGGCCAGACTTCAAAATGGCGTAATGACAAGTAATTTGCGATTGGCGTAGTGTATAAAGAACTGGGGCTGACTTACGCGCTGTTGTAGTAGGGGTACCACAGCTACAGTCCGTAGATGTCAACCGCTAGTCAATTTTCCTTTAGTATCTGTACTCCTTGTCGTTATGAGGTTGAACCGGTGGAGTCCGGGCTGGCCGGTTCGTGGTGCTGCGCCCCAGGTACGAGGCGGGTCAATGAATAAGGATTAGAGGGCCCGGCCAACGAACCTCATTTGTGCGTTATTTATAAACGCACCCGCAACGCAACACCGAGGTCATCAAGCAATTGCTTAATCCATAAGCAAGGTCTGCACCTTGCGATGCACACTATAGTTCGTGAGAAGAAGCCATGGACGCATCCGTGTGTCACTTACGCGTCTTGCTTCGATTCCTGAGCGATCTTAAACGACGGTAGCGTGAATAATAAACTTACGTACAAAATTTATATTTAAATGTTTTAATCACTATTTGAAACAACTTTTACTATGCACAAATTTGTATTGTTATCAATTAACACTCAGTTTTCACACTTTTTCACTGACTACAAATGCAATAAAACTAATATATTTCCGCAAAACAAAAAGTAGCTGTACACCGCGCAACGGCCGAAGGGGAAGAGCGACTATATATAAACAACTATATGTATACAACTATATAAATACGATGTATGCAATACATAAATAAATGACAGTAAGTGAATAGCAGTTCAAAAGTGTGGAAATCCGCTGAAGAACTAAGCTCACCGAAATAGCCCAAAAGATTGCTCGACTTAAGTGGGAGTGGGCTGGGCATATTGCTCGAAGGGCTGACGGCCGATGGGGCAGTAAGGTCCTCCAGTGGCGCCCATGTACCGGTAGACGTAGTGTTGGGAGCCGTCCCACAACGGGAACTGACGATCTGGTGAGAATCGCGGGAACCCACTGAATGCGGGCATCGCGGGATCGATCGATGTGGAGATCTTTAGGGAGGCCTATGTCCAGCAGTAAACGTCTATCGGCTGTTGATGATGAAGTGAATAGAATCTTCGTATGGCCATTCTTAACGACAAGTCGCGAGTATCGGTCTAACGATGGAACCTCATATAAAGTAACATGCTATGTGCTTCCGCTTGCCCTTCCTTAGCTTCCGTTAGACTTTTTATTACCACATTATTAGGTTATATATGAATACAGTTACAGCAATAAATTAAGGATCACTTAAACAAAATGTCGTCTAATATAATTATAGGAAAAATCGAAAAATGAAAATGTAATAGATATATTGAATGAGTAGACTGTTCTACTTGTGGTAAATTATACACCAGTTTAAGGCAATGAAGGTCTCTGACGTCGGAGATCATTTAGGTGGGTACCACTGCAGCGCCTATTTCTGCCGTCAATCAGGAGTGTGCAAACATTACTGTGTCCCAGTTTGAACGGCGCTTCAACATCTTATATCTCTGGCGACGAGCGCAATGTGGTGCAGTGTATACCATCTTAACTAATGCCACGTTGTTATGGGCGGGAGTAGCACTTACCATCAGATGAAAGTATCGCTCATCTAGTCGCTTAATTAAAAAAAAACAATCTGTCAACAAATCAGTTTGTGCCCAGACATTGCGTTTGTTTGACGCACTCAATCCCCATACTAATCTCTACTGATTTCAATCGCGAATGCTTCAATAATATAAGAATACGTAAGTACATACGTTTAAAATAATTGTATTTCTTTTTTAAAACTGTGACCAGCGAAGAATTATTTTATTAGAGTAAATGTATTATCTAGTTAAAAAAACTAGCTTACGTAAATCGGATTAATAAGAATGCGTGGCTGTATGGCTTCAAGGCTTTTGTCTTTCCTAATAGGGATAAAATTTAGATGTCTATTAGTTGTTTATAGTTTCTTTTTATAATGAATATATTTGGATTATTCATACTATAAACGCGATGTAATTAATGTACGGTAATGAGTTGGCCTTTTCCCGCGTTTCCGTCTAAAGTTGCAATATGTGTTGAAATAATAGAGTTAAATGCGGAAACGAAACCAGTCACGTCGCCTTCTCGTGTACTGATTGATTTCCGCGGAAATTATTACAATTGTTTACTAATAAACGTATAACGTAAAAACAAAGTACAAAAGCTGAGTAATAGATTACAAAACCTATAGATTCTATTAATTGATAATTAATTTCGACTAATTAAAAAAATATATTTTACATTTCTCGAAATGACAAGACGAGCAAGACATTTATCTGATGGCGAGACATCTAAGGTAAAGCAAAAAAGGTAGGGGTAAGGTAAATTATCATCGAGTGGCGCCCGTGTACCGGTAGACGTAGCGTTGGGAGGCCTACCACAAGGTGGACCGACGATCTGGTGAAAATCGCGGGTACCCACTGGTTGAGAGCAACGTAGGACCGATCGATGTAGAAATCTTCGGTGGAGATTTCAGAGAGAGAGAGAGGAAAATTTCATTGGTTACAGTGCTCTTTAAACCGGTACGAGTAATTTATAACGTTTGATAGTAGATGTAGGAGTTGCCCTGGTGCCTACCTACAGGACGAAAACAAAGAAAAACGTACCACCTGTAAAAATAATCTTTTCAAATTTGACTAGAAGTAAGGGTTCGTATCCTTATACCCCACGCATACACGAACCTTTAGATTAATAAATCTAAATCAAATGTGATCACTTAATTTAAACTATAGTAAGAAATCACAGACAACCGTTCTCTTAATACTTTCGATATTTTCCTCTCAATAATCAAGTCACCTGATGTCTCCTCACTCATATATGTCCTGAGCAAATACTGCATCTTAATAAACCTCTTACTACAATCACTTCGAATCATGACAACGTTGCGGATGAACCGACCAATTGATTTAATTAAATCGACCGTTTATTTTCAATGAAATAAAGTCCGTTATAGATTTTTCTAGAACTTGTGTCCATTTTTTTCTAGATCACCTCCTTTACATTACAATACAATACATATTTAATAAAGATTACTTCAAGACACCAATGTTTAAAAATGGTAACATATTTTTGGACCATTTTTGTTTATTTTAGATATTAAAAAAGAAAACTTACAAAAATGCCTCTGGATCCACGTGTGTTATGTTGTTCCCGGACAAATCCACGTCTATGAGATACTCCAGTCCTTTAAACGCTTCCCTCTCCACCCCAGTTAGCCTGTTATTCGCAATCTGCAGCCTTCGCATCTTGATGTCTGGCGGAAAGGTCTGCAGTCGGGTGATGTTATTACCATTCAGGTCCAGGATGTAAACGCTCATGCTTAGCTCGTCGTATGGCACCTCCGTGAGGTTGCTCTCCGAGCAATCAGTCACCCAGTTGATCCTGAAGTAATGGCAGTCGCACTCGTCCGGGCATTCCAGCTCAAAGCTGTCGCCGTTGAAGCATTGTGATGTACCAGCGAAGAGACATAGGAAGAGAGCCGTGAGGAGCGCCATATTTGATAATAAATCAAAGAGTTTTTAAAACGTCATTGCACCCATATTAGATGATACTGGAACTGAAAAGAAATTGGTCTGTTAAATATTTTATAAGCATTCAGCAAATATTATCTATTAGCCAATATAATTTGTTAACTATATTATATAATTTTGGGACCTGGTCCAGGATACGAAATTTATCGCTATTTACTTAACGCCTGTTTTCCTCGCGAGGCTACGTTACGTGTGTTAATTTTTTTAATTGCAATGATATTTAGAAAAAAAAACCTATTTTATGATCCTATTTAATAAATTAAACAATGCTGTAAATTTAATGTCTCTACAGGCGTCTTTTGGATATAAGATCTGATGTCAAATGATGATGAATACATTAATTTGTTTAAAAACAAACACATTGAATACCAATGACCAAAAGCAGCAACTGTTTTACAATTTGAGAATTGTTCCAGAACTGATGATGTATAAGAATTAGAAGTAATGTAAACTGACCACGCGCAGTCGTCGAGCAATCTGTAGTGAGTGGATCTTGACGGATGCGGGCAATCAGTAACAGGAGCGAATTGAGACGTAATCGGTCCCAATATTTCTAAATTTGCACACTTGACCTCCGCGCTGGGAGCCTATTGTACACCAATGCCTGCGCTCCATTGTATCGGCCGCAAGATGGCGGCCAGTCGATTAGGAGTGAAGTTTAGTCGTAACACGATAACTATATTCACAAACAGTTACAAGCAGCTAATTGATTGTTAACATCTGTTTTCCATACTAGATCGCAGTGTACGCCTCGAAGAGGCGCAGATTAGATTATTACAGAGTTTGAGTTTCAAAACACGAGAGCTTTCATGGACATGTGACAATGTTGAATCCGTATTTGGCCAACGTGTGGAATTGACTTTGACGCTCTCTGTAATATAAAGCTCCAAGTCCTACAATTGCATTTAATTAGATTACCTGAGAATCTCAAATGAACTTTCCCAGAACGTTAAGTCAAGTTAATTTCTGAAATTGTAAGTGAATGTTGTACTATCTTAATTGAGGAAATATATCTGGGACGTTGCGGTAAAAATATACATATACACTGTAAATATTCTATTAAGTTTCTTTCGCCCCTCGGCAGTAAGTCGCCCGAGGTCAACCCTTTGTTATTCCCTCAAGCGGTCCGTGTATTGTACGCGCCATTGTGACATTATGCGTAATCCGGAATGGCGGGACAATCGCCGTAATGGCCGCCATCCTGCGCTGCCCGCTACCACTTGTTTCCCGCCAGAATTTTCCAGAAGCGACGTTTACTGCGATTAGGTCATGCATTTATTAAGCTCTCACTCTCGTGTGATATCTATATCGTGTAACGTTATCCACTGTTTTTTTTCATAACCCCTAGATTGCTTTTTAGTAAGGTATTAGGATTATTTTTGAAGTGTATTCTGCTATTAAATGTTCATGATTTCTTTAGAAGCGTCCCGGTTTAGATACACCATAAAAAAATATGTTTTATGGAAAAAAAATTTGAACTATAAATGACGAGGAAACACCTTTATATATAGAACATTTTTTTCTAGTTTGTCTATTTGTATCGTAATTTCATAATCGTGTTTTCAATTAATATTCATGTTTTCAATTAATTAGTGGCCCAAGAATAAATGTACTGTAAGTTAACATGTACCACCTGATACAAATCTTTAAGTCGACATTTTGCATCATACGTTTGCATTCCTCGGATTAAATATTTATTAGTTCTTTTTACCCTTAGCTGACTTAACACTTTCTTGTTTGGTGAACTGACAGGGTAATTTATAATAAAAACGAGTTATTGCTGCTCTGCGTATAAGGGTTGGGTAGCTAAATATAGCAAACTAGATTCCTGTATGTTGATCCAACTAGGTTACTTAGGTTCAACTGTAGAAACCTATAGAAAATTTGTAAGTAGTGAATTATTTTAAAATTCTAATGAATTAATAATACTGCATCAGTACAGACTGTAATAAAATAACTTAATGTAATATAGTTAATTGTTACACCAGCCTGTTATTAGTCAGACTGAAATTACTGCTCCAAACAAATCGCCTTACCAGTGATTCATTACCACGACATACGTGAATAAAGGTGACTTCTCTTTTTTTAACTATCAAGTGATCGGCATGGGATCTTTTCATACAAATTAACCATCAAGTAGTTTTATCAGGAAAGTAGTGATGATGGTATTTAAGTATAGTATGATTAATGCATCTACTTTTCAATGAACTTTCATTCATTTAAATTATTAAAAAAATGAACCCCGAAAATATTGTAAACACAAAATGCTCAATTTTATTATTTTTCTGTTCTCTGTTAGATTTGTAGTAGAACATAGAAAACAATATAATGGTCAAAAATAATATCGCTAGTAATGAAGAAACGTCCGAGAAAGAATTCGCAGTTAACAAACAATTTAAAATTGCATCTGTTAACCTGGTAATGTACGATATAACCCACGAGGTCTGTAATATATAAAAAATAATAATAAATATTTTTCATTCAATAATTGATTTATTGGAATTATGACTGTTAGAGAATATTAAGTTGTTTTAATTTTCGCGATCGCGGCTATCGATCTATCGAACAATCGGCCAGCGTCAAGCATGTGGATCGTTTGATCTCATAGTAAAATATATGCACATGTATCATGTTCAACTTGTATATTTAAGTACTTAACGATAGGTTTAATTGACATAAACATGCGAACAAAGGTGATCACAAATACAACAACAGTTCATTCTAACTACTCTTGGAGGCACGATATAACCGCAGGTTACAACATTTAATTGATAGTTTTGAACAACTACGAGTCAGTTGATTAACATTATGTTAGATTAATGTATTCCCGAGAATTCATTTTTGTAAATAACTATAAAAATATATAAATAAATCATTTATATCTGGCATTTATAGTATTAACAATGGATTTTTTAATGGCGTAAAACCATAGTAAAACATTAAAAGATATTTAACAAAAAAAATATTGTGAAACGATCAATGCAATTAAATGCAACGCAAATCTCGAGAAAGTACGCAGTAAGGCGTTGTATTAGTAAGTATACACGTAGCTCTGTGATTCACATACAATTACGATTTACACCGGCAAGGCAAACCTAGTGAAGTTACATTGAAGTAAAATAACGTTTCATTGGCATCAACAAGCTGCGAGAGGTTCATCTTAATAGAATTAACACCTACTTCACTGACATTAGAGACATTCATTGTTGTATACTTCTTTTCTTCTTTTATTAATGTCAAGTTTACCAATAATCATTGACTGCTGATAGGTATACTTCATTTTGCGAAAAAAATAAGTTATGGTAAATAGCAATTATTATACACACCTTAATATAAAATGCAACCTCTATCCACATTTGTAAGTAAATTATACGTTTTAATTAATAAGTATTTACTAATAATTTTCTGTAATCGCCTTAAGGTAGCTTTTGAAGTATCTACATATACTATTATGCTATATTATATAGAATAACAAGAGATAAAAAAAAATCGATAATGTTCCCAATTTTTTTTACAAATGACTACAAGCACGCGGATAGCAGACAGAAAGATAGAAAAACATAATCATCATTAACCGATAGATGTCTACTTCTGGATCAGGCCTCCGCCAAGGGTAGGCATTCATATGGAAAGATTTAGGCCATTTTCCACCACGCTGTTCCAATGTGGGCTGGTGGGAGTGTGAAAAATATAAACGTTACTTGTATTTATATGTTTACAAATTCCGTAACGTAAATCAACTATACAAAACAACAGTCGCTATTGTAAGTTTATTCATTACATAAATTTCATAAAACAAGATCAAATTGCAATAAGCAATAATAAAATGCAATGTAACTGCACTTGGTTTCGAGGTCGCGTCTGTTGTTTTTTTTTCCGGTTCGACGAGTAAAGACATAATAAACTTACGCGATACCGCTGCAGACGCACACTCACGTCGCCTGCAAACTCCTTACTGGTAGAGGGAAAATCGAAATATCATCCAGTGATGTGACTGAATAAAAATATCGATAACCGCATTACCTACTACCAAACGTATATTTTTGGGATGTCTGTAATATTATTTTTATCGTATCACTAACATTTACTATATTTTATTTACCCATTATTACCACCCATTATTTTGTTAGATCCTTACCGTAGAAACCACTTCTATTAGCACAATACTTTTAAGTTTTTCTAATTATTCGTAAATACTAAAAATTACTAATTCAGAATCAAGAAATAAGAACTTGACGCATTGAGTTGTATCTATTATATTAACCAGATGTATTCTCAATTCTTTTCAAATGATTTATACTAAAATAACTCCTAAATAGTAATTACTTTTTAATACAACTTTGCCAGCAAATGCATTTCTATAGCAAACATATTGCAATTACGTTTAATGAAATATTTGCTAGAAATATTTTTAGGCGTTGTTAAAATGAAATTTACTCTGATTAAAAAAATATGTTAAATTAAAGTAGTAAATTTAGAACAACATAAGTTTTTGTCGAGTCCAGATTAAAAGCTACTAGACTACTACCGATACTACTAAACACGGTTTAGTTTAATGATATTCTTATTAAGCTCTTTAATGCAATCGTGGTTGTAAATTTTGTACTTTAAGGAGTCCGCCGACGCATCGTAGGGAGTTTGTTGTTAATACGTATATATATGATATTTAAACAACGTTTCAAAATTATTTATAAGTAATATTATTAAGTGCTGCCAATATATTAAATAATAAAGCATATAGTTTTTTAATATAAATATAATGAATTAATATAAAGTGGTAACATTCAAATCGTTTGTCAATGTCGTTGTCATAAAGTAAAAACAAATTTTTCTGCGAAACAACTTGATTATTCTTAAAGATTCATAAATTTTTGTATTACATATGGCGCAAGTCAGTAGTGTAAATCAATCGTCAAACGATGAGACCCTCAAAGAATTATTCGATGCTGCTCTGAAGATGTTTGACAATATAGAAAATGGCAAAGAACCTACAAATAGCGATTCGGTTCAGGTATGTTATGTCAGACAGTTATAACTAAAATATTATCGACTCAATTTTGTTATTAATGTAAGTGTATAGTTATATTTTTAGTATTGTTTAGTTATGAAATAACTTCTATAATAAAAGATTTCTCACAACAATCAAAATCTATGTTGTAATTATTTGGTCTTTCAGATGAGTATTAAAACTGCGATAGCGAAATTTGAAAAAATTACCAACTTAGTTTCCATGACAGAAATGTTTAGCAGAAATGAAAGCTTTGATGAGTTGCCAACAGAATCCATTCAGTATTTGTTATTGCCTGCACTTCTTGGAACACTTACATTGAAGCTGTGTGGAAGGCCAAGAAAACATGTAATAGATGTTTCTGAGGTTTATTTTAAGTATGTTTTTTTATTAAGTTTTAGCGAAAAATATAAGATTCAATATTTTTTTGTGTTTGATACATAGTGATTGATTTACTGTAGCAGTAAGTGCTATCTTGTGAGATAATAAAATTAAAATTATTATATTTATAAGGTTTATTGAATTCAGAACACCAAAAAAATTTATGTTATTAATGACTGTCAGTCTTATCATTAATCAGTGAGAAATTAGTTTAAATTATATATTTTCAAATAAGTTCTCTCTTTCACAAAGGTAATAAAACAATAGAATAAAACTAGTGTTCATATTAAACATTATAATGTAAATATATGTAATATTATTATTGTTTATTACAGAGATTTTTTAATGAGATGCAAAGACTATGGTCTCACTGATATGGAGATACCATCAAGTAATAGTGAAACTCAAACAACAGTTAGTAGACCACAAAGTGAACAGGCCAAAATTGCTAATATGGTTAGTGTAAATAAGTCAGATAATCCTGAAAATACAAGTTTTCAGGATTCTTTATTACGAAACATTTTATTAGATTTCATATATTTTGAGTCAGCCTGTAAAGTTTATATTAATATAATGTGAAATTTAAATTAATCATTTTGATATTTATGTACTATAAAAGTATAATATTATAGTAGTAATAAGTAATGTTTGTTAAATGATCATTGCAATTGTTTCAGGTAAATACAAGAGAAGCTAAGATAAAACGATATAAGGAGGCGAAAGAATTGAAAGAAAAACTTGGGAATCTTTCTAAAGCAATGTCATTGCCCAATGTTGACGATGAGACAAAAAGAGAGTATTCTAAAACATTGTTGCTAACTTACATAAACCAAGCTACTGATGAGTTAGCCAGCATAGATCAGGAAAAACCATTACTGGATTATATATCAAAGCATAGTGGCGGTTAGTATGACAGATTTTGTGATAAATCAAGTTAAACTGTGAAGACTGTGTCGACCTAAATTGTTTGATTTAAACAGCTTTGAACATTACAAGTATTAGAGTCTGTATTAACTATTAAAGGCATTACAATAATGTTCCAAAAGAAACTGCAAACTAGTGTGAATGCAAAAATCTTAGACAATTTCAAGGTCAGTACTGCAGTCTCGTGCTAGTAAGAATAGGACTAAGGTAAGCCCTGCCTGTCGTAGAAGCAAACTAAAAGGGTCTAGCACTTTTGAGAGCCTTGAGGATGGGGCCCTTATTGCTCACCAAGCAAACCTGCATGAGACAGCGTTTGGCTTAGCGATGGTGCCTAGAAGTGTTAGGCTCCTCCTCAGAGATATGCAGCAGAAAGTGTAGTGAGGCAGTGGTGTGTGTTATATATGTGGGTATTTGATTTGTATGTGTTAATGACAAATAATATCAACTGAGTGGGTACTTCATAATATATTCACATAATGTCACTTTAGAACACGGCTATGTAGCTGCTCACAATACATAGTACCTACTCATGTGTCTTATCATATATTCAGTACATGATAGTGCTTTCTATTAAAGATCCTGGGGCCTCTTCGAATGCATGGATAAAGACCACCGAGGGTGTTTTAGTGAGCAATAATCTCATATAACCCTGCCCTCCCCCCAGGAAGCAGGGTATCTTTCGAAGATTTCCCCCAGAAACAATTTATTGCATGCCGCAGAGAGCCAGCACAGAGATTTTCAGGAGAGGTGCTATGCTAATGACGATAAAACAAATTGTTTGTACTATATTTTCAGAGCCGAAGCCAAAGCAGAAAGAGAAATCGGCACCATTGAAGCCAGTGATTATAACCCGCGACGCAGTTCAGAAAGCAGTGTTCGGAGCAGGCTACCCGGCTCTACCTACTATGACTGTAGAAGAATTCTATGACAAGAGGGTTAAGGAGGGAACGTAAGACAATAGTCTACTTTTATCATAACAGAACATTAATATCTGTCTAATTCTTAATGTGATAATCACCTTCAAAGAAAAGGTTATATAAATATTTTAAAACATCAAAATGGTGAACATATGTTCTGGAGCATTGATATGCATGGAGGCTGATATGTAGTTAGAGTGATTTATCACTGTAAATCACTTTACACCAAATGAAGTCCGAGCAATATACTATTTAAATTAAAAACAATGGTAGTGTCATTATTAACATCAGACGTCCACTGCTGGACATAAGCCTCTCCCAAAAATCTCCATATTTGTTCGAGTGAATTGTGAGGAATTCAGGCTGTAAACCTCCATGCTGGCCCAGTGTGGGTTGGCGGGTTGTTAGAGCCTCATCTGTTATTCAGCAGGGTGCACTGCATGCTGGTGAGGTTGACTTGGGCTCTGTAAGGTGTTGGACCGAACCCCTTACATCCCTTGGTATGTGTTTAGGGTATTTTGAGTAGATCCTCATCAGGGATCAATTCAGGGTTTATAATTTAATATAGAGAAATGTTTCAATTTAATTCTTATTCTGAAATCTTCAGAATAATCTGAATAATAAGTGTTGCTTAATTGCCTTTGTAATTAATCAACAATAACTTTTGATACTTAGGTTTCCAGGTCCTAATATACCGCATACTAGGATACAAACGGCTGATACCAATCAAGATGAAGCTGAACAAATACAGAAGGTAATTATGACACATTCATCCGAGAGTTCAGTTAGAAAGTTTACATTGAAGACATTGTTGACTCTCTCTCTTTAAGTCGGTTCTTCAATGCTGATGGTCGTGACTCCTTATCGATAACCTGTTCTTAATGATGTTACGCCAATCACTTATATTTAATGCTTTCTATATAGCGTTGTTGACACAATTCCTTAAATCCCGATGACTTAGTAATTTAATTAGCAACAACGCCATTCAAACCGGAACGCAGTACAGTAATAGTATATTACGCAATAGAATAAGTAGTACTGTGCTACAAACTAGAGCGTTATGGCCGGAAGAATAATTTTAGAAAAAATTATAAGTAGCAGTTGTCATTTTACAACCATCATCCTGGAACACCATTTCTCTTCTGGTTTCCAATGGTATATCCTCCAGATAATTAAAAAAAATATTTCGAAGAAAATCTTCGTACTTCACCCCATTTAAATTGTTGGGCCAGAAGACTGGGTCTATCAAGTAAGTATGAGTTATGCCCACCCACACGTTTACGGAGAATCTTCGCTGATGAGCTCTTTCTCTAATCACGTGGGGATTTTTACCTCGCAGAGACCAATAATGACTATTATGGAAATTTGTTATGCTGTCTCTGTCAAACTTCGATTCATCAGTGAGAACGAAGAAGCCAACTTCACCTGCTCGTAGTGCAACCTGGTAATCAACAAATGAGGTTTTAGCTCCCATTAACCCGCAGTGGGCCAGCGTGGTGGGAAATGGCGCCCACATGAACCCTGCTTCAGTTGCCCGGTGATGCGAGCAGCGCAGGACCGATCGATGTATGGATTCTTGGGCGAGGCCTATGTCCAGCAGTGAGCATCTGTCGACTGATGAAGATATATATATAAACAAATAACTTTATAAAGCACATATAAACAAAAGAACGTTCATCATAATTTTATTTTACATTTTCTTGCTGCAGAGCTAAGCGAAGCTGTTCCCGCGTAATGAACAACACATTGATCTTCAGCTACCACTTTGTTTAGGAGAACCATCGCGAACCTATCTTTTTTTTATTCGTGGGTGAAGTCTTCTTAAAAGACACCTCACTTCTGGGGAAAAGAAGGTTATGTGGGGCTCCTAAAACCTAGTGCATTAGGAGAGGCTCCGGGACTTCCTCCGGAACGCACCAGTGCCTCCCTGCACTCTGGCTAAAACATACCACGGAAAGGCAAAGCCCTCAGCACCCACGCTGTGCTAAGGCAAACACAAGACCACCATGCATTGGCCCCCTCCTAAGGCTCGCTTATTGAGTTTTGAACGCCCCTATACCTCGAGGCCATTTTAGTCGCCTTTTACGCCAGGTCGGGATTGTGAACCCATCTAGGCTAGCTAGCACGTGTGTTCCCACTGTCAATGTATGAGGGTGAGAGTATTCTGGGTAAACGTGCTTCACCGTGCACCGCCTCGTTAACATTATCAGAAATTAGGGTAGTAGTGTTAGCTTATTGTAGATAGAAAAAAGTATTAGGTCCTTACGTATGGAATTGGCGTTTTGTACGGAGAGGAATATAAAGTCATTTTTTTTTGTAAAATATATTTACTTAATCAAAGTATACACCGTTGTTGTCTATGCACTTTTGCCATCTCATAGATAGTTCATTGATCCCTTTACTAAAAAAACCATGGGCGGCGAGAATCAATAAACTGTTTGAAGGCGGTTTGGACTGCCGCATCGGAGTTGAATATTTAACGGAAAAAATGGTAATCTGTTGGGGCAAGGTCCTGGGAGTACGGTGGATGTCGCAGACATTTCAATTGTAGCTCATCTAACTTAGTGGTTGTGTGTTGTGCAGCGTGTGGTGGTGTTGCGTTGTCGTGAAGCAGCAGTGGCGTAGAGATAAATTAATCTCGGTTCTTTAGCAGCTAGTTCTTCCTTCCTGGTCTGCAGTTGCTGACAATAGATATCTGCCGTAATCGTTTGGCCAGATTTTAGAAAGCTGTAGTGAACGACGCCGGCGCTAGTTCACCAAACATTCACAAGTAACTTTTTCTGAGTCAATTTTGGTTTAGAGCAAGATTTGGCTGGGTGTTCAGGGTTCAGCCATTGCGACGAGCGCTTCCGATTACCGTACAGTATCCACTATTCATCACAACAGTAATGATTCGATTTAAAATCCCTTCATCATTGTGCCGGTTGAGCAAAGTAACAGCAGCAGCAGTCGACGCGTGTTCGCAAGTTCGATTCACTCAATTCATGAGGTACCCATCGTTCAAGTTCCTTTACTTTCCCGATTTGCTTCACGTGGATTAATACAGTTTTGTCACTTAGCCCGAAGCCTGCAACTATCTCTGAAGTGCTTTGTGATGGATCCGCTTCCACAATAGCCTTTAATTCTTCATTTTCCACTTTAGTCTCCGGCCGTCCACGGGGTTGGTTTTGAAGGTCGAAATTTTCACACTGAAAACGTTGACACCAAAAACGTACCGTGGTTTCTTTTGCGACACCAGCGCCGTACACATTATAAATCCTTGGAGCTGTTTCTGCAGCACTGGTACTGATGCCACGGTAGAACTCGTACTCGTAAATATATATCGATATTTCATGTTTTCCATTGTGCGGTAATAAGCGACGCCAAAGAAAAAATAATGAGAATAAAACAAATGAATGACTGTTTTCAAAACTCAAATGTAGCGGCTAAATCAATTTATAAATTTGAATTTGGAATTCTTAACCAAAGAGGAGATATTTCAGATCAAAGTGGTCAGTACGACAAAACGCTAATTTCATATGTAAGGATCTAATAAATACTTTACCTTGGTGTAATTATCATTGTCACAGGAGCGACAGATCGAACAAGACAATCCTGAGGAATTGGCGAGGCAGCGGAACATGGACGAATATAAAGATGACCACCGCCGCGGTTGGGGTAACCGATACAACAGGAGCTAATGAAATCGCTAACCAGGATACGGATGTCGTATTCGCTGTTGGCGGGGATTGCGTGCTGTAACAACAACAACTATTGTCGTATCCATATAACAAAAGGAAATAAACTAATTAATATTTTATCCTGGTTTTGCCTGTGATCCTTTACGCATAATAAATCCGTTCAAATGAGTTTTTCTAAGGATTAAAAAATATCTAATCCGATCGACGTCCTCTGTTGGACGTAGGCCTCCCCCAATATCACATACAGCCAGCATGGCCTCTGGTACAGCTGGGCACTAGAGGAGTTGTTTGTGTATGTGGGGGCTTATAAGCGGGGAATTGGGCCATTTCCAACCACACTGGCCTAATGCAGGTTGGCGGGAGCCAGAGCCACGTTCGTTGATTAGCAGGTTTCACCACGAGCAGGTGAGATTGCCTTGAGTCTCATAAGTTGTTGTGTGGGACTATTTACACCCCCTTATCATCACTAATGTTTATCAGTACTTTTGGTTTACCTACGAGTATGTATATATATATTTGACATCTACAATAGGCGCCTATTGTAGATGTCAAATAGTAGTGAGTAAACATTACTGTGTGCCGGTTTGAAGGGTGTTGTAGCTAATATAATTACTGGGGTAATGGGACCACATCGTACGTCTTAGGCGACGAGCGTAATATTGTGCAGTTTACATCATTTTAAATAGCGCCACGTTGTTATTGGCGGGCGTTGTCACTTATAATCAGGTGAAAGTCTCGCTCATTTAATCGCTTGATTGAATAAAAAAAAATTATGAAGGGTCGTAACTCTACCAGCTTACGAACATGGAAAAGCTCATTAAATCTCTTCGTTACTAAAATTGTATGAAGGCAGCCATATGCAATTTATTTTTAAGAGAAGTTAAAACACCTATTACGTAACTCTTGATGGTAAGAGATTGAGAACAGAAAAAATAAAACAGTTTATGATTTAATTAACTCATTGTATCTTTTGGTTTAAATTATTACAGAAGTTAATACACAAATATGTTTTAAAGAAGTAATATAGAGTCGTCTCCGCATCCCGCGCAGCCTGTCAGGTCCGCAGTCGTCACCGGCCGCCTAACGTTTTGTAACAATATATGTAGCTTTCTCCGGCTGGTACCATGAAATCGAAAGTGGCAGTTCACGAAGCCACCTTATTATGTAACGGAGTACATAACCCTCGTAACAATTATTTGTATTCACCTGTTAGTAATGGACGATTACGTTGCACATCATTATGCACAAAACAATTGAGATCGTCCATCTTGTAGTAAATGTGAATAAGTACATATATCTCTTTATTTTTTTTTTTCGAAAAAGCTTCAATACGAACAGCACGATCATCTGATGGTAAACGATTTTTTTTTGTGGGGAAATCTAGCATTGGATACACCTTTGTTGTGGGTAAAACAAATGTGTTATGTCGAACTTTTACCGGCTAAAACCCCACGGCGTTCTACTTGTCGCCATTAATCGGAACTACAAATACGCTTTCGCATACTACCGCAACTCCAAAAGCTATTGGTCCTCATCAGACCACATTTTAAAGACAGTTGTGAGTGCTCCTCTCTTTTTTCCATCGTCTCAAGGCCTTATACGTTTGGTGACGGATAATCCCTGATCCCGTTACCTAGGGTTACGTTATGAAGATTGGAGAAGGGTATGGTACCCCTCTTCTGACGCCCGACTCTTTGTCTGCGGATAGGAAGTTCAGAGTATTTTTCCCTTCCTCTGTACTCAGCCTCCTTCTGCGGCATACTTTCGCAGAAAGTAACGCCAGAATTCCACGGTCTCTCGTTCCGTGTTATTATACCCTTAATAACGGCTGGAAGCGAGAGGTCATTCCCTATAACTACGCCGAAAACTCGGCGCAATTCCATCCAGCTGGTGCAGATTTTTAAACCAACCGAAAGGTCAATGACCTTTGCCGTCTATTTATCGATGATAAGTGATACGTTAACTCATAATAATATAGTACAACCGAAAGTACTACGTGATGACGTGAGATCAGGATCTTTGCCACTTCAGTTTTCCTGTGAGGCATGGATGCTGTAAAGCACTAGATGATCACGATAACAGTATAATTAATACAATATTTTTTTTTATATTTACTTTATTATTCACGAAAATATACTTAATTTGCATAAAGGTTGTTAAAAAATAAATTATCTGTGTTGTACTTACATATATATAATAAAGGTTAATTTTCCTTTTGGTTTAAAAGGCGGTAAACAGTTATTAAATATTTTTTAAATAACGTACGAATGCTTAAGGTCTACGATATCCAACTATTAACATGATTGAATCATTTAATATATTTAATTTCAAACCGGTAACTCTTCATAAGTTTTCAGGTTTGTAACAAGTTACCTCAATACTGAAAAGAGGATTTTTTTTATTGACGCACTGTACTTGGGCAAAATGATTTTGTTGGCAACTATACATAAGTATAATTAATGAATATCACTGACGCATCAACAGATGATAATATTTGAATAGTACAGCCTCCCACGTGATTATCTGTTTGATGCTATGACCCTGTAATATTATTGTCTATGATATCTCTGTGATAGTAAATGATAAGCCCGTTCATTATGACATAAGATGATGGATTGACGTCAAGGATTTTAAGAAAAACTTGACATACTCTTGTAAATTAAATAAAGATATACAGGGTGAAAGGTAATAGGTGTAAAAGATCTGGAGTGGCTAAAGTATAGCGCGTATCCTATCTATCTATGTATGGAGTACCCCATCTAAAAACAATGGTTCAGGAGTATTAATTTTTTGAATATTTTTCCAAAAATTCCCGATTTTCTAGGAAAAAATTAGATCATTTTATTTCAAAAAACAAATGATTTTATTTCTTGCTTATTTATAGACAAATTTTAATGTAATAATTGATTTATTAAATTAAATTAATAATCATCACTTAGAGGCTAAATCTTTTAAATTAGGTTCTTTGAAAGTCGTGACAGTATAAAGTAACGAGTCATACTTACATTTTTATTTAATCTTAAAATAAAATTTTATTTATAAAAAATACGTATAAAGCACATAAATAAGTACCTGACTTCAATACCTATCCGACAAGGTATGAGAAACTACATAAAGTTTTTAAAATTTAGAAATAAAAAAACTAGTAATAAAACCAAGTACCATGAAACATCAAACTGTAAAGACTAATAAACGTGTACGCCGCGCCGGCCCTTAATGTGACCCTTTTGTATTTGTTGTAACACGTGCGAGCTTATTGTTGTCGTTTTAGATATTGAGTTCAGAGTAAAACATGTGCAATGTCAGTTTTAGGTAATAAGTCAGTACGACAGTTAAAATTTAACTACTTTCGTGGGCGGATGTACATTATCGTTCTCTTCTTAATTCTGAATAGTTTTTTTTTCCATACCAAAAAATTTTAATTTCAATGGCAGATTACGGTAATAAAGAATACGTTGATATTTTCTATTGTTATGGACTTAGTGTTGGAAATTCTTTACAAGCACGAAGAGTCTTAGACAGTTTTAGAGTCTACAGTTTGATATTTCATGGTACTTGGATTTATTACAAGGGTTTTTTTTTTCAATTTTTATATACTTTATTATATCATGTTGCACAGGCATAGCAAGTCAGGTACTTATTTAAGTGCTTTATATCTATTTTTAATAAATAAAATTTTATTTTAAGGTTAAATAAAAATGTAAGTATGACGCCATACTTTTTACTGTCATGAGTTTCAAAGAACCTAATTTAAAAGTTTTGGCCTCTAAGTGATGATTATTAATTTAATTTAATAAAACAATGATTAAACAATAATTACATCAAAGTTTGGGTAGAAATAAGTTAGAAATAAAATCATCGAATATTTCCCTAGAAAATCGGGAATTTTTTTTTGAAAAATATTTAAAAAATTAAGAACTCCAGAAGCATTGTCTTTGTATGGGTAATTCCATACATAGATAGATAGCATATGAGTTATACTTTAGCCACTCCACATCTTTTACACCTATTACCTTTCACCCTGTATAATACGGATAATTTACTCGTAAATTAAATAACAAGAATAGAGTCGTTCACGATTGATTTGTGTAACATCCTGGTCGGAGGTAATGTGTGTTTCCTCATTTGCTGCCGGTAACAGTATACAGTAACTTGATTCAATTACGTTTGTAATACAAGGTGTCAGCGTTATGTATGAATGGGTTGGAAGGTTTGCACTTGTAGGGCGATAAAGTGCCGAGCTGTAGGCTGAGGAGGGCGATCGATTGTTTCCGCACTGTTTATGGTGAGTGCGGTGCGGAAGTGCGGCGTGGCGGAGAGTTGGGCGCTGGACACAGCCATCGCGGCCTAATCAATGGACGCGGTAAATAGTTTTCAATAGAGTATACTTATGAGCCTCGGCTGTGTTTCAAACAAAGATTCCGTAACGTCTCCAAATGCTGAGGACTTTCACCGAGGGGGTTATAGTGAGTACCCAGGGCGTAGTAGGTCTTTATTGCCGAAGACCGTCTATGTAGACTTCACCGCAGCATTATTTCTACCGCCAAACGGCAGTGCTCAAACTGTATTGTGTTCCGGTTTAAAGGAAGCTATAGTTAGTTTAGTTACTGCGGTAATGAGACTCAACAGCTTATGTTTCAGGCACGAGGAATGCAATATTGTGCATGTGATGTGTTTATCACCCTTACTATCGCCATGTTTTTATGGCGGGTGTTTCATTTACCATCAGACGAACGTCTCGCTCGTTTCGTCGTTTCATTCAATAGAAAAAAAACATTGATATTATTTTATAAGATAGTGCATCTTTTTAAAGAATCCTCACCACTCGGAAAAAAAAAGAGTATACTTATAAAGACAAAGACAAAAAGAAACCTTATTTATTTATTAATGACTATAATATGGACTAAAATTATGTTGTACTGGTAAGTGATACTCCAGCTCATAATAATATTGTGTTAATTAAGATGATGTACACCGCACCATATTGAGCTCGTCACTTCGAGACACAAAACGATTACACTTTACCGCAGTGGTTTTACTACTCACAACTTTTTTACCGGGATATAAGTAATGTTTAGCCATAGAAATAGGAACTGTAGTGGTACGTATCTAGATGGTCTCCAACAACCGAGACCTATATCCAATTAGAGTAAAAGTTGTATGTACTCGTATATGTGTGTATGTTTTATAGAAATAGATATTTACATGTAGAATATATTACAGTATTTTTCTTAGGTTTTGTCTTTATCGATTTTTAAAATATTTTAAATAGTTTACATAAGTTATACATTATTAATATAAATAGGAACGTAATAATCGCATATAAATTTGACGTTTTAGAAAGTGAGTAAATCAAATATTTTTTACACTAACAGTATGATTTCCTCATTAGTGTGCAAATATAAATCAATGAGGTTTTCTTAAACATTTTACAAATATATTACAAATAGAATTAGTTACGTTTGTCATTAAGAATGTATTTCTTATGATCTAGAAATTATCTAGTTCATTCGTGATATTATGACATGTATGAATTATTTCTTACATAAATTAATAAAGTTTTGTGCTCAAAATAAATTTAAATAGTTTAATAATAGAATATTAATTTTCTCGGTGAGTAATGAAAAAAAAATTTAACTTAAAATAAATACACCTCTACGTTGCTTTGAGATTCGTGACTCGGCGTGTATGGAGCAAGGACGTGTACTCGCCAGCAGTAGACTTCATTCACGATCGCGGATAATACTTCTGATACAACAGCTTCGCTAAGAGACACAGTTTCCCTCTTCCTCATATAGTATGACTTCTAATTATACATTTATAGTTATATAATCTATATAACAAAAGAAATGGTAAGAAGTTAATAACAAGATTTATTATTTGCTCCAATAGTTATCAAGACTTTCCGCTGTGTTATCGAGGAACTTGAATTTGATGCTGGAGTCAGAGGATCGAAATATGCGGTAATGATTTGAGATTTTCACAGTCGCGTATTTAGCAAGTAGATAGTTTTAGTGATAATAAAGTAAACCGAATATTGCCATATGGACGACGGGACAGAAAAATATCACCGTCACTTTACCCTTGGCTTGTGGTAAGAGATTAATGTGGAATTAATTCCTGGGAAAGGATAAAATTAAAGCTTTACCATTCAAACATTCTCGTCTTTGAATAATTTTGTTTTAGTGGTTGATAAACTGCTACGATCATGAAAAGTAACTGAATAAAAGAAACAAGTTGTAAACTTCATTTGTTACATACGTTGGTATATTTTCTCTTTAATTAAATCATTCTTAGAATTAAATATTATTTACATTAAATATTAATTTAAATCATAGATATTGTAACAAAATATATTAATTTATAAAAATAATTTATTGATCTATAAAGAATATTTAAATAACAAGAGCGTTTAAGTGACTCAAATAAAAACTATTCAAATTTATAAAGTTAAATAATATAGCGGAAGTTAAAAGAGTGCAAAAGACGTGTCTCTAAAATATAAAAGTATACAAAATTATTTTAAAATCCTGAAAAGAAACTTTATTGTATAACTAAAATACGAAAATGATATTAAGAAGTTTAAGTTTAAAACAATAGTTTACGAGTCCAACAGGCGGGTGTTCGTGTAACGCCCTAGGGACATAACATGGATTTGTTCGTGTATCGATCAGCCGTATGAACGGCCGAGAGGTGGCCCGCTGAATATATCTGCGTTATTGTCACACATTGTCCTCTGACACACACTGAAAGGATGTATAGGGATGGTATACTGTGTAGTATATCGGTTGAAATACTAAAAATATGGAAAATGCAAATATGAATATATTGTGATAAATTAGGATAGTATAAGAGGATGAAAGTCCCCATGTGAACTCTTTGTTTCTAAATCATCATTATTCTAAAATTAACTTTACCGGTTGCTCCATGGACAGTAAAGTTATAATGGTAGAAATTGATCCAAACTACTATTAACTATCGTTCTATTTCTCTTTATACGTGTTTATACGTGTCATTGTTATTTAACAACAGTATGGGAATTTTTCTGAAAGTTGTCTATGAAAAAAAATTGCATTGATCTGCTTTACATCCGAGTGCATTCAGATTCTGCTTTACTTTTTTAAGTTATGTTACGCCTTCATCATTTCATCCATCATCACACTATTGCTATTAAATACAGACGTAGGGTTTTCACGAACATAATAATAACTGTCCCCCGACAGCTTTGCTGGGCGTAATATAGAATTAGGTCTATTGGTAGTAGGTCTTTGTTTCCGGATACCGGCCTGGTAAGTGCCTCCGCAACGCTTATTGCAGCCAACAAACAGTACTGTGTTCCGGTTTGAAGGGCATTATAGCTAGTCTAATTACTGGAGTAATGAGACTCAACATTTTATGTCTTAGGCGACAAGCGCAATGTGGTTCTGTGTTTACCATCCGAAGTAGCGCCACGTTGTTATGGGCAGGTGTATCACTTACCATGAGGAAAATATCCCGCTCGTCTCGTCGCTTAATTGAATAAAAACAAAAAAAGAGTTAAAATTCTTCTAAACTATATTGCCCGGTCATAACCCACCGCCTCCGGGCCACTTCTCGTCATTAACAACCCACAACTACTTTTGGGGAAGGAATTTCGTAAAATCCATTCTTAGTTGACCTCTAAATGGCGGAAGCAATGAACCAGACATTGAGTGTTAACGTCTAATAGTTTCGGAGATCTCGTGGTGGGTCAATAAATATCTGGACGTCGAGAATATACATTTGCAGATGACATCGCTAACCTCCGTTAGCCGCTGGTGGCCGGTGGGGCTTAGAATGCGTGGTGTAGGTGCATTTGCATATCTCATGCTCGGCAACTGGGTCGGCTGGACGGGCTCCATTATAATTAGTAGGGCTCCACGTTCCGCGCTAAGATTGAGGAGCTTAAATAGCAATGGAATCGTTAATCCTCAAATCTCATTCACACTGAAATTTGAGGTATATATTTAGCATTTATTCTGGTAGTTAGGATGAACCGGATCAGATAATATACCTAGGCCGTCCATAAGTTGTGTTACAAATGAAAATGTTTTTTTTTTATTCAAGTAATTATTAAAATTTATTATATTATATAATGTATTATTAAAATTTATGACTACATATTTGTCTCAGCAAAAAATAAAAAATATATTCTATTCAAAATGGCCACCTTTTTATACAGACCTTTAATCTGTTTGGCCATGAAACTATAGATTTAGGCACACGCACTGTTTCCAAAAGAAATTTCCGCCACCGCCACTGCTTGCTCCAAAGATTTTTTAGAAGACCCAATGTCGCCGTGTCGTTTAGAGCAGCAGCAGGCCATGTCCTCTAAAACTGATCATAATTTGAAGTCTAAAGGGTTGAAGTCTGGGCTAGATGAGGGCCAGTCTTCAGCTCTTATCTGCTTTGTCAGCTGCAATAGGAGCTGCGATGGTATCCACTTAAACAGTCTGCGAAAACAGAGACTTACTATCAGTACGTGTACCATCCTATTTGGTATACTGGACATTATTAATGTAGTAAACTGACTGCAGCGCGTGTGGCGGTGCCTTTACCTGCGATTGGCAGTCGGCTGGTGTAGTATGCAATTCATTCTCCCCGCCCGTACAGGTCGCGCCCGGTATTAATGGCGGCCGTTTAATCATGTAACGGTTACGGCAATTATGTTAATCAACGCATAATTATAAGATTAGACACTTGCTCAGTTTAATATTTAACCAGACAAATCGTCTCCAGAACTTTACTTAAGTTTATTTAGCTTTGACTTTATGCTTTTCTAATAAATATTCTAACTTATAATTACACCTTTTCTTTATTTGCTACTTTTTATTTTACTTCATCAGCCGATAGACTTTCAGTGTTGGACATTAGCCTCCCCCAAAGAAGATCACGTTTGTTGGAGTTCATTTGGGGGGTATGGAAGTTTCACTATGGTAACAAAAATTTATTATCATCATCATCATGAATAATTTTTATCATCATCAGCTGCTAGACATTGACCTCTCCCAAAGATTCCCACATTTGTAGGAGTTCATATGGTGGGATTTGTGCGATTTCTCACCGCGCTGGCCCAATGCGGGTTGGTGAGAGCCAGAGGTTCGTTTCTTGATTAATATGGAGCACCATGAGCGAGTGAGCTTGGTTACAGGTCCTGTGAGTTATTGTGCGGAAACCCTTTTCACCCCTTTGCTACTTGAATACAACTAGTAAAAGGGCGGTAGTAAAACGGAATCGATTACTGTTCTAGTGACATTAAAATCTAATTATTATCAATTTTAATTGTTACGGACTATTTGAATTGAATATATATATATATATATATCTACATTTCAACAGAATAATAACAATAAGTGCGACGTGTTTATACCCGGCAAGGAAACACGTCTATCTTGATATCATTCAAACGTATCCTTAAGTATCCTTCAGATGCGTGACTCTCATAATAACAGATTGCCGTTTGCTAAAGAGATAATTTATTATGCAGCACAGTTTGGCAGCGATAATTAGTCGATTATACTCCTTTGAGACCGCAGTGTAAACATTCTAAGAGGATGTGTTCAGTTACCATCAGACGAATTTTCCGCTAGTCTCAACGATTCCTAGTATAAGAATATTTTTCTAGGCTTGGGAGCTAAAATGTCTTATTACGCGTCCTTCAAATCGGAACATAGTAATGTTTACACACTACTGTTTGGCGGATGTAACAGGAGATATAATGGCACCTACATAGGTTTCCGGCAATTAAGACCATATCATCATCTTCGTCATCAACCGATAAACCTTGCCATTGCCGGACATTGGCCTCCCCAAAGATCTTCATCTATATCATGGCCTCCGGTACCGCTGAGCACTAGAGGCCGTCGTTTGTAGTGGTTCATGTGGGGGGATTTAGGCCATCTCCCACCACGCCAGCTCAATGCGAGTAGGTGGGTGTCAGAACTTCGTTTGTTGATAAGCAGAGTGCACCACGAGCAGGTGGGGTTGGTTAGGATCCCGTGAGTTGTTCTACAGAACCCTTTGCATCACATTATTTGAGATGCAATGAGATGAATTTTTAATTTATATTAAAAATATTTCAATAGGTTGGTGATAGTGCAGTTAAAGAGTTTAAAACGATAATTAGTTTTTTTTTTTGTTGGAATAAATTATATATTGTTATTATTATTATTATTGAATATTTCTGTTTTTTTTTTTAAATATGTTATTATTTGCAGTATAATTTGATTATAAACAAGCGAAGTTATAATAATGTCTGTGGCACAAACGGTATTCATTCCGTCTACAACTAAAAAGGTTACAAGTGAAAGGTGCATTAAATGTGCTGTTACTTATAAGGGGTGTTTTTGTTTATTAATAGACATCACCACTTAATGGATGCGGAAGGCGTTCAGGCGACGGGAAGTGTTTTCACTCGATCCACGATCTCCTATAAGGGGGTTATTAATAATCGTTAGAAAATCACGTTAACGACGCCGCTGCGGTTAACTGCTATTGCTATTTACTAGTATTCATTTAAGTCCCGTTTTTTTATACATTAGTTTATATCTTGTTATTGTTATGGTAGATCATCATCATCATCAGCTGACACCACTGTTGGACATAGGCCTCCCTCAAATATCTCCACATAGATCGGTCCCGCGTTCCTCGCATCCAGTGGGTTCCCGCGTTTCTCGCCAGATTTTCAGCAGTAGTAGATTGAGGATGACAATGATGGTGAACGACGATGCCTAAGGAATAAGAAAATCATTGCACTTAGATAAAATTCTATTTTTCCATACATATATATAATTTACCCTTATGGCGCAGAGATATGGCACCAGAGTATTTGGCTGGTCCACCGATTCAAAATAGCACAGAGAGCGATGGGGAGGCCTATATTTGGCATTTCTCTAAGGGTTGTCTCTTTCGAAATCGGGATCGAAGAAATTCGACGGAGAACTAAAGTTGTCGACGTAGCTGTCAATCTACAAGCTGAAGTGGCAGTGGCCGGCCATGTCTGTGGTGTCGGTGACGGCGGATGGAGGAAGGAAGTCTTGGAGTGGAGGTCGCGTATAGGTCGCAGATATGCAGGACGCCCTCCCTTCAGATGGACCGATGACATCATCAGAGCGGTCGGAAGTAGGTGGATGCGAAAAGCTGAGGATCGCATTTAATGTAAGACATTGGGTAAAGCCTATATCCAGAAGTGGATAAACAAAGCTGATAATGATGATGATATACATTATTTAATACCTCTCATCTGCACTTTTTTATATCTTTATACGAATTTATTGATTTTAGTGATCAGTCTTTTGTAACCGTTTCCGTCCACCAATTCCCATACTTCTCAATTTACAGCTTTTCTTACCTCTTAACCTGTGATTGCTATTCCATTATGATTTTTATCCAATTAGATCTGCCGTCGCTTATCACATGTCCTCCACTTTCGCAGTAGATTATTATTTATGTGTGTATGCATTATTAGCGTCTTTCAAAGTCACAGCTAAGGCACTTCCGTCGATAGTTCCTGGAGATGTTTCCGAGACTAATTATCCATTGATAGTCACAAATAATCGATTTCTTGGTTTTTTGGCATCAAGATATAGTTTAGCATATAAGTTTGAATAATAAAACTGTTAATTATAGTTATCACGTTAAATGCAAAACGGAAGGATTGCTTTGTTTATATCGCGTGGGATTTTCCCTGTCAGTCAAACAATTGGCGGGACCGTGCCATGTGTCATAATTGCTGAGCTGCCGCCGGCGTTATTGTTATCTTGGGCGAGCATTGTGTCTCGAACAAGTTCATGATGTTTTATTCCTTACGAGAATAAAGCGATAACGTTGTTTTCAACCACTTTATTATCGACTTCTGTTTTATCTTAAATTTTTATCTCTCACGGTGTCGTCTCACGTGTTTATTATCTGTTGTTAATATTTCAGTTGCAAACGTTTTGTCTTGTTACAAAGACAAGTTATTTTCTCTTTATATCTTGAGTGTATTAAGATGCTGCAGTGCGATGTCGACTCTTTAAAGGTAATGTCTTTTTTATATTATTTTAAAACTAAAGACGGGGAAGTATATGGTGGCAATATATTGTTCACGCGCCGGATAAGATGTTTCCATCGCACTAATTTGCGCCAGGAAACAGTTTTTACCAGAACTCAGCAATTGTAAACGATCTCCAGTAACAGATAGGTTTAACCAGTAAACTTGTAAATAAGAAAACATTATGGTTGCGTTTGGTTCAATAACCGTTGGTTATATGTGGACAACCTTTTGCGAGGTTTATAGCCGGCGATGTGTTAAAAGCCTGACAAACAAAAACGACCTTGAGGGCAAACACAACCAACGCATGTGTCCTTCCAATGTTTGTCCGCTTTAATAGATTTTGTTTAATTTTAACGCAACGCTTGTTTGCGCACGCGTTAAAAAGTGAAGAACAATTTCAAGGGCTGTGAAAATGCGAAAGCTTGGCAAACGTTGGCTAACAGCAAAGAACATTAAAGACTTCTTTTTTTATAGAGAATGTAGGAAAAACACTTCACGTAAGGGAAAGTGATCGCTGTGACACAGGAAACACGCTACACTTGTATTCCAGTTCAGAAATAAGAGTTTTTTTTTTATTCGATGAAGCGTCGAGACGAGCAAAAGGTTCACCCGATGATAAGTACGCTTGCCTATAATAATGCGGCGCTATACCGCCTTGAGACAAGAGGTTTAATCCCGTTACCCCAGTAATTACATTAGCTACAGCGCTCTTCAAAGCCGGAACACAGTAATGTTTGTACTACTGCTCGGCGATAGAAATAGCAGCTGCTTGTCTTCGGCAACAGAGAGCTACCGCCAGTATATTTTTATGTACATTAACTTCCTTCTATTTAGCTAATCGATTCAGTATTTTTTTTTATTAAAGTCTACAACCCCTAATTTAACATGATTTTGAGTCACTGGTGGTCGTTAAATTACTTTCAATCACTTTTATTCTCATTTGTTACGGCGGAAGAATTACATTATGAAGATGATAACTAACGAAGCAGCATTCAAACTCCATAACACGAGGAACCGGAAGAAGCAGTCGGCCACTGCGCCGCTGTTGCGTTATAAACAAAAAAAAAATGTTATTTAACTTGTAATTGAATTAAGTCATGTTTTATTTCTCCCTCGTCTATAACAATGTTTGCCGCTGCATTGTTAGTATTACGTAAGTGACGCAAGTCGTAGCGTGCGTACAGTCGGCGTAGAAAGTTTCCACGTGCAAGTATAGAGGTTCTGTGTAATGAAGCGGCAACGTTTGTCAATTACGTAAATGTCGAGTTAGAAAGCGACGTGTGCCCGACCGGACGCCGCGCGCCTTTGCCTCCGCTCTTGTAGCCGCGGTTAGATGATTAAGAAAAAAACCGCGGGAATTCAGAAAGATGTTTTTTTTATTCCTGGCAATACAGATGTAGAGTCTATGGCCAGAGGTGAGGATTGGTCTCTGTTGTCAGATACCGTTTGGATAAGCACAACCGCAGCGCCCATTTCTGCTGTCAAATAGTATTGTGCAAATATTGCAATTTTTTTTATATATACTACGAAGCGAGGAGACGAGCAGGAGGATAACCTGATGGTAAGTGATACACCAGCTCACAGCAACGTGGCACTGTTATACATAGCATCTCATTGCGCTCATCGCATTGAGTCTCTTGACCTCGGTAATTTCACTAGCTACAGCGCCCTTCATACCGGAACACAATAATGTTTGCACACCTACCTAGATGGTCTCTGGCAACGAAGGCCTAACAGTAAACGATTTTTTGTTTAGCATTCCGATTTGAAGGGCGTTGTAGCTAGTGTAATCACCTGTGTAACGAGACCCAACATCTATGTATCAAGGCGGCGGGCGCGACATGGTGCAATGTACATCGTTTCTGTTTTCTTTCTTCACATTACTACATTCCCCTATAAACCTTCGGAGTGTGCAGTGGATCTGTGTACAAAAGACATGGATGCAGTAATTACTCTGATGCTTAGGAGGTTACGTATCCACTCCCAGAAGATAATGGCCGACGTTTGTACGCCAGCCGTAGAGTTAGGTAATGGTTTGGTACGCGCACATGACTTCCGGTCGGATGTCCCGCGCTGTGTAACGGTTTGTGTGAGGGTTCCCGCGCAACAACTCACGGGGTCCGAGCCAGCCTCACCAGCTCGTGGTTCACCCTGTTAATCAACAGACGAGGCTCTAGCTCCCATCTACCCGCATTAGGTCAGCGTGGTGGCAAATGGCCCAAATCCCTCCCATATGAATCCCTACCCGATCAATGTGGGATTTTTTGGGGGAGTTTATCGGCTGCTGATGATGTAATGGCTTGCATCTACGGAACCATATAGTTCACCATATTGAGTCTGATGAGTACTGAGTATTTTTATTGATGCCGTACTTCCGAATCCCTCTTCATTTTGGATATCCTTGTCTTCTATAATGTAACATGATAACTGCCATGAGGGATATTTTTCTGTTGTACCCTTTTAATGCTCGAGGATGATAACGTAAGGGGTGGTGGTTGAGGGGTGAGTTTTATCAGTACATATTAATATCGAGTTTCCGTTCCGTTTGCGACAAACAAATGACATAACCGCGGCTTACATTGTAATTAAATGCGACGCATGGTTGCGATCCTCGGATTATGGCCTTCCTTTACACATTCCAAGGTCCCACGTTGACGTGGACACGCGGCAGGCACGTGAGAATGCGTGACTCTTTTAATACTTCTAATTCCTTTGACTAGGGATGGTGTTAGATTAAGCCTTTAGTCCCTGGAAGGAATCGCGTCGATGACGATAATTGGATGTGGTCTCCGGCCATTGAAGTTCTCACAAGGTTAGTAGGGTCTGAATAAAGCAGACCTTGGGACGGTCTATCCCAGCATAGCGTTAGCGAGGACGCCGTTGTGTTCCTAACGGAGATCTCGTGACCTCTCCGAACGCCGAAGATGACCAATGAGGGGGTTTTAGTGGATAAAAAATCTCCACATAACTCTGACTTCCTTCTAGAAGACAGAACACCTTTTCGAATATTTCACCCCCGAAACCAAGAAAAAAGACCTGCAGTCCCAGGTTAGCACGAATAGCACTAAGGTTAGCCCCAGCTGTTGTTGATGCTGATTAAAAGAGTTTTTGGGTTTCGCGAACTTAATACCTGGTCTTTGTTGCTTAGCGAGGCAAGCCCAATGTGAACGTCAAGTGCAGAGTGCGTTTTCTTTAGGACCTGATTAGCCTAAATGCAGGTAAATCCTCGGGCTTCTCTTCAAGCACTGGTGGAAACCGTTGAGGCTTTTATTGGGCTGGTCTTCCTCACAGAGGCCCGACAACTTGGAAAGATTTCCATTATTATAATTGAAGTCCAAGTCTTCTCTAGATTGTTACCAATCTTCAGTAATATTTCATAGTAATTTTATAACGTCATAAGTTATGTATTTAGCCTATTTATTATACAATTTTTTTATTGAATGCAGCGACGAGACCAGCGAGACCTTCACCTGATAGTAAGTGACAGACCTGCCCATAATAACGTGGTGGTAGCTATGTTGGTATACACTGCACTAGATTGTGCCCATTGGTTCGAGAGAAAAGATGTTTAGTCTCGTTACTCTAGAAATTTCACAAGCTACAGCGCCTTTCAAACCGGAACACAGTAATGTTTGCAAACATTACTGTTTATCGGTTGCTATATGCGCTGCTGAACCTAGACGGTCTTCGGCTACAGACACCTACTACTAATGGATCTAATTCTATGCTACGACCAGCAAAGCGTTCGGGGAACAGCTATTATTATATGGGTGAAATCCATACCTTCGTATTTAATAGCAATGGTATGATGATGGATGAAATGATGAAGGCGGAACATAACATGAAAAAGCGGAAACAAGCAAACAGACGAGTGCAAGAGGCGCTGCGATGGTACCAACCGAGACGGTCTCCGGCTACAGACAGACCAGTAAAGTTAATTTTAAGTTATTATTTATATAATAAATATTTTTTTCTGATGGATACGAAGAGCAGTCAGCAACCCTGTCTGCGCCACCTCGCGACCGCCTGACGCGTGTCTACTCAAGAATCCGATGCATTCGTATCCGAGTTCCTCGACGTATACAATTGTTACGTAGGATTGTTAAATGTATTCATATAAGTCACCTGTTTACATTCAGAGATGTTGTTTGTCACAAACTGATGTTTTTTTTATGGTCAACTGCGCCGCAAGTTTTATTGACAACTATTGCAGCTTCATCGGACTCACGCATCTGGTATCCGTGAGTTAAGATAAGATAAATAAAGAAAGTTAAGTAAAAGAGAATATAATTAAAATTATACTAAAACTGAAGAAACGCAATAACACAAAAACCAAAACACACAGAACTAAATATATACATACATATGTATATGAAAAGGGGAGGAGAAACGTGAGACAATATTGGATGGGGAAGGGTTGACGAGATGGATAGTGCTATTGGGGGAGAGATAAGGAGAGTGTAATTTAATTTATATATACATATGAACACAAACTCAAAGGAATTTCGATATTAATACGTACTAATAACCCCCTCCCCTTACGTTATCATCCTCCTGCATTAAAAGGGTACACAGATAAATATCCCTGATGGCAGTTATTATGCTACATTAGAGAAGACATTTATGGTGAAAATTCAAAATGAAACGGGATTCGGAAGTACGACATCAATGAAAAGATTTAGTGAACTATAAGGAACCGTAGATGCAAGCCGTTACATCATCATCAGCCGACAGAATCCCCCAAACATTCTCACTCCGATCGGGTAGGGATTCATATGGAGGATTTTTGAGCCAATTCCCACCACGGTGACCCAATGCGTGTTGTAGGGACCGAGAGCCTCGTTTGTTTATTAGCAAGGTGCACCGCGAGCTGGTGGGAATGGCTTGGGTCCGATGAGCTGTTGTTCGTCTACTTACTTCTGTTTATTCCTTTACTATACAATTCTAATAACATTTGATAAATTACTCTTATTTTAATCACCGTTTCTTATTTTTAACCGTTGCGATATAAAAAAAAATTGTTTGTAGTCAACATTAATGTACTGCTTTGCATATTTTTATTGATAGAAGTAATTTAAAAGAAAAAAAAGTCACCATTCAACAATTTGTTTGTCGTACATCTCTTTAAACTTTCTCGTTTACATTATAAAATGTTTTAGAAGTCGTAATAAAAAGTTATAAAAAAATAACGTCTACTCACTGCCCAGTGCGCACCAACCGGAACATCATCAGGATCTCGTCACGAATATGATGTCCATAGACAAGAGACGTTGCCTATAAAGTTTGTTATATTACTCTGAACGATCTTGTCATAAAACAGTTTTTTTATTATTCTAGTTACTTATCAGTTATTTGAATTGGATCTCACGCTAACAGTCTTGTGAAAGATATTTTTATGCTTAATGATATCAAGCTTCGAGAGCAGCTGGATGTTCATCTTGTAGTGAGACGAAAGCCTGCCTTTAATAATGATGTGCCAGTGTAAATGTTTACACCAACTGGTGTCGTGTAAAATCATTTTGAGGCGATTCTTGAAACATTAGACGATTCGTTTAATTACTCATAGTAATGTTACTAAGCAAGAGTAAATAAAAAATTATGTTGTGTAACTGTAGTGTTTTGTATGAAGTATGTTTCTACAATATTTATTGGCCGTAGAGATCTTTAATTGTACATCCGTAAGTATGGTAAGATTTATCTGAAATATGTATTTTACTTACTATGTAATCGTGATTCCTTCTTCTCTACAGTCAATTCTTTACACCCTCACCCCATCGCTCTCTCTGGTCTATTCTTATTGTCAAATACATAGAAAACCGTATATTATGCACAAAGTTTTGGAAAAAGTTTCGTGTAAAATTTATCAAATATTATTATTAACTCTAACTTTGCTAAAAACGTATAAACACGCCTTAAAAACACTATTGTATAAACGATAGATTTTTAATGGTACAATGCTTTTGTTACTTCACTATAATCACGTCGAAGTTATTACATAATAAATTGTGTGAACGCTAGCAGCTTATTTTTTCCACCCTGACAATATCAGGACAGGCGAAAGGAGAAAAAACTTAATAAGAATCCTGCTGAGAGGAACAGCGGGCGCTGTCGGCGGCGGTGCTTGATAAAAAGCAATCGGAATAATTGACGTAATAAAAACTGATGCGCGAAACGGGTCAATGACCCTGGACCTTCGCGCTGACCATACAGCGGGTTCGGTTTTGGTATCGCCTTAAATTTATGTCCTCTTCTCACATTATGTATGCTAAAAAACGCGGATCTTGTGGAAAGACCTTAATATATTGCATCGCTTTATATCTGCGATAAAGATGTATATACATATAAATATTATGAAATAATCCATTTGTTGTTATCATTAATCGCCATTAATCCAGAGGTGGACAAAAGCAAATGCACTTGTTCTCATATTTAACTGGTAAACATTATACTTCCTACATCTATGGGCGCTATTATATAGATTCTGCAACTCATCTTAGAGGTCCTCCAAAGTTGTCAATTTGAGGTTAAATTCCTAGGACTTTTCCCTTAAAAGCTACAGTAGATCCTCCTCATCTTCCTGATAAAAAAGTAGATACAATCAAGATTTTTAAGTTATATTTTTAGTATTTTAACTTATTGTATATCCTCCAGTTCGAAAAATATAAGATGTTTAAGATTTTATTCACGACTCTTAAAAAATTCACACTTTCCTGAAAATAATTGAATACCAATGTTCCTCGTGTTTCAGTAGAGATAATGTCCCAATGAAATCAAACAGACCGCCCGTTATAATTCTGACGTTTGTTCAGTGTTGCCATTTCGGAAATGTTACCAATGTAGAAATATAACAAATGTAATATTATTTCTATAAATGCGTTAGTTTTTAAATTATTTTTTAAATTTAGTACATTTGTTATGACTTTATACTATCTTTTTTTATATACGAAGCATTATGTTAATCAGAATAGACATAATGTAGTAGTATATAAAAATGAAGAATAATCATCCAGCACGTTTGGAACAAGTTACACACACACACACAAACTTGATACTGATGAATTTAATTAAACAGTTAAATCGTGTGATCTAGATTAACGATGGTACCGTTACGGGTCTAAACATATTACAATAGTCTATTAAGTGGTTTAATTATCTTTTGTACTGAAGGAATACCTGGTCACACTTCCTTACCAGTGCTTCCTTAAATTTATTTGTGAAAAAGAAAGACGGAAAATAATTATTAAGACATTCACAATGGCTACTAAAAATATTAAAAGAAGAACAGTTTCGTTTCTTAATAATAATTATATAACTAAACAAAAACAAAGATCAAATATTTTTTTCTTATTACGCCAAATTTAAATTAAATTTGATGGTAGAACCAGTCTAATTAAACATCATCTTCAGCCGGTAGACGTCCGCGTGCTGGACATAGGTCTATCTTAAAGATTCCCGTATCGATTTGGTAGGGATGCACATGGGAGATTTGTGCCATTTCCCATCAAGCTGCTAATGCGAGCTGATGGAAACCAGAGCTTCGTTTATTGATTAGCCGGGTGCACCACGAGCAAGTGAGGCTGGTTTGGATCCCGTGAGTAACTGTGCGGGAACCCTTATACGTCCAGTCATTTTTCTAAAAAGCGTCTATCTCTGCCGCCTAACAGTAGTGTGCAAACCTTACCGTGTTTCGGTTTGAAGGGCGCTGTAGCAAGAGATATTAATGGGGTAAAGAGATTTAACATTTTATGTAATTATTATTGTAGTGTATATCATCTTTTGTTATTATGCTTATTATTATGATCAGGCGTATCATTTACCATTAGGTACACAAAACAAAACCAAGCTATCCTCACCTGCTCGTGGTGCATCCTGCTAATCAACAAACGAGGCTCTAGCTCCTGCCAACCCGCATTGAGCCAACATGGTGGAAAACGACCCAAATTCCGCAATATGAACCTCTACAAACGACGGCTCCTAGTGCCCGGCGACACCAAGAGCCATGCTGACTGCGGACTGATCAATGTCGAGATCTTTGGGAGAGGCCTATGTCCAGCAGTGGACGTCTATCGGCTGATGATGATATGATGAAATGTCCCAAGGAAAAATAATTAAACTTATTTCTTATTAAATGGAACAGCCTGTGTATAATTTTATAATTATATTAGAGAATGAATCAAATAGATGACGTAGTCCAGTAAAAAGTATAGTGCGATTCAGCGTCTCAGACATTCAGTCTATACCCAGGGTTCAGATACTTCGTTATTTAAGTTATAGAAACGAAACCTAAGGCAACAGAACCTATCTAGTTTAGATTTCTAAGTACTTTACACCTGAATATTGAGGTAAAGAAACGTATGGATGAAGAAAGATGTAATTAGCTCAAAATATTATCAGGGGCGTAAGGGGTCCCGCACTACTACTCACGGAACCCAAGCCAACCTCACCTGCTCGTGGTGCACCCTGCTAATCAACAAATGACGCCCTGGCTCTCACTAACCCGCATTGGGCCAGCGTGATGTGAGAGGGCCCCGAGACCACATGAACCCCTACACATGTGGAGATATTTGGAGGAGGCATACGTCCATTAGTGCTAGTCTAATGATGATAGATCTAGGCTGATGATGATGTTGGGCAAGCGAATTGGGTGTGATAAGACTGTACCACTAACTAAACCCCACATATGGACCCAGAATCGAACCAGGCACCTCGCGTGTTACCAGGCAGCTAAAGTTTGATACACATCGAGCTCAACCCTACAATACACAGCTAATTTGTTCTTCATACATACATATCTGTATATAAATGCATGCACATAATTTGCATGCCTGCAACTCCATTCCGTACACGGGCGCATAACCTCAATGCATCATTAGCATGCTAACAAGGGTCGAGATGATGCTTTGTTGGAGCAACTGGAAGGATTCCATACGCAAATATCACTTGTAATGGAAATACGCGACACTTATGGTAACTTCTATTGCTTGTTGGTGTAAACGAAGTGAGGTTCTTTCTTAAGAATACTTCTCATTATCTTCAATACCAATTTTTCTTCACATTTCTTTGTTTTTCTTTTACACACACCTCTCGGACTTAATTTTTACATATTTATATATTGCACTCATTTGAAATACATCACCATCGCTATGCTGTAGTCGTATAAGTCGTAATGGCTTAATGACCAAAATGGCAAATAATTAATAAATCAATATGGCTTTGTCTTTTATCTTGTGTGAAGCCTCAAGTCTTACTAGTGGGTATATGAAGAAGTCTATTTTTGAATATATGTTATATATATCTCATACAGGGTGAAAGGTAATAGGTGTAAAAGATCTGTAGGAACTAAAGTATAGCTCGTATCCTATTTATCTATGTATGGAATACCCTATCCAAAAACAATGCTTCTGTAGTTATTATCTTTTTAAATATTTTTCAATAACTTCCCGATTTTGTAGGAAAAAATTCGTTCATTTTATTTCTTACTTAGTTCTACATAATTTTAATGTAATAATTTTATGTTTAATCATTGTTTTATTATTAAATTAAATTAATAATCATCACTTAGAGGCTAAAACTTTTAAATTAGGTTCTTTGAAAGTCGTCACAGTAAAAAATAAGGCGTTATACTTATATTTTTATTTAATCTTAAATTTAAATTTTATTTATAAAAAATACGTATAAAGCACATAAGTAAGTATCTGACTCCAATACCTATCCGACATGGTATAATAAAGTACATGAAGTTTCTAAAATTTAGTCATGAAATATCAAACTGTAGAGACTAATAAAAGTATACGCCGCGCCGGCCCTTAGTGTGACCGTTTTGTTGTTGTTGTAACACGTGCGAGCTTATTGTTGTCGTTTTAGATATTGAGTTCAGAGTAAAAGTTTAAAGTAACAATTAATTTATATTTTGCTCAAACTGACGGCCACGGTTCCTGATACAAGCACGAAAACTTTTTCTTAAGTCAGATCGAGTGACTCGCGCTGTGAGCTGTTCTCTTATTTTGTCAGCAGCGATGATGATGCGCGACTTTAAATCTTCTAACGAGTTAATTGGTGTTCTGTACACTAAAGATTTCATGTAACCCCATAAGTAATAATCGCAAGGTGTTAAATCAGGACACCTTGCCGGCCACGGTGTTGCTCCGCCTCGGGCCATCCATAGCTGAGAGAAAGTATTGTCTAACCACTGTCTTACGCTGAGACGAAAATGGGCGGAACAACCGTCATGCTGGAACACCATTTCTCTTCCGGTTTCCAATGATATATCCTCCAGACAATTAAAAAAACATTTTCGAAGAAAATCTTCGTACGTCTCTCCATTTAAATTGTTAGGCAAGAAGACTGGGCTTATCATGTAAGTATGAATTATGTCCATCCATACGTTTACGGAGAATCTTCGCTGATGAGCTCCTTCTCTAATCACGTGGGGATTTTCACGTCGCAGAGCCCAATTATGACTATTATGAAAATTTGTTATGCCGTCTCTGTCAAACTTCGATTTATCAGTCCACAATATTTTGTTGAGAGAATTTTTATTTTATTTTTTATTTTATTTAATATCTTTGTACACACAGCTAATAGAAAAGACTAGACAATAAGGATACAGAGTACAAGGGCACTACTTATTTCATGTTGAAATCTCTTCCAGTAGCCCGCAGAAGGAAAGCAGAATTAGAAACACAAACCTAGTGCATACAGTAAACATTACATATAATAATATATACATATTACAAGATATAAAACAATACAAAAACATACACATAATTATACACATACATATGAGAATTATTATTTTCTAAGTCTGCATGCAGCATAAAACGGTGGTGTTAACTCCTTGCAGGGTCTTCTTACTCCAGGGCCTGGACTGGTGTATAATGGTAGGGGTCGCCTTGCCGTATGCGCAGTAAGCCACACTTTCCATTGTGTTAAAATCAACAATCTTGCTACGAACCCGGTTGACGTAGTCGGGTCTGTAACAAAATGATCTACGATTCCTTATTCCTCTTCAGTATCATAGATGCGTAGCCTACCTCATGGTCATGTCGCCTCTGTTGAACGCTGCCAGTTTCCCTGACGCATCGATACGCCGCAGCAGACTTTATGACTTGGTAGGTGCCGATTTGGAAAACGTAGCTGACATTCTCTTCGTGCTTGTAAAGAATTTCCATCACTAAGTCCATAACAATAGGAAATGTTAGCGTATTCTTCATTACCGTAAACCGCCATTGAAATTAATTTATTTGGTGTGGAAAAAACTATTCAGAATTAAGAAGACAACGATAATGTACGTCCGCCCACGAAACTAGTTAAATTTTAACTGTCGTACTGACTCATTACCTAAAAATGACATTGCACATGTTTTACATTATGTGTAACCGTTTATATTTGATAATAAATAGCACGAGAGTGTCGTGCAATTTGTATGTGTGTATGTATGCACGCGCTATGCATTAATTAAATTATACAACATGTTTTTACATAACACGCGGTCCTCTGAATAGATATTACCATTGTATTTAATTTGTATAAACCATATTGAACTTTAAGTTGTAATAATTAAAGTTTAGTATTGAATGGTTTTAGTGAGAGCGTAGTGCTCGCTTTTATGATACTAGTGCTCAGAAACCTTACGTGTGACGCGATACAACATTCTCAAAGACATTAAAGGTCAAACTAGACCACGACGTCTAAACTATATTAGAATATGCTAATTTTTTGCGATCAATTAATCACTACATATTATTACCCTAGTAGGTAAGGTCATTAGATTTCATGGTTTTTATACGCATAAAGGGGCTGCGTAAAAGAAGTGTTGATCGTCGAAGGAAAACGTGGCTGGGTAACATCATGAAGAGGACCGGGATCGCAAGTGCTGCCCAACTGTTCTGGGCACCTTAAGAAGAAGAAGATACGCATAAGTTTGGACATCCACCGCCTTCAAGAATAATTGCAATTAAGTTAATCATCATACGGATATTTTCCAGTGTTAAATTAATTGTAACCGTTATTTTCTTTCAAAGTCGTAATTGCTTAAAATTAAGCAAGACAATTATAATTTATAATAATTACGTATAAAACAAATATTTTATAGATTCAAGAACGTCTTTAGTGAATTTTTGAAAGTCGACTCATTAGTAGAGGAGGAGGCTCCATCGCTCCTTACAATCGGCACGACGATGTCCTAGTTTAACACAGTGCATTATTACAATACCCAGCTTTAATTACCAAACACGATTACACAACATATCCTCCAATATCCTTAGTTGTCTTATTTATACTGATATCTTGTATAAAGCATTGTATTTGTTATTATTATTCATAATAGATAACTTTAGCCATAGAAGAAACGCAGTTGAACCTTCGACCGTTGTACAAAACTTGCCAAGTTTATTAATATGTTACAAAAATTACTTTACTACAAATTAAAGAAATATGTAATTAGTTTGGTCATCAATTCAGCCTTTTTTTGTCCATTACTGAAGATTGACCTCCACCGGCGATTTTCACGCGATCGCTCTTATATGTAATAATTTCACGTGATCTTCGTTTAATATATCTGTTAATAAATTTAAATGTATTGTAAAAAGTATTTAAACCATTATATATTATTGTATACAAAATTATTTAGACAGAATCGATTTTCGTGCACTCCTTATTAATATACAATTGTGAACAGGTTCACAAAAAAATTACAAATCATCCAAAGAGTATCGTCAGCTCTTGCTATGAAATGGGTGAATCATACACTGTAATTAAAAATCCAACTTAAATATAAAGACGACTGTTAACTAAGAAAGAGATCGGGATTTTTAGGAATAGTGGAGAAGATAATATAAACATTCACAAGAAGGAGGAAACAATTTAATAAAAGAGTTTCAAGTCTAAGTTTGATGAAGGATCGTTGCGGTAACAGCAGGGCCAGTTCGCAGTGTATTTAGAAAAAATCTAGTTTTGTAAGAGCGGACACAAACAATCAGCTGCCAAGCGGACCATGAGCTAGGAAACGGTTCTCTTACAATTATTAATAACGATGGGAACGGAAACGTATACTTAATTAGCTGAAAATAAAATTAAAAGAAGATGCTCGTTTCATCACCAGCGCTTGCTTTAGTTACATCATTCGCGATTTGCGCCGGTTTTCCTCGTGTTGCATAACGCCACCTAATAGACAGTGAATACCTCGGTTTGTTTGTTTTTACCTAAATTTGAGAAAATAAATAAAACATGAATCGAATCAATTGCATGTTATATTTTAGTAAAAAATTTGTTTTGTGTTAGAAAGAGTAATTTAAATCTTAATTTTTTTAATGTACTTAGTCTAATGGCTACGTGAGACAAAGAATTGTGTAAGAAAGAAAGGAGGAAAGTACAATTTTAACATACAGCTGAGAATGTAAGACTTGATAATTGATGAGGAGCGGTACGGACGGAAAGTCTCTCGACAAGGTGAACCAACGGTCTGGTGAAGTTTATGACGGATCAGAGTAGAAATCTTTGGAGAGCCTTTTATCCAGTCTTGTTAGATCCAATTATTTGTAAATCTTATTCTTTGTTTTGTATTGTCGTCGAATGAGAAATAGGACAACTCCAATTTAATAGAATTAACAGATAATTAATTCTATCGCATTCATCAAGCGTACAGTTCAAATCAGCCTTCCAAATGTCTGGTTGAACCGTTGTGGATATTCTGTGCGCGTGCGAGGAAGTGTAGTCAGATTCGTACGCTCCAAACATTGCAAAGGAAACCAGTTTAATTTGACAGGTAGTAGTGTGCAGTGATTGTGTTATCGCAAAGTTATTGTATACAATTATCGCTAATCAGAATTGCACAATCGCATCCGATTATGTGTCATTGGTTAGATATCTGTTCTAATACAGCATCTTAGAGTAATAACTCGTCGAGCCAGATTATGATATATTTACACTATTAATTACCTTGTATGATAATTTTATTGTCGTCATCATATTCTTGTGTTGCCTATTTCAGTTCTTAAAATTGGCATTCTTTATTATAGTAGAGATTTTTAAATTATTCTACCACGCTTTAGTAATACAACTGTTTTAATGTTCTTGTTTAATAGATTTTGCTTTTCCATAAGTTGTCCATTATAAGTAGTGGTCGCTTGACACAGAACAAAGGCTGCTCCATTATTAGTCGTCTGGCAGCGGCGCGTTAGGTTCTGGTCATTTATTACTGAAATTGGCATGAAGTAGAAGGTTATAACGTAGCCGCCACCGTCACCGTAATGTGTTTACGCCAATTTATCATACTTCATCTGCTCGGAAATTCTACTTAATAATTGCTTTATGTAACTTGGACTACCTTGTAATTATCTGACTTAAAATGGATTGTAAGAATCTTTTGAGAACGCCAAAATCCAACACCAATACACCGATAGCTGCGATTTTGTTTATCTGATCGAACTTCTTTGGTGCAGCGATCCAAAATAAGTCTAGACCTCCACAAGAGAGCACTAACTTCACCTTCCTTCTATCAGTCACCTCCGTAGTAATCGTAGATCGAGGCTTATGGCTTTCTTCCCGCAATAAGTAGGTAGAGTTCTAGTGTACGTCTTATAGACATTATAATAGTCTGCTGTCTTTAGAAAGTGCCCAATCCAGCGCAGACTGTCGACTTTGGCTTGTAATTTGAA
Source organism: Ornithoptera priamus (assembly GCA_029034505.1). Lineage (NCBI taxonomy): Eukaryota > Metazoa > Arthropoda > Insecta > Lepidoptera > Papilionidae > Ornithoptera > Ornithoptera priamus. The sequence goes on from JARDWD010000826.1 coordinate 3,969,399, forward strand.
GAATTGATATAAATTGTTTTTAATATCTAATATTTCAAATCTTCAACAGCCATAAAGGTCTACGCATGTATCTATTGTTCCACGTATTTAGTTTTTATATCATTCACAAATTTATAACTTGCCACAAAAATCACTGTAGTGTACAATTTAAGCTGTTAAGGTAGTAAAGGAACACAATTTGCATCGTTATCATTATTATGTAGTTGTTTGTAATTCGCAAATATTGTGTATATTACAACAAAGTGATTGTTATTGTAACGGCGTACCCGGGCGACCATTTTGTCAACCGCTTCCACGTTGTGCGCATTCATAAACACTTCCTAGCGACGCAGTTCGCCTGATCTACATCAAAAGCAGGCTAATTTATTTTAATTTGTAATTTGATCTGAAATCGTGTGCGTTAATACTATTAGTTTTTTTTTAATCCGAGCTTAATCTAAAAATCACTATTTATTAATATAGATATAGAGAGTGGTAAAGGTTGCTCGTTCAGTATACTCTAACCATCAAATAGTTAAAAAAGACTACCATGAACCGAACTCTACAAAACCTCTACTCCTGGCAGGTCTCTGTTGCCGGAGACCGTCTACGTAGGTACTATCGCAGCGTCTATTTCCGTCGTCAAATACTGTATAAACATTACTATGTTCCGGTTTGAACGATACTGTAGTTAGTGTAATTAATAGGGTAACGAGATTTAACATCTTATATCTCAAGCGGCGATCACAATGTGGTGTAGTATATAACATCCTAACTAGCGCCACGTTGTTACAGGTAGACGTAACATTTACCATCAGGTGATCGTCCCGTTCGTCTTGTCGCTTAATTGAATAAAAAAAGAGGTAGCCGCTGGATCGAACTGGGGATCTTAGTGTTACTAGGCAAGAGGTTAGCCACTCAGCCACGGAGACACAGATTGCACAGATAAAATGGAGCCATCACAGGTAAACATTTACTTCACGTGCTGTTCTCATGAATGTTATATTGCGCTTATTCGCAATAGAATCGTTTGTTTCGAAGTAGAGTGTGTTTGCGTCGGCCATTTTGAAATAGTTTTAACGTTGTGATAATGTTGCTTAATACGTTTTTATAACAATCAAAATTGTACCATTTTCCTGGTGGTAGGTGTCTGTTGCCGCAGACCGTCTAGGTAGGTACCATCGCAACGCTTATTGCAGCAGACAAACAGCAGTGTGCAAACATTACTGTTTTCCGCGTGTGTGGTGTAATTACTGGAAGTAACGAGACTCAACATTTTATGTCTCAGGGACGAGCGCAGTGTGGTGCAGTATATACCCTCTAACACCCCTGTTATTTTTTACCTATTATATTAATAAACGTATCTATGTTATACCTATCACTAATTCAATCAATTTAGTTCTACTGCTATTGTACTAGGGGGGATCAAAAAGTAGTGAGAATGAGATAGAATCATAATGACTATTGGATAACTTAATCATTTATTTTTCTACATAGTCTCCGAGTCTCTCTGCACACCTAGTCTAGCGCTTTTCCAAGGCTTCAATCCCTTTAAAAAAGAAGTTTTGTCTTGATCTTGCAAAAAGCCCTCCATAGCATCCGTCACCTCGTTATCGTCTTCGTACCTGTTTCCCCTTAAGTATTCTTCCAATTTGGGTAGCAAATAAAAATCGCTAGGCGTCAGATCTGGTGAATAAAGGGGGTGGTCAACTAATTTGAAGCCAGCTTGATAAATGGCAGCCATCGCAACTGTCGACCGGTGCGCGGGTGCGTTGTCGCGATGAAACAGCACGCCTCGTCGAAGTTTCCCTCTCGTTTTCTCTTTGATAACATTCCTCAACTTGGGAATTAAAGCTGCATAATATTGATCTGTAACAGAGGTTCCACGCTCCAGGTAATCAATCAACAATATTCCTTCTAAATCCCAAAATATTGATATGGCCATAACCTTGCCAGGCGATCCCACGGCACGAAACTTCTTCGGGGTCGGTGATGATAGCCGTTTCCATTGCGAAGATTGCTGTTTTGCCTCGGGTTCAAAATGATGGACCCATCTTTCATCCATTGTTACGAAATGAGACAAAAAGTATTCAGAATCTTCTTGAAACTTGTCCGACAATATTTTCGAAATGTCAAATCAATATTGGTTCTGAGTGTCGGTTAACATTTCCGGCAGCCATCTTGCGGAGACTTTTCTCATATTCAAACATTGTTTCAATATGGATTCAATACTTTCATATGAAATACCAGTTTCTTGAATTAAGTATCGGATGATAACTCTTCGATCGTTCAATACAATTTTCTCGACTTTCACAACATTTTCTTGGGTGACTGACGTCGATGGATGTGGTGATGGCCGCAACGATGTTCGTTTTCCGTGCTCGTTCTCCCTACTCAAAATTGAGAAGCTCACCTTGTGACAGCGGAATACGGCAGAGCAGACTCTCCTAATGTCGCCTCCAAATCGCAGTGAATCTCTTGCGTCAATTTTTTTTAAACAGAGATATTTAATAACGGCTCGCACTTAGTTTTTCTCCATTTCCGAGAACACGTTCCGACACCAAGCAAACAATTGATTACATACAGAAAAAAACAAGAGAATCGATTTTTTTTTTCTTTATTAATATTACAAACGTGTATCTGAGCTATGCCACTATTTATTTATTTTCAAGGAGTATATATGTCGTTCTCACTACTTTTTGACCCCTCCTCGTATATGACTAATTCGTATTAGATTTCTTGAAGTAGATATTTAATATATCTATAAGTTTAGTAAGTGTTTTTGTATAGATTGAGATAAAGTGTTTATAACTTTATCTTTAAATAAACTCGGACATGAGGCCAGCGCTGTCGGCCCGTGAGTGTCTTGTTCTGATTCCGTTAACTGTATCCAATTGTTATCGCGAAATTACCTTGTAACATCTCTATAAATAGCCGAAGGAAGAGATCAATATCATCTTATTTTTTTTTAGCTACTTACACACATATATACTCGATATTCAAGTGGTTCATTGACTCATCACGAGATCTCCGAAACTATTAGACATAAACACTCAAAATTTGGTAGAAATATTGCTTCTGCCGTTTAGAGGTCAGCTAAGACTGGATTTTACAGAATTCTTTCCGCAAAGAGGGTTTTACGTTTCTCGTTCCCTATTTTCTTAATTACGGGGAATCTGTTTCGCAAATAGCTGATAGATTTCAACGTTTGAGTAAGTTAACGACTGTTCTTTGAAATATACTTTTGTTTGGGTTGTAGGTTAAAAGTTTGAGTACATCTCTGATTAGTGTAGTACCCTGAGAGAGGTCCGAGGACGCGGACCCGCGCGCTTTCTCGCCGCTTTCACGATCTTAAAATTCGGCGCGGCGGCCGACGAGCTCCTGACACGCAGCGGCCACGTCCGCCTTGCATTCTGGAGGAGCAGCCATTTAATTACGTTCAATATAAAACAAATTAAAAATATATGACCTAAAAGGAAAAGGAATTAAATAAAAAAAAAAATATTCGCCGAAGCGACGTCACGTTGGTTGGGCTATTAAGACTAGGACTGAGGTAAGGTCTGCTGCAGCAGCCGCAGTCTTTGTAGGTAGGCGCTTCATTGACAAATATGAGACGGTATAGTGTTTGTCGTAGCACAGCGAAGGTGCTAAGACAGGTTATGACCCTCCTTAAGGTATGCTCATGATATGTCATGGACACCAGTATGTTCCGTAGAAGATCTTAAGGAACCTTGTAACAAACTGACGTCCCACTGATGGGTTTTTCAGTTGGTACAAATCCCACATTACTGTGTCTAAGTATTATTTGCGGATTTCTTTCTTATAAAGAACGTCTTCTTACACGATCTTACTGTAGTTATTGCAAAGAGTAATTGATTACTCTTAGCGGTATGCTTGCTCCCAACAGCGTGTTAATATTTAGTATGTTTACACTGCACTATATTATATTCTCCATTAAGCTACAATAACAGCATTTTTATACCGGAACAGCTTAATGCTTGCGTATTAAACTCTTAGCAATGTATATATGCGGTGGTGGATAAAAGATTTAATGATGGTACTACTACCATTCGTGTTATGTGTGACTTGCCGAAGGTCTGCCGGAAGTGGTGCGCGGGTCACGCCATCTTAATAATGCCGTTTGGGGGTCCAACGGCGCGCCAAGGTTAGATATAAACGAGCTTGATCGCGCCGTTAACCTTTCGTTGGTTCATCTATTTGTGGAGGCGTGTGAACAATTCCATCATTTCATCTTCTATCTTCTTATTAAATTAACAGAGCTGTCATACAGAAATACATTTGAGTTTTGTTCTTTCGTTTTAGGGCAGTTACACGATATCCTCCGGCCGTATTCCCCTGCGAAGGAGCAGCAGCCTGATATCATGGCGGGCTTTGAACACTGATTGTGTAAGTATTACATCTATATTCATACTCACAAACACTTTATTATTAAAATTGTGTGAATGTATATATATATATATTTATAGCCATTCACAGCAGTAGTGTATTTAAACACAATGATAGTTGACTATGTATATTATTTATCTGTATAGAAGACATACAGATATTCATTAATTGATCACGATATCTCCGAAACTATTAGATGTAAACATTCAATATTTAGTAAAGATGTTGCTTCTGACATTTAGAAGTTATTTAAGAATGGATTTTACAAAATGTTATTCCCAAAAAGGGTTGCGAAGGTGTTGATAACGGGGAGAGACTGCTGCTGCCGAGCGGGAATATTTCAGATAAATTCAAGTTTAATTCTTTGTCTAGCTAGTACGACCGGATAAAAGCTAGTACTCAAATAAAATAGATGGGATATGCACACTTCAAAGCATATTTTTTTTTACTTTTAACATTATTATATTCAATTAACTATTATATATGTATTTATATGGACAATCAGTCAATATAAATACATATTTAACGGACGTCAATCGGTTGATAATGATGACGATGATGATACAATCAATAAACATACAGGGAATCCTCAATGATGTCCTGTTGTCTGAGACCCAGAGCCAGTGCGAAAAGTTATGTAAAACATATTAATATAACATAGTTAAACATATTAATATTATACATATTAAAAACTTTTTTTTATTCAAATTAAACAACCCCTATAAAAAATAAAATAAAACAGGATTTTCTTTATTCAACGAAACTACGAGACCAGCGAGTAGTTTAACTGGTGGTAAGAGATAAACTTGTCCATAACTTGGCGCTAGTTAGGATGATACAAAAAACCATATTGCGCTCCTCGCCATGAGACATAAAATGTTGAGTCTCGTTATCCCAGTAATTATACTAGCTAGAACGTCTTCCAATCAAGAACACAGTAATGTTTGAGCAGTACTGTTTATCGGCTGCAATAGAGGCTCCGATGATACCCACCTAAACGGTCTCCGGCATCAGGGACCTTCCACCAGTAATATTTTAATGCTTAGTGACAGAGAAATTTTTTTCGGTGGAATGATACCGGCTTGACTTTTTTAAATATTTACTTCTTTTATAAATTCTTGCATCTTCTTCCATACATACATATATATCACGCCTCGTTCCCAGTGGGGTAGGCAGAGACCACCTCTCTCCACTTGCTACGATCCTGGCAACTCTCCATCGCCTCCTCCGTACCTCTCTTCTTCCTTCGTATACAATATGTAGTTTACTTCGCTTGGTGGCTTATCATCATTGTAAATGTTTCGGAATAGCTGAAGAGCGGATTAGTTTTCTTTATCTGACCGCCCAACTTTAGTATGCAGAAGACACCTCATTCTGCTGGTGAATAGAGCTAGACAATTTTGCGGTCTTCATGTATATGATACTGGTTCTGAAACCTTCATCTTACTGTTAGTTTATCCTCCAGTTTGACAAATAGATGGTTAAGATTTTATTAACAACTTTTACAACACTTTAATACACAATGAAATATATACAAAACTCTTGAAACTACTTAATACCAACTATCCTCGCATCTCTCGCTAACCCTCCGACGGCTCCCTGACAGCCCGACGCCATCTTGTCCGCGCGTCCCGTCCGTGTTGTCATATTTTAATTGTTGCTAACTTAATAAATAACAAAAGTAATGATACCGATATAATGCAATACATTTTATTATTTATTTGCTAACGCTAACATTACAGTTTTATATATTTACTGTGACTGCAGAAGTGTACTTCTGTTCTGTTCTCTCCTGTTTTGTATTATATTTTTTTTGTAATTTTCTTATCTTATAAACGTTGTTATAATTGTTTAAACCTTGAGCTGATTAATATAACGTCTAGTAACATGAAGCGCTTGACCGCCGTCCACTGACTGCTGACTGCTGACCGTCGGCTGCGGGTCAAGGCCACCAGGCCAAGTAACAATGGTCTGAAGCAATTTGTTTCACTTAACGACTAATTAAAGGCCCTCGCGCTTACTATCGCCGCTTTCAATACCGTGAAGCTGTTCTTTTCAATTTGTTAGTATTATATTGTTTTACTTGTTATGGTCGTCGTCATCATTAGGTGTCGAGTTCAAACTGAAGCTTGACAATCAGATTAAAAAAAACCGATTCGATCGTCAGCTATTCTTTTTAACTGTATTATTTAAACCCGGTCTATTTCTTTATGTCATCAAACCATTTCTTACGCTGTCTACCAAGTGTTCATTTTCCAGGATTTTTGCCCTCCAGTATCAACCTTGAGAACTAATAAAGGTATGGTCATAGAGTGTATACATATTTTTTTTATTTTACGAAGCGACTAGACAAGCAGGAAATTCACCTGATGGTTAGTAATACGCTTGCTCATAACAGTTCGGCTATAATTAAGATGATATAATCCGCTTTAAGACGTAAGATGTTTAATCTCTCTTGCTTAGTAATTTCATTAGCTACAACGCCCTTCAAATCGGAACTGGGTAATGTCTGTACAAGTACGGTTTGTCGGCTGCAACAGACACTGCTGTGGTACCTACATAAACGGTCTCTGGCATCAGAGACTTCCTCTAATAAATTATTGGTTTATATTCTAACATAACGGAAGTTCTGTTAGCTTATCATCCAGTTTAACAAATAAAAGATGGTTGAGATTTTCCTTACAACACTTTTAATCAATACACAATAAAATATATACAATACTCTTGAAACCACTTAATACCATCTATCCTCGCATCTCTCGCTAACCCTCTGACGGCTCCCTGACAGTCCGACGCCATCTTGTCTGCTCGTTCCTTCTGTGTTATCATATTTTAAATGTTGCCATCTTAATAAATAAAAGTAATGATACAGATATAATGCAATATAAAACGGTATATATTTTATTATTGTATTGGTAACGCTAATAGTACTATTGAGAAAATTGATTGTTTGTGAGGACTTGAACTTTACGATGACAAAGCGATAGTAGGAGTTGGATGGTGGACGGCCGTTTGCAAATACGAATATCAAAGTATTACATGAAATGTAAGTACATAATTAACGATTACGTCCAACGACAGTATTAATTAGTTGGCGCGAAACCGGCTGCGTAACGTGTAATTGGACGATAAGAGTTTGGTCAGAAAGCGTTGCAGTTTATGATGTACGATATTAGATATATTGTAGCTCCCAACGCGTGACGGCTACACGGCTACCGTACCTGCTGAGCATCTCTACCATCACCATCTTAATTTAACTTAATTTTTTTATTCAATTATGGGACGAGACGAGCGGGACGAACATCTGGTGGTAAGTGATACGCCTAATAACAACGTGGCGCTAGTTAGGATGGTAGCCCCATCACAAAGGGAGAATCTTTACCCGCCTTTTCACCTCTGATAAGGCGCGCCGAAAACACAGCGCGCCGTCTTCTTCTCGGCCTCTTACCGTCACCTAGGCAACAGATCAATACCTACGATCAGCAAAACTTACCATCAGGTATGTCTCGCTCGCTGTTTCGCTTCGTTTAATAAAAAAATCAGTTTTAGGCAGTAAGAAATTTATCAGCGTAGTGATAACAGCACATGACAAGGTGAATTCTTCACCTATCCACTGGATGAATAGTCCAAAATTAAATATTAGTTACCAACCGATGGTTATCGGAGTGGTTGGAAACCAAACGCGATGATGTCACTCGTTACCAAGTGTACTTTCGCGGCGACGGCATTTGATACGGTAATCAACTACCACGATAAGACTGTACAAACGGTATTCAGCCGAGATTTAATCTTACCGCATACTTTAAGTTATTTATTCATTAAACCTTTGTTCACCATAAAAAGGTTAAGATCCTAATAGATTTAAGGTTAAAGGTTTGTTGTCAGTCACCACCAGTAAAGAAAATATAGCTAATTAAAACAACAGAAGCTTTTTATGGAAAACACCCTCAAATTGAGGATAGGTCTGTGACCAAACAGTGGGGATGTAAATTGGCTGTTGAAAAAAAAATGGTTTATTTTGACTAGACGAGCGAAGTTTTACCTGATGTTAAATAGTACGACACCCACATAACAATAATAACAAGGGCGATGCACTCAGCACCATATTGTGGTCATCGCCTTGCTACATAGTCTCGTTATCAAAGTAATTTTCATTACTTACAACGTTGTTCATACTGGAACGCAGTAATGCCGGAGATCGTCTAGAAAGTATCATCGCAGCGTCTATTTCTGCCGCTGAACAATAGTGTGTAAATATTACTGTGTTCCGGTTTGAAAGGCGTTATAGCTGATAAAATTACTGGGATAGTGGGACTTAACATCTTGTCTCAAAGTGACGAGCGTAATGTGGTGCTGTGTATTCTAACTAGCGCTTCCTTGTTATGGGCAGGCGTATCACTTACCATTAGGTGAACATCCTGTTCGTCTCGTCGCTTTGCAGGATAATTTTTTTATTGGTCACTACTATTTGTCGGCAGATTGGAGAAGCGATGGTATTTAACTGAACGGTCTCCGGGAACAGAGACCTTCCACCACTGTACTCAACATGGAGATATAACATCTCCTGTATTACTATATATATAATGAAAATGGATTTTATTTGTTGGCCAATCACGTGAAAACAAGTGAACGTATAGACATAGAAACGTAAGCATTCTACGCGTAATGATATGTAGATATGGTTATAAGATTATTTTTTTTTGATTTTATTGATCCCTCATCATTTTATTTCTAACTATTATAAACATTTGGTATTATTCCGCGTTTGCTATGGTTACGGCCAGCAAAGCGGGCGGGGAACATCATCATCATCCTCATTATCAACCGACAGATGTCCACTGCTGGACATAGGCCTCCCCTAAATATCTCCAAATCGATCAATGTGTGAACTTGTAGGTCCCTACCTATAGCTATCCTACCCTACATGACCCTTTCCAATCCCACCACACACAGGTCACCTTGTCGCGAGTTAACCCGGGATTCGCCCGTCCATTCATCATCATCATCATCATCTTCTTCTTCTTGTTCTTCTTCTTGTTCTTCTTCTTCTTCGTGTTCTTGTTCTTCTTCTCGTTCGTCTTCTTGTTCTTGTTATTCTTCTTGTTCTTGTTCTTTTTCTTCTTGTTCTTTTTCTTCTTGTTCTTGTTCTTTTTCTTCTTCTACTACTTCTTCTACTTCTTCTTCTTCTTTTCCACTCTAACAACAACAACGACAACGACAAAGACAACGACAACAACAAAATACGTTTTAGTCGTTGGTAATCCAAAGGTGTGTTGCACTTAATCTTCAGCAGAAACCACTTCCAGAAAGTATTGTAGAGTACTTTTCTCGAGAAAACTAAATGCAATTGTCTTCTCAGCTTCTGAAAGAGCCAGTCACCTCTTCGTCATGTCCTCTTTTTTCGATCTCTACCACAGCATATCTGTGATTGTCGACATACACCGACGAGGGTCCGAATGTAATAGAATGTAATGAAATATTCGATCTTTCACCGACGTATTTGGTGTTTGTCGACATTCTTCGTTTTCGGTCTGTCACGGTATCATATATATACATATACATGAACATAAGTTTGATAACTAAAGTAAATAGTTCCAGTATTACTTCTCCTTCGTGATCTTCTTTTGATACCACCTTTATCCACCATCACTGAAATGATTACACCATTTATAAACCGGTTATATCAGCAAATAACTTTTCTCATCATCAAATATTCTTCGTTCGGAACAATTTGCGTATGTTGTGGGTAACGGCAGGTTGTTTACACTGCAATACGTCAAATTGTCTGTGACGTCACACAACAAACACCATTGTCCACGGCACTACAACATCCGGCGATTTAATCGATTGTTTGCGTCGCTACCATCAAGACAGATGGTGGCAAAACAAGTATTTCCAGGATGCGAGTGTTACAGATATTAAATACGCTAGTATGTATCTGTTCGCTGCCTGTCGTACAAGGCGACTGAAAGGATCCTCGGGTTCGTGGGCTTCGAGGGTGAGGGCTGTCAGAGCTCAAGAAGCGCGCCTTAGGAGGACGGCAAATGCATGGCAGGCCCCCACTCTCAAGACCCGCGAAACTTCTACACCCTTTTAGCCGTCTTCTACGACAGCCAGGGCTTACCTTAGTCCTATTCTTACTAGACCCTGACTACAGAGCTGGGCCAGGCGTGTCTTACTCGTTGCCTCGGAATCGAACCAGGAATCTTCATGTTATAAGGTAAGCTCTTAGCCGCTGTGCTGCGGATGCAGTTAAAGAACTGAAACCTTTTCGAATTGAATCGCTTAGGTCAACGGACGGATGTGGCGAACAGCCACGCCGACCTGGACATCCGCGCCGTTTGTTTACAACAGATCACCGGTTCAAGTAAGGTTGATTTTCAGCCTTTAATCCGTCACCAGGCCTGGGGAAACCACCGTTAATAATGGGCCCCGGTGTCGGGCAAATAGTTTGCGAATTTAACAGATTAACCAACATCCGGTATATGATAATGTTTTGTTTCCGTCAATTGACAATTAAAACTCTTAAACAATAGGAGTTCAAGGGCAAAGTATAAAAGTAGGTCTCTTGATGGTCATTAATTAAGTTCTTAGTTAAAGACTAAAAGAGGATCCTTGGAGCCCCCACGTTCAAACATTGGGGCTCTCATCGCCGATTAAGCTAGCCAGGGGTGAATGACAAGTACAAAGTGATCCCGTGCTTGTCGGACCAAGGAGCGTTAAACCCTCACTGAGATGTACTACTCCAATAACTCATGCCAGGTCTCTACCGCCGGAGACCGTCATGGTAGATACCACCGCAGCGCCTATTTCTGCCTACAAACATGATTGTCGAAACATTACTGTGATTCGGTTTTAAAGGCTCTGTAACTAGCGAGATTACTAAGGTAACGAGACAACATCATGTGTCTAAAGCGACAAACAGGATGTGATGCTGTGTATACCATTCTAACTGATGACACGTTGATATGGGTAGCCGCGTTACTTACCATCATGTGAACGTCTCGCTAGTATCGTAGAATAAAAAAAAAACATTAGCTACAGCGCCCTTCAATCCGGAGCACAGTAATGTAAAAGGAGTATTTCTAGTCATACTCATTCTACGACTCGTGAAGTTATATATAGGTGTTGAGGAGTCATTTCTCGGAACCGATCTGATCAGGTCGAGTTGAATGACATCACGGCTGTGCAAAAAGCTGGCGAGACGAAATTTGACAAGCCGGAGCCGTCGTAATCGAATTTATTACGGCGGTAATGTTTAAACCAAGTTTGTTTACATTTATTTAACTTTGGACTTATATTCATCCGCCATTTGCTTTCAGAACAAAGCGACTTTTACACACACACACACACATACACATATATATATAGAAAATGTGTTTTGGTTGATCCCCAATCACGTGACAATTAGTGAACATACTAGTGACCTGATCAGTCGACGCGCAATGATCTATACATGGTTATAGGATATTTTTTTTGTATTTCATAGATCCTTCATAATTTTATTTCTAGTTAACTTTCATAAACATTTTCATTTGGTATTATTTATGCGGTTGCTATGGTAACGGTTGCTACAGACAGTCGCGTAGCGGTTGCTCTCAAGGTATATTTCAGACAAATTTCAAGCCAGCTAAGAGGCCGGGGGATAGCTGTTGTATATATTTATATATATTTCAGTCCGCGTTGTATGCTGTTGCTATAGTAACGGTTGCCGTAGAAAGGCCAGTGAAGCGGACGGGGAACAGCTAGTGTATTAATAATAACATACAAATGAATATTAAGATGTAATCGTATATTCAGTGTAATAAATTGAGAGGCTGGTTAGCGAACCAAAGTTCATAGCGGAAGCCAAAGTCCACAGACTTCGCCAGATGGGCCACTTGCTAAGGATGGGAGACGATCGTAGAGTCAAAAAAGCGTTCCTCGGAACCTGAGATATCTTTGGAAGGATGCCGTAGAGCACGAGCTACGCGAGCTTTAAGCAGTGGACTGGCAAGAGGCAGTGCGAGACAGACGCACGACAACGCTGGCTCTCTTCTGTCGGAGGCCAGGACTCACCTTGGGTCGCTGTGCCAGAGGAGTAAGTATATTTAGTATAGAGTAGTAAATAAAGCACTCGGATAGTAATCTTATCTTTTTACTGTTCCGTTCGAAAAGATATATATGACGTTATTAACTTGCCGATCTACTTTATCAGGGATCGTTGGAGAGATTTGTGAAGCACTTTTACCTCAAACAGAATCTTTAAATGAAGGTTCCTTAAACATGGTAATAATCGTTTATTCACAAAGTACTGTTATACAAACCATACCTTCAACCATCCCTCACCAGTCCCATCTACTTAAAGATTATATGGACCGGATCGCTGGAGAGTGTACTGTTAGGGGTAAGTCCGGATTAAGGGTTTAAAACATGATTTTGAACTTTTATTCGAAGTACGATTAAATAGGAGCGAGCTCAGTGGTAGTTGGAGCCGAACTGACTTGCCCCTGTGGTCACAATGTTAGACCTCGGGTTGGTAGGGCTTAGTCAGCATCCCCATCAGCATGAACCCTTATAATTCATATATATAACAGTACGCTGTCTACCCTCTGTTCGGCTCCACGTACACCTATGACTACCCCCTATTTTTATTTATATTTCTACTCTCCTCGCTTTAAGACTGGTCATGAAGTTTACGCAGTCGATGATCGAAATTACTGTAGTAATGAGACTTAAGGCTTACGGCGACAGGCATAATGTGGATGTATATCTTTATTAGCGCCATTTTGTTTTGGGCAAACGATCATTGACAGTGACAAAGTCACCCACAGGACAATGGAGAATTTCTCTGCGCGATCGAAATAGAAATGTAGAGATTCGCAGAAGAACTAAGGTCATCGACATAGCCCAAAAGATTGCTAGACTTAAGTGGCAGTGGGCTGGGCATATTGCTCGAAGGACCGACGGCCGATGGGTCAGTAAGGTTCTCGAGTGACGCCTTCGTACTAGCTGTTCCTCGCCTGATTTACTGGCCGTAACACCACCGGACCTCCTCTCGGGGAAGGAATTTTGTAAAATCTATTGTTATCTGACCTCTAAACGGCAGAAGCAAAATTTCTACCAAATTTTGAGAAATTTTGACTTTCCGTTTAATAGTATCAGAGATATAGTGGTGATCAGGCAATGGGTCTCTGACATCGAGGATATATATGTGTCTGCTGCAGCCAAGGTGTATTTATCAATTTTCTCTTTCACGCAATGAAAGGCTCTACTGAAGGTGGACGGGACGGACGTTCTGATGATGACATGAAATCATCATCGATTCCCAACTCCAACCGTGGGCATCTAACAGTCGATGATGACGATTCAATAAATGTTACGCATTTGTGAGAGATGCTTAAACGGTGATAATAGATCTTATTCATCACCGATCGCAATCAGCGAACACAACATTTTTCTTATTGCGCAGCATTTTTCCTTCCGTTTGTTCTATTGTTGTTATTTAATCATTATAATGATATATTCGGTAATTATTTCACTTATCCCATTATTAATTATTTTTTTGTACGGATCTCTGTAATATATAAACAAAGATTAATTGTATTAATCGATTGTTATTACCATATGGAAATGTTTAAAATTCCAGATCATATATAAACAAGCTAAAGTCTAGATCGCTATATGAGCAGGGCATAAGAGCAACTTATTTATAATTAATTTATAATTTATTATTAAATAATAGAAATTTCTAACAAAATTAGTTTGTAAAGCAGACAATAAAAGTCTCGAAGAGGCACAGGTTCGATCCCCGCTGAACTTAAGCTTCCGGTGAAGTAATTCCAAGTTCTGACAGAGAATGGTACTTTATGATACTAGACTAATATAACTGCTGATAGGTCTCTGTTGCCGGAGACCCGTTAGGTAGGTACCATTGCCCTGTAGTCTCAGTCTAGTAACAATAGGACTAAGGTAAGCCTTGCCTGTCGTAGAAGGCGACTAAAAGGGTCTAGGAGTGTCGCGGGTCTTGAGGGTGGGAGCCCTTATCGCTCGCCAAGCGAACCTGCGTGCGACAGCGTATGGCTCAGCGGTGGTGTCTAGGAGGGTCAGGTTCCTCCTCAGAGACGTGTTCACACAAAGTGTAGAGGAGCACCGGTGCGTTCTATAAGCGATTCCAGAGCCTCTCCGAATGCACTGATGCAGACCACCGAAGGGGTTGCAATGAATAAGAATTTCACATGACCCTGTCTTCGCTCCAGAACTAGGGTCTCTTTCGAAGATTGTCTCCCCAAACCAAAAAAAAGGTAGATGGATACCACTGCAGTCGACAAACAGTATATATCTGTATTCCGATTTGAAGGGCGCTGTAGCTAGTGACACTACTGGGGTACGGAGACAACATCTTACATCACAAAGGGATGAGGATAATGTGGTGCTGTGTTTACCATCTTTACTGCCACGTTGTTACAGGTATTACTTTTTTATCCAATTAACTGACGAGACGAGCAGGACGTTTACCTAATGGTAAGTGTTACTGTCCATAACAACGTGGCTAATTAGGATGTTATACACTGCGACACATTACACGTTTCGCCGTGAGACATATGTTAAGTCTCGTTACTGGGGTATATAATTACACTAGCTACAGCGCCCTTCAAACCGAAACACGGTAATGTTTGTACACTCCTGTTTGCCGGCAGAAACGGGCGCTGATATAGACGGTCTCCCGCAGCAGAGATCTACCACCAGTGACCATACTATCAAGCGAACGTTTCTTTGAATATAAATAATAGTACGTAATAATATTTTTTTTTTTACTTCCATTCTGTCACGAGCGGCGCGTGAGCGTCGTGAATCATTATTTATACAAATGTTGAACCAATTCCGATACACATAATAACTTTACACAACACGAGCCGTTCTCGTTACAAAATGCACATAAATACATCACTAAAAATAATATCTACACGGGTTACATCACTAGTAAAAGTGATTGCATGTATATATACATATATTTTATAACAATAATGCGATGTTAAATGTTAATGCGATTGCGCAAATGTCGTTTGCAAGTAATTATGTGATCGGCACTTGACCGACGCAGTTGCGCAACACCGTTACACTAACACACAAACTATTCTCCATCACTAATTTCACCAGGTCATTCATAATGACCTGGAGTTGGTCGTTTTCTACGATAGGCAGAGCTTACCTTAGTCCTTTCACTATTAGCCCGAGACTACAGCAATGTATTAATAGTTAACCTATATCTTCTTATTATTATCAGGACGAGAGCTTTTAAGGGGAAGGAAAGGTTATGTGCGATTTTTACCCATTAAAACGGTCTCGATGGTAATTCTGGTAATCTTCAGTGCGGGATCTTGCCTCGTCTATGACAAGTCACCCCCGGCACCCTCGCTTTGGTACGACAAGCACTAGACTACCCCGTATTTGTCGTTCATCCCGGGTTCGCATAGTACACAATAAAAACCTTGAAAGTCTACCAACATTTAAGTCGTCTTTTACTATAGGCAGAGCTTGTTTTAATCCTATTCTTACTATATTTTTTTTTATCTTAAAAGATACTCTGCGTCTGAAGACAAGGCTATGTGGGGCTTCTATCCACCACAACCCGCTCGGTGGTCCCCCTCAATGAATTAAGTGGGGCTCCGGGATCTCCTACGGAACGCGCCGGTGTCCCTCCTGAATTAAAATACACCTACAAATATTAAATCATCATCATCATTTCAACCGATGGTTGTCCACTGCTGGATATCGATCTCTTATAATGTGTTCCACAAAGCACGGTCTTGCGCTGTTTGAATCCAGTGGCTCCCAACCAAAAAAAAAAACATTTTAAATACCATACTTCAAGCCATTAATAATACAAGGTAATAAACAGTTAATTTAATAAAAAAAACTATCAACCGTTGAAACGAAAACCTAAAAAGAGGTTTAATTCGGGCACGTCCGTAACGTCGGAGCAAACGTGGGATTCGAAATTCAAACGGAGTGGCGGCAAAGTAAGCGGCGCGCTCGTTGCGTGAGGTCACGGCGGGGACCCGCAGGAGTCGCACAGCCGCGGAACCGCACGGCCTGGTCTCCGAGCGAGAGGCACAACCACTCGCTCACACATACACCATCATTGGTAAATTATAAGAGACAATTCTACAGCTTACTGCTGGTGAAACGGTGTTAGGTCTCTGTTATAGGAGACCTGAGTTGAGGAACCACTGCAACGCCTATTTATATCAAAAAATAGTAAAGTATATAATTCTGCAATAAGTTACAATAGCCGATATAAACATTAACTTGTAACTTATATAAATAAAGATTGTAGAAATATTGGAGTGTCTCAGTACACTATTTGTTCATATAAATTACTTAATTTATGTACTTATTTTAAATCTCTTCATTTAAATACTGAATATTATCAAATTTTACTGGTGACAAGTCTCTGTTGGCGAAGATTGGCTAGGTGTGAAAGCATAAGACTCAATATCATAGGTCTTAAGAGACGAGCGCAATGTGATGCAGTATATATCGCCCTAAATAGTCGCGTTGTTATGTTCAAGCGTATCACTTAATATCAAGTGAAAGTATTGCTTTGAAAAAGTGGTAATCTTTTTTTACAAATACAAATTGGTAAATGTTGGTAACCCTACACACGAGTGTACACGGCTCGCCATTCAATTCCGATATCGCGTCAGTGTCGCGCCGGCCGCGGAGGACGTCGGACGTGTCGTGAGTACGCGTGCGCCACTTTAAACTTCTCGATGTCCGAGTGTTTTAATATTGAAAACAAAACGAATTGTTAATATTATAATAACGATCGGCGAAATAGCAAGTGTTGTGACAACAGTGATCTGTTTATAAACATAATTCGCGCGCACCAGAGGCAATTTAAACAATCTCGTGTTTCATAGAATAGCCGCTGTTATTGGTAAAAGTGAGTGCCGCAGCTGATGGTTCACTTGGCGCTAGAGTAGGTCCACCTCGCGCACGACCTCAGCGGGCTCCATCGGGATTACCAATGTTGAAATTGGTGAGTCAATTTACTGCATCACATGTTACTGTTATACAGGCACATCCAACAAGAGTTGCCGTGACATTGCAAGAAGCTGCTCATCACTATGGAGTCACTACCATAAACAATTTTTATACCTTTACAGTTACAAATTGATAAACTTGGTATTATTGGATTATTCGTTTCTTCATACCGGTGGTAGGTCTTTGCTACCGGAGACCGTCAGGTACCACTTCAACACCTACTTCCGCCGCCAAACATCACTGTGCTCTCTGTTTTAAGGGTGCTGTCGCTAGTGTGCTGCAGGATATATCACCATAACTGACCGCGTTGTTACGGGCAGGCGTATCACTTGCCACGAAGCGAATGTATCGTACGTCTCATCGCTTCCTTGTATAAAAACATTTTGACTGGATCTTATTAGTTTCATTCATCATCATCATCATCATCATCACCGCTTTACCATCTGCCGTCGATTCTAGTATCATTAGTGCACATGTTTGTGATAAGATAACAATCGTGTACCAGCCATATCTTAATGTGTAATGTTAAAAAGAGTTGATAATTATTGTTAGTGGAAGTACATTATCGTGTATGTAAATAGTGACGTCACGAATGTTTTTTTTTTTCGTTAAATCGACATCGGTCGACTGATGGTAAGTGATACGGCCCTTAACGATGCGCTAGTCAGTTTAATATACACTGCTCCGTTTTGTGTTCGCAGTGAGATATCATGATGTTAAGTCTCGTTACCCTGGTAATTCACCAGCTACTGCTTGCATCTACCAGGAATAGAGGAATAATAGCTGCTATTGTATTTAGAGCTGTCATCATCATCATTAGCAGCCTTTAATCCACTACTGGATATAGGCCTTCTCTTAAATGTGATCATCAGCTTGTCCCATCCATCCACTTCCAACACACTGCAGGTACCAGTAAAATTATTGTATAGGTCTCTATTATCGGAGACCGTTTAGGTACCACCGCAGCCCCTATTGCAGCCGACAAACAGTACTGAGCAAACACTACTGTGATCCGGTTTGAAGGATGCTGTAGCTAGTATACTGGGGTAACGAGACTCGACATGTGTCTCAAGTGAGGAGCTCAATGGGGTGTTATGCATATGATCCTAACTAGTCACGTTTCTATGAGCGGGCGTATCACTTACTATTAGGTGAACGTCTCGCTCGTCTCATCGTTTATCATATATATATATATATATATATACTGCGACTGGATCACGTAATTCTTGCTGATTGTCATTAATAGTTAGCGACACATTTAAGTAATTAAGGTGTGTAATTGCAATGAGTTACAATAGCCGATGTAAACATTAAGTTGTAACTTAAAAAGATAAAGATTGTAGAAATGCTGGTGGGTCTCAGTTAGTACACTATTTGTTCATACAAATTAGTTAACTTATGTACTTATTTCAAATGCATCGTTGAAATACTGAATAATATTAAATCTTATTGCTAAGTCTCTGTTGACGGAGACCGTCTAGGTTAGCGCCTGTTTCTGCGGCCAAACAGTAGTGTGAAAACATTACTGTGTTCCGGTTTGAAGGGCGCTGTAGATAGTGAAATTATTGGGATGAGACTCAAACAATTTGTCTCAAGCGACTAGATCGAATCTGATACATATCATATATATCACCCTATTCAGCCCTGTAGTCTCGGTCTAGTGAGAATAGGACTAAGATAAGCCCTGCCTGTCGTTGGAGGCGGTCTTACCTTAGTCTAAAAGGGTCTAGAAGTTTCTTCCGAAGATTTCCCCTCAAAATAAAAAAAAACTCTGTTGCCGGAGACCGTCTAGGTCAGCGCCTATTCTGCCGCCAAACAGTACTGTGCAAATATTACTGTGTTCCCGGTTTGAAGGGTGCTGTAGCTAGTGTAATTACAGGGGTAACGAGACTCAACATCTTATGTGCCAGTCGACGAGCAGTGGTGGTGCTGTGTGCATAATTCTAACGCAACGTTATTGGCGGGTGTGTCACTTATAAATAGGTGAACGTCCCGCCCGCCTCGTAGCGAGTGAAGCGGTGACTTGATAGCTTATCCGGGCTGTACGTACTTGCGTGCGAACGTACGTAAAAGTGTCCGCTCTCACTCAGTTTTCCACTCATAATCGTATCGCACATTACGGAATACTAATGTGCGAGCGGATGAAAGTGAGACGCCATCTTGTTCTGCCCGCGTTCGGAAACCGTGCACGCGTCATTGGAGCATTTCGCGCGCTTTTTATTTACCGCACCGAGATTATTACATTAACAAAATATTACTTATCGCCACTTGATGATACACCTGCTTATAAAAACGTTGTGCTCATCAGGTTGACATGTACTCCACCACACTGCACTACTCGCCTGAGACATGAGATGTGTTGAGTCTCGTTCTGTAGTTACACTAGCTACAGCGCCCTTCCAACTGAAACACAGTAATGTGTGCACACTAACATTTGTCGGCTGCATCGGTAGCTAGACGGTATCCGACAACAGATACCTGCCACCTGTTCTTTCCATACATCTTTTGTTATTGTCTGTTAAGTTATAACACCTGCTGCACAACCATCTTAGGATGGAACATTCCCATCTCAACAGATGGAACTTTAACAGCGTACTAAAAAGTTATCGCATATATAATATGTACAGGTAAAAAAAATTGAAGAATATTCATTGTAAATATATATATTATACTTCATTATTTTTATAAAAGTTTGAGAGCCTAAGCTTATCATTGAATGAACTGCAGCGCAATTAAGTAATTGCTGACGCTAGGTGCAGGTGACGTAGTCTTTGATGTACGCATTAGCATACAGCTTCCCGCGTTAAGACCTACTCTGTATTAATAACAAATTATACAGGAAATCCATTGGCGACGATAAACACAGTAAAAAATTCAAAAATAATGAAAAAAAATATATTAATAATGAATAATAAATGAGACTATTAACAATTTGATTTTGATGATTGTTCTTAGTTGCGTTTTTAAATATGTCCCTTATTTATCAAACGTGTTGTCTTTATATTAGTAAGGCCATGTTCTTTTATCCGTAAAATGGATAAATTTAAAAGCTTTTTAAAAGCACATTAATATAATCGTATATCTTAATGCGTGTAAAAGGTAAATGCAATAATTCACGGCGAATTGAGTGTTGGTGAGCAAACAAAATAAATTTTATGTCGCATTTCTTAAGAAAAGGGCGTGGAAAATAATTAACAATTATATTGTTTCCTCCATCATTAAAATTTAAATTGTTTTTTTTTTTATATATGAAATAGTTATAAAAAGACATTAGTCTTGGCGAGCACAGATACATAATGCTAAGGCTGTGCAAACGCTGAACTCCATTACCGACTTTTTATGCAGAATGATAATGACAAGTTATAACATTCCGCCACCGCACCACCGGTCACGTTCACAATTACGAAAAATTGTTTTAATGTTTTTATAATCTGCGGACGTGCGCGACGTTTGGAAGGGCGCAGGTGCAGTATGTCATTATTGCCTCCGGCTGAACTTTGTTGCTCATTAAAAAAAAAAACGAAATTCTTGGAATACAGCGCCGACGAGACGCGAACATTTTCCTCGAGCACAATTTGTTATGCCTGCACAGGTAATTACCGGAGTGGAATAAAACTACCCTGAATGGCTTTATGACAATGAACAAATAAAGTAGGTTTTATACCCTCTACCAAAATAGAGGAACCATTTTGATGTTGTTTATTTAATGGCTGCTTTTACGAATTTAAGTCGATGACGTAGCGAATATCAAGCGTTTAATGTAAGAGAGAATGAGATGATATAAATAAGATTTACAAATTAAAAACTAAACAAGGCATATTAATTGAAGGACTGACGACCTATGATTTAAAGTGTTATCAGGTAGACAGATCCCTGGGTTGCGCGGGATCATGTTTGCATACTAATAGGAGTTGCGTTAGGAAGTAAGGCCGTCGTAACCAAGCATATCGTGTCCTGATTCTGATCAACAGGGCGAATATCTGGATTAGTTCGTTTGTAAGTAGCACAGTGGGCGATTCGTGATCCGTCGCGTGCGCGTGCGCATGCGCGTGCCGCTCGGACGCATCTCTCTCGGCGACACCTTTCTCCTGTCACTTGTCGCGGTACGCACGTTGTTTGTCACCTGATTAAACGTTACACGCGAATCACTCGAAATCTTCAGCTTATTAATTGATACGCCGCTGACTAGACGAGTGACAGTCAATCAGAGTACTCGTTACAGTTTCGACAATTCCTCAGCATGTCTAGACTTTCTCGGAACGAGTAGATCGTTTAATACATAGTAGAAATGATTATAACAATGTAGTGTTAGGATGATATACACTGTATCATATAGTATTCGTTGCTTTTAGACACCATACGTCTGATTACGCTAGTAATTTACCTGCAACACACTTCCAACCCAGACACAGTAATGTTTGTCGTACTACTGTCTGGTGGGCTGAACAATAATCGGCAGCAGAATTCGACAAT
Organism: Ornithoptera priamus; assembly: GCA_029034505.1. Classification (NCBI taxonomy): domain Eukaryota; kingdom Metazoa; phylum Arthropoda; class Insecta; order Lepidoptera; family Papilionidae; genus Ornithoptera; species Ornithoptera priamus. Next base: position 3,991,287 of record JARDWD010000826.1, read on the forward strand.
CAGTAAGAAGTCTTTGATAGGTTCAGTAATATCTTACTGCAGCGCAAATTGATGCAGTAACATAAAATATCAGTTCAACTGTATTTTTAAGGGATGATAAATTATTTTTACTTAAGTGGCAAAGGGCAGGGCAAGTTGCTCGCAGAACCGACGGCCGATGGGGCAGTAAGGTCCTGGAGTGGCGTCCGCATACCGGTAGACATGGTGTTGGGAGGTCTCTCACAAGGTGGACTGACGATCTGGTGAGAATCGCGGGAACCCACTGCAACTCGGGACCGATCGATGTGGAGATTTTTGGGAAAGGCCTATGTCCATCAGTGGACGCCTATAGGCTGGTGATTACCTACCTTGTGATCCATTTTGATCGAACTCTGTCTGGAACATTTTTACTAATAAACTACAAATTAGAAGGTTAAAATTAAGCAGTTAATATAGTAAATGAAGATGTACTGAAGCATTCACTATAGTTAAAAGATAAATAAGACGTCGTTACAGATTCCGAACTGAGCCGGGGGTAAAGTATCGAATGGAGTCGTTAAACGTCTTCAAGGACCTCGTTGTATTTAAATTTTAAATGAACGCATCCGAGGACGTGAACATGTGGATGATTATTTAGATGCATTCCACTTGCGTTTACACGAAACATTCATCACCATCTTCTTCCTTCTTCCAGCTATGTGGGGTCGGCACAGTATGTACTTCATTTCCACATCCCTCTATCAGCCGTCATATCTGAATTCACACTCTTCTTACACATGTCATCTTTCACACAATCCATCCACACTTCCTTCGGTCTTCCTCTACTCTTATAACCATCCACGTTCATTCTCATTACTTTCTTTGTTATATATCCTTCATCCCTCCGCATGGCATGTCCGTACCACGCTAACCAACTTCTGTCACTGGAGCAACTTTCCGACTTCCTCTAATATACTCATTCTTAATTTGATCCATCCTTATCACACCACACATCCATCTTAACACTCGCATCTCGGCCACATGTAATCTCCTTCCATCCGAACGATTGGTGGCCCAACACTCAGCTCCATACAATTCATCACCATCGTCATCATCATTTCAACCTTTTCTCACTAGCAAAACCTTCATGTCCTAATATATCTTGCCATTATAATGTTCGAATGTGAACGAAATGTCCTAGTGCACTCTCTTAGTGAGAGAAGTCTCCCAATCCCAAAAGTGGGAAAATTGAGTGCAGTGTGTGTGGAAAAAAAATTTGCGTAAAATATATCATCGCCATCAGCCTATATACGTCCACTGCTGGACATAAGCCTCTCCAAAGGTTTCCACATACAGTCAGCATGGCCTCCCGTACCGCTGGGCACTAGGGGCTGTCGTATGTAGTACTGGTTCATATGGGAGGATTTGGGCCATTTCCCACCACGTTAGCTCAATGTGTGTGGGCAGGAGGGCATAAAAAATAAACTAACATCTTTCAAAGGACTTTTTAGATCTTTCGAGGTTACGTTGTTATTGGTTTGAAGAGTAAGTTGTTTGATAATTTATTTCCTTATGCACATGTCGAGTCTGGGGTGTAACGAGTCTCGTACAACAACTCACCGGACCCAAGCCAACCTCACCTGCTGGTGGTGGTCTTTACTTATCAATGAACTAGGCATAGGCTCCCACAAACCCGCATTGGGACAGCGTGGTGAGGAATGGCCGAATTCTCCATCATGAACGTTTGCAAACGTGGAGATCTTCGGCGGCCTATTTCCAGCAGTGGACGTGTATCGGCTGATGATGACGATGTGGAATTTATATAAAAATGTCATTCATGTTGATCACATTGATTTGGAGGAAAACTGCTTATTGACGCACACTGAACTATAAAAATAAATTACCATCATCATGACAAATCGAAGCCATCAATCAAACGGAATTCGGATTTTTTATCAGCGTGTCGAGTGTTTTGACGGTATTATCACATTTGCGTTGCGGATCGGATCTCTTAGGTGGAAAAATCTGACTCACGTGACTTCAGATGGAAATTATGATCTGATATGGAATTGCTGATTGGGTAAGGAATTATAGAAGAGACTGTTACTGTGTAACAACTAGAAATATTTAAGGTAATAAGATTATATATCATCAAGCGGTGGTTCGTTCTTCATCGTTTTGATATCGGGAAGACCTTTCTTCGAAATAACATCACGACATTGGTCTTTACCTGATGATGATACATCAGGCCCATAACAAGAACGCTAGTTAGGATGGTTACGGAGCCATATTCTGAATCTCTCCGCGTTGAGACGTAAGATGTAGTCGAAGTTCACTATGTGGCAAGAGCTGTCTTCGAGGTAAGAAACTGGTTTACTTGTTAATTTCAAATTGAGTTCGGTATCCAGTGTCTCGTGGTGATGTGGCCACCACATTTGCCATGGCCGTCCCCGCAGCGTTGCGACACCGTCTTTGTTCTGCTGCGGGGCAAATAGACTGAGACTGGAGGTCGTATCGCAATCGGTTTCACTTGCCTTTGATAATAGAGACCTTTACCTGATAACAGTACATTAGTCAGAGAGTTTATTACCAGACACCGGAGATGAACAATAATGGTGTTACTATATCATAGATTAGGTTTTTTACATATTAAATTTCTCCTACCTTTCATGTTTATTACAATGCTGGAGACGGTCTAGGTATCACCTTGGATCTCACTTCCCCCGTCAAGCAGTGATGTGCAAACATTAACGTGTTCTGGCTTGAAACGTGCTCATCATCACCAGGCGATAGACGTCCACTGTTGAACACAGGTCTCTCCCAAATTCCCACAAGATTGGAGAGGGACTAGGGGAGGACTTGGGCCGTTTCCAACCACGCTAGCCCAATGGGAGTTAGTGGGTGTCTAGCCTCCTTTGTTGATTAGCAGGGTGCACCACGAGTAGATCAGGTTGGCTTTGAACCCCGTGAGTTGTTGTGCAAGAACCCTTTTGTAGGTAAAGAAATTGCTGAGGTTATAAGATCCCGTGTCGCAAAGCGACAACCGTAATATGGTATTGTGTATATCATCCCAATTACCGTCACGTTGTTATGGGTGATCATTACTTACCATCAGGTGAACATCTCGTCTGTCTCGTTTCCTAGTATAAAAAAGAAAAGATGTTTGAACGAAATCTACGGACGACGGTGCTCGTCCAATAAGTACAACCTCACCTTTGCCGTCGGTTAAAAAGGAAAGTACCGTGCTTTGCTGGCTTCTTACGCTTCTATATATGATACAGATGATTCTCGGAGATGCTGCAGCGGTAGTTGCGTGCTATGATGTAACTAATGGTTAATTACCACCGGTCGGCCCGCTCATCGCGCTCTGCCATCTAGAGCGGCACTGCTTTTTGCTCGCCGCTTTTGTGCTGGTTAAGACTTATTATGAAATATTGTCAAGTTATAACGGATTTTTTTTCTTTTAATTTTTCTTATAAACCCACAAGTAGTAGCGTTTGACGACGAACCCATCGGACAGTTAATTGGTGATATGCTCTGTGGTGGTAAAACGTACTAAACTAGTAACTGTTTCAGTGTAAACTGTTTCCTCATAAAGACACCAATTTCATATTTGAACGGTAATACTAACGGCGACAAGTTGTTCCACTCCTTTGCTGTACTCATCAATAACGAGGAGCTGAACCTCTTAATAGTATAACTTAGCAAACAGATCTAGCGGAACACAGGGTAGTAAATGTTTCAGCCCGTCTGTGATAGTCTTGTTTACTGCATTAGATCCATAAGCTTAAGCATCCTTACTGCAGTAAACATACTAAATACAACACTATATAGTTGACACTGATTTTTGAACGCAGATATATACTCTGTAATGGTCTTTCTTTATTCGACGAAGCGACGAGACGAGCCGGAAGTTTATCTGATGATAAGTCTGCTTGCCCGTAACAAGGTGGCGCTAGTTTCTTTCTTTTTGCTTATTTTTAGAGCACTAACATATAGAACAAAGTGCATGTAAATGTTGCTACCTGCAGTAGTTAATTAAATAACTGTGTCGCAGTTAACAACACCCACTTCCAGATGTACATGAAAATTAAATTAAAAAAAAAGTGTTTCCTTAGCACCAATGAACTTGTATATGTATGATTATATGTGAATGTGTATGGTGTGTGTGTGTGTATGTTAAGGGGTGAAGTACAACATGTACACAAGTACAAACTTAATTATATAATGCTACTTAGAAAACTCTGTCGCGTCATATGATAGAGTCATAAGCCAATTGGAGAGGGTCATTTTACACTTTTTGTAAGTCATTGGATATATATTAGGGACTCTGTTGATGTTATTGTATAATCTAGGGATCATGTAATAAAAATTAGGACCAAGTTGTCTTGCAGCATTCGGAGCGACATCTTGTCTGATCTACGTTTATATTTGTAGTGCTCTGGGTAGGACAAGGTCTGCAGATGTACACGTAGGGCAGCGTGATGTATAAAAAGTTGTCGAATGGCCAACACTTTGCAGTCACGGTACAGGTCATTGGTTGAGAATAAAATAGAACGAACAGTCAATAGCTTCAGAAGAGCTATTTGAGGAAATTTGAATAATGACGGTTTTTGAGCAAGTGCATAATAAACTTGTCTTAGCAAGAGCTGATCTGCAACATGTCGCAGAACTTTAAAAACATATATAAGCTTCGTAACACTAGAAACAACAACGTCAATATATTTATTCCACGTTCAACAACTGTCCACCGTAACACTCAGATATTTTATAGAATCTACTCGCGTTATAGTATTACAATCGCAGGTAATGGTGGAAGGATTGCAGCACTTGTGTCCAACAATCGTACAGGTAGACGGCGGAGTGGATGACTTTTTGGGGTCAAAGGTAATGAAACCAGTGCTGCTCTCAAGACAGACTCAGCGTGTAGTTTTACCTCATTTTAACACATGCCATGTACCAGGAGGACAGTATCATCTGCGTATGAAATGACTTTACAATTAGGAAGAGAATGATTACATAAATCATTAACATATATTAAAAATAGGGTGGGTCCAAGAACACTGCCCTGTGGTACACCAAATGTTCTACATAAATGATGATATTGATCTTGTCGCCCTGACACCGGTTATTAAGTCTCATCACCCTAATAAATATACTCTTTTGTTTATGACGAGACGAACAAAACGTTCACTTAATTTTAAGTGATACCCTTGGACATAATAGTCTTGTTTAAGTAACATTTTTTATTTATTTATTGGATCATCGACGCAAGTTACAGTTTCTATACACGCGTGTGATGATTATCTAACTGTTCTTACAATTTGTAATAAAAATGACATCTTAAAATTTATTTAATTAAAAAAAAAGTTAATAATGGTTTTAATGATTTAATTGCAAAAATAATTAAAAAAAAAAGAAAAATAATATTGATTTAAAACGAAAATTATGTTCAAGTTAAAATATGAAACGTTATAAACAGTTTAAATCGATATGTCAACAAAGAATATATGGAGTTTATAATATATTTCTTAAATTCTATATAATTAGGTAAAATAACAATAAAATTAATAATTACATATAACATGTTTAATATAAATAATGATTTAATATAATAAAATTTTTAATAACATAAATGAAGCTAGCCTATTGATATTTACTACTGTGGTTATATTACCAGATCTACTTCGTCCGAGGTTAATTTTCGATAACTTTACACAACACGATTTTCACTTTATAAAGAAAGTAAAAGCTGGTAATTATGCTTAATTAGGTGCGAATTTCCCCCCTTTAGTTTCGCTTATTAAAGGTGGTTACAGGTACAAAAGAAATGTCTGATAAAAAGTTGCCGAGTTACATCACTCATATTGCGCAAACACCTTTCCTTTCGACGGGTTGTAAATACAACAAAAATTACAGATCGATGTAATTTTTTTTTTTTAATAATAAAAAATCAATATATTGCCTCATTGGCGGAGCTGTTTCCGTCCAGATTTTCGGCTACTTTGGTATACTGCGCTTTATCATCAAAGACTACATCGCCGCTGATCGTTAGGAGAGATCGCAGACAAGCACAAAGTCATATGTATATAAAAAAAATTAATATACCAATTTCCATAGCAACTGCAGGAGTAAATTCATATATGTGATTCCGAAGCGGATGTTGGGAAACCGGTGCATCATCGTCGGCGTGATTGTAACGGGCGCGCTTCGTGATTTTCAGACCACAAAGCATTTCGTAACGGCGGCTATGAAGTATGTGAACTAATTGGCAACGTTTCAACGCTTGGTGCTTACTGGTGGTATACCTCTGTTCCCGGAGACCCAGTGGGACCTGGAGTCTCGGTCGGTACCACCGCAGCGCCTGTTGCAGCCGGACAAACAGTACTGTGCGAACATTACTGTGTTCCCGTTTAATGGGAATTGTGGCTAGTGATATTACTGGAGTAACGAGACTTTTTATACCTCAAGGCGACGAGCGCAACGTGGTGGTATATATAATATCCTAACTAGCGCCACGTTGTTATGGGCAGGCGTATCAATTATTATCAGGTGATAATTGCAAATATTCACTTATATCAAACGTCATTGAAGACCATAGACATCGAGCTGATCAGGTCTAGAAACATAATACATTTAGGTTTTGAAGGGCACTTGAACTAATAAAGTTAAGGAGTTGAGGAGAAGCGATGATCACACAATTTACCATCTTGTTAGATCCTGGGTAATCTTGTTTTTTTTTTTTTGTAACTATTTTCTATTGTAGTTTTATTTATTCCGTATAATATAGTTTTTATCAAAAGTACTTAACTCTAGTATTTTTAACATTGAGATTACATTTATTAGCTTTATACTGCTTTTAATCGTTAAAAATTATAACTTAATGCTTAAATAATATCTAATTAATTTTTTAAAAAAATTAAGTTACGCTTAATATTTTTAGTTTGTAAAGATTACTTTAATGTATATATAATACGACTCCGGTTCGTGATAAGTTAGGGTAGACAGTAAACCACACTAGTGTAAAGGCCTATTTACCTTCCGCTTCAAGAGTATCACGTCATACCTGTTTTTTTTTAAAAAACACTGTCAAAATCGGCTTTAGACCATTAAATTGATTTCATATTCTTTCTCAGTACTATGCGTCATCTAATCGACATTTAATATATTACTAGTAATATCGTTATACGTAATTTTCACATCAAACGGACAAACCTTTAATTGGCTCTTGGTGTGATTAATGTATTCATAAAAAAACTTAACGTTACCAAATTGAGGAAATGAGCAGTTTTATCTGGGTTAAAACGTTATTCACAACTGTTTATCTTAATTATTAACGTCATCTAATATTTTACTATCTATTATTGAACTTTTAGTTTTGGATAGTACGAATTATGTTACTATCCAGGTCATCACTGCTAATACCCGCGTCCTTACTAAAAGTGCTCTAGATGTCCGCATTATCAATCAAATCAAATTTATTCTATAGTAAAACTTTGTTACTAGATTTATTATATCATTGTGATTATTTTGAAATTATACATATATTATTAAATCTTCTGTCAACTGCAGAAGATAATACTCGTTTGTGAGATAACCACAAATTTAATCTAAAGATATACTTTATTAATATTTTTTATTAGTACTGAAATAAACCTGTACCTAAATCTATTTCTGTTTATGGAACAAATCTTTCTATTAGGGATTAAAATTTTAAACATTGTAAAATGTATTAAAAATCTAAATATAATTTGCGTATGAAAAATAGTGGGAAACAAAATTTGACGTATGCTTGGCGCCAATTTTGTGTAAGCTTTTTTTTTAAAGTGCATGCAAATGCGTTGTTAGCGTACAGCCATTGTCCGGTCAACGTCACCGTGTTGGTTCATTTTGTTATAACATTGAATCGCCGGTTCTGTTCATGTTTTCGCTCGCCAATGATTCAGGCTGCGGACGGTGACATCATGCAGCCACATACCTCTTAAATCCCGCAACGCAAACGAGGTTCGGTTCACACTAATCGCATTTAACTTATTTATAAATTGTCTTTACACCTTAGTTTTTTTTATATATTTTTTTGGATATTCATTTAAAAAACTATATTGTATACATCGAAGACCGTTACAATGGGTAGGTGGACTTAATGCCTTTAGGCATGCTCTACCAGTCAACCCCGCGAGAATGTTGAAAAGTCATGGCGGGTACTAATATATACTTACATATTATTTATTGTTATATAATGTCTACGATATATTTAAATACAAAAGCAGATCACTGTGGCTGGTGCTCCTATTGCAGCAGATAGTTCTGCAATAGTCTTCTAAAGGCTTGTTTACTTTGTGCTTTCATGACATCATAAGGCAGAGCATTCCATACTTAAAATTAATTATCGATATATTCTTCAATTAATGAAAACTACCGACTAACTCTAAAAAAAAGCTATATATAGAAAAAAAACAAAATCAATTTAATTAATTTATTAGAAAATTAAAACACTGCGTTCTTTATTGTTAAAAATATTTTCAAAATAAAGACTGCGCTCTATCTACTCTTCACCTTTGTCCTTTTTATAGGGGTTAGGAAAATTATGAAAATTTTAAATAGAATGTAAATTTATTTCACGAGCAGTATAACAATAATTTAAAAATAGTAAAATTAAAAAACTGTGATGTAATATCATCATCATCAGCCTTTGTTTATCCACTGCTGGATATATCCCTTCCTTAATGACTTCCACCAAATACGATCTTTAGCTGATGTGGTAGTGTGCACACAACTTTTAAATTCCTTGATATCCGGAGATACGTGTTGTGTTCTTTAACCTTTTTTTTGTTAATAGTGATTATTTTCATGATCATCATTAAGTTACTCCGAATAATAAAAAGTTAGTTTTAATGTAACTTGGATATTAATCTATTATAACGTGTTGATTGCTTTACGCGAACAAATAATTATCGTGTGAAATGTGCATAAATAACAGTTTTATATATATATATATATATATATATATAACAACTTTCTATTGATTCTTAATTGTAGTTTCTTTTCTCGGACCATAAAATCTGACGCTGTTATGGTTTTCAATCTTTGCGTGTCTGAATAATAACCTATATATCATCCGAATATTGCAATGTTATCTCATAACCTTGGCGATCAAGTTATCTCTGATTATTTTCTTCTTATAATAACTTGAGTCCCTGTGTTATAAAGCGAAGTTATCAGTCGGCATATTGAATTTTATATTGAGCGAATAATTTGTAGAGTCGTCTTCCGAGGAATGTTTCTTTTACTTCTTCCCACAAAGATATGTTATAGGTTAGTAAAATATAATAAATTACTTGCTGTTCCCCGCCCGCGTTGCTGGTCGTAATACCTCCGCAACTCTTCAGGGAAGGAATTCCATAAAAGCTGCCTCAGCTGGTCTACATTCGTACCAGATTTCAAGTCTCCAAGCCTTACGGTTCCAGAGATATCGAGATAAATCTCTGTATAGTCTGTGTGAAGCTTAAGCAGTTAAAACGATCATCAATCATTTAAACTTTTGATGTGAACGCTTGGCTCTTCTACGAGTTGGATAACGGTGCTGCGGACGGGAACCCACGGATTATGAAGCCATGGATGAGATTGATAGTGATCATCGGCAGATTTTTCTTTTATTCTACAAAGCGACGAAACGAGAGGAACGGTCACCCGATGGTAAGTGATACGCGCGCCCATAACAACATGGCGCTGGTTAGGATGTTGTACACAGCAATACATGCTCGTCGCCTTGAGACATGGGATGTCCAATCTCTTTATACCAGCACTAGCTACAGCGCCCTTTGGACCAGAACACAGTACTCTTTGGCGGGAGAAATAGGAGCTGCGGTGGTACCTGCCTAGATGGTCTCCGGCAAGAGGCCCACCACCAGTGAGGATGATGATGTTTAAATGCAATCGACTTTCTAGTGCATACGTTTGCAATCGTTTATAGTATTTGATCGGGAACTTGTTAGCGCCATAAAATTAACATGAAGCAGTAATTGGTTACGCCATTATATATATATGTGTGTGTGTGTATACTATATGCATATATATATAGTGATTAAAATATTATGAAAGATTTATTCACAATTCTTAGATTTTATATAGTTATTAATGCGGAGTATAGTTTCACTCGTTGTTTGCACAGATGCGTAATCACTTGTTAATATTCATATCGGAGATATTCTAAGGTCGTTGAACTCTACTAAAATTTATTTACTGCCATAATAAATAGATTATGGTAATCATCATCAGCTGATAGACGTCCACTGCTAGACATAGGCTTCCCCTAAAGATACAGTCAGCATGGCCTCCAGTACCGCTGGACACTAGGAGCTGTCGTATGTAGGGATTTGGGCCATTTCCTACCACGCTGGCCTAATGTGGGTTGGTGGGAACCAGAGTCTCCGTTTGTTGATTAGCAGGCTGCACCACGAGCAGGTGAGATTGGCTTGGGTCACGTGAGTTGTAGTGCGGGACTCCTTACACCCCTATCCAAAATGATTGTAACATTCGATATTAATTTATATATTCACTGGTGGTAGGTCTCTACTGCCGGAGACCGTCTAGGTAGGTACCAACACCAGCCCTGTAGTATTGGGCTAGTAAGAATAAAATTAAAGTAAGCGCTGTCTGTGGTAGAAGGCGACTAAAAAGGTTTCGCGGACTTTGAGGGTGGGGACCCTTATCGCTCTACAAGCTAACCTGCGTGGGACAACGTGTGGCTCAGCGGTGGTGCCTAGGAGGGCCAGGCTCCTCCTCAGAGATGTGTAACACAAAGTGTAGAGGGGCACCGGTGCGGTCTATAAGAGATCCCGGACCCTCGCCAAATGCACTGATGGAGACCACAGAGAGGGTTTTAGTGAGTAAGAATCTCACATAAACCTCACTTCGCCCTAGAAGCAGACTATCTTTCGAAGATTTATTTCTAGAAAACCTAAATAAAGATAAATACTACAGCATCTCCTATTGCAGACAAAATACAGTACTGTACAAACATTACTGTGTTCCGGTTTGAAGGGTGCAGTACCTAGTGAAATTATAGAAGTAACGAGATCTTACATCTTATGTCTTAATGCGACGAGCTCAATGTGGTGCTGTGAATACCATCTTACCAAACACCACGTTGTTATCGGCAGGCGTATCACTTACCATCAGGTGAACGTCCCGATCGTCTAGTCGCTTGAATTGAATTAAAAAAAAAGAAAAATTTACTCTTAAAGAAATGCAAACATACCTTAAAAGATTGATGTCGATTGTATAATGGGATGATGGAATCGAATCGGCGGCCTCGATTCAGACAACCACAAATCGATATTGTTGTTTACTTATCGATTACTATGCGGCAGTAAAATGTTTGAATATTAATATTTAATTTATTCGATATTTATTCGAAATCGTTTTGTTGCGTCGCATGCATTCAAATAGCTGCGGTATATCTATCATAGATGATGGTGAACGTATGTGTTACATCACCAGCTCATGTAAAAAAATTGATGGTTTCGAGGCATGATTGGTATCATTTATATAATCGCTGTTTTTTTTTTTTGTTCGTCGAGAGGAGCGGGACGTTGACCTGATGGTAACTGCCCATAACAATGCGGTGCTAGTTTGGATGATACACGCTGCGCCAGATTGCGCTCGTCGCCTTGGGACAGATGTTAAGTTTCGGTCGGTTGTAACATGAGCTGCAGGGGTACTTACCCTTTTATTTTGGTCCCGGGCCTCAAAGGCGACGAAACCCCCAGACCCTGCTTGTGAGGCGCCATCTAGGATTAGGTGAGATGCTCACTGACTTAGTCCTCTTCTTATTAGCCTGCGACTACAAGTGCTCCGGTGGTGGTACCTACAGAACGCACCGGTGCCCCAGCACACAATGTACTTAGCACATCAGTGAGAAGTAGCCTGACTCTCATAGGTACTAATCGACTAAGCCATGACTCTGTCCCAGAACAGGCTCGCTCGTTAAGCGATGAAAGATCCACATGATCTCAAAGGTTGTGAGAAATATTATGGTAGAATACTTTTTCATGAGCTATAGGTCATCCACACGTAGTGTGCTTCATCATCGTCGTCCGCCGACAGAGGTCTACTGCTGGACATAGCTCCCCACCAAAATTCTCCAGATACAGTCAGCATGGCCTCCTGTATCGCTGAGCATCAGGGACTGTCGTATGCAGCGATTCATATAGGGCCATTTGGGCCATTTCCCACCACTCTGGCCCAATGCGGGTTGGTGCACCACGAGCAGGTGAGGTTGCTTAACGTCAACCCTTAAGGCCGTAGAAGGGAATATGTAAAGCCGTAATTAGCTAAGTTACTGCTTAGGATAACCTTGCACGGTCCTCCTCCAGGTTAAGTCTTCGTTCCATGTCCACGACACAGTGTATCGCTCCATAAAATACCCTAAGGAATTAGTAACGATACTAAATGTAAACAGTTCGTATAGTACTATCGCCGACTCGAACAGGAAACGGATATCCTATGCCAATAACAATACTTCGGTCCTGTGTTATCGCAACTCTATGGTCAGTTCGACAAATGTGTCTTTGTTTTCTTTTTTTTTTAATTCGAGGAAGTGACGAGGTTAGCAAGACGTTCACCTGATACTAAGTGATACACATACCCATGACAGCATGGCGCTAGATAGGACATACAGCACCACATTGCGCTCGTCGCCTTGAGACAAGATGTTGCGTCTCGTTACTCCAGTAATTACACTAGCTACAGCGCCCTTCAAACCGGAACATAGTAATGTTTGCACACTACTGGCGGTAGAAATAGACGCTGCGGTGGTATCTACCTAGACGGTCTCAGGCAACAGAGGCTTACCACCAGTAATATTGTTATGGCGACAGAATTCCTGCATCAGAGCACCCAACAAAAAGGGACGAACGCCAACCTCACCTGCTCGCAGTGCACCCCAAACCGCTTTAGGCCAGTGTGGTGGGAAATGGCCCAAACCCTATATGAACTCCTACATACGATAGCTAATGTCCTGCGGTACCGGAGACCATACTGACTGTATGTAAAGATCTTTAAGGGAGGCCTACGTCCAGCGGTGGACGTCTATGGGCTGATGATGAAGTAAGCGGTTGGGTAGAGCCTGTCGAAAAAGTGACCTCCGCTTGTTGACATATATCAGAGTGGAGACTGTGCTTAGCATCGGACACCCACTAACCAGATGGAGCGGGGATCTGCGCAAGGCAGGTGGCAGTAACTGGGTGTTTATAGCTGAAGATTGGGCTAAGTGGATTTAATTGGGAGAAACTTATGTCCAGCTGTGGACTGCTGCGAGCTGTTGATAATGATGAGGCAAGCGGTTAGACTTTACGCAGGCAGCTAAAGCCTTTTCCTAGTATTTACATAAAATCTAAAACAATGGTCGGTCGTTCAGTAAATATCAGCTCATATGGTCTTCAAGTCTGATGCCATGATGTTCGATTTCGCGGCAGAGCTTAATTTAGTTTTGTTGAGGGATTTAATGTCTTATTCGCTTGGACTTAAGGTTGAATTTTATATTGAACAGCGTTAAAACAATTTGTATGTTATAAAATTTTTTTTTGGTCATTCATATTTACATTTAAACGCGAACGATGACGACCTTGGTGGAAGATATAGTAATCAGGACAGACGTACTCTCAACCTCATATTATTAGATTTAAAAATATGATAGGTTTATTATTGATATATATAATGCTATGCTCGAGGTTTCCCTGCGTGATCGAATCAGATATGAGGAGATCCGCAGGAGATCTAATATCACCGACATAGTCCAAAGGATCCCTGGCCTCAAGTGGCAATGAGCAGGACACATCGCTCGGAGGACTGACAGTTGACCAAGGTCCTAGAATGGCGACCGCGTACTGGAAGACGTAGTGTTGGCAGACCCACCTGGTGGGGGCGTAGGACGATCTGGTGAAGACTGCAGGAAGCAGCTGGAGGCTGAGCTGCGCAGGATCGATCGTTGTGGAGATCTTTAGGGAATTTTATGTCCAGCAGTAGATGTTTCTTGGTTGATAATACTATATATATAATAAATGGCCCAAACCCTTCTTATACGAATCCCTACCCGTTGTGGGAATCTTAGATCGAGGCCTATGTCCAGCAGTGGACGTCTATCGGCTGATGACAATGATGATGATATGTTTACTGCTAGGTCTCTGTTGGCGGAGCCTGTCTGGGTACATATCACCGCAGCCGACAAACAGTACTGTATAAACATTACTGTGTTCCGGTTTGAAGGTCGTTGTAGCTAATATAATTACTGCGGTAACGAGACTTTACATATTACGTCTCAAGCGACGAACTAAATATACAATCCTTACTAGCGCCACGTTATAGTTCGGCGGTACAACAAAAAACTAATGTTTAGTCTCGTTACCCCAGTAATGTTACTGGTTGTTACTATTCAATTTTTAAACTACAGTATTTTTTAAGTATCAATTGTTTAGTAAAGTCTCGCATATATATTATCTTCGCTGTCATCTTTTAAGTGTCAACCATATTTGAAATGATGGCTGTATTATGTGCACACTTAAGCTTAGTAGATTAGCAGCGGACAAGTGCCAGTGCGCGCGATTGTGTGCCGTAGTGCACATAGCAATACGGTCGGTGTTCGCACGGGCGCGCGCCGTGGCCTTGCCGCGCTCGCTAACGGCGCGACGTGGCCGGGTGTGGTCGGCCATTCTATTTGCCGTTACTCTTCGATTTACCGCACCTCGTCGATCAACTCGTCCTCACCGTGAATATTTAATTATTTTATATCACTCCAATTATAATATTCAATTGTTCATATATTCAACAGTCGTACGCGTATCTTTATTTAACGGCATAACTCCTAGATCGTCAGGTAGAATGCTCCTCCATCCATTCTAGGCAACGTTCTCTCTACAAATCAAAACATAAGTCGACATCTTTGAAAATTCACTTTTATGTACTACCAGCTCTTCCCCGCCAACCCTTAGGAGGATAACATTTTGTAAAATCCATTCTTAGGTTACCAATAATCGACAAACGGAATCATCATCATCATCATGTCAACCGATGGAACAAAAGGAATAGTCCCACCAAATTTCAAGTCTCCAGTCTTAATACTTCAAAGACGTCATGATGAGTCTACATAAGTGGAAGTCTCTTATATCTATATATATATATAGGTTTATAGATTCCGAAAACAAACTAAGAATATATCTAATCAATATTTTTAGTTTTAGTTAATTACTTAAGTTAATTTTTTTTCCGGAAACGTTAAAAAGTATCAATCCATTATATGTCAAAAGTTGATAACGTTGTATAGTTAATAGCAGGAAGTGAATTTTTTTTCTTAGCTGTACCATTACACGTAAATATATACATACATTTTATATATATATATTTGTTACCTGTATATATATCTTTTCGATATTGATAGACCTTGTATATTTTTATACGTGATATAAATAACAACAAACTGTTTAATTGTACTTATCCCGCAATAATCGGAAATACGTAGTATATCCAATTATGCTGGTGCTGCTTATCATTTCACGAACACACCACGGTTGGACAGCAGCAGAACTTATTAACTTGGAAACCACGAGCTCCAGTAAAGCAACCGTAATTTCTCTAATTACCTCTAGGAAATTTTTACTTAACGTTTATACATCACATTGAGATCATGGTCTCAAGTTGTGACATGTGACCTCATTGATATAGCTGACACAGAGTAATGGTGCCATATTACCGACTGAAGGTTCGACACCTGCTAGATGATCTTCGTGAATAGTAGGATACCATCAGTGAGTCTTTCGTAACAAGACGGAGGCGGTAGATGAATAATAAATGGGAACTCGTGAAAAGTATTTCACAGTACTTTTTTTTTTTATACAACTAAGCGATGAGATGAGCGGGACGTTCACCTGATGGTCAGTGATACGCCCGTCCATAACAACGTGACGCTAGTTAGGATGTTGTACACTACATCACATTGCGCTCGTCGCCTGTGACATGAGATTTTAAGGCACGTTACCCCAGTAAATACATTAGCTACAGCACCCTTCAAACCAGAACACAGTAATGTTTGCACACTACTTTTTATGGGCTTCAATGAGCGTTGCGGGGTGGTACCTACCTTTTTTTGTTTCGGGTAGCAGGAGGAATCTTCGAAAGATACCCTGCTTCAGCGTAAAAAAAAGTCAGGGTTATGTGAGATTCTTACTCACTAAAACCTCCTCGGTGGTCTGCGTCAGAGCATTCGGAGAGGTTCCGGGATATCTTACAGATCACACTGGTGCTCCTCTAAACTTTATGCTGACATGTCTCTGAGGGGGAGCCTAACCCTCCTAGACACCATCGCTGAGCCATACGCTGTCACACGAAAGTTAGCTCGTTGAGCGATAAGGGCCTCTAACCTCAAGGCCCGCGAAACTCTTAGACCCTTTTAGTCACCTACGACAGGCAGGGCTTACCTTAGTCCTATTCTTCGAGCCCAAGATAAAGGCTGCGGTGGTACCTACCTACACCGTCTCCGGCAACAGAGACCCACCACCAGTGAATGTACTATTATTTCTATACATAGTAAATATTACGAAATGTATTGTCCCGCACTTGATGCAAGCTTAGAGCAGTCTCACACTGCATCTAAATATTCAAGCGGAAACTCTGATACAACGACAGCACCGTTCAGCCTGGAGCTGGACGCTTGGTTTGGGTCATACTCATGGACAAGCTTCATTTATTTATTGGAGACGAACAATATCAAGTCTTTGATTTATCGCCTTAAGGTTTTACAAGAAGACGAAGTTTTTTATATAACAGGAGTAGCTGTTCCCGGACCCTCCATGTCATACTGGCGCTTAAGAGGATATCCGGTCCAATTTTATCATTTGTTTACTTCTTAATATTTCAGATATGTAAAACTGATGGTAAGTGATAATCCCGCCCATAACATAGCGTTATGATACTGAGTCTCGTTGCCCCTGTAATTATACTAGCTACAACGCCCTTCAAACCGGAATACAGTAGTATTTGCACGCTATGGCTTGGAGGCTGCAATAGGCGCTGCGGTGATATCTATCTAGTCTCCGACAACGAAGACCTACCACCAGTTAATTCCAACTCCCCTTTTCCTCCTCTTCCAGCGCACACACTGTGCAGTGTGTGAATGTCTTTACTTGTACCGTTTCGTAAACATTACCTTCTACCCACTCGACACCATTGTTCGTTAAGGTCTCGTTTGATGCTTATCAGCTCATTATGCTCACTAGCAGGCGACAGAAAGTAATTGACAATAGTCACCAATAACTACTGACACGGTCGTTATCCTTGTCGCAGGAGTCCCCGGAGGTGCGAATGTCCCTGCCCCTCGAGCCCCGGGCGCCGGACCCCTCGGCGCTGGCGGCCTACTGGGCGGAGTATGAGGACCTCTGCCGCCAGATCAGCACCACCCAGAACAACGATGAAGACGACAACCACTATGAAGGTCGGTACCAGTTACTTTCCCGATTTTCCTTTTACAATGTTATAGACAAATTATTATTATAATGGGTGTAAGGGGTCTCACAGAACAACTCACGGGACTCAAGTCAACCTCACCTGCTCGTGGTGCACCCTGCTAATCAATAAACGAGGCTCTGGCTCCCACCAACCCGCAACGGGCCAGCGTGGTGGGAATTGACCCAAATCTCCCCATATGAACCCCTACAAAGAACGGTCTCTAGTGGCTTGCGGTAGCGAAGGTCATGTGGACTGTGAACTGATCGATGTGGATATCTTTAGGGTAGGCTTATGTCCAGCTGTGGACGTCTGTCGGCGAACGCTGACGATGATGATGATAAATTGTTAAAATATTTAAAATTATTAGATGTCTGCAAATAAATCATATTAATTAAGTAATATTAACTAAAAATGTTGAAGATAATATTAACTGAAAATGTTGGAAATAATATTAACTAAAAATGTTGGAAATTATATTAACTAAAAATGTTGGAAATAATATTAACTAAAAATGTTGGAAATAATATTTATTGAAAATATTGGAAATAATATTAACTAAAAATGTTGGAAATTATATTAACTAAAAATGTTGGAAATTATATTAACTAAAAATGTTGGAAATAATATTTATTGAAAAAATATATTGGAAATAATATTAACTAAAATTGTTGGAAATTAAATTAACTAAAAATGTTGGAAATTATATTAACTAAAAATGTTAGAATGTTTAATAGCTCTTGTTAAACGGCCTTTAAACATAAAAAAAGATTTATTAAGGTCGACAAACATCGAAAGTTAAATTATTACTTAATTAAACTTATTGAAATAGTTATTTAGAGGTTAATGTTAGCCGCCGGTAACAGTATTAGTTAAGTGCCAACACTTGGCAGCTATTAATAAGACCGGTTAAAATTCTTCGCTCCGATTAACGTATTAAGTACCGCTAGAGGTTCGCTGCTGCTGCTGCTGTTCAATAATAATATTATCCGGTTGTGTAACCAGCGATAGTAACACCATCATCATCATCACGTGCCCTCTTCAAACTGAAGTTTGGCGATCAGATTGAAATAACCAATCAGATCCTCAGCTATTATTTTTAACTGATGGTATTTAAACCCGGTCCACTCCTCTATGCCGTGAAAACATTTCTTGCGTTGTCTACCAGGTGCACGTATTCCAGGAATATTGCCCTCCATGATCAACCTTGGTAACTCGTAAAGGGATCCTCAGAGGTCAAATATATCCAATTAAAAAACTATAAAATAAAATTTTGATGTATGTATTTATTTATCAATATGTAAGAAATGTTCAATGCAATTAGTACAATTTTTTTTAATTTTTATAGAAATAATCACGAAAAATAATTATATTGATAAGAAGCCCTTAACAGCTCCTTATCAATCTCATCGTACCTTATACATTGTAATATTATCCTATGGTATTTTAAATACATCGGAGACATCGTCTTACGCGAATTTGGATGCTGGATCTGCCAGTTTTTTGTACCGCACCGTAGTCCTTGAAGTTCTCGCATTATAAACACCCTTAAATTGAAGTTTTAACTTAGTATAGCATCCTTTCTTTCTTATAGGAGAAACTGGTAAGTTGTTATCCTACCAAAAGTAGTGGTGATCAAAATAAATAAAAATCAACAAGTACCTCTATACTCTATACAAAACTATGTATTAGTTAGATGTTTTTTTAAGAAGTACCTCACGGCGTAAGTATGTATGAATGCTGTCCTGGTCCTGGATGGTTTACAAACTGAACAGTATCTTTACCGTATCTTCATATAACACTGCAACGCCGCAGATGTATCGTATGAGTAAATAAAAATGTATGTAACTTTGTATCCGATTAAACAAGAAAAAGAAATTTCCGAGGTAGCTTTTACCCGAAGCGGATTGTGAGGCCTCCGCGGAACTGGTTTGTCTCGTGGAGGAGTGCCGAAGCACCCGCAAGGTCGACCCACCCAAAAGTTACACCATACACCGTCACAAGAATAATTCTAGCGATATTTATATGTACAGCTAGTATATTCTTTATCGTAAAATCTAATCAATGAATCTCAGGGTATCAAGTATATATATATATATATATTTGATGTCCTGAGATTCATTGACTCATCACGAGATCTCCGAAACTATGAGTCCGAGATATTGCTTCTGCCATTTACAGATCAACTAAGAAAGGATTTTACAAAATTCCTTCCCCAAATGGGGGTGTTACGGCTAGCAACGCAAGTTGAGAACAGCTAGTATACAGATAAAGGTTATTTAATACTTCTTTATCTAGGTCTAAATTGCTAAACACTAAAATATTCGAAATTTACTTAGTAAATATAAAAGACTAAGGAGATAATTGTATAGTGAAAAATAGACTATAAAGTTGAAGCACCGGAAACAATGTAAGCCATTGTTTCCTTTAACGTTTGCACATCACACAAAAACCTAACAAATAAGTAATGAATGAGGAAGCAAACAATACAGACGCTTGTGTGTTAAGGACACGAGTAAACTACTCCGCCGCCGTTTCCTGTTTAACTGCATTTTATTACACCGGCGAATGAGCACAGATCATAAATAACGCGTTAAATAAATCCACAGAGTAAAAATTGTACATGAACCTTCTTCCACAAAGACACATGTCGGATTTCTATATAATGGTACAGTTTTAATAGGCTCCGTAATATTTGTACTATTTATTTAAATATTACTAATTTTTTGACAAGAAACTTTCATAAAAATTATAACTGACAAATGGAGTTTTTTCCACAGACACAAAATGGCTATTCGTAACATTTTAAACGAAAGAAATACTGATTTTTAAATGGCAATATGACAGTCATTTCAAGTCAAGAGTGTTAGGTTAGTGTGCTTTATCACCATAGATCTCATCGCCATCACAAAAGGTGAGATCGTAGTCCAAGCACTAACTTCTTTAATAAAAAAAAATTAACACAATTTACTGACTTATAATTTTTATAACGGACAATTTTAATATATTGATTTTTTTATTTAATATTTGCTAAGAAAATTATAATATTGGTGTATTTAATTTTTATAACAGCAACATTAGTCATCGGCTGCAGGAGTTTCTAATTCGCGCCATTTCTATTTTTCCCGCTGTCGAGTTGGCGGGAAACCATCGATCGTTAGCCGAGCTCGTAATGAAATCGACTATTTGAAAGCGATCGGTGTTTGTACATGAGCAATTGCGCCGGCCAGCTCTGCCGCTACACCTATTCGGTGAACGTGGTCCGCATTCTGTGCTGGAACAGGTTTCCATCTGATCACTGTCATTTTGCAATTCGTCGCGGATAAATTGTACTAAGGTGTGAATAACAAGAAATCCGTAAGAGAGACTAGGTCGGGGATCTTAGACCTGTAACAGTATTGTTTTGATGAATAGCCTTAACTTTAGTGTTTAAATCACTGAGAATTCTTGTCATAAAGAAGATAGAAGAACAGGCAAGCGGCTTACGTGATGGTAAGAGATCTCTATCGTACATGAACAGCTCGAATACCTTCCAAGATGCCATTGCGTTTATATTAGGTTGTTCTTCTAAAATGGAGACAAATAAAACATATCCTTACTGAATAATGTTAACTGTCTACAGTAAGTTCAGTATCAAGCGGAAATGTCTAGGTTCCGTTTAGTAGATTGATGTGCCAGTGGAGTAACGAGACAAGCGGTTAGCGGCAAAGGCGGTCGTATCTGTAACTTATAGGAGAGATTAGAACTTGTTCCACTTGAAGAACGTATTGAGCAACTGGTTAGTATTCCACGTGTGCGCCGTGTGGGGCAAGTGTTGACCAATGTACCGAGTAAATGTTGATCGGTAAAACAATGCTGGCAGCGCTCCCATCTCGTTTCTCAATACTCTAACGCAACCCTTTCGCCCGCACCCAGCCGCCTCTCTACTCTTTCGCTAAAGGTCACCGGAACGTATGTGATACCAGGCTTAGATTTATTGCCGACTCCCACCAGCCTGCGGCTGTACCCGCCGTTGGCAACTATCGTCTTTGGAAACAATAATTTGATTATAATCCATTCAAAATCAGCATTATCAGAAATAGTTGCTTTTATCGGTTGTATGTCACTTTTGCTGAAGACCGTCGAGTAGCAGTAGTGTGAAAACATTACTGTTTCCCAGTTTTAAAGGTACTATTGCTCGTGAAATTACTGGGGTAATGAAACTTAGATCTGTATACCATAGTGTAAACCATCCCAACTAGCGCTACATTGTTAAGGGTGGACGTATCGCTCACCGTCATTTGAACCTCCCGCTCATCTTGTCGTTTCGTTGAATAAAAAAAAGCTTTTAACAGTTCAGTCCTGATTCACAGTTGATTCGGAGCGGTGCCTCCAATTTCATCTTTATATCTTGTCATTAGGGTCAACGAAAAAAACTCTTACGACTGTGAAATGCAGCGGGCGCCTCTCTAATTTGATGTGACGATCCATCTTGAGACTTAAACGGAAATGATCTTTAACACAAATGGCGTGTGTACACAGACGGAGGTGTTTACTCCGGCTGGCCATCCAAACGCATGCGACCAATAACGCGGCTGTGCCCGTTATCTGTACTAACACCATGATTTTGGTAACTGTGAAGACAGTCGTACTTGGATTCCTGATTTCATAATAAAAAACGATGGATAATCTATAACAGTATTGTCAGGATCTACCGATGTGGAGATCTTTGGAAGAAGCCTATGTCTGGCAGTGGACGTCTGTCGGCTTACGATGATGATGACACTGCTCTACGTGGACCGACAAATCCATAAAAAAAAACTGGAAGTGAGTCTGTAAAAATCTTAAATCTTAATGGGTAGATTAAGAAGTAATGATGATGATTTATATTGTAGTTACCTGTTCCTAGCTTGGGTCGCCGGTCGTAACATCCCCGCAACTCGCTTTAGGGGAGGAATTTTGTAAAATATAAATTGATGTTCACTTATAAAGTGTTCAATGAAAATCTGTTAAAAAAGTCGATTGGTTAGTTTAGAGCTTTTCCCAAGGAACTACAGAATGAGGACATAGGGATTCAAGGACACTACGGGAGGTTTCTCCGAGATGGACAAAGCGCATATACCTCTGGTACTACAGGAGTCTGTAGGCTGTGATAACTTTATCATCTCGTTGGCTACGACAAAAGTTTAAAAGTAGTGAATATATCTTAATTAGTGAATTTAGCACCAGTTTAACAATAGTCCAAGTATAGTTGTGTATATTTTGGGTAACTTGAGGAATTATTATTTAGATTTAAAAAGCCACCCCTACTGCGTGCACCCCTGTAGTATAGAAAAACTTAAAAAGTATCAGCCTATTCATTATTGAAAGCTCATACTTCTATTCAGTTATCCTCGAATAGTGGAATTCGTGGCATTATTAGTTTTATCAGAGATTCACCGTAACGGGACCCCGCTGGCTGGCTGTCGATGGCAGGCGATGCGACCCTAGGGTCACAGGGTCGCGGCCGAGTTACGGTTATTAAAGTAAAAGAACATGTAAACAATAGCTGTTACGTTATTTCATATAATAAACCATAACGATAATTGAGCATATGTATACAAATAAAATGGATTTTATTTGTTCGCCAATCACTTGGAAACCAGTGAAGGTATCGACTGGGGATCTGATCACTCGACTGTAGGTGGTTACAGACTAAGTATTTCATAGATCCGTCATCATTTTACTTCTAATTAACTGTTATAAATATTTTCATTTTGTATTATTTATGCGGTTGCTATAGTAACGGTCGCTATAGAAAGTCATTTGCAGTTGCCCTCAAGGAACATTTTAGATAAATTTCAAGTGTAATTAAGAACAAGAAAGCGGCCGAGGATCAGCTGATATCATTATACGAGAATTTTCTTCTCAATAGATTTAATAGAAACAATTGAGAAGAACCAATCTAACCCCAAAATAACCCCAAATCATTTGGGGTTCGAATCCTCCATTATATTTCACTAATTATTTACTTCATTGAAGATTTCCTCCGTGACACTGGATCGTGCTGTCTTATGACACACCATAAAGGACCATCATCTAGTTCGATTCCAGGACCAAATAAAATTGTGGTGGTGAATGGGTTTTGTAGACCAATCACGTTTGGATAGCGATAATGAATTTCGGCAGTCATACAAGTCTGACTATTCTTGACGAGTACGTTCACAATCGTATCATTTATCAACCATGACTTTGAAGTGATTCATTGTTTTTTTTATATTTTATATTAATAGTATAACTAAACATTAATCGGAAAATCCTAACTCCCTAACTGTATCACAGTCAGTGAAGATTTGAGGTCTTACCTGAAGTGACGTAAAATTTTAATACAATATATATTTGTATAGGTAGTACTGATATAGTTACTAATATCTTGTTTTATCAAGATCATCATCATGTATTGGATATAGTCCTCCAAAGATCATCATACCGAACGTTTTGATGCTGCTTGTATCTAACAGCTTAACGCGACCGTATCGTTGGTCCGCGTTGTGGAGGGTCTTTACCAGTATCAAGATCGTACAAATCTTAATTCATCATCATCAGCCGATAGACGTTCACTGCTGGACATAGGTTTCCCCCAAAGATCTCTATGGTCCCGCGTTGCTCGCACCTAGCGACTTCCCGCGACCTGCCGGGCACCAGAAGCCATCTTTTGTAGGGGTTCGTATGGGGGGATTTAGGGCATTTCCCAGCACGCTAACCTAATGTGGATTGGTGGGAGCCAGAGGCTCATTTGTTGATTAGCAGGATGCACCACGAGCAGATAAGATTTGCCTGGGTCCCGTGAGTTGTTACGAATGATGACTGTTAATTTCTACAAGACCAAAATAGCTTTCTTCAATTTGTTAAAGTTTTAAGATCTGTCAGCAATCAAAACAAACAAAGGCGCCTTGTGGTCCATTGTCAGTTCAATAACATGGCTGTTATTCACACGAGAAGTGCGCGAGGTAACAATGAGTGTTATTGGCCATCGCCGATTGTGGTGTCGTGTGTTTACAGTGTGCGTTGTTTACCGTTTACCGACCAGCGGTTGTTTGATAAACATCCAGCTGATTGTTTGGAGGTCTCGCATCACCGGACTTGAGAACGTATTCGGACACCATTTGCTCATTTTTCATGAGACGCCGCTGTGAACTATTTCCATTTATCATAATTATCTTGGGTCTTCCTTATCTGCTGTTCATGAAGAATTACCGCATAAAAATAACTTGAATAGACACGAACTCTGATAAAAACAAAATAAAGCAGTGAAACGATTTTAAGTTTCTATATAAAACCAAAAATATATAATTAATTAAAAGTAGACAAAATAATTTGTGGAAATCTTTGGCGGAAGCCCATGTCCAGTAGTGGACATCTATCGACTGATTATGACCATGATGAGACAAAAAAATTATCAATGCTTTGTGCATATGTTTGATCTGTACTCATAAAATTGAATTTCAGTACAGCCATAAATTTGTGACCATTCATATCTCACAGCTATTTAAAAGACACACACACTTTATTAGTAATAGACAAAAAGGGTGGGTAGTTATATAAATTAACGCGGCTTATTCAGTCTCACCGCGACCGCGGTCCGTGCAACAAGTGCCGACACATCGAAAAACAAAAATAAATATACATTAAAATTTTGGACGCATCATAAGATCTAGAATATTTTGTTTATATTATTTAATTATTATTTGTACACCACACAAGTAATAAAAAAAAATATTGGATGATCTGGTGAAGGGTGCGGGAAACAGCTGGATGATGACAGCGCAGGATCGATCGATGTAGAGATGATTGTGGAACGCTTGAGTCCACCAGTAGCTGTCTGTATGCTGATGAAGAATTAAAATGGCAATGATTTACTCTCCACCGCTGACGATAAATGAGCAAAGCTAGCAACTATGAATGAGTTGGCCAACAGATATATTCGAAGGTCGATACTAAATGAAAAATGTCTACTCGCTCGGCAGTTTCCTGATCTTCAAGCATCCATCGCTCAGCGATGATTATATACAGCTCTGTTTGCAGCAGAACTAGTAAAGGGAGAAGTTCATTGGCAGTGAAGAAACAGAGATCAATCATTCATATGTTTATTTCTCTTATTCACAAATCGATTTCTTTCTTCTGTGTCCGATTTTGAGCGAGATAATAGTCGATAGTTGGGATAACACTCAGACGATATAGATTTCAATGGAACTTATAATGTACTTAAATATTGTCGCAATGATTGTACGAGCACCTGTGCATCCTCAAGGAGTGTGTTAATGGTACGACAGGTGATATGTCTAAATATAGATAAAATAAACCCAATAAGTATTGTATACGAATACGATGTTTATATGGTGTTGTGTACAATAAACGGCCGTGGCTGTGAGATGCCGTGCGCATGCGCGGAATGCCGGCGATCGTGGCCCGCGCTAATCGTTCACAAACCGCATATAGAAGTGCTTTCTTGTTTGCTTTCACGCAATCAGCGGATCTGAACCGCAGCGGAATGCGGACAGCAAAATGCGTTTTCACACACCACAACTATTCCATGGTAATAACTATATGGTTTTCATTACAAATATGCGCAGACGTTATCTTTGCATGATTTACATGCAAATAGTTTAATGAGGAATGCTAATCTTTTGACATGATGTAAGTTTCTCTTGCTGGCTCTCCACGCGGAACCTGTTTGACTATGATATGATGATCAATAAATAAGATTGTAAATATTACCCTAAATAAATATAACGGGTAGCGGCGGGCCCAACATCTCTCCGCCGCAGGGAGCCGGGAGAGGTTTCCTCCCGTGGCTCCCATGGCCTCTGGCCGACCGGTTCGGGGGAACCCGTTGCCCGCGCGCACTGCATGTTCCGGCGCGCCCTAGAAAGGGAGGGTTCATCTCTCGCTCCTAAGGTGGGGCTGTGACAACGGCCAGCGTCGGCAGGGTCGCGGTTGCGAGCGAAAGCGTTCCCGTGACCGTGCCATCAGGCGATGAGGCGGAACATCGTGCGGGTTTTAGCCGGTGCAAGCCCGACATAAGACGTCCTTGCCCCCGGGAGGACGAGTATGCGTAGGCTTTTCCCCCTCGTAAAACAAAAAAAAAACCCTAAATAAATATGCTAACGTGGAATGAGAAATACGTAAGTATAACCACATCATCATTTAGTTTTGATATTACGGACCAGTGAGCGTGACTAGCTGAGTGATAGGCCCGGTTAAGGATACAACTCAGGGACCCGTGTGTTCTCGCAGGCCAGGGTCTCTGGTTTGACAGACCTTGCGAGTGGCTCGGCAACAGCTACTCCTGCCACTAAATAGTACTTTGACCTTTAAATATGCAAGCCAAGTATGAGGGTGATAGCTATCCAAGAGGGTATGATTAGCCCAATCACACTCAACATGTGACCCCGGATTGGAAACAATGACTTCGTGTGTAGCTAGGTGAAGGCCAGGCTTATCTGATTCCTCTCTTCGAATAATCGTTATAAACATAAATTAATAAGCAGTTCTTTTTAATGATTGGCGATGACTGGAACAGGATGTTCATACAATTATCGATGCGTCTTTAATCATCATTTACGCGGTAAAACGTTTGAAGGTCCTCTTCGCACAGGATATTAAGTCATCTTGCACCAGTAGCGTCAGTACCCGCAGCTTCCTTACTTTTTTTTATACCACTTAGGTGGCAAACAGGCTGGCGGCCCGCCTGATGTTGACCGGTAACCGCATCCTATAACCTTCACTAACACCAGCGGTATCACTGTACTGGTACCTGAAGAAACCTTTTCACGCCCTTTTTGAAGAACTTCATATTGTAGCTTCTAGGTGAAACCTGGATAGGTCACTCGTCTCACAACTTGAGTGCTCTCGGGAGAACACATCTCTGGAACCGGACCGTACGTGACCACTGCGGATAACTTGGTTACCAGAACATAGTAATATGTGCAAACTACTATTCGACTATACTGCGCTGCTACCTTCATAGATTTCAGGCGAGAGATCTATATCAATATAGGATATTTTGGCTATTTTATTTAAAAAAAAAATTGGTCATAATAATGTTTTTTTTTTTTTAAATATCATTGAAATGCTTTAGTGTGTTTCATGCAATAAAAACTTAGTAATTTATATGCGAAAATTTTAATACAACCTTGCGGTTGTGACACGCGGTGTTTACTTAAGAAATCCTTATTTACCTTGGAGGAGCTGCTTTGAATAACTTGAGCGTGTCATTAATGTGGAGACTCACTAAATGTTCAGATGACATCCGGTTGTCTTTGCCATCCCTATAAAAAAAAAAACAAATAATTCCATCTGAAATCCACTGATGGATCTTTGCCCGGTCTATCGTCGTACGTACCAATTCGTCATTTATTGAAATTAAGGATTAATGATCTAATAAATTGGAGATTTATAATCTGTGGGCACTTTAAAGCCATGACTTCGCATTGTTAACAATAAGCTTGGTGTGTTAAGTGAAATATAAGTTTGCTGTCTTCCACCACTTCCAAGTTACGCAAGTATTGCGTGTGATTGATGGTAGGCGGACAGTAATGACGAGGGCAGAATGCAGTTGAATTGATATCGCCGAGGGGTGTAAGGGGTCCCGCACAACTCACGGGACCCAAGCCAACCTCACCTGCTCGTGGTGCACCCTGCTAATCAATAAACGAGCCTTTGGCTCCTACCGACCCGCATTAGGCCAGCGTGGTGAGAAATAGCCGAAATCTCCTCATATGAATCCCCACAAATGGAGGTATTTAAGGGAGGCCTATGTCCCACCAGTGGACGTATATCGGCTGATGGTAATGATGATAATGATATCGGAGGTGCAGTGTTACGTGCCATAAGATCAATAGTCGGAGACAAAGCGCAGTGTTAGCAATTGAATGGAGTGAAACACCTGCGCTTGCGCAATGCCGTGTGCAGTATTGTGTCTTGAGGTCAGAACCGCTGACGTAATACGTTTACAATTATGTTATTATTTATAACTACACATAATTTCATTTCGCTGCTTTATGGTCCAAGGTTATCAGGGATAGTACTAAGGCAAGCCCCGCCTGTCGTAGAAGACAAACTGGTGTCCGGGTTCGTGGACTTTGAAGGGCCTTCAATCACTAAGCAAGACCGGGATGGACGATAGCACGAGGTGGTGACTTATTACTTTTAGCCTAACGGTGTCAGGGAGGGTTTCGCCCCCAGGCGTAATGTAGGGATGCACCAACGTTTTTCTTAGGAGAACCCGGAGCATCCCCGCAACGCTTCAATCCAATCCCACATCACTTTGCATCCCCTCCTCTAAAACCAGAGTATTTTTAGAAGATTCCCTTAACCTGCTCCCCATAAAAAAAAAAATTTCATTGAAGGCCAATTATATGTCCAAGATGTATAAAGGAAATTGGACAGGTCCCTCCCTTAAGTCGTGAGACGAGCGTGACTTTCACCTGATATTAAGTGATACGCCTGCCCATAACAAAGTAGCGGATGATATATCCTGCACTACATTGCGCTTATCGCCTGAGACACGTCAAGTCTCGTTACCCCAGTAATAATACTAGCTACAGCGCCCTTCAAACCGGAACCCAGTAATGTTTGCACATAGGCTCTGGGCCTGGGCGGTCTTCGTTACCAGAGACCTACCACCAGTAAAGCTTAATATTCTCATTAGCACCGTATCATCATTGGCAGCGTCACTCTGCATCAGGTGCAACTTCCCGCTCTCGTAGCATTATTTAACACTCGATCTATGGTGATCTAAGTTAAAGTTACATTGTATTAGGTAAGTAAACCAATTCGCGGTTCACTTGCTCCATAGTGACAGAATCGTGGTTAAAGTAACCGCAGCGGCAGCCGGACGGTGACCGACGGTGATCGAATTTGACGGTCATCTGATACACTTTAACTGGTCATACAGGGTGTTCTAAATTCGTAGCATATTGTTTTTTATATGGGATATAAGTTAATATTTTATTTTGCGCTTCTATTGTTATATGTCTTATATATATACAACACACTCAGTCATATATATCCAGAGGATGTAAAGGTTCCTGCAGAACAACTCATGGGACCCAAGCCAACCTCACCTGCTCGTGGTGCACCCTGCTAATCAACAAACGGGACTCTGGCTTCCACCAACCAGCAATGGGACAATGTAGTCGTTAATGGCCCAAATTCCCCTCATTTGACCCTTACAATATCTATCCCTATCATTGAGCGAGGCCTTCCAGGACATCTATCGGCTAATGATGATGAATACCATCAGACTTACTGCTGGTAGTGACTCTGTTGCCGGAGACCGTTAAGATACCACAGCAGCGCCTATTGCAGCCGACGCACAGCACTATGCAGACATTACTGTGATCCGGTCTAAAGGGCGCTGTAGCTAGTGTGGTAACGAGACAAATACGTTATTAGCGTCGAGCGGAATATGGTGCAGTATTATCATCCTAACCAGCGCCAAGTTATGGGCATGCGTATCACTTACCATCAGGTGAACGTCCTGCTCCTCTTGTCGTTTTGTTGTGTGAAGTTGATGGAGTAGAAATTTCCATTCTCTCCGCTCATAATGAGACATTAAGCTGGTGAGGTTATTAAGATGCGTCACGAAGCCATCACGTAGAGGAATCGAATAGAAAGTGATAATGATAAAAAAAAGATCATTGAACTGGTGAAAGGGAAATTGGAGGCTGTTCGAGGTCTCGTGCGAGCTGATCGAGGCAATCAATACACGTCCATCGCACCAGGGCTGCCCGATCACCTTCGACACCATCTGTATACAGTTTTAAATATAAATGGCGGATACAGTTCCTCTTTTTTTTCTCATCTACGAAACGACGAGTCCAGCGGGACGTTCACCTGATAGTAAGTGATACGCCCGCTCACAACTGCACCGCATTATGCCCGTCGCTTTTAAACAGAAGATGCTGTTTCCTCACCCCAGTATATACACTAGCTACACAGCACCCTTCAAACCGGATATAATATTTGCACAGTACTGGCGGTACAAATAGACGCTGCGGTGGTAACCAGAAACCATCGTACCAACTCATACACAACGTCTCTCTAAACCTTACCTTCCTTCCTCTTCTTGGGCGGCTTACTCTTGTAGAATTACACCAGCTATATAGCGCCCTTCAAACCGGAGCATAGTAATGTTTGCACACTACTGTATGTCGTCTGCAATAGATGCTGCAGTAGTACCAACCTTGAATGGTCTCCGACAACTGGTACCTAGCGCCAGTCAGTTCCAGTCCTATAATACTCTCGTTTGAAGTATTCAGTATATGAGGCAGACTTCTCTTCTTCTCCTTCTGCAACTATTCTGAATGATGAGTCAACCAGCCGCTTCCTAATATGCCTTGTGATTCTTCGGATCAACGACTAGGTGTACCATCATCTCTTGCCCTCGGTTTCTCCTACCAATTTATCTGGCTGGTTGTAGGTTGATCTCTGTTGCCGGAGACGCTCCAAGTTAGTACCACCGCAGCGCCTTTTGCAGCCGCCAAACGGTAGTGTGCGAACATCACCGTGTTCCGGTTTGAAGGGCGCTGTAACTAGGGAAATTACTGGGGTAACGAGACTTAACGAATGTCTCAAGGCGACGAGCACAATACGGTGCAGTCTATCATCCTAACCAGAAGTTTACTGTCAGGAAGCTGTCGAATAACTTAAAATCAAGTGACCGCCTCGCTAGTCTTCGGCAACCCTAGCTTAGAAGTTTCTCGTTGACTATCTAATAACCACCAAAGGCTTCACCATTATTACTTGGATGGAGAAACGAGGATGTGGAGTTTGCTTACTTACTGCCAATAAATTATATACTACTGTTCAGTATAGAGTTTACTTCCTCTATAACTACCTCTAATTAAAATTCTCAACCCTCTTGTAAATTTTGATGAAGTAAATTATATTCGTCTTAGCTCAAACAACCCTTGTCATGCTTCAGGAGGGAGACAAGGTTAAGACGGATTTGGATCCACTAAAACACTCTGGTTATGCTTATGGCTTTGCAAGAAGCCCCGGGAACTCTTACGGACCATAGCATGCCTCCCGCACTACACCTAAGCACATCTCATCATCATCAGCCGATGCTGGTGTTGGGTTTCTCATAATCTTCTCCTTGTTTGGAAGCTTGTGTGGGAATCTGAACCCTTACGACTGTTATACTGAGTTGTTTTTTCTTCATCAGCCGATAGACGTCCACTGCTGGACATAGGGCTCCCCCGAAGATCCCCACGTCTGTAGGAGTTCATATGTGGGGGATTCGGGCCATTTCCCCCACCACACTCGGTGGCTTCCCAATGCGGGTTTGTGGAAGCCAGAGCCTCGAGCCCCTTTCGATTAGCAGGGTGCACCACGAGCAAGTGAGGTTGGCTTGGGTCCCGTGAGTGCGAGAACCCTTCAACCTCAACTTACGGAGTTGTTGGTTCATTGACAATATGACGGCGGCATACCAATCTCCATATAACGAGGTATGCGGCTTCGCTGCTGCGTCATGCAGGCGTTCTTTATATGGAGGCACGGTTTCCTGCAACTTTCAAAAGATGACAGCGTGATGAGCATATTTACATTTCAACGAGAGTGCTGGCGCTGCGGTCGCGGTAACTGCTGTTGCCGTTAAGCGTCGGCCTTTGCCTCCTCGGACCCTGGTGGCCCGTCTGCGGCCCGGCGATGTTTGCCAACGGTTCTTTATAAAGTCAGTTAAGCACTAGTTTTGTGACGGTGTGAATAGGACTTTATGAAACGAAGAAGTGTAACGATAACGAGACAGCCATAAATGTGTTTATAACGTTCATGCTGTAGGAGAATGAGATAAAATGCGTTTCATTATAGTTTCCCTATCCTTCGATTCGTCTTTGTGCTATAGTCTCTCTCTCTCTCTCTTTCTCTCTCGTTCTATCTTACTGACATTACATTATAATAACAGCTAGATAACGCTTACTGCTGGACATTAGCCTACATGTTTGTGGGGCTCATATGAGAAGATTTCCCACCACTCTGACCCAATACGGGTTAGTTGGAGCCAGAGCCTCGTTTGTTGATTAGCAGGGTGCACCACGAGCAGGTGAGCTTGACTTGTGTCCCGTGAGTTGTTGTACGGGTCCTCTTACAACCCTCAAGTATCTCTATTTCGATTGGTTCTATCCCCGCTTCCAGTTGCTTCCCATGACTTTTATCAGATCTTCCTAGACCATAATTTTCTTCTTGTATCACAAATAAAAAACGAATTTATCAATGTCCCTATCTCTGTCTCTCTCTGACACACACTCTCTCTCTCTCTGTTTGCTACCACCTTAAGAGTTCATTAATTTCATTCTGTTGTAAATTAATCAGAATGCATTATTTAGATTCTACCGCGTGTTACTCTCGTTTTTTTTTCTTACTATATAGTAGTAGTAATAAATTAAACTTAATTACCTATTCATTCAAATAATGGCGTACGCTTGTGTAAATGTGTCATTCATTGCAGCTTTCAAATAGCTGGACCGATTTTAATCTCGTCCTTTGTTATTGTTACTAAATCGTGACTTTTCTTAAACACGACTTAAAAAAAAAATTACCTAACCTTTGTTTAAGTAAAGTTAAGTGGTCTGCTGTTATTGTTGTTGTAACTTAACAGTTAATTTTGCAGCGTTTTTCAATAATTAAAACGGTTAATATTAGTTCGCGGAAACGATAAGTTCAATGTAAACATCGTCGTAAACCGATAACCTACATTCTTCGCCATAACAAATTTTAGACAAAAAAAAAAAAAAAGGCTGAGAACAGTGACCAACATAAAGATATGGAGTACAGTTTTTTGTGATATTGAAGCGGTTGTTTCATTTTTCACAGTTATAAAAAAAATAAATAACTAGAGTCGGTTTGTTTGTTTTTTGGGGTTCCTCTGAATCGGAGTGTGGTCAGGTTTAGAGATGTGTTTTTCTGCACTGGTCGGAATGTAACGGTGCAAGCGGTTCATTTCGAGTGCTGCCTCCGTTATGTCCAAGTATCTTCCCCCACTTCACCCAACTCGTTCCCCTGTGGTACCCACTAGGGCTTCAAAACACCGCTCGAACTATTACCGTTTCCGATCAGTGTACTTCGCTAATGATCTGTGACAGATTTATTGGATGCTGGACTCCTCGAATTATAATGTCAAATCTTAGTAATCTGTATATAACATGCCCACTGCTGAGCATAAACTTCCCTCGATGATCTCCAACCCGATCGGTCCTCTTCCCACGATTTACACTTTCATAGTACACTGATGATAGGCAGCTTCAATTCCTACCGCGAAACAGTACTGTACAAACATTACCGTATTCCGGTTTGAAGGCCGGAAGCTAATGAAATTACTAGGGTAATGAGATTGACCATCTTATATCTTATAGCGAGGAGCACAAAGAGCCATCATGTAAACGTCCTCATGGTGTAGTGATTAACCGCATGCTTTGT
The DNA here is from genome assembly GCA_029034505.1 of Ornithoptera priamus. NCBI lineage: Eukaryota > Metazoa > Arthropoda > Insecta > Lepidoptera > Papilionidae > Ornithoptera > Ornithoptera priamus. The sequence continues at coordinate 4,025,181 of JARDWD010000826.1, forward strand.
AACGCGGTTATTGTAGATTCGATTCCAGGTCTATACAAGTATGGGAAGTTTGGATAGTGGTAAAGTCTTGAAGCGCCTGGTTAACTGTCATACTTCTATCCTTATTTAAGTGACCCATGGGAGCCGGAATATCGTGAGCGAGCACGCTTCACCTACCTCCGGCCCCACCGTCGTAAATATTAAGTGAAATTGAGGTCAAGTGACACAACTCATTCCCCAATCAGCTACACGAGGCCCATGAGACCGTTCCAAGGTATGATATCATCTGCGCAACGGTCGCCCTGGGAGACGGCCTACTTTCAACTGTATATTGTAATTGTCCAAACAAACCCAGCGGATGGCGGATCGCACTTGCCGTAGCCGCGTGGGAGTTTATTTTTAACCAACTAGACACCTAAAATCGCCACCACCACGGATTGGTCATAGATCAGAATGATTGCATTGTTATATACTCGGATAATACTCTTTCTTAATTAACTCTTTGTGATTCTCTTACACACTCGGAACGGAGAATAGATCATCAATTCGATGGGGTGTAAGGGACCCAAGCCAACCTGACCTGCTCGTGTCCATCCATCCATATTAACCATCAAACGAGGCTCTATCTCCCTTCAACCCGCATTGGGCCACCGTGGTGGTATATAGCACAAATCCCCCCGGGCCCAGGATAGATCGATGTAGGTATCTCTATGTTCAGCTGTGGACGTCTACCGGCTGATGATGATGATCATGATATATTCGATATAATATTGATCGACTCATCACGACATCTCGGAAACTATTAGACGTAAAAACTCAAAAATTTTGTAGAGATACTGCTTCTGTTATTTAGAGGTCAGCTAAGAATTAATTTTACAAAACTTTTTCACCGGTGGGAGTTGGATGGAGGGTGTCACAACCAGCAAAGAGAGAGGCGAGGAACAGCTAGTTGATATATATTTCTCCTAGCCAGGGGAGGAAACTGAAAGGTTATGCTTAATGGAGGTGGAATAGAAAACAATGTATTTTATTAAAAATTTATTACTCTTTATTAAATAAAGGGAATATATTAGAACATTAAAAAAAATTAAAGTCCATCTTACGTTAAGGGTAGATGAGGAGACGTTATGAAAGTTGCTGGCCCACAATAGATTTGGAAGACTGGAGAGCGACGTGGGAGGGGAAATATTTGTAGGAAGTTTTTGTCGAAGGAAAGACAAAATATTTAGAATTTATACATGAAGTTTTATAAGTCTGATAAAAGGCGAAATAAAATTGTCTAATTTAAGAGATGTATTTATCGGTCTTAGATTTCTTAAGATAAATAACGCCAAGCAGCTTACTGTCCCGCTTGCTTTGTAACACGGACGTTCCAGGTTAGATTCTGTGATGATATGAACTGTGGAATTTAGGCAGTGGTCATATATCATTGTCAATATGCCGCCATAAAAGTGGGTACCGTTATTAGTTATGCGTATGAGAGTCGGAGTATTCTGGGCGAGTACACTTAACAATCTCCGCCCTCACTCTCACTTAAGATCACGCAAAATTGATGTCATGTCTGGCTGGCATGTGAGCAGTCTTACATCCCAAGAAAACACGAGTAATTGTACAAGTTAACAGCAATTCTTTAATAAAATTACTTTTAAATTCTCGGGCTAGAAACCTAGTTTAAAAATACTTTAAAGTATTTTCTATACTCACCTTATAAAACTAAAAATTAAACTTTATTAAAATGTTATAACGAACTAAGATACGCTTTCAATTATCTACAGTTTTATCATCATCATCAGCCGATAGACGTCCACTGTTGGACATAGGCCTCTCCCAAAGATTCCCAAACGATCAGGTATGGATTCATATGGGAGGATTTGAGTCATTTCCCACCACGCTGGCCCAATGCGAGTTAGTGGGAGTTTCTGTTTGATTTACGCGCTATGATAACGACAAAGAGTATGAACATAATAAAAAACTGTGTATAACATAGTAGTATATAACTGATGCAAACGCATCTAATAACAGGTAGTATGAAAAAATTAACTATAAAATATTCAAAAGTTGTTTTGTCTGTGCGCCTGTTACGCGTACTTGCACGCAAATACTAAGTTTCGATACCTGGTCCCATAATTATGACGTGAATACTCTCGCATATTATAACCTAAATTTTATCACGAAAATACAGAAAAACAATACACATATATATAGATAAACGATAAAATATAGCGCATACAAATATGATTAGTATATATAACAGTATAAATATATATACTAATCAGTATATGACATATCTCACCTTGCTTTGTTATTGTCACTGATACTATCTCGCCGCCATTGTTTGTGTTCTCATACGTAGCGTGTAAACATGTTTGTTTCTCTGTCTTGTGATGTTTGTTTATATCAAATTATATATGCAAAACACTATTGGAGCGAGTTAAATATGTTTTTTTCAATAATTTAGTGAATTGTAACAAAAAAATATATATACGACTTTGTAAGTTAAAGCTTTGGCCTTGATTAACTGTGTAACATTAAGTGTGCAAACATTCCCATAATTCGAATATAGATTTATATAGGAGGATTTGCGTTTCACACCACGCTGGCCCAATGCCTGGTGCAATACGAGCAGGTGAGGTTGGCTTGGAGCAGGAAGTTGCTGTGCGAGAACCCTTACACCCTACAGTGTGTATATTGTTTTCTAGTATAAAAGTTCCTTTAATTAATGAAATCATTATGACAACCGAATGTTATCATATTGTGACGTAAGATCAATCATCGTCATCATCACGAAGTGCCTTTTTCAACTCTCCAACTGATGGTACACAGTCCGTTTCACTATTTTATATTGTGAAATCATTTCCCGTGAATTTTGACGTCCAGGATCAACCATAGGATCTCATAGAAGGACTTTGTAGGTTTTGCGAAAAATGTAACAATTCTTTGCTCTGCAAACATCTGTGGCCTATGTCAAGCGGTGGACGCTTATCGGCTAATGATGACGATATCTTTATTATGTGTTGTATATAATGAGAAACATAGTAGTAAATGTCGTGGTCGATGTTATAGCAGCCACCGGAAACAGATATCCAAACGTTAGCAAACATTCCAGCCACTTTCACGTGGGAGTCGGCTGTCGGCCGCCATTGTTGCTATATGTTCACGAACGCCGGCACTTTCTTCCATTTTCTAGGAAAATCGATTTGTCCAATCGATTGATGATCGATCGTTTCAGACGTTAGTAGCTCTCGATTTGTCTCGCTCGTGTGGTGCCGATTTCTCGCGATTAGCACATAATGGCCGACAATTCTTTCAAGGCCATAAATGTAAGGCCTGTGGGCCTATTGTCGCTAATGCTCGGAGATTACGGGCTTTCTTTATAGACAAAATGGCGGCCATAAACGATTCGTGATACATTTAAATTAGCTTTATGATTTTACCTGTGTTTTATTTACGATATGAATTACTTCCGCTATCAAGCATATGTACTGCCTTCTCTGTTTTAATCCTGTTGTTACGCAAGTAGGGAGCAGTTAAAAGCCACCCCAAATTTACAAACAAATACCCCCTCATACAATAGTTATGTATCGATATACACCGTACATAACAAATCTGTTTGCCATTACCTCGACTATGATGAGCAAGATAGAAATTAAACGTCCACCGGGAAACTTCTCCATCTTGCAGAAGAGACCTGTTCCCGGAATTAACATTCAGCTTTCAGACATGAACAGGAGTTCTATTGTAGCGAACTCGTGTCCACATCAAGTGCATTTAGTATGAAATATTCAAGCTCGCTGTGTGATGTCACGGACCCCGAGTTAACCGCGTGATCCCACGCACGTGGGAACCGAGATCCCCTCCATCGTCAGATACATTGTTGTGCACCAATTAAAGCGTTCTTATCTTCGTTGTAAACTTTGTAAGCGGAGAAATTTACTTAATTGCCGCCGGTGAAAAGTTAAGCCGCGTCGCAATCTTCGCTTCACATTTATTATGAAGAGTTCAAAACTATTATGATATGCAAATCTTGTGTATCATCATCATCATCATCATCATTATTATCCGACGGATGTCCGCTGCTGGACATAGACCTTAGTCTTGCGTATGTGTTGTATAAACGACAATACAAAAAAAACTGACTGGACCTTCATTTACATATATAAAAGAAAAAGTGTGAATGTGGCACTGGTGGTAGGTCTCTGCTAGCCCAGTAGTGTCGGACTATTAGGAATAGGACTAAGGTATTCCCTGCCTATCGTACAAGGCGACTAAAAGGGTCCTCAGGTTCGTGAGCTTTGAGGGTGAGCGCCCTCAAAGCTGAATAAGCGAGCCTTAGGACTGCAAATGCATGGTGTTGTTGTATTTGCTGTAGTACAGCGTGGGTGCTGAGGGCTTTGCCCTTCCGTGAGATGTTTTAGTAAGAGTGCAGGTAGGCACCGATGCGTTCCGTAGATCCCGGAGCTCCTCCTATCGCAGAGGGAGAACACCGAAGGGGTTTTAGTGAGTAGAATCCCCACATAACCTTGTCTTCCCACAGAAGCAAGGTATCTTTCAAGATTTCATCCGCGATAAAAAGGTCTCTGCTGCACCTGCCGGAGATTATCTAGGTAACTCGGCAACGCTTATTTCTGCCGCCAAACAGTAGAGTGTAAACATTACTGTGTTCCGGTTTGAAGGGCGCTGTACCTAATGTAATTGCTGGGGTAATGAGACTCAACATCTTATGTCTCAGACGACAAGCAGATTGTAGTGCAGTGCATACCATCTTAACTAGCGCCACATTGTTATAGGCAGGCGTATCATTCACCATCAGGTGAACGTCATGCTCGTCTCGTATATGTTGAATGTAATTTTCAGATATTTGTGATGATAATTTTCCTTTTGATCAGTTTTTGTTTTTATTTTATTAGTCTAGTCATTCACCATTTTCAGCTTCGTAATCACTTGAAATCATGTGAAATTAAAGTCGAGAATTAAAAATTAAGATTTTAACACAGCAGCTAATTTATTCATTACTTTGTACCACGAGACTTACTGGATCAAAAAGTCATCATTGTATGTGCGTGTGTGTGGGGGAGTTACAAGCTTAGAAGCCTTGTGAACCCTAGGACCCAATTCTGTAGTGTAACGAGATTTGTATGAGTACTAATTTATTGAACAGTTACGCAAATAGCTACACTTAACATTCTTTTGTACCAGTCACCTACACAATACATCTACAACACCAAATTCACTCTTGTCCCTGTGAACAATTAAAATTCCTGTTCAATTATTATTCCTCTTAAATATTTGATATTCATAATAAAATTTTCCACATGGCAACACAGTGACAGGTATGCGTCAAGGCATGCAGCTTTATTGTTTTACCAACGATATGCGGCGGCCATTAAACAACACGATGCGCGCTCGGAATTGATAATATAATCAAATATTTGTATAATTCATATCAATCACACTATTTACAATGTCTGACGTAATGCTTTAGGTCCTTACATATTAAATTGACGCGCCTTCGAACTGGCCACTTCGATCACAAACTAATCTGACGTTTGATTACAAATTCCAAATTCAAATTTATTGACAAGTTTGACGTCTGCATTTGCGTTCGGAATTCAATACCTATCGGGCGGTACAAATCGCTTTTAAATATATCGATTTTCGCTCAAAGTTTTTTTTTGAAATCGATTCATTAAAAATGGCGGGAGTGTTTAGATAATAATGGTAAATATTTTGATTGAAATATTACATATAAATACGTAATTCTTTTTTTCTTTAAATAATACGCAAAATTTATACATAAGGGAATGTTATAGGTCCGTTAAAATGTGTTTTTAACTTTAATATTCAATTTATGTAACAGTTTATATTTGTACACTAATGTTCGAGATGCTGTTTGATGTTTCTTTGAGAGATCCCGGCGTCCAGCAGTGTACGTCGGCTGATAGTCATGATGGTGATGTTTGAGATGGTTATGTAATTTTCTTATTTATTTTGGTGGAATAATACTACTTTTTCTGCACTCCTACATATAAATGAAATGGAATCTCATATTCTTGAGTGTTTGTTGTACTTACAATAGGATACGAACACAACGTGAAGTTTGGAGAGATGTACGAGAAACTGTAGTAATGTCCTTGTAATTTATAATTAATATGCGAAAGGACCGCAGAAAGATTAAATTCATGAACGATCTGGAACGGTTGTCTTATACTGATGGTAGATCTCTCTTTGCTGCCAACATCGCAACGCTTTTATTTTTCCGCCAAACAGTAGTGTGCAAAAATACTGTCTTCCACTTTTAAGGGTATAATACAATTTCTGTACCAGCAAAGTTTGTGATGCTGTGTATATCATCCTAACCCTCAGTTCAACGTCTTACTGACCTTGTTGTTCGTATTGATCGTTGCTTGTATGCGGTTTACAAATACATTAAACTTCCGCTAACTAGCCGCTGGCCGGCGTGGGAGTTGACGTTGACTGATGTCCTTATAAGAGAAGGGCACAACTCCCAGCTGTGGGAACATTAACTGTTAGGATACGTGGGTGTAATAAAACGTACTGCGATTTGTCTGAAACTTTCGCATGATAAATATGGTATACAGTCCGCCGTGTTGATGGCTGCTCACCCACTGGCTCCGGGCACCCCGATACATAACATCAGCGTACAAATGTGGACCGATGCGAAATCGAGTGCCTCTAATCGATTCAAGTCAGGTATACAAATGCTCAGCACACTATCCCCGTTCGCGAGTGGGCGGTTAAATTTGACCGCGATTTTAACTTAACGGTTAAATCTTTTGTTGTAATTAGTTTTGTTTCGCCCGACGACTGTCTGCCGCCGCTCGAGATGGTTGTTAGTTTTATTTACCAACCAGTTAAGCGGCTCTGTCCACATTGAGATCAGGTAGACCAAATATTACTATATATCTTACTGTTCTAGTTTACTGCTATCGTAAAATAATCACATAAATCCACCATCGAGCAAGTTACAAAATATATCTCTTTTTTCTATCCTAACTTGATAATCGTTTAACCTATAAATATATTATGATGGTGAGATTTTTTTTTATCCTACAACGGTACGAGCTATCCCCGAGGCCGGCCTGATCGATCCGGGCGCCGGTCGAGGGTTGCGGAAGAACTGCTCGATGTTATCCCGTGACCCTCGTGCATACTTTCGGAAATGACTGAAATACCGTGTGAAGCTTTTTAATCGGTTGGAATCCAACACTACCTCGTTACCGGCCCTTGGTTCCAGGGTGTGTGTTCTGTTACCATTTTGTTAAAAACGTTAATAAAAAAAAAAAAACTTTACGAGCTAGATACTAGTTATGATATTCCCAACGCCACATTGTGCTCGTCGTCCTGACGAATTTTGACCTCGGTAATTTCACTAGCTGCAGCGTCCTTTAAACCGGAACACAGTAATATTCGCACAACATTGTTTGTCGACTGCAATAGGAGCTGCTGTGGTGGTACCTGCATAGACAGTTCTTGGGACAGAGCTGGCATCAATTTTTTTTTTTTTCTATTGTATTCAACAAAGATATTTCGTTGGTTACGCCACTGATGAGTAAAGGTATGAACACGTTGAAACAATTCCAACATAAATACAATGTGACGCATTTAAAAAGTCTACTCACCTGTTTCATCAGCGCCAACATTATTTATATCCCACTCGGAGTAACAGACTTCCGGTAATGTATACAAACAAGTTGATGATAAGAACGAGTGGATATCTTATCTGTATGTCGGTCGACAGGTGGATTTTAAAATCATCACGAAGGTATTTCACTAGTGGTAGATATCTGATGTCGGAGACCGTCCAGGTAAGCACCACCGCAGCTCCTATTGCAGCCGACAAACAGTATTGTGCTGACATTACTGTGTAACGGTTTGAAGGGTGCTGTAGCTAGTGAAATTACTGCGGTAACGAGAGTCGACATCTTATGTCTTAACTGGCCGGGTATAACGTGGTGCTATGTATAACATCTTAACTGGCGCCACGATGTTATGAGTGAGCGTCATCAACATCATCATTATCAGCCGTTAGACGTCCACTGCTGGGCAGAGGTTTCCCCCAAAGATCTCCACATCGTTGGAGGTTATTGAGGGGAATTGGGCCGTAATCCACGCTGGCCCAGTGCGGGTTGGTGGGTGGTCAAAGCTTCGTCTGTTAGTCAGCCGGATGCATCGCGTGCAGGCGAGGTGAACTTAGGATCCGTAAGGTGTTGAAAGGAACCCCTTACACCTGGCTAAATCGAATGGGTAAGCGTTATCACTTACAATCAGGTGAACGTCCCGCGTCTCGCATTTTCCCAGTTAATAAGATCAGTTAAGATTGCATATCCTCTTACTATTTCATATTTTTTAAACAGGTTGCCGTATAAGTACACTAATAACAATTCGACTATTAATAATCAATGAACTAACAACAAATATTTAATTGTTATATATATATATATATATATATATATATTATTTATATACAATTTTTAATGAGTCGTTTAGATTAAGTTATGGAGGACAAACAAATTATACTTACATACAGGATGAACGGCCAAATCATATTAATGTTACGTTTGTTTATTTAACTCATTAATTATGTTAAGTAGAATTGTTTACTTAGCGTTCGACCGACTGCCGATAACAAAGGGTGCTATCGGCCATTAGTTAAATCACCCCCTAATCTTTTACCACTCGTTATCTCTGCTCGTTTAAAGCGGCGAAACTTAACCGCTCGATGTTTACTTACGGCTAGTTTCTCTCCAGCAGTTCCTGGTGTCATCGTCACCTTGTTCATATTTGTTTTTAGTATTTTATAATTTAATACATATGGATTTAAGTAATTTCGGTAATTCGAGTGACGCGAGCGGTGCGAAACAGTGTTCCAACTTATCTTATCTATGTACATCTGTAATCAAAATGGTCCTCTTATTCCGATGCAGAGCTCAGTGAAATATGGATCCCTGATAAAAAGGGTAAGTTATACTCTACTATTCATGTTACAAGACTAAGTATACGTCTACCTTAGTCGGGTTCAGTAAGTAACTTCAACAAAGAGATAGATATCCGCCGTCAGCTCCGGTGGACAGCGTTTGGAAAACTCCGCCGCGTCCTCACCTCGCAAATACCCCAAATTCTCGAAACGAAAGTCTTTATCCAGTGTGTACTCCCCACCCTCACTTTTGGGATAAAGGCATGGCATCTGACCATCGGGCTGGTGCACCGATTCAAAGTAGCACAACGAGCGATGGAGAGAGCTATGCTTGGCATTTCTCTAAGGGACTAAATCCGGAACGAAGGGATTCGACGGAGAACTAAAGTTGACGACGTAGCTCTCAATATGCAAGCTGAAGTGGCAGTGGGTCGGCCATGGCAGAGAGAAGTCTTGGAGTGGTGGCCGCGTACAGGTCGCAAAAGTGCAGGACGCCCTCCCTCCAGATGAACCGACGACATCATCGGAGCGGTCGGAAGTGGGTGGATGTCAGAAGCTGAGGATTGCATTTGGTGATAGACATTGGATAAGACCTATATCCAGCAGTAGCTAAACAAAGGCTGATAATAATGATAATGATGACGATTCATATTAATAAATAAATTTCTGAATATCATGTTTGATGATGATATACAAATATCAGCTTTCATTACTATTGTTATATTAGTCAAAGTTAGGTCTTCTAGTTTTAGGTTTTTCATTACCGGAAGTTCCTGTGTCTCTTCATTTATATAATCATCTTCTCCCGTTTATAAGCCATTTGCATATAATAAAGGTTTTATAATATTAATGTTCCCCTGGAACGTGTTTGTCTCTTAATGTTCCTCTGAACTAGGGCACCGTTCTTTGAAGTCGGGAGCTGGTTGTGGACGTTTCGAACAACAAATAGAAACGATAAATCCTGTCGTGTCGCCATGCGGAAGGCGGCGATGTTACACTCACAAAATAGGTCCACGGAAGCCGACATCAGACCTGATAATATATATTTACTTCTAGAACGTTATGTGCATCTGCTGCACAAATGTTAAAAGGTATCACTTTTAATATACCGTCTTCAGGTTCATATAAATGTGAAGACGTCATAAAAAAAAAAAATTGTACACCAGTTTACTGGTGGGTAGGTCTCTGATGACGGAGACCATTTAGTGTTTCCTGCCTGTCGTACAAGGCGACTAAAAGGATCCTCGGGTTCGTAGGTTTTAATTGTGGCGGCCATCAGAACCTAGCGATTCTTAGGAGGACGGTAAATGTATCGTGATCTTATATTTGCCGTTGCACAGCGTAAGTGCTGAGGGCTTTGGCCTTCCGTGGGATGTTCCAGCCAGATCCAGGAGACCCTCCTAATGCACTGATGGAGACCACTGACGGGGTTTTAGTGCGTAAAAGCTCCAAAAAACCTTGTCTTTATCTTCTCCCAGAAGCAAGCTGTCTTTTAAGATTTCCGCCGCAATTGCAGCGTCTATTACTGTCGCGTTTGAAGGGTGCTGAAGCTAGTTAAATTACTGGGGTAATCTTAACATCCTATATCTCAAGACGACGAGCTCAATGTGATGCTGTGTATACCATCCTAACTAGCGCTGCGTTGTCACGAGGTGGACGTCTCGCTCCTCGCTCCGTCACTACTCGAGTTGACATTTCCTAGCGCATAGACAAATAGCATCGAGTGTTTATGGTAAATAGGAGTACGTACGCTGTAAATATATATAAATAACGTAAACGAAAATAAACAAACAGACTTTGGGAGAGTCACCTTCTGCATGGTATTTATGTCAACGCACGACCAGTCTAGACGAGTTAAATATATCTGTGTACAGTCGGCGGCATTATTGGTAGACTGTACGTGTCATAATTTACTGGTGGTAGATCTATCGTGCCGGAGATTGTCTAGGTACCACCGCAGCGTCTGCTTCTGTCGCCAGACGGTAGTGTGCGAGCACTGCTGTGTTCCGGTTCGAAGGGCGCTGTAGCTGGCGTAATTACTGGGGCAACTAGACTCAATATCTGAAGGCGAAGAGCGCTATATGGTGCATGAATACCATTCTAACTTGCGC